>JAITYX010000003.1:7573500-8199000 GCA_021018815.1 Talinum fruticosum | reverse complement strand
TAAGGATTGTATAAGCAAGAGAAAGTAGAAAGCACATTAAACCTACGACAGACAAGGTGGCTACACCATTAGTTGGAGATGGATATGAGAACCTTGAAATGACGAATGTCACAATGCAAAAATAGAATCGATCCTTATTAAGGATTGATGAAACTCATCCTTCATACATCCTTCTTTATCTCATACTTTTCCCATATGGTATTGGTTGTTAAAGTAATAACACACCTAAAGCAAGTACTAGTAATACTTGATACTTAATTGTAATTGTGAAAAAATTTTATGCATTCAAGTTATAAGATAGAGAAGGTGAAGGCACAAATCTCAAGCGAGATGGCCCGTTAAGCTAACCATTTGATGTTGACACATAAGTTGTAACCGAACAATACCACTTAGTGTGGTGCAAATGTAATTAAGGAAAGTGTTAAACCTCGTTTTTATCGGTTTTTAAGGCATTGTTTAACCCAATTCCGTGATGATTTCAATGATATTTATTTAGTTTTGGGTTAGATTTTGCTCATTTTCTCTTTATCGTCACCTAAGCTCGTAAATCTCTTTATTATAGGTTTTTGGGCTTAAATTTGAGAGATTCGAGGTAAAATTGATGAAAAGCAATGAAGAGAAGAGTCCGAGCCCAAGAGGAGGCAAGAAAGAAGCCCAAAAAATATTAAATAAAAATATGAAAGATTCTATAAACACAAATTATGATGGTTCTTATCCATCGCCTTAAGGAGACGTTTAGCAAAACCCTTTTATTTAATATTTTTATACATAAGATATGGATGTTATTGCTTTCCAAAATAAAAGAATATAAATATCATTTTAAAAAATAATTTGATGAATTAAATCTTTCCTTATTGAAAGGAAGTTATCTTCCATCAAAAAAAAAAAAACCCAAATAAACGAAAGAAAGTTATCAATTGTCTAATTAAACTCAATCTCTCAACCAAACCAAGCCTCATGATTTGCGTATTAATCCTCTTACTTTAATTCATCAAGCCAAACCAATTAAGTTCTACATTTCCCACCCAATTTGCAAGTTTATCGGTTGCCTTCATCCCTTTTTTTTTGAATTTCTCTCCTATTTAACCATATATGGTAAATTAAGATTTTTAATTCCAGAATTAAAAGAGGTAGTCTTAGATGAGGAGTATAACTTTTTCTTACTAGTTTCTTTACGTCTCGTTTCCATTAAACCTGGTTGAAAATGGTAACAATATTGCACCATATATCATGAACATCATAGGCTTCTACTATACATTATGATCCTAATTTTTGTTTTTTTTTGGTTCCAAATGCTCTAAAGCTGGTAGGTTTATTATCATAATTTAATTGAATAAGTTGAATTTCTAAATCGAGACTATAATAGTGATAAATGGGCATTTAGGAAGTTAAATTACATTAGAAAATTGAATAACTTGATCAAATTATTTTTTAAAATAATATTTATATTCTTTTATTTTGGAAAGCAATAACATCCATATCTTATTTATAAAAATATTAAATAAAAATATAAAAGATTCTATAAAAATAAATTATGATGATTCTTATCCATCGCCCTAAGGGTGACGTTTAGCAAAACCCATAAATATATTGCATCAGATGATGTGACAATATCCTGATATACTTTGCCATTTGAAAGCTTGAGATTGCAGATATAATTATTTAAATGGAGCCCAATTTCAAAGGCTTTGAAATAAACTTTAAAGCTTTGGAACCACAATTTCTATCCAACTAATCAACAGTTGCCTTATTTAAAAGAATTGATCATAAATACAAGCTGTTGAAAGTAGAACTAGATACCAAGGAAATCGAGGACAACACAAGCATATTGGTTAAATCTATTGAATTGAATGCTTACTATTACTCTCAATTGTGAGATAAGTCTTTGTAAGAGAAATTCTTGTAACAAAAAAAAGTTGTAAATAAATATCTTTGGTTGATTATTGAGTAGCTACACTCGAGTAAGAATTATGAGAATTCTCCATTGTCTTAACCAAGAGTTAATGGAAAGGTTGATAAGAAAGTTTTTTTCTCAAGGATCAAGTTAGCTGGTCTTAGAAATATTTAAAAGAGTTGTAAAAATTTGTAAAAACTCTTTCATTATAACTTTTGAAGTTTTATAAGAAGAGGAGTGCTTCAAAGTCTAAGCAATGAGATCTTAAATAGCGACAAACTCAAGTTAAGATTGGCCAACTTCGTTGACAAATTTTTCACCTGTTTGTCCGATTTATATCCCCCACATCTGATTTTCTAAAATTTTAATTTATTTTTAATTATTCTGTTCAATCCCCTGCAGGTGATTTGAACATTCGACTAAAAATTATTCCTAAAGGCTATGATAAAATAAGAAAACATGGGATTGTAGCAAAAACTATGTAAACAAAAAAGAATATCCAAATATATCTCATGTCCATCTAAATGAACTGAAATATCCATTCTACGGTGGTAATTTGTTGCCTGCTAGGTAAGAGAATATCAAGCTACAAATTTTGTCTTGGTAGAATTTGTATTACTATTATTATGAAAATTTATAAATGAAGTATTTAATAGTGAGGCGATTAGGTGAGGACATCAGTGAAATTAATGTGACTAGGATATAGGCAATAACTGTTGTGGCCCGAACCTAGTAGACTAAAGTACTCACATCTACCACATAAAAGGTTGTCAAAATTGTCCAACTAAATTATTTCTGTCTTATTAAAAAGACGGGCATCCGGTACAAGTAGGTAAAGCACGTTCGCGAAATTAATGAGTGCGGGTGGGAGACAAGCCGGTAATGATCGAAGTTTATTCTATTATTCTAAATCTTTGATGAACTGCTATGGTCATGGGCCACCAAAATTTAATGCTTGATTACGCTCCCGAAAATAAAAGGGGAACAAACTTGATGATTTCCTTAGAGTAGATATGATAAGTCTTATTAATATTTCTAAAATAGTAGAAGTTACTTTAAACATGGTTACCAGCCTAAATTATGGGACGAAACTCGTGTTCGAAATAATAAAATGAGGTGTGGAAGTTTAAGTGCCTCTTCATTGTTTAAACTTTGAGGCAACGATTTTACTTTAGACAACACCAATTTATTTCATTTCAAAATCTACAATGCCCTTTACATTAGGAGGAAATTCTTCAATCCAAAATTGAGTTCTAGAGACATCTTTTGCCAATCTAGCTAAAGAGTGAACAAGGTAGTTCCCCTACCCATTTTTTAAGCTTTATTAATTGTCACTAACGATGTATAAATACTATCATGATTTGTTGTTTATAAAATTTTATCTATTTTTATTTCTATATTATCTATATGACATGAATGTTATTTCTTACCAAAAAAAAATAAATATAAATTCTATTTTTTGTTTTTGAAAAAATACCAATTTGATTAAGCTATTTAATGTTTTTCTAATTTAGTTCAACCTCCTAAACCATTATAACCTTGACCGAGAAATTCAAGTTATTTAATTGAATTATGATAGTAGAAGATGAGATTAAATTACGAGCTTTTTTTTAGGTTTCAAGCTACCACCTTTAGAGTAATTTAAAAGAAATATATATATATTATAAACTATGCTTGAGCCTATGATATTCAAAGTGCATCCTGAACAATTATAGCTAGGAATCAGGTCATTTGAGTTGGTTTTGGTTTGAATTAGTTTGGGTCGGGTCATGTTCGGTCATCAAGATTCATTAGAATTTCGGTTCGGTTTGGGTTCGGTTTCGAGTCGTTTTGATTTCGGGTCCATTGAAATATGGTCCAATAAACTTGTTTTATAGAGATGAAACACTTTGGTGGAAAAATATTCGGTTGGGTTTAGCTCGGTTCGGATTTGATTAATATTGATTTGACTTTTGAAGTGTTCAATTAGATTCAAGTTTCGGATCATCGGTTCATATTTGGTCACTTTTCCAGTTCTAGGAACAATGCATGCAAATTCTTAAATACTTCTAAGAGCATATATTTTCAGGTCACACATCATTATTTTACGCCCACAAAACCCTTCATGTTTTTCATTTGTCCAACCATCTATTGACATATGGTGAAGAGTAGATACTCTCCTATATGCATATAAGACATTCTGAACAATGCAGGTCGGGACCCACTTTAAAGCCACTTGAATTTGTTTTTTTTTTTGATGCCACTTGAATTTGTTAGATGTCAATATTATAAATATTGATTATCAAATATTATGGGATATGCAATCAATCCAACACGTGCGCGGCGCACACACACAACTGAAATAAAGTGAGCATATACCACTTGGCGAGTTTTAGACGTTGGAGTATTCCTAGTCTAATTCCAAAACCTGACTCCAAGCTTGATACATTATTAACTTAATTAAAATAGTAAATAACATGATATTTTTATCGTTATTATTTTTGAACAAAAATATAAATATAGAATATTGGATTTATTAGATATGAAAACAGTTACCGATCTTATTTAATATAAATACACCATTATTAAGAAATAATAAATTTTTTTGATTCTTATTATTTTCTATCTACTCAAATATTGTCCATCTTATTTAATATAAATACACCATTACTAAGAAATAATAAAAAATTTTAATTCTTATTATTTTCTATTTAATCAAATATTTTCTAATGCATCGCATAAGAATAAAGATACTAGTATTATATAATACGGCATTGTACAAATCTTTTCCAATTTGTTACACTTTCAAAATTTTAACCCATTGAGCACTTGCATCTGGGAATAGCAATGAGGTGGTTTCGGGTCTGGTGGAATTGTACTCGCATTCATACCCACTTTTTAAAAAATGTGTCCATAATCATATCCACATTCATTAGGTTTTGAAACCTAAACCCTACCCGAACCCATTCGATTTGTTTTCTAGTTTGCGGATTTTACTCGAGTTTGAATGTGATGAGAAAAAAAATATATCGACATTGATGTATGAGAATCATCTTTGCAGGTGCTCTTGGAGAGTCTAAGTCACCTTAGAGAGGGGTGAATAGGGTGATGAAGAAAATTAAACGATTTTTGCACCAACACAAACAAAAAGCGATTCCGAGTCTAAATTGGGCTTAAAAAGACAACAACACGAGATATACATGGAAACCCTCCCGGGGCGGAAAACCACGGACAGTGCTACTCCAAGTACCAAGCGAAATCCACTATTTTGAATCCACAAAATACAAAGGTCTAACTCAACCAGAATTGCTCCCTTAAACAATTCCTTATAATGTTTTCTTAAACTCAAAAGTTCCCTTATCTAATCTAATACTTCCTGATCGAAGTAACATTTACAATCATCGACAAATTGAGTTGAGTTTAACTCTTACAGCTTAGTGAAGGGACTTACTAAGAAAATAAGAGAAGTATGTAATTGATTACAAGACTTTCTTTACAACTTAGAGAATATTAAATATAGATTTGGAGTTGTAAGAAGAAGATTGATTGAGTATGCACTTCATAAGTGTTCAACAATAGGTGTAGCAATGTGTTCAACAATCTCCTAGTCTTGGGAAGTGGCTTCTATTTATAGCCAACCAGGCGAGTGACCGTTGAGTCTTGATTCTGAACATAAATCTTCATTAGCCGTTGCAACGGCTATTCCGAGTCACTCAGAAAAGATCCATTGGGATGTGAACATTGTGCAACAGACTCTTGGCTCCAAAAGATGTCCAATCACTTGGTGGTGACTCAAAATTGAGGTGGAAACAACCGTTAGGCCTAGAGTTGGAGTTTTCCAGCTTTGGAAACAAACAACCACGACACGGTATTTGAGCCATGTAACAACCCGACCCTAAATCACATTATTTATTTTAAATCACATTATTTATTAATTACACTATTTATATAATTGAGCGCATGCACTTCAATTCGATATTTTGTATTTACATTATCCTTATACATGTGTTATGCGAGCTAAGGCGACGAAGTGGCCCTAATAAAAATCTCATAATAAGATTATAATTTGTGAACATCGTTATTAAAATAAAATTAAAAGTAACAATAAAAGAAAACAAAATAAATAAAATAAATAAATAAAAATAAAATTTTCAGATTTTTTGAAAGAAAAATCCAGAAACGGATTTTTCTGGAATTTGAGAAAAAAAAACCAACTTCAAATTATCCATCGGGCTTCTTCCTCGTCATTTTCATTTGGCTCTCCCCTGCTTCCTCTTCCCTTTCCCTTCCCCTGCCTCTCCACGACTCCACTTGGCCGCGCCGGTTCCGGCGACCGGCCACCGCCAACGCCGGTCAGTAGCCGACGCTAACGCCGCCAAAGGCCGCCGGCCCTCTTTCCCTCTCTCACGCTGTTGCTCTCTCTGTCCCTCGCGTGCCTCTGCTCCCTCCCTCGCCTCCACTGCGGCCTGCTCTCGGCCACCAAGCGCCACCGACGCGGCCGAAGCCGACGCCGGCATCGTCGATAAGACGCCCGGCGTCTCTCTCGCGCGCCTCCTTCGTCACGCTACCTCCCTCTCTCGCTGCTGCGCTCTGCTCCCCTGCGTCACGGTTTCTCTGCCGCGGCCACCTAGCAGCCAATCCCAGCCGCAGCAGCCGCCGGAGCAATCTCCAACTCGTCCAATGGCCGCTGGCGCAGCCGCCGTGCCACCGCCCCTGTTCGTCCTTCTTGAATCCTCCTCTCGTGAATTTGAAGGTAAATTACTAAACCCTAAGTTATCAAGTTCCTTATTCATTTAAGTAATTGTGATTGCAAACTGAAACATATGATTTAGAAATATGTCTGTTGAGTGAATTTAAAGATTGATTTTGGAAAATTGGGATTGTTGTGGACGATTGAGGTGTGGCGAGGTTGATGGATTAATTGGTGTATGCATATGAACAAATGTGATTCTTTTGGGAAATTATGAACTAGTGAATGAGATTGAGGATGTGTTATTATCGAATTGAACAATTTGGTGGAATTGTTACATTTTGTAAATAGCTAGAATTGAACACAAAGGAAGAGAAAAATAGGTAGGGAGGATGAAGTCGGATAACAGATTGTGTAAGAGGCATGGGGGACATTTGAACACTTGGTAGGCTTAATTTGGTTATGAATACGAGTTACGTCGAGGAAATAACGCTTAGGCACTTAGAATGATATATATATGAATTTTGGACGAATCGGCAAATTTGTGAAACCTCCCGATGGAAGGGCATTTACCGGATTAATTAATTACGTAACTATGGGATTTGAGTGTAGAGAAGGGAGGAGTCGGGAATGAATTAAAAATAAGTGTTTGGGCATGTATATATATATATACACCATTTTCAAGTCAACTAGCAAATCGAATAACACCAACATCATTGGGTATTTAGTTAGCCTAATCAACTTCTTTAATTAATATGAATTGTATCCAATAAACGCGGTAAAGTCGAGTAATACAAACATTAGCTTAATCGATTTTCATACGAATATAGGAAATTAAATAAATTGTTAAAGCTTATACAAATTCAAGCATTAAAACTCAAGAAAACATTATTAACCCTAGAAATCCATCTTAAACAGAACTGAGGCCACTTCCATTGCCGAATAGCCGATGACTCAAATTTACGCAAAAGGGAGAAACAAATATTCTCAATTCGAGTACGTTCATTGCACTGTACCTTTCGAAAACTCACATGTTTCATCAAATCTCAACATTTCTCATATATGCAATTAATAATGAATCATTTACAAGGCAAGTTTTGCCACCTAATTAAGTGGTCCCCGCCCAATTATCAATTACCAAGGGCTTAGGCCCGCCAATTATACCGCGCGGCGTCAACTCGGGTTATCGATCGGCCCGGGGTGACACCTGTTCAACGATCGTATCAATTACCAAGGGGTTCCACTTCCGGATAATAACCGGCAAGCAATTTTACTTATATTCTCTCCCCGATTTCAAACTAAAATGAATTGAAATGCGCGCGCTCAATTAAAATATTTACTGAGTGCGGGAATGTTCGTATCGAGTTTCGACTCATTCTTCGAAATATTTCACTGTTTTTGTTTTTAGGGAAAGCATGTGTGAACAGCTCATTGCCTAGGAGGTCTGCTGCAAGCAAAACTTAGCTGGAAATATCGTTATCA
The DNA here is from genome assembly GCA_021018815.1 of Talinum fruticosum. Classification (NCBI taxonomy): domain Eukaryota; kingdom Viridiplantae; phylum Streptophyta; class Magnoliopsida; order Caryophyllales; family Talinaceae; genus Talinum; species Talinum fruticosum. The sequence continues at coordinate 8,190,955 of JAITYX010000003.1, read as the reverse complement.
GCGATCCGTGATGGACCTAGAAGCTCACGGTGATTTTTCTCCACATCGGGTTTTGGGTTTGCCCTTGGAAGGTATTACATATGGCATATTTTCGGATAATCCGTTGCGGGGTTTGCATAATGTATAAAATGTGACAAAAATGTATGTTGGGAGTTGATTTAATGATGTGGTATAATTTAACTCTTTGGGACACCAATATTTACTCTTATCAAGACCTGTATAAGCGTAAGTAATTGAAGCAAGCCTCCTTATATACATTCTATTTAGCCTCGGTCCTATTTCTAGGACGGCGGTAACGCCTCCGGTCGTTAACTTCCGCTGCGACCATACTTCATATCCTCTAATTAGGGGATTATTAAGTAATGATGATTGGGGCGTTACAAGCCATGTCCATAAGTAGCTAAAACTTGTCTGCTGGTATTTAACGGCTAAAAGCCGGTTGCTTTTGAAATTCAAAAATAGATTAGCCTCGTTTGAATAACCTATAAAAGCAAACCACGTTGGTTCACAAAGTATAAAATACTTTGGTTCGAAATTAGGCACAGATAATAATTAAAACCGAGTAATTAAATGCTTAATTATCTTTGGCCTAAAAGAATAGAATTTTCTTAGTCTAATATTCAATATGTTCAAATTGCATCTTGAGTCAATCCCGAAAATAATCAAGTTAGAAAGAATAAAATATCAAAGTAGAAGAACTTGATCCGGTCAAATAATTCTCAAGGAAATAAACTGACTTAGAATAGAGAATTAACTTTGTAATTCACTTTGCGTTAAAATACAAAGTAAGTGCTCGGAATAAAGGTGTTAGAGAAATTATTTGAGCATGCGATGGTTTTTAGTGATGTCTCGAGTGAGTCGAAACACCGAGTGTAGTGGATATGTAATGAAACACTTTCCGAGTCAGTCGGAATAGAATGAAAACTCAGATAAGAGTTTCTATAATACATAGAATGACTTAGAATCAAAACCTAAGAGAGATAGAGATTTATACTTGAGTCTTCAATCTCCCCTTTTTGATGAAAGACATTTCATACTTAAGATAGAAACTTGTTAGTTCAAAATATAGGTTTTCATTGCCAATGATCGGAGCAGAAAATAATATGTTCTTAAGTATCGGAGTAAAGAGTGACTGGAGATACATATAAAGTGCAGCTCGGATCATATCATAACTTAGAACAGGTTGTACGGATAATAAATCGGAGCAAAGAAAAAGAAATAGATTGTATCCAAAGCAAGTATGTTACGGAATTAAGTATCGAGCATCAAGGCAAGATAAATATGTAACTCGAAACAAGTATGCTCGAAAAGTAAAAATCATTCATTGCTAAAAAAACAACAATAATACAAATACTATAAAAAAAAGAAGGGAGGAACTCTCCCTAAACTAAACATCTAAGTTTTCTATATTTTCTCCCCTATGCATTTCATCAAAAGGAGGGAAGAAAATAGCGAGATAAGTACAATCGATGTTGGACAAAAAAAAAAATTAAAAACAAAAAAGAGAAAAGAGATGAACTAAGAAGAGGGGGCTTGTGGTCCGGAAGAGGAGGGACGAGTAGTGTGCCTATGCCTGTATGCTTATATAGAAGTGGATGAGCAGAGTGGCTGCAGATGCTGGAACGTCCGGAATTTGCTCTATCCCGGTTCCGTGAACCAAGCACTAGAAAGACAACAACGAGCGGTGCTTCGGGACAACTGCTTTGGATTGACCAACTTTACAAGCCTCTTCGACCCACTCGGAGCATGATCCAAGGAGATCAACTCTGGTTCTTGTTCTTGTGCACCTTGGCCCTTAGGTTGTGCGACCTCTTCTTCTTCTTTTCTTTCTTCTTCCTTTTTGCTTCTCTTCCTTCTTCAGCCTTGGCTTCCTTTTCACTGCTTCTTTAGCTACCTCTTTTACCTCGGGTGAGGTAGACTTAGCTGAGGCTGGAGGACTCCTCGAAGTATCGGTAGTGTCCGAGTCCTCAGCAGCTTTCGACCGGTGTTCTTGGAGGAGTTAAAGCTGCTCCCGCTATTGCTTGATAATCTCCTTGAACTCCATCATGAGGTCCTAGTTTTCCCCGATCCGGGACTTTGCGGTCTTCTAGTTAATAACCAGGTTTTGAAGGACATGTTTGAGAGAGCGGAGAGTGGTATGAAACTCTTCGGACACGTAAGCAATTTTGTTTACCAACTCGGCAAACACAACAGACAGAGGGATGATAAGGTTTAGAAGTAGAGGGACCAGTGAGTAGGTGGTGGAGGAGAAGGAGGTGATAATTTAGATCCATGAACCCAAACACTATGTCTGGACTTCTTGGTACCCGTACCCTAGAAGATCTTTTTGCCAATGTAAATGGCAGCCTCGAAACAACGTTTACATCTAAGGGGAAGCGAACCGTGAACTGTTTGAAGATAATAATCAAAAGAGCTCCGAAAGGAAATGGAGTGGACTTCTTGGAGTGAGTCAGCACGAAGCCATCTTCTCAATGATTGCTGGGAAGAGGTCTACGTCATAGCCCTCTAAGATATTAAACAAGGCTTTAAGAATCTTGGAATTCGGATTCTCTTTGCTTGGATCGATGAGCGAAAAAGTTCCTCATTAGAATAAAACATAGCAGCCTTGCCTCGGTTTTCATCCGAGTCACCGAGAATTTTTCCCGACTCAGGTACTTCCTTGGCATACTTTTTAAAGAAGTCGTCGGTAACTTCCATGAAAGGTATAGGGTTGGAATTGAGAAAAAGAGAAGTAACTTTGAAAAGTCTATGGAGAAGAGAGATGTTGATACAAACAACTTTATCTTGAACTTTGGAGGTGATGATTCCCTCGGAGAAACACATGTTCGCATAGGACTCGGCAACGATTTCAAAATAAATGAATTCAATGAAGCACAAATAATTGTAAACTCTAGTAGTTTTGATATGGTGCAACCACGAGAAGGATGTGGTTGAAAAGAATTTATCATCCAACGTCTTGTAACCACGAGAAACACAAATATCCGAGTTCCGATTGCATATTTCAAAGCAAAGTGAATTACGAGTGTTAATTCCTATTTTTAAGTCAGCATGTTTGTTTGAGAGTTATTTGTCCGGATCAAGTACTTATACTCGATATTTTCTCACTCTTATAACTTGATCTTTCTTAAGATCGACTCGATGGAATTTGAGTATAATGAATATTAGACTCGAAAATTCCACTTCTAGGTCTCGGATAATTATGCACTTAATTATCTTAATTATATTATTACCTATGCTTAATCATGGACCAAAGTATTTTATACTTTGAGAACCAAAATTGTTTACATTTGTAGATTATCTAAACGAGGTTATCTCATTTTTAAAATACAAAAGTAACCTGGCTTCAAGTCATCAATCACCAAGCAGACAAGGCTTTTCTACTTTTGAACAAGGCCCGAAGCTATGTCGAGTTGTCTGTTTTCAAAACTGGAAAACTTCAATACCAAGCTCAATGGTGGTTTCCACCTTACTTTTTAGGAGTCAAGAGCCGTTGGACAACGTTCACATCACAACGGATCTTTTCGAGTCACTCGGAAGAACCGTTACAACGGTCACAAAGGACTTCTGTTCGTAAACTAGTCACAACGAATAATATGCTTGATCATCTATAAATATAAGCCAATTCTCAAGACTTGAAGATTGCTAAAACACATTGCTGAAATTATATCTCTTTGTATAATACTCATTCAAGCTTCTTACAACTCCAACTCCGTATTTAATACTTTCCTGAGTTGTAAAGTCTTGTAATCAGTTACATACTCTTTCTTACTCTCTAAGTAAGGTCCCTTGACTGAGCTATAAGAGTTAACTCAGCTCGATTGTCCCTAACTGTAAAGGTTACCTCATTTAGGAAGTACAAGATCGGATAAGGGAATTTCTAAGTCTAGGAAAACTCTATAAGGAATTGTTTAAGGGAGTAATTCGGTTGAGTCGATCTGCTGTATTTTGTGGATTCAAAATAGTGGATTTGACTTGGTGCTTGGACTAGCACTGGTCATGGTTATTTGCCCAAGGATTGTTTCCACGTAAATCTGACTTCATACTTTTCCGAGTCCAATCTAGACTCGGACTTTCTTGATTATTCTTTTCAAGCTTAAATCTTCCAAGTTTGTTAAAATTTCCTCATCACCTTATTCACCCCCTCTAGGGTGACCAAGACTCTCCAAGAGAAAACCTTCAATTGGTATCGAGCCTAGCCTTTCGGAAAGGGTCTAACAGACCTAAAGGTCTAAAGATCGGATGGCTCGGAACAATAGAGAGTTCGATGAAGGAAGATCTTCCAAAGAAACCACCAAAGTTCAAAGGATCAAATTTTGTGCACTTGGAAGAAGCTAATGGAATGCTTCCTGTTGGCCAATGATGAAGATGTTTGGAACATCATACAAGAAGGCAATTACATTCCAATGAAGATGGAAGAAACAAGACCTGTGCCTAAAGCAAAGTTCGAGTACACCACTCGAAGAGGTAGAAAAGTTCCCGAAGAACTTTAAAGCAATGAACATCCTAATGTGTGCCATTAGCTTAGAAGAATACAATAGAGTGTCAGCTTGTGACACAGCCAAAGATGTATGGGACACTCTTGTCAACACATATGAAGGAACAAGCCAAGTAAGACATGGGAAGATAAGTCAATATCTTCACAAATACGAGCTATTCAAGATGGAGCCGAAGAAAACATCACTCGGATGTTTATACGCTTCAGTGAGATTACAAACAATCTCAAATCTCTGGGTAGAAAGATTTCCCATGAAGAGATATGTAGAAAAATCCTAACAAGTCTAACCAAGAGAAGATGGGGTCCCAAGGTGATAGCCATCGAGAAAGCTCAGAATCTCCCACAAATAAAGCTAGACGAACCGATTGGGAAGCTACTTACCCAAGAAATCCATTTGGAAGAAGAGGATGCTGAGGTCAGCACTAAAAAGAACATTGCGTTGAAGGCCTCGAGAAAGCAAAGGAAAAATCCGAGTTCCTCAGATTCGAAGAAGATCCCATGGCACTTATCGCTCGAGGCTTCAAAAGAATGATGAAACATAAGAAATGGGAGAAAAGGCCAAGAGAAGAGTTCTACAAGAAAGATAAGAAGGATAGAAAAGGTAAACACTCATCCCCTTCAAAGTTATCTTTAACTAAAAACTCGGCTGTTTTGAATGTGGCAGCAAAGATCACATTGTCAAAGATTGTCCAAGAAGAAAGAGGGACAGAAAGAAGAAGAAGGCTATGATGGCCACATGGAGTGATGAAGATTCATCCGAAGAAGATGAAGACTCGAGACGATTTGAAATGTCCGATGGCACTATCGGACTTAGAAGCCGAATCCGAGTCAAACTCCGACAACTTAGAAAATGAGGAGAAAAATCCTCAGGAGGTAATAGAATACTTTCTTAAGTTCTCTTAAGGTTTACTCTTGGAGAAGTTAAGTCACCCTAGAGGGGGTGAATAGGGTGATGGAAGATTTTAAACAAATAATGGAAGACTAAGATCTAAAAGTGACTATGAGGCAATTTGAGTCTAGATTGGACTCGAAAAGTGTTAACTCAAAAATTACGTGGAAACCCTTCAAAGGAAAAAAACCACGGGCAGTGCTAATCCAAGCACCAAATCAAATCCACTATTTTCAATCCACAAAATACAGTAGAAAGACTCAACCGAATTGCTCCCTTGTACAATTCCTTACAAGACTTTCCTAGACTCGAAGTTCCCTTATCTCGATCTAGTACTTCCTAACCGAGGTAACCTTTACGAGTTAGGGACAACCGAGCTGAATTAACCCTTACAGCTCGGTCAAGGGACCTTACTCGAAAGTAAGAATAATTGTTTGTTACTGATTACAAGACCTTACAACTCGTAAAGATGTTAAGTATAGAGTTGGAGTTGTAAATAGAAGATTGAATGAGAATTATACGAGAGAGATAATTTCAATAATAGGTTCAACAATTTTCTCGTCTTGTGAACCGGCTTTTATTTATAGATGACCGAGCGGATTAGCCGTTGTGACTATCTTCCGATTAAAAGTCCTTTGTGACCGTTGCAATGGCTTTTCCGAGTGACTCGGAAAAATGTCCGTTGAGGTGTGAACGTTGGGCAACGGCTCTTGACTTCTTTGGGTGTCCCAATCCGCCGGTGATGTCTCGAAATGTAGGGTGGAAACCACCGTTGAGCTTAGCGTCGAAGATTTCTAGTTTTGGAAATGCAGACAACCCCGACATAGTGTCCGGGCCTTAGTTAGAAGTAGAAAAAGCCTTGTCTATTAGTGATTTGACATCTTGAAGCCGGTTACTTTTGTAATTCAAAAGTAGGATAACCTCGTTTGAATAATCTACAAAAGTAAATCAATTTGGTTCTCAAAGTATAAAATACTTTGGTCCAAGATTAGACACGAGATAATAATTTTAATTAACATTATTAAGTGCATAATTATTTGAGTCTTGAAAGAGTGGAATTTGCTTAGTCTAATATCCATTATACTCAAATTCCATCCGAGTCGATCTAAAAGTAAAACAATTCCGATAGAGAATATCGAGTAAAGGAACTTGATCTAGACAAGCATAGTTCAAACGAAACATGCCGACTTTGAATTAACACTGTTATTCAATTAAACTTAGATTACAAAGTCGGACCTAAGTTTATGCACGTTAGAGCAAATGTTTGAACATGCGATATGTCCGAGTGTTGTCCGAGTGACTCGAACCGTGTGTGAAATGATAGGCAAGAGCATGCTTTCCGAGTGAGTCGAGTCAAGTGAAAACATATGCAATAGTATTTGTAACACTCAAAAAAGATTCTAAATCACTCGGAAAAGTTTCTAAAGCACTTAGAATTACTTGTAATCGGAACTTACAAGAGTTGAAGTCCAGTACTGATTCCTTGATGGTACTCAATCATGATATATCTGCAAAGTCCGAGTCTTCAATCTCCCCTTTTTGATGAAAGGCATTCCATACTTAGATAGAAACTTTGTTAGTGATATAGATCTGTTTTTACATTCTTTCTCAAGGAATAAGTCGAGAAACGAGTGCGAAGTGATATTGAAACTTAGATTCTATCGGAGCAAGTAGGCTTAGATTGCATTAGTGCTAAAAAAATTGAATTATCGGAGCAATAATAGACCGAGTTGTTGAATCGGAGCAAAGAAAATTACTGAGCAAGAAATTTAAACTCACAAATAATTGAAACTCGTAAAGTAATAAGCATGAAAATTCATTAATATTCATAACAAATATATACACAAAAGAGGTTGAGAGAAACTCCCCTAAACAAGACAACAAATTTCTAAATTTTCTCCCCTTGCCTTTCGATAGAAAAACAAAAGGAGGAAGAATGTATCGAGAGGATACAGATTTGTATGTCCGGACAAAAAAATATTTGAAAATAGAAAAAGAAAATGGCTAAGATGGAGGGGAGGGAGCAGTCTGAGTCGAGGATGGTGGATGTGCAAGTGCGCCTTCGCCGATAAGATCTTGAAGATGTAGATGAACGAGGCGGGGTGGCACTCGGTATCTCCGGAATGGGCTCATCTCTCGAGTAGCCGACCCGTAACTAAGTCGTCCAGAGGTTCATCCTCCCGGAACTCGACCGAGGGAGGTGCTGGCTCTGCTGCTGACCGACCATGGTCAGCGAGGTCTTCCGACCCACCTAGACTACTCGTTTGAGCCGATCACTTCCGGTTGGGGTTACGAAGCACCTTGGCCCTCGGCGCTTCGACTTCCGTTTCGCTTCCTTCTCCCCTTCTTCTTTCTTCTCGGACAGAGCTGCCTTAGCCGTAGGCTCTGCTTCTTCTCCTTCTTCTTCTTCTTCCTCTTCCCTTGTAGAGGGGATTTGGCCGGACTCGAGGATTCTTCCGAAGTATCTAAGTCGATCGGATCCCGAGCCGCCTTGGAGCGTCTTTCCTGAATGAGCTCAATCATCTCCCTTTGCTCCTTGACTAGTGCTTTCATCTCGCGAAGCACGTCTTGGTGCTCTCGGATTTGGGATTGAGCATGTTTTTGATTGACGGTCATAGATCGAAGAACAGTCTTGAATGACCGAAGGGTGTCCTTGAATTCGGTGGACACCGAGGAAAGCTTGTCCATTATGGCAAGTGGACAAAGCAGAAGAGAGAATCTAAGAAACACCTGAGATGGAGGCACCACTAGGTGGAGGAGGTAGAGAGAGGGGATTGAGTCCGAGTCGAGGCGGAGAAGGAGGCGTCGGCTTCGAGCTATGGACCCGGACACCCGGTTGGGTCTCTTGGTATCCATACCCAAGAAGTTCTTTCTTGCCAACGACAATGGCAGCCTTAGAAACCGCGTTAGAATATGAGGGAATAGGGACTTTGAATTGCTTAAAGATGAGAGTGAGAAGGGCCCCGAAAGGAAGTGGGGTGGATTTCTTTGTCCGAGTCCGAGCAGTGTACGGCTGCCATTTGCTCGACTATAGCAGGAAAGAGGTTTACTTTGTAGCCCTCAAGAATGTCGTAAAGAGCTTTAAGGTGCTTGGAGTTAGGGTTCTTCTTGCTAGAATGCTGAGAGAAGAAGGTCCTCATCAACGAAAGCTACGTAAGACGCTTCGACTTGAGTTGAGTAACAGAGAAGTTTTTACGTGACTTAGGAAACTCTTTCGCATATTTTTGAAGAATTCATCAGCAACCTCGTTGAAAGGTATGGGGTTGGTGTTGAGGAAAAGAGAAGAGACTTTGAAGAGTTGGTGGAGAAGAGAGGTGTTGATGCAAACTGTGACATTTTGAACTCGGAGGTGAGGATACCCTCCGGGTATATGAACTCGCCGAAACAGAGGAAATTGTAAACCCTTGTTGATTTGATGTGAGCCAGCCATGAAAACTTTATGGTCGGAAAGAATTTGTCATCCAACATTAGGTGTTGGGTGACAAGGACTTTGAAGGATTGGAGGAGCCTTCCCGGCTTTTGGTACGAGGTCTCTTGGTGGCAAAACCAAGAAAATCAAGGTGGGAACCTCTTTTCGGCTTGTTTGATGAAGAAAAGAGAAGAAAGATGAACTTTTGATGGAGAGGAAAGAGAGAAAGAGAGAAATAGCTCGATGAAAGTGAGCGAAAAAATAAAATGAAAGAGTAGAACGAGAGAGAGAGCGAGAATGATAGAGCTTACTTGAGAATACTTCCACTTAGCTTGAGAGCGACGAAAATTTCTTCGAACGTAGAAAGCTTGCTTGCGTTGAAGTAATTGAGAGAGTAAGAGTAAGTAGAGAGTAAAGTAGCGAAATGAAGGAAAAAGGACGCTATTTATAGAGAAAGAAATATCCTTCGAGTGTTCGTTCGACCTAGCTCTTCAATGGTCGCCTCGGACCGGTGTGACTATTCTCGCTCTCCAACGGTTAGAATTCTAACGATTGTCTCCCAACGGCTAGTTGTTTGATCGATACGCGAGAGAGAGAGAGAGAGAGAGAGAGAGAGAGAGAGATTTTAAAAGAAATTTATGAAATTCTCCACCGATCTAGAGATCATTTCGAAGTTTGATGTCCATTTTTCTCAAACTTTGAGTCCGACTCGATGAAGTTTCGAGTGACTCGTAAACCACGGACAAACAATAACTCATAGCTCAGTATCACTAGCTCAACCGAACTAATTGTTATTTTAAAGATAGAAAGCGTATAACATATTATCATGCAAAGTAGTTTCACTCGTAAAAGCACATAATTATGCATTGATCATGCCAAACTCATTCCTAATAAAGCAAAACCGATCCTCACTAAGTGGCTTAGTAAAGATATCAGCTAACCGAAATTTTGTAGGAATGAATTCAAGTTAAATATCACCTTTCTCGGAATGGTCTCTTAGAAAATGATACCCGACCTCAATGTGTTTTGTCTTTGAGTGCTCGAACCGGGTTCTTGGTGATGCAGATTGCACTTTGATTGTCACACTTGATTGGAATTGATTTGAATAAAAGTCCAAGGTCTCTCAAGTGTTGCTTGATCCATAAAATCTAAGCACAACATTCTCCAGCTCGCAATATACTCGACTTCAGCAGTTGATAGAGCTACCGAGTTTTGCTTCTTTGAGTGCCAAGATATCGTGGATTGACCTAGAAACCGGCAGGCTCCTGAGGTGCTCTTTCTATCAACTTTGTACCTAGCATAGTCAGCATCCGAGTATCCAGTGAGAGTCGGTTCTAAGTCTCTTGAGTACCATAGACCTAGATTCCGAGTCCATGCAAGATATCTCGAAAATTCTCTTCACCGCGATCGGATGTGATTCTTTTGGATTAGCTTGAAATCTTGCACATAGACATACACTAAACATTATGTCCGGCCTACTGGAAGTAAGATATAGAAAAGATCCAATTATACCTCAATAGAGTTTCGATCTATTGCTTTACCTTTCTCGTCCGAGTCTAGTTTTATCGTCGCTACTCATAGGTGTTGCTGCATGTTTTGAGTCTTGAAGTTTGTACTTCTTGAGCAGCTCCTTGGTATACTTTGATTAATAGACATAGATGCCATCTTTGTCTTGCTTGATTTGTAGACCAAGGAAGAAATTGAGTTCTCCCATCATACTCATTTGAAATTCCTGTCTCATTAACTCGAAAAATCTGGACACGGAATTTCATTAGTAGCTCCAAAGATTATGTCATCAACATACATCCGAGCAATAAGCAAGTTTTTCCCTTGGCTTTTATAAAAAGAGTCTTGTCAATCTGAGCTCTTCTAAAATCATTTTCGACCAAGAAATTGCTAAGTCTTTCATATCAAGCTTTGGAAGCTTGTTTAAGACCATAGAGAGCTTTTTGCAATTTGAAAACATGATTTGAAAATTATGAGTTTTCAAATCCAGGGGTTGCTCAACATAGACTTCCTCTTCAATGACACCATTAAGGAATGCACATTTAACATCCATTGGATACAGTTTGATATTCATGCTAGAAGCAAATGCCAATAAGATTCTAATAGCTTTGATTCTCGCAATAGGTGCAAAGGTTTCCCCACAATCAATTCCTTCTTCTTGATTGTAACCTTGAGCCACAAGTCTAGCCTTATTTCTAACTACCAACCCACTTTCATCCAGTTTGTTCTTAAAAACCCATTTGGTTCATATGACTGGGTGGTCGGAAGGTCGTTTGGTCGAGTCCGGACTTGGTTTCTTTCGAATTGATTGAGTTCCTCTTACATGGCCTCTACCTATTAAGGTTCATTTAGGGCCTCTAGTGCATTTTGGGTTCGAGTTAATGAAATGAATGCAGTGAATGCACATAGATTTTGTAGAGATGAACGAGTTCTTACCCCACTATTGATATCGGACAAGATGTTTTCTAGTAGGTGGCTCGAAGCATACTTAAATGCTCTACCTGTTCTCCGGTTCATCGGATCCGTAGGTTGAATTGGTTGATCTTCAAAAGTCCGTTCCGAGTGAGCTTGTTCATCCGATTGACCTTCAACATTTTGAGTTAGCTCTTGAATTGTTTTATTCTAAGTCATGTTGTTCTGAGTAACTTCGTTCCGAGTGGCTTTGATTTAATTCTTGATGACCTCATTTTTATCAAGATCGTCATCTCTACTGAGCTTTAGGTCCGAGAATGTTGACTCATTTGGTTTTTCCTGTTCAATCTCATCAAAAACAACGTGGATGATTTGTTCCACTTTATTAGTTCTTTTATTGAAAATGCGATATGCTTTGCTATGAGATGAATAACCAAGAAAAATACCTTCATCCGATCGATCATCAAACTTGGTCAGGTGATCCTTATCATTGTTGTGAACGAAGCACTTGCATCCAAAGGGTTTGAAGTATGACATGTTGGGTTTCTTCCCTTTATAGAGCTCGTATGGAGTTTTCTTCAGGATGGGTCCGATGAGGCATCTGTTCAATGTTTAGTTTGCTATGTTGACTCGCCTCAGCCCAAAAATAGTAGCGTAGATCATGAAGACTCGGACTTTTACTTACTCGTTTCGAGTTCCATCAAGGAATCAGGTATAAGGCTTCATCTCTTATAGGGTTTTGACTTCAAGACATTCCATGCATCTTAGAAACTTTTCCGAGTGATATAACATTTCTTCGAGTGTTATAGTATCTATTATGTCTGTTCTCTCCGGACTCGATTGACTCGGAAAGCATACCTCTATATGCTACTTCTCACTCAGTTCTAAGTCACCCAACACTCGGATATTTCGCATAATTCAAACACTATCTTTTCCGCGAATAAACTCGAGTCCGACTTCGTGATTCAAAAATTACATTGTTCCAAGTCAGCATATTTTAGTTCGAATTTTGTTTAGTCAAGATCAAGTCTCGTTTACTCCGATATTCTTTATCTAACTTGATTGCCTTCTAGACTAACTAAGATGGAATTTGAGTTTTATAGATATTAGACTCATAAAATTCCTTTTCTTTTTCGACTCGGATAATTAATCACTTAATTATTTTAATTATAATATTATCTATGTCTAATCTTAGACCAAAGTATTTTATACTTTGAGAACCAAATTGATTTGATTTTGTAGGTTATTCAAACGAGGCTATCCTAAATTTGAATTACAAAAGTTACCGGCTTCAAAACGTCAAATCACCAGTAGACAAGGCTTTTTCTACCTCCGACCTAACCCCGGACACTATGTCGAGGTTGTCTATTTCCAAAACTGGAAATCTACAACACCAAGCTCAACGGTGGTTTCCACCTTATTTTTGAAGACATCACCAAGTGGTTTTGGGACTTCCAAAGGAGTCAACAACCGTTGCTCAACGTTCATATCTCAATGGATATTTTCGAGTGACTAAGAAAATCCTTTACAACGGTCACAAAGGACTTCCAGTCAGAAGATGGACAGAACGGCTAAGCTGCTTGGTTATCTATGAATAGAAGCCAACTTTCAAGACTTGAAGATTGCCGAATCTATTGTTAATATACATACTTGATCAAAAGTCATTGTGTTCATTCTCAATCTTCTACTTACAACTCCAATTCCGTATTTCATAATATTCTAAGTTGTAAGGTCTTGTACTCGATTACAAACACTTCCTTTCTTACTCTCTAAGTAAGGTCCCTTGACTGAGCTGTAAGGGTTAACTCAGCTCGCTTGTCCCCGACTCGTAAGGGTTATCTCTATTAGGAAGTACTAGATCGGATAAGGGAATTTCGAGTCTAGGAAAACTTGTAAGGGGTTGTCTAAGGGAGCAACTCAGGTCAAGTCGGTCTCATCGTGTTTTGTGGACTCAAAATAGTGGATTTGACTTCATGGTTGGATTAGCACGGTCCGTGGTTTTCTGCCCCAGGAGGGTTTCCACGTACTTTCTGTGTTATTAATTTTCGAAGTGCATTCTAGACTCGGATAGGTTCAAAGTTTCTGTTTAATATGTTTCTTCACTCTTGATCGAATTCCGAGTTAGTGCTTTTCCGAGCTCATCCCGACTCTTGTTCACCTCATATTCACATCTATATTAAATTTCAAGCAAATTTCATCATCACCGTATTCACCCCCTCTAGGGTGACTTAGCCTCTCCCCGAGCAAACCTTCGGATCATGTTCAATCGTTATTGTCCTTGCTATTTCCTCAAGAGTCCTGGTTCTTTCTCTCCACTACTCCATTTTGTTGGGAGTTCTTGGTGCTGAGAAGTTGTGGGAGATGCCATTCTTATCACAGCATTCTGCAAATTCCGAGTAATTGAACTCCCTTCCATGGTCGGTTCAAATTCTCTCGAATCCGAGTTTGAGACTCAACTTGGATTTTCCTGCAGAGCTTGCCAAACTCTTTGAAGGCTTCCTTTTTGTACTTATGAAAACACACCGGGTAAATCATGAGTAGTCATCAACAATAACAAGCACATATGATTTACCTCCGAGACTCTTGCCAGGGATTTCACCACACAAATCCATATGCAACATTTCAAGCACCTTGGGTGTGGAAACGGTTTTCAGAGATTTGAAAGATGATTTGACTTGTTTCCCTTTTGTTCATGCTTCATAGATTTTATCTTTCTTAAATGCACAGTTAGGTAATCCTCTAACTAAACCATGAGAAGCAAGCTTCTTAATGGTATGCAAGCTAATATGACCTAATCTACGATGCCATGTCCATGAATCATCATGTAGAGATGCATTTAAGCAAGATAGATTCCGACTTGGATCGAAAGAGGAATTGTGTAGGTGTTACCTGATCTCTTACCCGAGAGCTTGGTCTCCTTGGTAGTATTATCGAAATATAACAATTGGTCTAAGTGAATCTTACTTCTTGACCTTTTTCACATAGTTGAGAGATGCTAAGTAGATTGTACTTTAATCCCTTGACAAGGTATACCTGGGCTTACCAGATTGTTTCCTTTTCCAATTATCTTGCCTTTGCTGTCATCTCTAAATGTGACTTTGCCTCCCTTGTACTCTTCTAACTCAGAAAAGAGTCTTGGATTTCTTGATATGTGACGTGAGCATCCACTGTCCAGGTACCAATGCCCCTTTGTTCTTTTCGAGCCACCTGCAAGTAAGAAACAAACTAACCTTTCTCACTTCCTCTAACGAACCCAAGTAACTTCCTTTACTGTGGTCCTTTTATGAGGAAGAAGACTCTTGGGAACCCGGATTTGAATAACTTTGGGTTTGGTTAGATTTAGAGTCTTTCTTTTATAAGAAACTCTTTCCTTTTATAAACATGGCTTTCAGCTTTAACTAGAAGATCACTTGGATCCCATTCACTTTACTGGATGACTTTCGCTAGAGGAAAGAGTCTTGAGTAAGACTCTCAGCTCTAGTTCTTACTGTCTGGGTGAGCTTTTCTTCTAGGCATTTTGGAGAAAGAGAACCGCTTAGAACCAACTAGCTTTTAAGAAGGAGTACAACAAGGAAATGCAAGAAGATAACAAGAGTAAGGTGAAGAGTTGTGCACCCCTTTTATAAGAAAATCGGTCAAGACATCCAAGCATATAAAACAAAGGTCCAACAATTAACGAGGCGTCGTGGTGTCCAATCGGGGACAAATTTTGCTCTTTATAACGAGTCGTGATATAGAAAACTTCACTAGTCCGAGCAGCTTTGTTCTCTTAGAGCATGTGATTTTAATCTTTTATGCATACAAGTGGGAGCTTTAGGGCTCACCAATCAGATTTTCCAAAACAATTTTATCAATATGTTTCAACTGAATTATTCAGGTAAAAACACCGACGGTTTGTCAATTCAATCATGCACTAATAAGTATATTAGCACAGCAGATTATTTAGCCAAACTTTAGATCAAAAGACGATTGAAGTTTGAGCATCGAAATATACCAAGCTTTAGCCTCTAATCAAGCCAAGCTTAGGATCATTTTACCAAGCTTCGGAATGCATACATCGCGATCAAGTTATGGTCACACTTTAGAGTTCAGGTTTGACTACAACCACTTCCAAGCATCAGATAATGTCTTATAGAAATCGAGGTAAGTACCCTTTGGTTTCTACTTTGACCCTTCGTCTTTCTAGACTCGGTCAAAGTGGGGGCTAACTATAGACACCTAAAAAGTGCAACACAATTTCAATTCGATTTCTATTGCCAAAACAAATCTACTTTTGTAGATTACTAGTCTTTTAACAATATTTATGTGCATCTACGACCACCAAACTTTTACTTTTCGCGTACCCATCCATATTGTTTCCTTTTGATCTTGATATTCATACATTTCCCGAAATAAGCTATTGATGATATAGGTTTGAATTTGTATGTAACAATGGATGAGTTTAATTCCCCATTCTTGTAATAAAACTCAAGTTTGATCTTTTGCTTCTATCACCCGAGTCCGTGCTTAATATGGCCTAACCTTAATTGTATTACTCGTTTCCTCTAGTATGCCCAAATGTCCTCTTATCTCGTAAACAAAATATACTTCCTACTTTAGGTGTCGGTTTGGTTTCCAATTTTCTAAAAATTTTGGCGGAATTTCGTTTCAAACATGGCCTAACCATTCAGCTAATAGCCTTAAAAACCTGAATAAAATCCACAATAAAACTCAACGAGCCACACACTCGGAGTACACAACTCAACGGTCACACACCGGAGTATATTTACAACCACAAAAACCAAGTTTCAAACCAAGTATATAAACCAAGTTACAATCTCGTCAATATTCTCATTTTCTTGTGCTCATGAACTTTTCGATTTTTGATCAGCACAAGAACCTTCATACATGTATATTTATAGCTAAGGCTTTGGTTAAGCAATTTAATAAAAAAATCTCGATTATCGGGAGATGGCTCCGTACGATTAATTCTTTATGAATAGTACCAATAATCGGTTAATGATTTAGTGGGTCATAGACGAGAATAGTGAAACTCTTCAATATTTTAACATGTTAACATTTAAATATTTTGAAAAGTGCATGACGATAACGTACCTCAAATAGTTGTTTGTTGTCCTTCAAATATCATTTTTCGTTATTTTCTTCGAACATGTCATTCCGTTGATTTTTTGTTTTCAGGAAGAAATTTGATTTATGCATTAATAAACTTAATAGCTACTCTCTATTTGTGATAAACTTTTCACATTTGACTTCCTCTAATTCCCCACTTATTACTGAAATTCATTTGAATTTCTAACTTCCTTTAATTCGTAAATTTCTTTTTCCCCTCCTCCTCCTCCTCCTACTCAATTCAATATTCTAATTTTCTTTTCAAGTCAAGTCTCACTCTAAGTAATTTCTCGAATTCTCGCAAAGATCATTACACATTGAATTATTCTTGTCTTTTTACCACCATATTGCGTATTATCACCAAATCACTAACTCCACCAAGGTCTCTATTAATTTCAATAAAGTTACCAAGTATAACCCAATTTCATTTTTCAATAAAGCTTAACATAACCTAATTTTAATCACTTTCTCATGATCATATATCTATCATCCCATCCACATTGTACATTTCAAATTAATTCGCACTTGTACAATTAGACCAAGACTCAATTACGTTAATTTACTCAAGTTTAGCACACATACAAACGAATAAATTCAATCCTCCATCAATCTTCAATGTCTCATTTACACATTCTTGAAACCAACTCCCAACAACATATATGTCCATATTTTTAATCATCCTCAATATCTTTCTTCCAATTCCTCCACAACCAAACAATTCATTCATACTCATATAAAAGTTAAACAAGCACCTTCACAATTACAAATAAACCCAAATCAGTTTCCAATTCCACTACAACACATAGTAATCCCTAAATCCAACGTCAATTTCTCCTAATATTCTTCCAATTCCATCATAGATTAATTCAATCCTCATATTTACTTGTCTAACTATTCAATTAGAACATAAATTTAAGATGGAATTTACTTAGAATTAAGGATTAGAGATATACCTCAAAATGGGTTAGAGGTGGAATTGGTTGGTAGTGGTTCGCTGGTGGAGATTCAAGGTCGAGGCGGCGGTGACGGAAGTTGGGCAGTGGCGTTAGGCGCCGGTTGGCGACCAGGAACGACACCTAGGCACGGCGGAGGGACAACAGCAACTGCAGGGGCTGCTCTTCCCTGCTAGCGCGAGACATAGGAAAGGGAAAACTCGGTGGGGCGGGCGGTGGCGACCGGTGGTGCCCGTGGCAGCTTGCTGGCAACAAAAGGGCCGGTGACGACCGGCCAGCGGTGGAAGTCAGGCAGCAAGAGGGAGTGAGGGGGAGGTGTAAGCGGAGAGGAGAAGTGAAAGTGGGGAGATGAGAGAGAAAATGGAGGACTTGGTTTTCAAAACCCCCACCCCTCTCCTTTTCATCGATTTCCCGATCCTTCCACCATCTTCTTTCTTTTTTTTTATTTATTTGTGTTATAATAATTTGTATATATGTATATACTGTTTTATTTTATTTCTTTTTACTTATTAATTTAATTTATTCAAATTCGGAATGAAATAAGTCGAACATATGTACATTTCGTAGTACAAATGTAAATTTGTACCAATTACCCATTATTATTTGTAATTATCAAATTTGTTCGCATCTTTTATTTCAATTTCATATTGTGCGCAGCTAACTGCTCTTAAACAATATTAAGACGATAAAATACAAATTTAAAATAATTAATTACGATTAAGTTTCGGGGTGTTACATATGTCGAGCATAATCAAGTGAAGATGGCTGAATAAGACATGGAAAAGACAACCTTCATCACTCAATGAGGGACTTATTACTATGTGGTGATGCCATTTAGGCTAAAAAAATGGAGGTGCAACGTATCGGAGGACATCAATGACATTACTGCATGATATGATCCACAAAAAATTTGAGGTATACGTAGATGATATGATCATAAAATCCAATGATAGGGCAGGGTACTTATCCAGACTGAGAAAATTCTTCCATAGACTCGGGAAGTACAACATGCGCCTTAATCCTCAAAAGTGTAATTTTGGGGTAACCTCAAAAGAGTTGATCTATCCAAGATCAAGGCTATTAAGAAAATCCCTCCGCCTATTACGGAGAAAGAGATAAGGGGGCTTTCTAGGACGTTTGCATTACATCGGTCGTTTCATATCAAAACTAACTATGGTTTGTGAACCCATTTTCAAGAAGTTAAAGAAAGGATCTTAGCCCATTTAGGATGCCGAGTGCCAACAAGCATTCGAGAAGGTTAAGGAATACCTGGCTAATCCTTCGAGTGTTAGTTCCACCCCAATCAGGGAAATCTTTGCTTTTGTATCTCACCACAATAGAGACAGCTATGGGAGCCATGTTAGCCTAGCAGGATGGTGAAGGTTTTCTCATGGAGAGTCTAAGTCACCCTAGAGGGGGTGAATTGGGTGATGAAAAAATTAAACAATTTTTGCAACAATTCAGCTAAATAGCAGATTTTGAATCTAGATTGGACTCAAAAAGTGATAACTCAGATTTACGTGGAAACCCTCCCGGGACGGAAAACCACGGATAGTGCTAATCTAATCACCAAGTCAAATCCACTATTTTGAATCCACAAAATACGGAGGATTAACTCAACCAGAATTTCTCCCTTAAACAATTCCTTATAATGTTTTCCTAGACTCGAAATTCCCTTATCTAATCAAGTACTTCTTGACTAAGGTAACCTTTACAATTAAGGACAACTGAGTTGAGTTCACCCTTACAACTCCGTCAAGGGACCTTAATTAGAATGTAACTGATTAGAAGACTTTCTTTACAACTTAGAAAATATTAAATACATACTAGGAGTTGTAAATAGATGATTGAGTAAGAATGAGAACAACAATTAGTTCTTTAATAAATTTAGTTCTAGCAATGTGTTTGGTAATCTTCTAGTCTTGTGAGGTGGCTTCTATTTATGACCAACCAGGCAGAGTGACCGTTGATTCTTGGTTCAGGATAGAAGTCTTCATTAGCCGTTGTAACAGCTCTTCCGAGTCACTCGGAAAAGATTCGTTGGGATGTTAATATTGTGCAACGACTCTTGGCTCCAAAAGGTGGTCCAATCACTTAGTGATGACTGAAAGTTGTTGTTGAAACAACCGCTAAGTCTAGAGTTGGAGTTTTCCTATTTTGGAAACAAACAACCCCGACATGGTGTCCGAGCCATGTCCACAAGTAGCTAAAACTTGTCTGCTAGTGATTAACGGCTAGAAGCTGGTTGCTTTTGTAATTTAAAAAGATAGGTTGGCCTCATTTGAATAACCTACAAAAGCAAACCACATTGGTTCTCAATGTATAAAATACTTTGGTCCAAGTTTAGGCATATATAGTAATTAAATTAGAATGAATTATTGCTTAATTATGTTTGGCCTAAAAGAATGGAATTTTTGAGTCTAATATTCAATATACTCAAATTGCATCCGAGTCAATCCTAAGGATGATCAAGTACAGAGAGTAAACTAGCAGAGTATAACGATTTGATCCGGTCAAATAATTCTTAAGGAAATAAACTATCTTAGAATAAGGAATTAATGTTGTAATTCTCTTTGCGTTGAAGTACACAATTAGTGCTCGGAATAAGAGTGGTAGAAAAATTATTTGAGCATGCGATAATTTTGAGTGATGTTTGAGTGAGTCGAAACATTAATGTAGGAGATATGCAATAAGGCACTTTTGAGTCGGTTAGATTAGATTGAAAAGTTAGACAAGAATTTCGTAGTTCTAAGAATGACTTGAAATCAAAACTTAAGAGAGATATAATTCATACATGAGTCTTCATGTAATCCTCGTAATGATTTAGAGTTAAAAACCGAGTCTTCAATCTTCCCTTTTTGATAAAAGGCATTCCACACATAAGACAGAAACTTGTTAGTGTGAAACATGAGTTTTCATTTTCAAGGATCGGAACTTATCGGAGCGAAGAATGACGGATAAGAGGCATTCCATATTTATAAAATGCATTTCGGATCATTTCATCACTCATAAGAGTTATGCGGATAATAAATCGGAGCAAAGAAATCAACATATTATATCGAGTAGAAAAGTAGAAAGAAACATATAGCTAAAAAACATATAACACAGAAACAAGTCTATTCGAAAAATAAAAACTTCATTCATTGCTCAAAAGAGGGTGAGCTCCCCTAAGCACAACATCAAGTTTTCTATATTCTCTCCCACTAGCATTTCAGCAAAAAGGGGGAAGAAAACAGCAAATGAGTACAACTAATGTATGGACAAAAGAAAAAAAGAGAAAAGAAATTAAGAGGAGGGGGCGTGCTATTGGGATGAGGAGGGACGGGCAATGCGCCCGCACCGATAAGCTTAGGAGGAGGTAGATGATCGTGGCGGCGGCAGCACAGGGATGTCTAGAAGCCGCTTCGTCTTGGTTCTTTTGAGACAGGGGCATAACTTTATAAGGCTCATCCTCCTGAAAGACAGCAGTAGGTGGTGATTCCGACCTAGCAGCTTTCGACCGACCAACGTCCCCAACTTCTTCGAACCCACTCGGATCGTGATCCGAGGCGATTAGTTCCGGTTCGGGATTTGCTGCACCTTGTTCCTTAGGTGGGGCAACCTCTTCTTTTTCTTTCTCCTCTTCCTTCTCCTCTTCAGGCTCCGCTGGTCCTTCTTTAGTCGCTGCTTCAACTTCTTCTACGTCGCAGAGGTAGACTTGGCTAGGCTGGAGAATTCCTCCGAAGTATTTAAAGTTTCGAGTCCCGAGCGGCTTTGGATCCGAGTTCTTGAGGAAGTTGGACTTGTTCGTGTTACTCGTTGATGATGCCCTTGAGCTCTATCAATAGTTCCCGGTTTTCCCGATCCGAGACTCGTCCGTCTTCCGGTTGATAACTAGGCCTTGAAGGAAATTTTTGAGAGAGCGGAGAGTGTCTCGAAGTTCTTCGCACACATAAGTAATTTTCGCTACAAACACTATAAACATAGCAGCAGAGTCCGTAGGGGTAGTAAAGAAGTAGAGGGACTAAAAGAGGAAGGCGGAAGAGCCGGAAGAGTGTGAGTCCGAGTGCGAGGGGTGAGGGAGGTTTTATCTAAGACGCATGAACCCGGACACCAGGCTGGACTTTCCGGTACCCGTACTCGTGAAGCTCTTTTCCGCCAACCACAATGGCAGCCTTAGAGATGGCATTTGGATCCGAGGGGAGGGAACTTTGAACTGTTTGAAAATAACAATCAAAAGGGCTCCGAAGGGGAATGATGCAAATTTCTTTAAATGAGGTGGCACCAAAGCTATTTATAGATGACCAAGCGAGTTACCGTTGTGTCTTGGTTCTAAACAGAAGTCTTTACTAGATGTTGTAACGGCTTTTCCGAGTTGCTTAGAAAAGATTCGTTGGGATGTGAACGTTGTGCAACGACTCTTGGCTCCCAAAGGTGCTCCAATCAACTGGTGATGTCCGAAAAGCAAGGTGGAAACCACCATTGAGCTTAGCGTTGAAGTTTTCCAGCTTTAGAAACAGACAACCTTGACACGGTGTCTAAGCCATGTTCGAAGTAGATAAGCCCTGTTTGCTTGGTGATTGACGACTTAAAGCCGGCTACTTTTGTAATTCAAAAATGAGATAACCTCATTTGGATAACCTATAAAAGTAAACTACTTTGGTTCTCAAAGTATAAAGTACTTTGGTCCACGATTCGACACGAGATAATAATTTAATTACGACAATTAAGTGCATAATTATCTTAGGCCTAGAAGAGTGGAATTTTTTGAGTCTAATATTCAATATATTCAAATTCCATCGAGTCGAGTCCTAAGAAAGATCAAGTTAAAAGAGGAAAATCATCGAGTATAAAGACTTGATCCGGACAAATAATTCTCAAACAAACTAACGGACTTAGAAAGAGGAATTAACATTATAATTCACTTTGCGTTGAAATGTGAAGTTAGAACCTAGAATAAAAGAGTTAGAGAAATTATTTGAACATGCGATAGATCCGAGTGCTTGTCTCGAGTGAGTCGAAACACCAATGCGGGAGATATAGAAGAATGTATTTTCTAAGTTAGTCATAAACAAATGAAAACTTATACAGGAGTTTTTATAACACTCGGAATGACTTGTAATCAAAACTTAAGAGGGATGAGGTTTATACCCGAGTCTTCATGTAGTACTAAAAATGTCTTAGAGTTAGAATCCGAGTCTTCGGTCTCCCCTTTTTAATGAAAGGCATTCCTCACTTAGAGAGAAACTTGTTAGTAAAACCATGAGTTTTCATTCTCGCTCAGTAGAACATATCGAATAAGATGTACCGAGTGAAGTATTTTATACTCGAAATTGTATTGTAGATACTATCACTAATTATAACATTTATGCGGATAACACATTTAGTAAAAAAAAATGAACAAATATATCAGCTGCAGAAAACAAATGAAAAGAGAAATTGAACTCGAAATGATTGTGCTCAAAGAAACAAAATTCATTCATATATACACACAAAAAAATACACAAAGAGGGTGAGCTCCCCTAAATATAAAAACATCAATTTTTCTATTTTACTCCCCTTACATTTCATAAAAAAAAAAACAAACAGGGAAGTAAACATCAAAGAAAGTACACTTGATGTTGGACAAAAAAACGAAACTAAATAAAATAAATTAAGACGGGGTGCTTGGTGGTGCTGAGGTGGAGGAGCGAGCAAGTGCGCCGAGTGCTGGTTAGCTTGAGATGACGTAGATGATCATTGCGGTGGCAGCACCAGGATGTCTGGCAATGGCTTAGTTCTGGTTAGCTAACCCGGAACTATGTCATCCTTCGGCTCATCCTCCTGGAAAACCGCGGAGGGAGGTGCTTCTTCTGTTTTGACCATTGTGGGCCGACCAACGTCCGCAGGGTCTTCTAACCCACTCAAACTATAGTCCGAGCCGATCGGCTCCGGTTCAGGGACTATAGCACCTTGTCCCTCTTTCCGAGCGGCTTCCTCCTTCTTTTCTTCTTCCTCCTTCTCCTCTTCCTTCTCTTCCTCCTTCTTCTCCTACTGAGCCGCTTAAGCTGCAACTTATTCTTCTTCTTCAGCTGAAGGGGACTTCGCTGGGCTCGATGACTCCTCGAAGTGTTTGAGCTTTACGAGTCCTGCGAAGCCTTAGATCTCCTTTTTGGAGGAGCTGAAGTTGCTCTTGTTGCTCCTTGATAAGTCCCTTCATCTCTATGAGCGGATCCTAGTGCTCCTGGATCCGTGACTAAGTTGTCTTCCGGTTGATGACGAGACTCGAAGGACGTTTTTGAGAGAACGGAGAGTGCCCCGAAATTCTTTGGTCACTAAGGAGAGTTTGTCTACCAAGATTGTAGATAAAGCAGCGATGCTACTGCGGAAGGTGGTTCCGAGGTGGATACACCACCTGGTGGAGGAGGGAGAGATAAGGGAGTCTCGGCTTGAGTCTTAGGAGGAGGTGAAGGGGGCTTAAATTCTAACCCATGGACCCGGACACCGGGCTTGATTTCCTGGTACCCGTAGCCCGAAGTTCCTTCCTGCCCACTACTATGGCAGCCTCGGACACTCCATTTGGGTCCGAGCGGAGGGAACCTTAAACCGTTTAAAGACCACGATTACAAGGGCTCCGAAGGGAAAAGGACAGGGTTTTTGGATTGAGCTGGCACAAAAGCCATTTGCTCAATGATGACTGGGAAGAGGTCTACATCATAGCCTTTGAGGATATTAAACAGAGCTTTGAGAATCTTAGAATTGGGATTCTCTTTGCTCGAGTGATGAGAGAAGAAGGTTCTCATCGAAGAAAGTAAAGCAATCCGGCCTCGGTCTTCATGTGAGTCACTCGAAGTTTTTGCATGACTCGGGGACCTCCTTGACATATTCTCGAAAAACTCATCCACAATCTCGTTGAAAGGGATGGGATTGCAGTTCAAGAAGATAGAGGAAACTTTAAAAAGTCGGTGAAGGAGGGAGTGGTTGATACAAACAACTATGTCTTGAACTCGTGAGGTGATGACTCCTCGAGTAAGACATGTGAGACTAGAACTCGACAATGAGTTCCGGGTAGATGAACTCGCTGAAGCTACGTAAAATTATAGACTCCGAGTGGTTTTGACAAAAACGATGTGGTTGGGAAAAACTTGTCATCCAACATGAGGTGTTGGGTGACGAACACTTTCGAGGGGTTAAAGGTACCCTCTTGAGTTTGTTTAGTGCGAGGTTTCTTGGTCGTAGACCCTAGAAAATCTTGGGCTGAACCTCTTTTAGGCATGGTCGAAGATCCGAGAGAGAGAGAAATGGAGAGAAAGTAGGCACCGAGAATTTTGAGAGCGAGAGTGAGTAAGCTTAGAGAGTATGTAAGTAGAGAGCAAAGTAGCGAAATGAAGTTAAAGGGATGCTATTTATAGCGAAAAGAAATGTCCTTCAATATTCAGTATGACTTGAACCCCCAATGGTCGCCCCAGACAGGTGTGACGTTTCGCTCTCCAACGATTAGAATTCCAATGACTTTCTCCCAACAGCTAGTTCTCTTATCGATGCGTGCGGTAGAGAGAAAAGAGAGAAATTTTAAAACAAATTTCTGAAATTATCCACTTATCTAGAGATGATTTCAGAATATTGATGTCTATTTTGCTCAAAAATTGAGTCCGACTCGAGCATGGTTTCACGAGTGACTCGTAAAACTCAAACATAGAATAACTCTTAGCCGAGTTTCGCTTGGTTAATTGAACAAATTATTATTAAAGAAAAAAAACATATAACTCATAATCATGCAAGATAAGTTCACTTAGAAAATCACATAATCATGAATTAATACTTCCGAGCTCATTCCTAATAAAGCGAAGCCGATCCTCACTAAGTGGCTTAGTGAAAGTATCAGCTAATTGAAATTTTGTAAAAATGAATTCAAGTTCAATATCACCTTTCTCGGAATGGTCTCTTAGAAAATGATACCCGAGCTCAATATGCTTTGTCTTTTATTGCTGAACCTGGATTCTTAGTGATGTTGATTGCACTCGATTGTCACTCGTTGATTGGGATAGATTTGAAAGAAAGTCCAAGATCCTTCAAATGTTGCTCGATTCATAGAATCCGAGTGTAGAACGCTCCAGCTGCAATGTACTCAGCTTCAACAGTTAACCTGAAACCGGCATGCTCCTGATATGCTCTTTCTATCAACCTTGTAACCAAGCATAGTCAACATCCGAGTATCCAGTAAGGGTAAGGTTTGAGTCTCTTGAGAACCACAAACCAAGATATCTCAAAATTCTCTTTACTACAGAGTGAGAAGTGATTCTTTTTATTAGCTTGAAATCTTGCACACGGACATACACTAAACATTATGTCCGGCCTACGGGATGTGAGATATAGTAGAGATCCTATCACACCTCTATAATGTTTTTGATCTACTCCTTTACCTTTTCCATCCGAGTCTAGTTTCATGCTACTACTCATGGGTGTTGCTGCATGTTTCACATCTTGAAGCCTATACTTCTTTAGTAACTCCTTGGTATACTTAGATTGATGGACATAGATGCCATCTTTATCTTATCCGATTTGTAGACCAAGAAAGAAATTGAGCTCTCCAATCATATTCATTTGGAATTCTGTCTCATAAACTCA
Source organism: Talinum fruticosum (assembly GCA_021018815.1). Classification (NCBI taxonomy): domain Eukaryota; kingdom Viridiplantae; phylum Streptophyta; class Magnoliopsida; order Caryophyllales; family Talinaceae; genus Talinum; species Talinum fruticosum. The sequence continues at coordinate 8,165,096 of JAITYX010000003.1, read as the reverse complement.
AAAATTATCGACACTGATTTTCATTAGTAGCTCCAAAAATAATATCATCAACATAGATCTAAGCAATAAGAAAGTCTCTCCCCTTAGTTTTTATGAAAAGAGTTTTGTCAATCTGACCTCTTTTGAAATCAATTTCAACCAAGAAACTGCTCGATCTTTCATACTAAGCTCAGGAGCTTCTTTAAGACCATATAGATCTTTTTGCAATTTGAAAACATGATTTGGAAATTCCGAGTTTTCAAATCCAGGGGTTGCTCAACATAGACTTCCTCTTGAATGAAACCATTCAAAAAGCACATTTGACATCCATTTGATACAATTTAATATTCATGCTTGATGCAAATGCCAAGAGGATTATAATTGCTTCAATCCTAGTAACTGGTGCAATGGTTTCCCCACAACTAATCCCTTCTTATTAATTGTAACCTTGAGCCAAAAGTCTAGCCTTATTTCTGTCTACGAACCCATCTTCATCAAGTTTGTTCTTGAAAACCCATTTGGTTCCTATAACTGGGTGGTCGAAGGTCGTTTGGTAAAAGTCTAGACTTGGTTTCTCTCAAATTGATTAAGTTCCTCTTGCATGACCTCTACCTATTCAGGTTCATTAAGGGCCTCTAGTGCATTTGTGGGTTCAATTAATGATATGAATGTAGTGAATGCACATAGATTTTGCAAAGAAGAACATGTTCTTACACCACTCGTTGATGTTAGACAAAATGTTCTTGAGTAGGTGACTCGAAGCATATTTGAATACTCTACTTGTTCTCCGGTTCACCAGGTTTATAGGTTGAACTGGATGATCTTGAGTAGTTCTGAGCTTGCTGAGTTTGCTCATATGCTTGTCCTTCAAGCATTCCGAGCTAACTCTTGAGTTGGTTTAACCTCGAGTCATAATGTTCCGAGTTGTCTCATTTTGAGTTGCTTTCTTTTGACTTTGTTTGAGCTTAGGTTCAGCAAGATTATCTTCATCTCGATTGAGTTTCGGATATGAGAAGGTTGACTCACTTGTTTTTCAATGATCAATGTCATCTAACACAATGTGGATGCTTTCTTCCACTTTGTTAGTTCTTTTGTTAAAAACGCGATATGCTTTACTATGAGTAAACTAGAAAGATACATTCATCCGACCATGGCTGAAAAGTTGTGAGAGATCACTTGACCATGTTTGATGCTTGGTCGGATGAAGGTATCTTTTAGGTTACTGATCTTGCGAGTAAAGCATATCGTGTTTTTAATAAAAGAATTAAGCAAATGAGCAAACTTAGCAAGCTCACACTATTGAAGATTAGCCAGTTCAACCTACAAACCCGGTGAACCGGAGAACAGGTAGAGCATCCAAATATGCTTTGAGTCACCCACTCGAGAACATTTTGTCTCGACGTCAACAGTGGGATAAGAACTCATTCCTCTTTGCAAAATCTATGTGCATTCACTGCATTCATATCATTAACTCGAACCTACAAATGCACTACAGGCCCTAAATGAACCTAAATGGGTAAAGGCCATACAAGAAGAACTTAATCAATTCGAGATAAACCAAGTCCGGACCTTGACCAAACGACCTTCCGACTACTCGACTATAGGAACCAAATGGGTTTTCAAGAACAAACTGGATGAGGATGGGATGGTAGTCAGAAATAAAGCTAGACTTATGGCTCAAGGTTACAATTAAGAATAAGGGATTGATTGTGGGAAAACCTTTGCCCCGAGTTGCTAGGATTGAAGCAATTAGAATCCTCTTAGTATTTGCATCAAGCATGAATATTAAGTTGTATGAAATGGATGTCAAATGTGCCTTTCGAATGGTTTAATTCAAGAGGAAGTCTATGTTGAGCAACCCCTTGGATTTGAAAACTCAGAATTTCTAAATCCTGTTTTCAAATTGTAAAAGGCTCTTGATGGTCTTAAACAAGTCGCGAGAGCTTGGTATGAAAGATTTAGCAGTTTCTTGGTTGAAAATGATTTCAAAAGAGGTTAGATCGACAAAACTCTTTTCATAAAAACCAAGGGAGAGACTTTCTTATTGCTAAGATTTCTATTGATTTAATTTTTGGAGCTACAAATGAAAATCTCTATCGAGAATTTTCCGAGTTGATGAGACAGAATTCGAAATGAGCATGATGGGAGAGATCAATTTCTTTCTTGGTCTACAAATCGGACAAGATAAAGATGGCGTCTATGTCCATGAATCCAAGTATACTAAGGAGTTACTGAAGAAGTACAAGCTTGAACACGTGAAACATGGAACAACACCCGTGAGTAGCAGCATGAAATTGGACTCAGATGAAAAAGGTAAAACAATGGATCGAAACTCTATCGAGGTATGATTGGATCTTTGCTATATCCCACATCCAATAGGCCAGACATTATGTTTAATGTATGTCTGTGTGCAAGATTCTAAGCTAATAAAAAGACTCACATCTCACTACGATGAAGAGAAATTTTTGATATCTTACAGGGACTCAAAATCTTGGTCTATGGTTGTTAAGAAACTCGGAACCGACCCTAACCTGGATACCGAGATGCCGACTATGCTGGATATAAGGTTGATAGAAAGAGCACATAAGGAGCATGCCAATTTCTAGGTCAATCCCTTATATCTTGGCATTCAAAGAAGCGTAACTCGGTTGCTCTATCAACTTTTGAAGCCGAGTATATTGCAGCCGGAGCGTGTTGTGCTTAGATTCTATGGATCAAGCAACACTTAAAGGATCTAAAGACTTAGGCTTTGAATGTGCATCATTCTTAGTACTATCAAGAAATCAGGTACAAACCTCATCTCTTCTATGTTTTGATTATAAGTCATTCGAGTACTATCGAAACTACTCGAGTTGCATAGAAACTTTTTGAGTGTTACGGATACTATTGCATATGTTTTCATTCGTTTCTAACCGACTCGAAAGCATACTCTTGCTCATCAATTCACACTAATGGTTCCGAGTCACTCGGACAACACTCGGACTTATCACATGTTCAAACAATCTCACTAACACTTCTTAAGTCAGGTCCGACTTCATATTCTAAGTTCAAGTGAATTACAACGTTAATTCAACTCTCTAAGTTAGCATGTTTTGTTTGAACTATATTTGTCTAAATCAAGTACTCATACTATGATATTCTCCGTCTAATTTGATCTTTCTCTAGACCGACTTAGATGGAATTTGAGGAAAATGAATATTAGACTTAGAAAATTTCATTCTTCTCTAACTTAGGTAATTATGCACTTAATTATCTTAATTAAATTATTATCTATGTCAACTCTTGGACCAAAGTATTTTACACTTTCAGAACCAAAATTGGTTTACTTTTGTAGGTTATTTAAACGAGGTTATCCTATTTTTGAATTACAAAAGTAACTAGCTTCAAGTCGTCAATCACCAGCAGACAAGGCTTTTCTACTTTTGACCAAGGCCCGGACACTATGTGAGGGTTGTCTGTTTCCAAAACTGGAAATATTCAATGCTAAGCTCAATGGTGGTTTCCACCCTACTTTTCGAAACCACCAGTGGAATGGGACATCCTAAGGAGTCAAGAGCCGTTGCACAATGTTCACATCTCAACGAATCTTTTCTTAGCGAGTCGAAGAACCATTACAACAGATCACGTAAGACTTCTAATGAGAAGATAGTCACAACGGCTAATTTGCTTGGTCATCTATAAATAGAAGCCACTTCACAAGACTTGAAGATTACTGAACCCATTACTGAAATTATATCTCTTTGTATAATACTCATTCAATCTTCTACTTACAACTCCAAGTCTGTACTTAACATCTTTCTGAGTTGTAAGATCTTGCTTTCTAACCGAGCTGTAAGGGTTAACTCAGCTCGGTTGTCCCTAGCTATGAAGGTTACATCGGTTAGGAAGTACTAGATCGGATAAGGGAACTTCTAAGTCTAGGAAAACCTTGTATGGAATTGTCTAAGGGAGCAATTATGGTTAAGTCTATCTACTGTATTTTGTGGATTCAAAATAGTGGATTTGACTTGGTGCTCGGATTAGCATTGGCCGTGGTTTTCCGCCCTAGGAGGGTTTCCACGTAATTCGAGTTCATACTTTTCTATGTCCAATCTAGACTCGGAATCACTGCTTATCCTTTTCAAGCGTAAAGATTCTAAGTTTGCTCAAATATCTTCATAACCCTATTCACCCCCTCTAGGGTGACTAAGACTCTCTAAGAGCAAACCTTCAATTGGTATAAGAGCCTAGCCTTTCGGAAAGGATTTAACAATTCGAAGGTCTAAAGATCAAATGGCTCATAACAATGGAGAGTTCGATGAAGGAAGATCTTCCAGCAGACCACCAAAGGATCAAATTTCGTACATTAGAAAAAGCTCATGGAATGCTTTCTCTTGGATCACGATGAAGATGTATGGAACATCATACGAGAAGGAAATTACATTCCAATGAGATGGAAGAAACAATTCTCGTGCCTAATGCAAAGATCGAGTACACCACTAAAGAGGCGAAAAGTTAAGAAAGAACTTCAAAGCAATGAACATTTTGATGTGCGCCATCAGCTCGTAAGAATATAACAGAGCGTCGACTTGTGACACAACAAAAGAAGTGTGGGACACTCTTATCAACACATATAAAGGGACTAGCCGAGTCGGACAAGCAAAGATAAGCCAATATCTTCATAAATATGAGCTATTCAAGATGAAGCCGGAAGAAAACACCACTCGGATGTTCATCCACTTCACCGAGATTACTAACAATCTCAAATCTCTGGGTAGAAAGATCTCCTATGAGGAAATGTGTAAAAAGATACTAAGAAGTCTACCCAAGAGAAGATGGGGTCCAAAAGTAACCACCATCGAAGAAGCTCGGAACCTCTCTCTATTAAAGTTAGACGAACTCATTGGGAAGCTACTTACCCATGAGATCCATCTGGAAGAAGAGGACGCCGAGGTCAGCACTAAAAACAATATTGCGCTGAAGGCCTTAGAAAGCGAGAGAAGAAAATATGAGTTCATCCGACTCGGAAGGAAGATCCCATGGCACTTATCGCTAGAGGCTTCAAAAGAATGATAAAGCGTAAGAGATGGGATAAACGGCCAAGAGAAGAGTTCTGCAAAAAGGACAAGAAGGATAGAAAAGGTAAACACTCTTCCCCTTCAAAATTATCTTTAACTAAGAACTACGGTTATTTTGAATGTGGCAGCAAAGTTGATATAGTTAAAGACTGTCCAAGGAGAAAGAGGGACAGAAAGAAGAAGAAGGCTATGATGGCCACATGGAGTGATGAAGATTCATCTCGAAGAAGAAGAAGACTTAGATGACTCAAAGTGTCCGATGGCACTACCAGAATCGAAGCTAAATCCGAGTCGGACTCGGATGACTCGAGACATCGACGAACCGAATCCTCCGGAGGTAATTGAATATTTCCTCAAGTTTTCCAAAGTTGATTTAGCGAAATATATTTATGCTTTGGAAGAGAAGTCCAATTCCGATTCCTCTCAATTTAAAGAACAACTTGAGTCTATCACTTCCGAGAGCATTTCTTTGAAAAATGAATTAGAAAAACCGAGACTTACTCTAAGAGAACTCAAGACTAGTGCTCAAGCTAATGAGATTGAGTCTCGAGTCACTTAAAAGGGAAAATGAGCATCCGAAGCAAAAGCTCAATGAGTCTCAAGAACTTGTGTTGAAGTTTTACTCAAGGTTAGAAAAACCTTGACATGCTCTTAAGGTCTCAATGTGTCTCCTCCAGAAAAGAAGGACTTGATTTTAATTCCTACTCGATCTTTTCAAAAATGATTACAAAACTATGAAGTTCGGGAAGGCTGAGCACGGTCCCATTCATAAGAATGAAAAGAGGACTGAGCCCATACCAACTTACAGGAGAAAGCCTTCTCCACCAGTTTATAAAAGAAAAGATTTTTAAAAGAAAGAGACACATACTCAATTCTCCAAAAGGAAGACTCGGAATCGGACCAAACTCGAAGTTATTCAAATCTGGGTTCCCAAGAGTCTTCTTCCTCATAAAAGGAGCACATTAAAGGGAGTTACTACGTTCGTTAGAGGAAGTGAGAAAGGTTAGTTTGTTTCGACTTACAGGTAGTTCGAAAAGAACAAACGGGTAGTGGTACTGGACAAGTGGATACTCATGCCACATGTCGGGAGATTCAAGACTCTTTTCCGAGTTAGAAAAGTACAAGGGAGGCAAAGTCACATTTGGAGATGATAGCAAGGGAAAGATAATTGGGATAGGCAAGATTGGAAATGGACACGATCCGGTCAGCCCAGTCTACCTTATCAAGGGACTCGAAGTACAATCTATTTAACATCTCTCAATTGTGTGACAAAGGTCAAGAGGTAAGATTCACTCGGACCAACTACTATATTCCGATGAAACTACCAAGGAAACAGAGCTCTCAAGTAAGAGATCGGGTAATACCTACACTATTCCTCTTTCGACCCGAGTTAGAATTTATCTTGTTTAAAAGCATCTCTATATGATGATTCTTAGACATGGCATCGTAGACTAGGTCATGTTAGCATGCACACCATTAAGAAGCTTGCATCTCATGGTTTAGTCGGAGGATTGCCTAATTGTGCATTTAAGAAAGATAAAATCTATGAAGCATCGGAAAAGGGAAAGAGGTCAAATCATCTTTCAAATATCTCCAAACTGTTTCCACATCCAAAGTGCTTGAAATGTTGCATATGGACTTATGTGGTGAAATCCTTGTCAAGAGTCTCGAAGGTAAATCATATGTGCTTGTGATTGTCAATGACTACTCACGATTTACCTCAGCTTTATTTTCTTAAGCACAAAAATGAAGCTTTCAAAGAGTTCAAGCAAGCTTTGCAGGAAAATTCAAGTTGAGTCTCGGACTCGGATCAAAAGAATTCAAACCGACCATGGAAGGGAGTTCGATTACTCGGAATTTGCAGAGTTTTGTGATAAGAATGGCATCTCCCACAACTTTTCAGCATCAAGAACTCCTCAACAAAATGGAGTGTGGAGAGAAAGAACTGAACTCTTGAAGAAATAGGAAGGACAATGATGATTGAACATGATCTACCTTACTATTTCTTTGCTTGAGGCAGATCAACACAGACAAACTACACACTCAATAGATACCTCATCGGACCCATCCTGAAGAAAACTCCATACGAGCTCTACAAAGGAAAGAAACCCAACATTTCCTACTTCAAAACCTTTGGATGTAAGTGTTATGTTCACAACAATCGTAAGGATCGCGTGACCAAGTTTGATGCTCGGTCGGATGAAGGTATTTTTCTTGGTTATTCATCTCATGGTACACCATATCACATTTTCAAGAAAAGAACTAACAAAGTGAAAGAAAGCATCCATGTTGTTTTTGATGAGATTGATCGAGGAAAACCAGGTGAGTCAACAACCGAGATGATGACCTTATTGAAGATGAGCTCGGAAAGAGTCAAGGAAAAGTCACTCGGAATGAAGTAACTCGAACACCCCGACTCATAATGAAACTACTCAAGAACCGAGCTTAGAATGCTGAAAGCCAATCGGAGGAGCAAACTCAATCGGATCGGACCACTCGAAGATCAACCAATTCAACCTAAAATCTGGTGAACCGGAGAACAGTGTAGAGCTTTCAAATATGCTTTGTGCCACCCACTCGAAAACATCTTGTCCGATATCAACGAGTGGGGTAAGAACTCATTCCTCTCTATAAAATCTATGTGTATTCATTGCATTCATATCGTTAACTAAACCCGAAATGCACTAGAAGCCCTAAATGAACCTGAATGGGTAGAGCCCATGCAAGAAGAACTTAATTAATTTAAAAGAAACCATGTTCGGACTCTAACCAAACGACCTTCCGACCACCCAGTCATAGGAACCAAATGGGTTTTCAAGAACAAACTGGATGAAAGTGGGTTGGAAGTCGAATTAAGGCTAAACTTGTGGCTCAAGGTTACAATCAAGAAGAAGGGATTGATTGTGGGAAAACCTTTGCACCAGTGGCTACGATTGAAGCTATTAGAATCCTATTGGCATTTGCATCAAGCATGAATATCAAACTGTATCAAACGGATGTTAAATGTGCTTTTCTTAATGGCTTTATTCAAGAGGAAGTCTATGTTGAGCAACCCCCTGGATTTGAAAACTCGGAATTTTCAAATCATGTTTTCAAGTTGCAAAAAGCTCTTTATGGTCTTAAACAAGCTCCCGGAGCTTCGTATGAAAGATTGAGCAATTCTTGGTTGAAAATGATTTTATAAGAGGTCAGATTCACAAGACTCTTTTTATAAAAAGCAAGGGGAAAGACTTTCTTATTACTCGGATCTATGTTGATGATATAATATTTGGAGCTACTAATGAAAATCTCTGTCGAGAATTTTTCGAGTTAATGAGACAGGAGTTCTAAATGAGCATGATGGGATAATTTAATTTCTTCTTTGGTTTATAAATCAAGCAAGACAAAGATGAAATCTATGTCGATTAATCAAAGTGTACTAAGGAACTGCTGAAGAAGTACAAACTTGAAGATGCAAAACATACAACGAACACCTATGAGCAGACAGTATAAAACTGGACTAAGATGAAAAAGGTGAAGCGAGTAGATCGAAACTCTACCGAGGTATGATTGGATCTCTGCTGTATCTTACTTCCAGTAGGCCGGACATAATGTTTAGTGTATGTTTGTGTGCAAGATTCCAAGCTAATTCAAAAGAATCACATCTCATTGCAGTGAAGAGAATTTTCGGATATCTTGCAGGGACTCGGAATCTAGGTCTATGGTACTCAAAAGACTCGAACCGACTCTAACTAGATACTCGGATGCCGACAATGCTGGATACAAAGTTGATAGAAAGAGCACCTCAGGAGCATGCCAATTTCTTGGTCAATCTCTTATATCTTGGCACTCAAAGAAGCGTAACTCGGTAGCTCTATCAACTGCTGAAGCCGAGTACATGCAGCTGGAGCATGTTGTGCTCAGATTTTATGGATCAAGCAACACTTGAGAGATCTTGGACTTTCATTCAAATCAATTCCAATCAAGTGTGACAATGAAAGTGGAATCAGCATCACTAAGAATCCAGTTCAGCACTAATAGACAAAGCATATTAAAGTCGGTATCATTTTCTATGACACCATTCCGAGAAAGGTGATATTGAACTTGAATTCATTCCTACCAAACTTCAATTAGCTGATATCTTTACTAAGCCACTTAGTGAGGATCGGTTTTGCTTTATTAGGAACAAACTTGGCATGATTAATGTATGATTATGTGTTTTTCTAAGTAAAATTACTTTGCATGATTATGTGTTAAATGTTTCTTTTACGTGCTTAATATAAAAATTAGTTCGATTGACCTAGTGATACTTGAGTTATGAGTTATCTTGCTTACGGTTTCGAGTCACTAAGAAACCTTAATGAGTCGGACTTAGTTTTTGAGAAAAATGGACATCAAACTTCTAAAATATCTCTAGATTAGTGGAGAATTTCAGAAATTTCTTTTAAAATCTCTCTTTTTCTCTCTCTTTTCGCTCGTATTGATCGGAGAACTAGCCGTTGCGTGACAAACACTGAAATTTTAACCGTTGCAGAAGCAGTAACAGTCACACCGGTCTAAGGCGATCATTGGAGAGTTAGGTCGGATGGAATACTGAAGGATAATTCTTTCTCTATAAATAACACCCTTTTCCTTCATTTCGCTACTTTACTCTTTACTCACTCACTCTCTCGCATACTACCTCACAAGCAAGTTCAATGTTCTCGAAGCACAAATCGTCTCTCTCAAGCAAAGCAACAGACATCTCAAGTAAGCACCGACAACTCTCGGCTCTCTCTACTATCTTATTTTCTTTTTACTCTATACTCTCTCTCTTCGAGCTATCTTAACCTCTATCTCTATCTCTCAAAGTTCGTCTCCTCTCTTCTCCAAAATCCTCAAACATGCCAAAAGAGGTTCTCACACAGATTTTCTTGGTTCCGCAACCAAGAAGCCCCGTACCAAAAGCCAAGAAGGCCCTTCTAACCCCTCAAAAATCCTTGTCACCCAACACTGACGTTAGATGACAAATTCTTCCCAACCATAAAATTTTCGTGGTTGAACCATATCAAAACCACGAGGGTTTACAATTTCCTCTATTTCAGCGAGTTCATCTACCCGAACTCGTTTCGAGTTTTATTCAAACCTTTCTAGCTTTGAAGGTATTCTCACCTCCGAGTTCAAGACATTGTTGTTTGAATCAATGTCTCTCTCCTCCACCGCCTTTTCAAAGTCTCTTCTCTTTTCCTCAACAACAACCCTATTCCTTTCAACGAGGTTGCTTGATGAATTCTTCGAAAAATACACCAAAGAAATCCCCGAGTCACGCAAAAATTTTTAGTGACTCGGATGAAGTCGAAGCTCGTCTTCTTTGTTTTCTCGCTTATGAGAACCTTCTTCTCTCAGCATTCGAGCAAAGAGAATCCCAACTCTAAGATTCTCAAAGCTCTCCTTGACATTCTAGAGGGCTATGAAGTATACCTCTTTCCAACTGTCATTGAGCGGATGGCCGTTGTGCAAGCTCGGACAAAGAAATCCACCCCTCTTCTTTGGGGCTCTTCTTACTTTTATTTTCAAGCAATTCAAAGTTCCCCTCCCTCGGATCCTAACGCAGTTTTTAAGGCTGCCATATGAGTTGGCGTAAAAGAACTTCTTAGGTATGGATACCGGAAGACCCAACAGGGTGTCCGGGTCCACAGCTCGTAACTAAGGCAACCTTCTCCTCCGCCTTAGACTCAAACTTAAACTCCTCTCTCTCTACCTCATCTACCTGGTGGTGCCTCCACCTCAGGCCCTCCTCTTCAAGCAACTCTAGCTTTGTCTACCACAATGATAAACAAGCTCTCCTCCCTGTCCTCAAAAATCAAGGACACTCTCTCGTCATTCAAGACTGTCCTTCGATCAATGACCATCAACCAAAAGACCGCCCAATCTCAAATCCGAGAGCAGCAAGACGTGCTCCTTGAGATGAAGGCGCTGGTCAAAGAGCAGAAGGAGTTGATTGAGCTCCTCCAAGAAAGGCACTCCGAGCGGCTCGGGACCCGGTGAGCTCAAACACATCAGAAGAGTCCTCGAGCCTTGCCAAGTCTCCTTCCGGAGAGGCGGAAGAATAAAAAGAGGAGACTGCAGCTGAGGCACCTACTTCGAGGAGAAGGTGGAAGGGGAGAAGGAAGAAAAAGTGAAGGAGAAAGAAGGAGCAAAAAGGAAGAAGCCAAGGGACAAGGTGCTCCCGCCCTCCAACCAGGACCGATAAGCTCGGACAATAGTCCGAGTAAGTAAGAAGACCCTGCCGACAAAGTGAAGGTTTACTCTTAGAGAGAGTTAGTCACCCTAGAGGGGGATGAATAGGGTGATGAGGAAATTTAAGCAATAATTGGAAGAATAAAATCTAAAGTCGACTTTCATGCAATCCGAGTCTAGATTGGACTCGGAAAAATGATAACTCGAAATTACGTGGAAACCCTCCCGGGCGAGAAAACCACGACCAGTGCTAATCTAAGCACCAAGTCAAATCCACTATTTTTGAATCCACAAAATATAGTAGATAAACTCAACCAGAATTGCTCCCTTGGACAATTCCTTACAAGGTTTTCCTAGACTTAAAAATTCCCTTATCTCGATCTAGTACTTCCTAACCGAGGTAACCTTTACAGCCTAGGGACCACCGAGCTGAGTTAATCCTTACAACTCGAGTCAAGGGACCTTACTCGGAAAGTAAGAATGAAAGTTGTGATCGATTACAAGACCTTACAACTCGGAAAGATGTTAAGTATAGAATTGGAGTTGTAAGTGGAAGATAGAATATGAATACAAAGACTTTTGCTTAAGTATGTGTATTGACAATGATTCCAGCAAATCTTGAAGTCTTGAGAGTTGGCTTCTAGTTATAGATGTCCAAGCAGATTAGCCGTTGTGAGTATCTTCTTATTAGAAGTCCTCTCGTGACCGTTGTAATGGTTTTTCGAGTCACTTAGAAAAGATCCGTTGAGTTGTGAACGTTGGGCAATGGCTCTTGACTCCTTAGGATGTCCTAATCTACTAGTGGTGTCTGAAAAATAAGGTGGAAACCACCACCGTTGAGCTTAACGTTGAAGATTTCCGGTTTTGGAAACAGACAACCCTAACATACTTTACGGGCCTTGGTCGAAGTAGAAAAAGTCTTGTCTGCTGGTGATTTGACATCTTGAAGCCGATTACTTTTGTAGTTCAAAAGTAGGATAACCTCATTTAAATAACCTACAAAAGTAAATCAAATTTTGGTTCTCAAAGTACAAAATACTTTGGTCCAAGACTAGACACGAGATAATAATTTAATTAAGATTATTAAGTGCATAATTATCGGAGTCGGAAAGGAATGGAATTTTCTAAGTCTAATATTCATTATACTCAAATTCCATCCGAGTCCGCTCGGTGAATGATCAAGTTAGATATTGAATATCGAGTAAGAATACTTGAACTAGACAGATGAGGTTGAAACAAAACAAGGCGACTAGAAGAGATGAACTAAAGTCGTAGTTCACCGGATCTTGGGATATAGAGTCGGACTTGAGTTTCAACATGTTAGAGCGAGTGTTTGAACATGTGAGAAATCTGACTATAGTTTGAGTGACTCGGAATTACGGATGTGAAAATATGAGCAAGAGTATGCTTTCTAAGTCACTCGAAACAAATGAAAACTTATGCAGTAGTTTACGTAACACTCGTAAAAGGTTTTGTATCACTCAAAAAGATTCTACATCACTTAGAATGACTTGTAATCAAAACTTATAAGAGATGGTGTTTATACCTGATTCCTTGATAGTCACTCGGAATGTTATACATGCAAAGTCCGAGTCTTCAATCTCCCCTTTTGATGAAAGTCATTCTTTACTCGAGATAGAAACTTTGTTAGTGTTAAAACCATGATTTTTCATTCTTTATCAAAGAATAAGTCAAAGTAAAGAGATAGAATCGTATAACAAAGTTAAAGTAATTTAAACTTAGATTCTATCGGAGCAAATAAGTATCGCATAAAAATGAAGTCAATCGAGCTCGGAGCATTGCTTATATCATAGTAAAACAATGACCGAGTTGTTGTATCGGAGTAAGATGTACAAAAATAAATTGAAACTCATAAAGCAATAAGCATGAAATAAGAACTTCATTCATATTCACAAAAGCATATATATATACACTTAAAAAACAAGAGAAGAACCTCCCCTAAACAAGACAACAAATTCTTCTAACTATTCTCCCCCTTGCCTTTTAGCAAAAACAAAAAGGAGGAAGAATGTATCAAGAAGATACAATTTGTACGTTTGGACAAAAACAGAGAAAAAGAAAATTAAAAACGAGAAAAGAAAAAAATTCTAAGATGGAGGGCAGGGAGCATTCTGAGTCGAGGTGGGTGGACAAGCGGTGCACCTTCTCCGGTAAGATCGTGATGAAGTTGAAGATCGAGGTGATGGAAACACTCGGTATCTCCGGGAGGGGCTCGGCTTTGAGTGGCTGACCCGGAACCAAGTTGTCCGAGAGGTTCATCCTCCCGAAACTCGACCGAGGAAGGTGCTTGCTCGGGTTGGACAGCTGTTGACCGACCTTGGTCGAGTACGGTCTTCGACCTACTCGGACTACTATCCGAGCCGATCGATTCCGGATGAAGTGCTTGGAGCACCTTGGCCCTCTACTGCTTCGGCTCCTTCTTCTTCTTCCTTCTCCCCTTCCCCTTTCTCCTCGGAAGGAGCTGCCTCAACCGCAGTCTCCTCTTCTTCTTCTACATCTTCTTACGCCCTAGAGGAACATTTTGCTTGGCCTCGAGGACTCTTCGGACGTGTCCGAGTCAACCGGGTCCTAAGCGGCCTTTGAGCGCCTTTCCTGGAGGAGCTCTATCATCTCCTTATACTCCTTGACAAGTGCTTTCATCTCAAGAAGCACATCTTGCTGCTCTCTAATTTGGAACCGAGCGAGTCTTTTGATTGATGGTCATAGACTATAGGACAGTCTTGAATGACCGGAGGGTGTCCTTGAGTTCGGTGGACACTAAGGAGATCTTGTCCATTATGGCAAGTGGACAAGACAGAGGAGAGTACTCGAGAGACACCTGAGGTGGAGGCACCACCAGGTGGAGGAGGTAGAGAGAGAGGGAATTGTGTTTGAGTCCGAAGCGGGGACGGTTGCCTCGGTTCGAGCCATGGACCCGACACACTGGTTAGGTCTCCTGGTATCCATAACTAAGAAGTTCTTTCTTGCCAACAACGATGGCAGCCTCGAAACCGCATTAGGATCCGAGGGAAGAGGAACTTTGAATTGTTTAAAGATGAGGGTGAGAAGAGCCCCGAAAGGAAGTGGGGTTGACTTCTTAGTCTAAGTCCGAGCCGGCACAGCGGCCATCCGCTCGACTATGGCAGGAAAGAGGTCTACTTCGTAGCCCTTAAGGATATCATACTGAGCTTTGAGATGCTTGGAGTTGGGGTTTTCTTTGCTCAAATGCTCGAGGGAAGAAGGTCCTCATTAACAGGAAACACGGAAGACGGGCTTCAGCTTTAGTTGAGTCACGAGAGAAATTTTTGCGTGACTCGAGAAATTCTTTGGCATACTTCTCAAAGAATTCATCAGCAACCTCGTTGAAAGATATGGGGTTGTTGTTGAGGAAAAGAGAAGAAATTTTGAAAAGACGGTGGAGAAGAGAGACATTGACTCGGACAACAATGTTTTGAACTCCGGAGGTGAATATACTCTCGAGCTAAACCAATTGGAGTAAAACTCGAAACGAGTTCTTGGTAGATGAACTCGCTGAAACAGAGGAAATTGTAAACCCCTATTGATTTGATGTGATTCAACCACGAAAACTTTGTGGTTGGGAAGAATTGGTCATCCAACGTTAGGTGTTGGGTGACAATGATTTTGGACGGATTAGAAGGGCCCTCTTGGCTTTTTGTTTGGGGTTTCTTTGTTACTGGAACTAAGAAAGTTCAGGCGGGAACCTCTTTTCGGCATGTTTTGATGAGAAAAGAGAGAGGATGAACTTTTGAGAAAGAGATAGAAAGCTCGAAGAGATAGAGTAAGTAGAGAGTAGAGAACAAAAGAAAATGAAAGAGTAGAAAAAGAGTTTAGAGCAATCGGTGCTTACTTGAGACTTCTTTCACTTAGCTTGAGAGTCCGTTCGTGCTTTGAAAATACCGAGCTTACTCGAGATGTAGTATGAGAGAGAGTGTCGGTATGTTGCGAGTAAAGTATCGAAATGAAGGTAAAAAGATGCTATTTATAGACAAAGAATTATCCTTCGAATTCGTTCGACCTAACTCTCCAATGGTCGCCTCATACGAGTGGGACCGTTCTACTTCTTCAACGGTTAGAATTCCAGTGATTTTCTTCCAACGACTAGTTCTCCGACTGATGCGCACGAGAGATAGAGAGAAAAAGAGAGATTTTAAAAGAGATTTTTAAATTCTCCACTAATCTAGAGATGATTTCGAAGTTTGATGTCCATTTTTCTCAAAATCCGAGTCCGACTCAGTAGAGTTTCCGAGTGACTCGAAACAAGCAAGCGTAAAATAACTCATAACTCAGTATCACCGGCTCAATCGAACTAATAGTTATTAAGACAACATAGTGAAACATTTAACACATAATCATGCAATGTAATTTCACTCGAAAAGAACATAATTATGCATTAATCATACCAAGTTCATTCCTCGATGAAACAAAACTGATCCTCACTAAGTGGCTTAGTAAAGATATCAGCTAATCGAAGCTTGGTAGGAATGAATTCAAGTTCAATATTTCCTTTCTCAAAATGTTCTCTTAGAAAATGATACCGACATCAATGTGCTTTGTCTTTGAGTGCTCGAACTAGATTCTTAGTGATGTTGATTGCACTTTGATTGTCATAATTGATTGGTATTGATTTGAATGTAAGTTCAATATCTTTCAAGTATTGCTTGATCCATAAAATCCGAGCACAACATGCTCTAGCTGCAATATATTCAGCTTTAGTAGTTGATAGGGCTATTGAGTTTTACTTCTTTGAGTGCCGGGATATAAGGGATTGACCCGAAACCGGCAGTGCTCTTGAAGTGCTTTTTCTATCAACTTTGTACCCAGTATAGTCATCATCTAAGTAGCCACGTGAGAGTCGGTTCCGAGTCCGATGAGTACCATAGACCTAGATTATGAGTCCCTGGAAGATATCTCGAAGATTCTCTTCACCGCAGTGAGATGTGATTCTTTTGGATTAGCTTGAAATCTTGCACACGAGACATACACTAAACATTATGTCTAGTCTACTGGAAGTAAGATATAGTAGAGATCCAATCATACCTCGATAAATTTTCCGATCTACTGCTTTACCTTTTTCGTCCGAGTCCAATTTTATGTTATCGCTCATAGGGGTTGCTGCATGTTTTGCATCTTGAAGCTTGTACTTCTTCAGCAGCTCCTTGGTATACATTGATTGATGGACATAGATCCCATCTTTGTCTTAATTGATTTGTAGACGAAGAAAGAAATTGAGTTCCCCATCATGCTCATTTAAAATTCCTATCTTATTAACTCGGAAAAATCTCGACATAGAATTTCATTAGTAGCTCCAAAAATTATGTTATCAACATAGATCCGAGCAATAAGAAAGTCTTTCCCTTGGTTTTGATAAAAAGAGTCTTTCATACCAAGCTCCGGGAGCTTGTTTAAGACCATGAAGAGCTTTTTACAACTTGAAAACATGATTTGGAAATTCCGAGTTGTCAAATCCAGGGTGTTGCTCAACATAGACTTCCTCTTCAATGAAACCATTAAGAAAAGCACATTTAACATCCATTTGATTCATTGATATTCATGCTAGATGTAAATGCCAATAGAATTCTTATAGCTTCAATTATAGCAACAGTGCAAAGGTTTCCCCACAATCAATCCCTTATTCTTGATTGTAACCTTGTGCCATAAGTCTAGCCTTATTTCGACTACCAACACACCTTCATCCAGTTTGTTCTTGAAAACCTATTTGGTTCCTATAATCTGGGTTGTCATAAGGTCGTTTGGTCGGGATCCGAACTTGGTTTCTTTCAAATTAATTGAGTTCCTCTTGCATGGCCTCTACCCATTCAGGTTCATTTAGAGCCTCTAGTGCATTTTTGGGTTCGATTAATGAAATGAATGCAGTGAATGCACGTAGATTTTGTAGAGAGGAAAGAGTTCTTACCCCATCTGTTGATATCGGACAATATGTTTTCGAGTGGGTGGCTCGAAGCATATTTGAACACTCTACCTGGTCTCTCGTTTACCAGATTTGTAGGTTGAAATATTTGGTCTTCAAAAGTCTGCTCTCGATTGAGCTTGTTCATCTTATTGACCCTCATCATTCCGAGCTGGTTCTTGAGTCGCTTCATTCTAAGTCAAGTTATTTTGAGTCGCTTCGTTCTAAGTGACTTTGATTTGACTCTTTTTGAGTTCATCTTCACTAAGATCATCATCTCTGCTGAGCTTTCGATCCGAGAATGTTGACTCACTTGGTTTTCCCTATTC
Organism: Talinum fruticosum; assembly: GCA_021018815.1. NCBI lineage: Eukaryota > Viridiplantae > Streptophyta > Magnoliopsida > Caryophyllales > Talinaceae > Talinum > Talinum fruticosum. The sequence continues at coordinate 8,147,604 of JAITYX010000003.1, read as the reverse complement.
AATCTCATCAAAAACAGCATGGATGCTTTCTTCCACTTTGTTAGTTCTTTTATTGAAAATGCGGTAACCTTTAATATGAGATGAATAACCAAGAAAAATACCTTCATCTCGATCAAGCATCAAACTTGGCCAGGTGATCCTTACCGTTGTTATGGATATAACACTTACATCCAAAAGGCTTGAAGTATGAAATATTGGGTTTCTTCCCTTTGTAGAGCTCGTATGGAGTTTTCTTCAGAATGGGTCCGATGAGGCATCTATTCAATGTGTAGTTTGTCTGTGTTGATCGCCTCGACCTAAAAATAGTAAGGTAGATCATGTTCAATCATCATTGACCTTCCTATTTCTTCAAGAGTACAATTCTTTCTCTCCACTACTCCATTTTATTGAGGAGTTCTTGGTGCTGAGAAGTTGTGGGAGATACCATTCTTGTCATAGAACTCTGCTAATTCCGAGTAGTTGAACTCCCTTCCATGGTCAGGCTTGAATTCTTTTGATCCGAGTCCGGGACTCAACTTGAATTTTCCAGCAGAGCTTACTCGAATTCTTTGAATGCTTCATTTTTGTGCTTAAGAAAACAAACCCAGGTAAATTTTGAATAGTCATCAACAATTATAAGTACATATGATTAACCTCCGAGACTCTTGATAGGGATTTCACCACATAAGTCCATATGCTACATTTCGGGCACTTTGGATGTGGAAACAGCTTTGAGAGATTTGAAAGATCATCTAACCTATTTCCCTTTTGTGCATGCTTCATAAATTTTATCTTTCTTAAATGCACAGTTAGGCAAACATCCGACTAAACCATCGAAGTAAGCTTCTTAATAGTATGCATGCTAGCATGACCTAGTTTACGATGCCATGTCCAAGAATCATCATGTAAAGATGCTTTTAAACAAGATAGATTCGACTTGGGTCGAAAGGGGAATAGTGTAGGTATTACCTGATCTCTTACCCGAGAGCTTAGTCTCCTTCGTAGTTTCATCGAAATATAGCGAGTTGATCCGAGGGAATCTTACCTCTTAACCTTGGTCATATTGTTGAGAGATGCTAAGTAGATTGTACTTCAATCCCTTGACCAAGTAAACGTGGCTGACCAGATTGTCTCCTTTTCCAATCTTGCCTATCCCAATTATCTTGCCCTTACTCGTCATCTCCGAATGTGACTTTGGCTCCCTTATAATCTTCTAACTCGTAAAAGAGTCTTGGATTTCCCGACATGTGGCGTGACCATCCACTATTCAGGTACCGGTGTCCTTTGTTCTTTTCTACGCCACCTGCAAGTCGAAACAAACTAACCTTTCTCACTTCCTCTAACGAACCCACTAACTCCCTTTACTCGTGGTCCTTTTCGAGGAAGAAGACTCTTGGGAACCCAGATTTGAATAACTTTGGGTTTGGTCTCATTTTGAGTCTTTCTTTCGGAGAACCGTGTCTATGTCTCTTTCTTTTAAAAATCTTTTCTTTTATAAACTGGTGGAGAAGGTTTTCTCCTGTAAGTTGGTCCGGGCTTAGTCCTCGTTTCATTCTTATGAATGCGAACATGCTTAGCCTTCCTAAACTTCACGAGTTCCGGAATCATTTTGAAAAGATCCGAGTAGGAATTGGATTCCTCCTCCTTGTTAAAACCAAGTCCTTCTTTTCTAAATGAGACACATTGAGACCTTAAGAGCATGTCAAGGTTCTTCCGACCTTGAGTAAAATTCAAAACAAGTTCTTGAGACTCGTTGAGCTTTTGTTGAGATGCTCATTTTCTCTTCGAGGGACTCATACTCGGTCTCATTGGATTGAGCACTAGTCTTGAGTTCTCTTAGAGTAAGTCTCAGTTTTTCTAATTCATTTTTCAAAGAAATGCTCTCAAAAGCTCAAGTTATTCTTTAAACTCGGAAGAGTTAGAATTAGACTTCTCTTCCAAAGTATAGATGTATTTAGCTTCGAGTCCGATAGTGCCATCGGACTCTTTGAGTCATCCGAGTCTTCATCTTCTTCGGATGAATCTTCATCACTCCATGTGGCCATCATAGCCTTCTTCTTCTTTCTGTCCCTTTTTCTTCTTGGACGAGTCTTTGACTATATGATCCTTGCTACCACATTCAAAATAGCCGAGTTCTTAATTAAAGATAATTTTGAAGGGGAAGAGTGTTTACCTTTTCTGTCCTTCTTGTCTTTCGTGTAAAACTCTTCTCTTGGCTCGTTTATCCTATTTCTTATGCTTCATCATTCTTTTGAAGCCTCCGCAATAAGTGCCATGGGATCTTCTTCTAAGTCCGATGAACAAAGATTTCTTCTATGCTTTCCGAGGCCTTCGAGTGCAATATTCCTTTTGGTGCCGACCTCGGTGTCCTCTTCTTCCGAGATGGATCTCATGGGTGAGTAGCTTTCCAATAAGCTCGTCGAGGCTTTAACAAAGGGAGGTTTTGAGCTTCCTCGATGGCCGTCACCTTTGGACCCCATCTTTTCTTGGGCAGGCTTCTTAGTATCTTTATGCACATTTCCTTATCGGAAATCTTTCGACCAAGAGATTTGAGATTGTTAGTAATCTCAATGTAAGCAAATGAACACCGAGTGATGTTTTCTTCCGGCTCCATCTTGAACAGCTCGTACTTGTGAAGATATTGGCTTATCTTCGCTTGCCTAACTTGGCTTGTGCCTTCATATGTGTTGACAAGAGTGTCCCATATTTGTTTCGTTGTGTCACAGGCTGATACTCTATTGTATTCCTCTCGAGCTAATGGCACACATCAAAATGTTCATGGCCTTGAAGTTCTTTCGAACTTTTCTCGCCTCTTCGATGAGTGTACTCGACTTTTGCTTTAGGCACGAGTCTTGTTTCTTCTGTCTTCATTGGAATGTAGTTGCCTTCTTGTATGATGTTCCATACATCTTCATCGTGATCCAGTAGAAAGCATTCCATGAGCTTCTTCTTGTGTACAAAATTTGATCCTTTAAACTTTGGTGGCTCGCTGGAAGATCTTCCTTCATCGAACTCTCCATTATTCTCGAGCCATTTGATCTTTAAACCTTTGGATAGTTAGATCCTTTCCGAAAGGCTAGGCTCGATACCAATTGAAGGTTTCCTCTTGAGAGAGTTAGTCACCCTATGGGGGTGAATAGGGTGATGAGGAAATTTAAGCAATAATTCGAAGAATAAAGCCTAAAACTCGACTTTGATGCAATCCGAGTCAAGATTGGACTTAGAAAAATAATAACTCATAAATTACGTGGAAACCCTCCAGGGCGGAAAACCATGGTCAGTGCTAATCCAAGCACCAAGTCAAATCCACTATTTTTGAATCCACAAAATATAGTAGATAGACTCAACCTGAATTGCTCCCTCAAACAATTCCTTACAAGGTTTTCCTCGACTCATAAATTCCCTTATCCGATCTAGTACTTCCTAATTGAGGTAACGTGTATAGCTAGGGACAACCGAGCTGAGTTAACCCTTACAGATCAATCAAGGGACCTTACTCGAAAATAAGAATGAAAGTTGTGATCGATTACAAGACCTTACAACTCGGAAAGATGTTAAGTATAGAATTGGAGTTGGAAGTGGAAGATTGAATATGAATATAAAGACTTTTGCTTAAGTATGTGTATTGATAATGATTCCAGTAAATCTTCAATTCTTGAGAGTTGGCTTCTATTTATAGATGCCCAAGTAGATTAGCCGTTGTGGCTATCTTCGATTAGAAGTCCTCTCGTGACCGTTGTAACGGTTTTTCCGAGTCACTCGTAAAAGATCCATTGAGTTGTGAACATGGGGCAATAGCTCTTGACTCCTTAGGATGTCCCAATCTACTGGTGGTGTCCGAAAAGTAAGGTGGAAACCATAGTTGAGCTTAGCGTTGAAGATTTCCAGCTTTGGAAACAGACAACCTTAATACGGTTTCGGGCCTTGGTGAGAAGTAGAAAAAGCCTTCTCTGCTGGTGATTTGACATCTTGAAGCTCGGAACCTCGTTTAAATAATCTACAAAAGTAAATCAAATTTTGGTTCTCAAAGTACAAAATACTTTGGTCCAAGATTAGACACAAATAATAATTTAATTATGATTATTAAGTGCATAATTATCCGAGTCGAAAGGAATGGAATTTTCCGAGTCTAATATTCATTATACTCAAATTCCATTTGAGTCCGTCCGGTGAACAATCAAGTTAGATATTGAATGTCGATTAAGAATACTTGAACTAGACAGATAAGGTTCAAACAAAACAAGTCGACTAGAAGAGATGAACTAAAGCCGTAATTCACCCGATCTTGGAATATAGAGTCAAACATGAGTTTAAACGTGTTAGAGAGAGTGTTATCCGAGTGACTCGGAACTACGGATGTGAAAAGATGAGCAAGAGTATGGTTTCGAGTCACTCGGAAACAAATGAAAACTTATGCAGTAGTTTCGTAACACTCATAAAAGGTTCCGTATCACTCGGAAAAGTTTCTATATCACTTAGAATGACTTATAATCAAAACTTATAAGAGATGGAGTTTATACCTGATTCCTTGATAGTCACTATGAATGTTATACATGAAAAGTCCGAGTCTTCACAAAGGTCGGTCAGCAGCAGTCGAGCTTGAGCAACCACCTCCCTCCATCTGGATGACCTCATTCGGGGTCGACCACTCGAACCGAGCCTATCTCGGAGATCCCAGGCCCCGTCTAGATCTACAACATCTTCTCGCTCATACTAGTGAAGGCACACTGCCCATTCATCCACTTCAACTCGATCGCTCCTACTCCACCATCCTAAATTCTTTTTCTGTTTTAATTTTTTTATCCAGACATACAAATTGTATCTACTTGATACATTCTTCCTCTTTTTGTTTTTGCTGAAAGGCAAGGGGGAGAATATTTAGAAATTTGTTGTCTTGTTTAGGGGAGTTTTTCCTCACCCTTTTGTGTATATTTTTATGTGAATATTAATGAAGTTTCGAGTTCGTTTATCAACTCGGTTATATACTTTTGCTCTTATATAAGCAATACTCTAAGCTCGAATTCCATCATTAATTTCTATGCGATATTTCATTCTTAGCTCGATGCAATCTTAGCATAATAGCTCGATAAAATCTAAGTCCGAATTACTTTAGCTATTTTGTGCGATTCTATCTCTAAACTCTAATATACTCTCCGAGAAAGAATGAAAACTCAAGACTATTTCACTTCCAAAGTTTCTATTTGAGTATGGAATGTCTTTCATAAAAAAGGGGACATTAAACACTCGGACATTGAATGTGTATCATTCTAAGTACTATCAAGGAATAAAGTACAAACCTCATCACTTCTAAGTTTTTATTACAAGTCATTCCGAGTACTATAAAAATTACTCGACTTGCATAGAAACTTTTCCGAGTGTTACGGATACTATTGCATATGTTTTCATTCATTTCGATCGACTTCGAAAACATACTCTTGCTCATCAATTCACACTAATGGTTCTCGAGTCACTCGGACAACACTCGGACTTATCACATGTTCAAACAATCTCGCTAACACTTCTAAACTCGAGTCCGACTTCATATTCTAAGTTCAAGTGAATTACGGTGTTAATTCAACTCTCTAAGTCAGCATGTTTTGTGCTAACTATATTTGTCCGGATCAAGTACTCATACTCGATATTCTCTATCTAGTTTAATCTTTCTCTAGATCGACGTAGATGGAATTTGAGTATAATGAATATTAGACTCGTAAAATTCCATTCTTCTCCGACTCGAGATAATTATGCACTTAATTATCTTAATTAAATTATTATCTGTGTTTAATTTTAGACCAAAGTATTTTATACTTTGAGAACCAAAATTGGTTTACTTTTGTAGGTTGTTTAAACGAGGTTATCCTATCTTTTGAATTACAAAAGTAACCAACTTCAAGCTATCAATCACCAAGCAGACAAGGCTTTTCTACTTCGACCAAGGCCTAGACACTATGTCGTGGTTGTCTGTTTCCAAAATTGGAAATATTCAACGCTAAGCTCAACGGTGGTTTCCACCCTACTTTTCGGACACCACCAGTGGAATGGGACATCCTAAGGAGTCAAGAGCCATTACACAACGTTCACATCTCAACGGATCTTTTCTAAGCGACTCATAAGAATCGGTATAACGATCACGAGAGGACTTCTAATCGAAGATAGTCACAATGCCTAATCTGCTTGGTCATCTATAAGTAGAAGCCACTTCACAAGACTTGAAGATTGTTGAACCCATTACTGAAATTATATCTCTTTGTATAATACTCATTCAATCTTCCGCTTACAACTCCAAGTTTGTACTTAACATCTTTCCGAGTTGTAAGGTCTTGTAATCGATTATAAATTCTCTTTCTTACTTTCCGAGTAAGGTCCCTTGATTGAACCGTAAGGGTTAACTCAGCTCAGCTTGTCCCTAGATGTAAAGATTACCTCGGTGAGGAAGTACTAGATCGTAGAAGGGAACTTCTCGGCCTAAGAAAACCTTGTAAGGAATTGTCTAAGAGAGCAATTCCGGTTAAGTCTGTCTACTATATTTTGTGGATTCAAAATAGTGGATTTGACTTGGTGCTTGGATTAGCACTGCCGTGGTTTTCTCGCCCCAGGAGGGTTTCCATGTAATTCGAGTTCATACTTTTCCGAGTCCAATCTAGACTCGGAATCAACCGCTTATCCTTTTCAAGCGAAAGATTCTAAGTTTACTCAAATTTCCTCATCACCCTGTTCACCCCTCCCTCTATAGTGACTAAGACTCTCCAAGAGCAAACCTTCGGGATCTTGGACTTTCATTCAAATCTATCCCAATCAAGTGTGATAATCAAAGTGCAATCGGCGTCACTAAGAATCTAGTTCAACACTTAAAGACAAAGCATATTGAGGTCAAGTATCATTTTCTGAGAAACCATTCTAAGAAAGGTGATATTGAACTTGAATTCATTCCTACAAAATTTTAGTTAGTTGATATTTTCACTAAGCCACTTAGTGAGGATTAGTTTTGCTTTATTAGGAATGAGCTTGGAATGATTAATTCATGATTATGTGATGATCTAAGTGAAATTGTCTTGCATGATTATGTGTTATATGTTTTCTTTCTTTACCTTATTAACAATTAGTTAAGTTGACCAAGTGAAACCGAGCTAGGAGATATTATGTGTGTGTTTTCCGAGTCACTCGAAACCATACTCGAGTCGACTAAGTTTTTGAGTAAAATGGACTTCAAACTTCGAAATCATATCTAGATAAGTGGAGAATTTTAGAAATTTCTTTTAAAAATTTTTTGTCTCTCTTTCTCTACCGCGGGCATCGATTAGTGAACTAGCCGTTGGAAGCATGTCACCGTAATTCTAACTGTTGGAGAGCGAAACGTCACACTGTCTCGAGGTGACCATTGGAGGTTTAGGTCATACTCGAATATTGAAGGACATTCCTTTTCGCTATAAATATCATCCCTTTACCATCATTTCGCTACTTTAGTCTCTCGCTCACTTACTCTCTTGCTTACTCACTCTCGCTCTCAAAGCTCTCAGTACTCACTCTCTTATTCTCTCTCTCTCTTACTCTCTCTTTTGAGTTCACTCTCTCTCTCACTCTAAAATCTTCAATCATGCCCAAATGAGGTTCAACCCAAGATTTTCTAGGGTCCGTGACCAAGAAACCTCACACCAAACAACCACAAGAGGGTACCCCTAATCTCCGAAAAGTGTTCGTCACCCAACACCTCACGTTGGATGACAAGTTCTTCCCAACCACATCATTTTCGTGGTAGGCTCACAACAAAACCCACTTGAGTTTACAACTTTCGTAGCTTCGGTGAGTTCATCTACCCGGAACTCGTTGTCGAGTTACTGTTCTAACCTGTCTTGCTCTAATGGACTTATGACCTCACGAGTTCGAGACAAAGTTGTTCGTATCAACCTCTCTTTTCTCGCACCGAATTTTCAAAGTCTCCTCTCTCTTTCTCAATTGCAATCCCATCCCTTTCAACAAGATTGCGGATGAATTTTTTGAGAAATATGCCAAGGAGGTCCTTGAGTCACGCAAAAGCTTCTTTGTGACTCAAATGAGGATTGAGGCTAGAATGCTTTGCTTTCTTCTAATGAGAACGTTCTTCTCTCATCACTCGAGCAAAAAGAATCCCAATTCTAAGATTCTCAAAGCTCTATTTGATATTCTCAAGGGCTACAATTTAGACCTCTTCCCAGTCATCCTTGAGTAAATGGCTATTGTGCCAGCTCAATCTAAGAAATCCTCTCAATTTTCCCTTCGAAGGCCTTCTAACTCCGGTATTTAAGTAGTTTAAGGTTCCCCTCCCCTCGGACCCAAACGCAGGTGTCTAAGGCTGCCATTGTAGTGGGCAGGAAGGAACTTACGGGATACGGATACAAGGAAATCAAGCCTGGTGTCCGGGTCCATGGGTTAGAATTGAAGCCCCTTTCACCTCCTCCTCGGACTCGGACTCGGACTCCCTATCTCTCCCTCCTCCACCTGGTGGTGCATCCACCTCGGAACCACCTTCTATAGCAACTCGTTGCTTTGTCTACTTGTTTTGGTAGACAAAGCTGTCTTTAGTGACCGAAGAATTTTGGGTCACTCTGCATTCCTTCAAAAACATTCTTTAAAGTCTGTTCATCAACGAGAAGATGGCTCGGTCTCGGATACGGGAGCACCAAGATCTGCTCCTCGAGATGAAGGGACTAATCAAGGAGCAACAAGAGCAACTTTAGCTCCTCCAAGAAAGGAGGTCTAAGGCTCGTTCGGGCCCCGAAAGCTCGAAACTTCGAGGAGTCCTCGAGCCTCGCCAAGTCCCCTCCGCCAAAGCGAAGAAGAAGAAGTTACGGCTGAAGTAGCTTAGCTCTGAGGAAAAGGTGGAAGAGAAGGAGGAAAAGAAGGAAGAGGAGAAGAAGGAAGACAAAAATAAGGAAGAAGGCTGCCACAGTCTAAGTGGGTCGGAAGACCTCGTAGACATTGGTCGATCCACGGTGGTCAAAATAGAAGAATCACCTCCCTCCGTGGTCTTCTAAAAAGATGAGCTAGAGGATGACATAGTTCTAGGTCACCAAACTAGAACCGAGCCATTACCAGAAATCCCAGTCGTTGTCGTCGCCACGGTCTTCCACGTCATCACAAGCTTACCGGTCTGCGGCGCACCTGCTCGCTCATCCACCTCGGCACCCCGAGTCTTAATATTTTTCTTTCTTTATTTTTTAGTTTTTTTTGTCCAACATCAGCTGTATCTTCTTGATGTTTTCTTCCCTATTTTTGATTTTTTTTTATGAAATACAAGGGGAGAAAAATAGAAAAATTAGATGTTGTTATGTTTAGGAGGAGCTCACGCTCTTTCTTGTATTTTTTTCTTGTATATATGAATGAATTTTCTTTCTTTGAGCAGAATCATTTTTGAATTAACTCTTTCAGAGTTCGATCTCTTATTATTGATTTTTGCTCGATATAAACCTCATCCCTCCTAAGTTTTGATTACAAGTCATTCCGAGTGTTATGGAAACTCCTGTATAAGTTTTTCTTCGTTTCTCACTCGACTCGGAAAATACATTCTTGAATATATTCTGCATTAGTGTTTCGACTCACTCGAGACAGCACTCAGATTTATGATATGCTCAAATAATCTCTCTAACACTTTTTATCTAAGTTCTAGTTGCATATTTCAACGCAAAGTGAATTACGAGTGTTAACTCCTCTTTCTAAGTCGGTTTGTGTGTTTGAGAATTATTTGTCAAGATCAAGTCCTTATACTCTCATGTTTTCACTTTTCTAACTTGATATTTCTTAGGACTCGACTACGATAGAATTTGAGTATATTGAATATTAGACTCGGAAAATTCCATTCTTCTAGGCCTAAGATAATTACATGCTTAATTGTCTTAATTAAATTATCACATGTGCTTCATCTTAGACTAAAGTATTTTATACTTTGAGAACCAAAGTGGTTTACTTTTGTAGGTTATCCAAGCGAACCTATCTATTTTTTAAATTTGAGTATATAGAAGCCACTTCACAAGATTTGAAGATTGCTAAACACATTGTTAAAACTATATCTCTTAAGTACAATACTCATTCAATCTTCTTCTTACAACTCCAAGTCCGTACTAAATACTTTTCCGAGTTGTAAAGTTTTGTACTCGATTATATACTTTTCATACTTTCTAAGTAAGGTCCCTTGACTGAGCTGTAAGGGTTAACTCAGCTCGGTTGTCCCAAGCTGTAAAGGTTACCTTAGTTAGGAAGTATTAGATAAGATAAGGGAACTTCGAGTCTAGGAAAACCTTGTAAGGAATTGTCTAAGGGAGCAATTCTGGTTGAGTCGATCCTTTGCATTTTGAGGATTCAAAATAGTGGATTTGACTTGGTTCTTACTCTAGCACTCGTCAGTGGTTTTCTACCTCATGAGGGTTTCCACGTATTTTCCGAGTATACACTTTTCGGGTCCAATCTAGACTCGGTTTCTCTTGTTCATTCTTTTCAAGCTTAAAGTTTCTAAGTTTGTTAAAATTTCCTCATCACCCTATTCAGCCCCCTCTAGGGTGACTTAGACTCTGCAAGAGCAAAGCTTCGAGAATTAGCTGATCTCCTACTTGAGAGCTTAGTCTCTTTGGTGGTTGCATCGGAAATATAGCGATTGGTCGAGTGAATCTTACCTCTTGACCTTTGTTACACAACTAAGAGATGTTGAGTATATTGTACTTTAATCCCTTTACAAGATAGACTAGGTCGACCGGGTTATCTCATTTCCCAATCTTGCTAATTCCAACTATCTTGCCCTCATTATCATCTCCAACGAGTAACTTTACCTCCTTTGAAATTCTCCGACTCGGAAAAGGGTCTTGAATCTCCTTACATGTGGCGTGAGCATCACTGTCTAAGTACTAATGACCTTTCGCCCTTTTCTAATTACCTGCATGCCAGAAACACACTAACCCTTCTCACTTCCTCTAACGAACCTATTAACTCCCTTTACTTGTGTCCTTTTCGAGGAAGAAGACTCTTGGGAACCCGATTTTAATGACTTTGGTCCGACTTTATGTCTTCTTTCTACACAAGCTGAGTCCGTGTCTCTTTCTTTTGAAAATCTTTTATTTTATAAACAGGTGGAGAAGGTTTTCTCCTGTAAACTAGTCTAGGCTCAGTCCTCCTTTAATTCTTATGAATAGGACCATGCTTAGCCTTCCAGAACTTTACGGTTCCGGAATCCTTTGGAAAAGATTTGAGTAAGAATTAGATTCCTCCTCTTCTTTAAAACCAAGTCCTTCTTTCCTAAAGGAGCCACACTCGAGAGCCTAAAAGCATGTCAAGGTTTTCTAACCTTAACTGAATTTCAAAACAAGCTTACGACTCATTGAGCTTTCTTTTCGGATGCTTTTTTCTCTTCGAGTGAGTCGGACTTCTCATTAGTTTGAGTACTAGTCTTAGTTCTTTCAGAGTTAGTCTCGGTTTTCCAATTCATTTTTCAAACTCGTTGCTCTTAGAAGTAAGAGATTCAAGTTGTTCTTGGAACTTAGAAGAATCGAATTGGACTTTTCTTCCAAAGTATAAATATATTTAGCAAAATCAACTTTGGAGAACTTGAGAAAGTTTTCAATTACCTCCTAAGGATTTCTCTTCTTAGTGTCCGAGTTGTCGGAGTGTGACTCGGATTCGACTTACGAGTCCGTTAGTGCCATCGGATACTTTGAGTCATCGAGTCTTCATCTTCTTCGAGATGAGTCTTCATCGCTCCATGTGGCTATCATAGCCTTCTTCTTCTTTCTGTCCTTCTTTCTCCTTGGACAATCCATGACTATATGATCCTTGCTGCCACATTCAAAACAACCGAGTTCTTAGTTAAAGATAACTTTGAAGGGGAAGAGTATTTACCTTTTCTGTCCTTTTCATCCTTCTTGTAGAACTCTTCCTTTGGCCTCTTTTCCCATTTATTGTGCTTCATCATCCTTTTGAAGCCGCAGGCAATGAGTGCCATTGGATCTTCTTTTGAGTCGAGAGGAACTTAGACTTTCCTCTCGCTTTCGAGGCCTTCGACTCAATGTTCTTTTTGGTGCCGACCTCGGCATCCTCTTCTTGTAGGTGAATTTCATGAGTAAGCGGCTTCCCAATCGGTTCGTCCGGCTTTATTTGAGAGAGGTTCTGATCTTACTCGATGGTTGTCATCTTGGGACCCCATCTTCTCTTTAGTAGACTTCTTAGAATTTTTCACGCACGTTGCTTCATGAGAAATCTTTCTACCTAAATATTTTAGATTGTTTGTAATCTCTATGAAGTGTATAAACATCCGAGTGATGTTTTCTTCGGCTCCATCTAGAACATATGGTATTTGTGAAGATATTGACTTATCTTCGCCTATTTCACTTGGCTTGTACCTTCATAAGTGTTGACAAGAGTGTCCCACACATCTTTGGTTGTGTCACAAGTCGACACTCTGTTGTACTCTTCCGAGTTGATAGCACAAATTAGAATGTTCATGGCTTTGAAGTTCTTTCGAACTTCGCTAACTCCTCATTGGTGTACTCAAACTTTTCCTTAGGCACAGATCTTGTACCTTCCATCTTCATTGGAATGTAGTTGCCTTCTTAGATGATGTTTCAAACAACTTCATCGTTGTCCAGATGAAAGCATTCCATTAGCTTCTTCAAGTGCACGAAGTTTGATCCTTTTAACTTTGGTGGTCTTGTGGAAGATCTTTCTTCATCGAACTCTCCGATGTTTTGAGCCATCTGATCTTTAGACCTTTGGATTGTTAGATCCTTCTTGAAAGGTTAGGCTCTAATACCAATTGAAGGTTTTCTCTTGCAAAGTCTAAGTCACCCTAGAGCGGGGGTGAATAGGGTGATGAAGAAATTTTAACAAACTTAGAAACTTTAAGGTTGAAAAGAATAAACAAATAAATATGAGTTTAGATTGGACTCAGAATAGTATAAACTTAGTATTAGCGGAAACCCTCTTGGGGTAGAAAACGACGGACGAGTGCTAAACCAAGTATTAAGTCAAATCCACTATTTTGAATCCTTAAAATACAATGGATCGACTCAACCGGAATTGTTCCCTTATACAATTCCTTACATCTGTGTTCCTAAACTCAAAAGTTCCCTTATCCGATCTAGTACTTCCTAACTGAGATAACCTTTATAGATAGGGACAACTAAGCTGAGTTAACCCTTACAACTCAATCAAGGGACCTTACTCGGAAAGTAAGAGAAGTATGTAATTGATTACAAGACTTTACAACTCGGAAAAGTATTAAGTACGAGACTTGGAGTTATAAGAAGAAGATTGAATGAGTAATGTACTAAGAGATATAGTTTCAACAATGGATTCAGCAATCTTCAAGTCTTGTGAAGTGGCTTCTATTTATAGATGACCAAGCAAAGTGATCGTTGTGTCTTGGTTCTGAATAGAAGTCTTTACTCGACCATTGTAACGACTCTTATGAGTCGCTCGGAAAATATCCGTTGGGATGTGAACATTGTGCAACGGTTCTTGGCTTCTCAAGGTGTTCCGGACAAGCGGCGTTGTTTGAAAAGCAAGGTGGAAACCACCATTGAGCTTAGCATTGAAGTTTTTAGTTTTGGAAACACACAACCACGACATGGTGTCCGAGTCCTGTTCGAAGTAAATAAACCTTGTTTACTGGTGATTGACGACTTGAAACCAGTCACTTTTGTAATTAAAAATGAGATAACCATGTTTAGATAACCTACAAAAGTAAACCACTTAGGTTCTCAAAGTATAAAATACTTTTTATCCAAGATTAGGCACGAGATAATAATTTAATTAAGACAATTAAGCGCATAATTATCTTAAGCCTAGAAGAGTGGAGTTTTACGAGTCTAATATTCAATATACTCAAATTCCATCGAGTTAGTCCCAAGATAGATCAAGTTAAAAAGAGTAAAATCATGACAAGTATAAAGACTTGATCTAGACAAATAATTCTTAAACAAACAGATTGACTTAGAAATTGGAATTAACACTCGTAATACACTTTGTGTTGAAATATGCAATTAGAACTTAGAATAAAAGTGTTAGAGAAATTATTTGAACATGCGATATATTTGAGTGTTGTCCGAGTGAGTCGAAACACTAATACGGAAGATATATAAGAATGTGTTTTCTGCATCGATCGGAAATGAATGAAAATTTATACGGGAGTTTTTATATCACTCGGAATGACTTGTAATCAAAACTTAGGATGGATGAGGTTTGTACCTGAGTCTTCCGTAGTACTCGAGAATGGTTTAAATTTAGAGTCTTAGTCTTCACCGGATTTTGGTAATGCTGATTGCACTTTGATTGTCACATTTGATTGGGATAGATGTGAATGATAACCCTATATCCTTCAAGTGCTGCTTGATCCATAGAATCTAAGCACGGCATGCTCCAGTCTGCAATGTACTTGGCCTCGGCGAGTTGATAGAGCAATAAAAAAATTTTCTTTAAGTGCTAGGAAATGAGAGATTGACCCATAAATTGGCATGCCTTTGATGTGCTCTTTCTATCAACTTTGTATCTTGCATAATCAACATCCGAGTATCTAGTGAGAGTCGGTTACGAGTCTTTTGAAAACCATAGAACAAGATTTTGAGTCCCTGCAAGATATCCGAAAATTCTCTTCACCGTAGTGAGATGTGATTCTTTTAGATTAGCTTGAAATCTTGCACAAAGGCAAACACTGAACATGATATCTAGTATACGAGATGTGAGATAAAGTAGAGATCTAATCATACCTCGGTAGAGTTTCGATCTATAGCTTCACCTTTTTCATCTTAGTCTAGTTTCAAACTAATACTCATAAGTGTGGTTGCATGCTTTACATCTTGTACAAAAGTTCCTTGGTATACTTAGATTGATGGACATAAATTCCATTATTCTCTTGTTTAATTTGTAGACCAAGAAAGAAGTTGAGTTCTCTCATCATACTCATTCGGAACTTAGGTCTCATCAACTCGGAAAACTCTTGACATAGAGTTTCATTAGTAGCTCCAAAAATGATATCACCAACATAAATCTAAACAATAAGAAAATCCTTCCCCTTGGTTTTTATGAAAAGAGTTTTGTCAATCTGACCTCTTTTGAAATCATTTTGAACCAAGAAACGCTTAGTCTTTCATGTCGAGCTCCGGGAGCTTGTTTAAGACCAAATAAAGCCTTTTGCAATTTGAAAACATGATTTGGAAATTATAAGTTTTCAAATCCAGGGGGTTGCTCAACATAGACTTCTTCTTGAACGAAACCATTTAGAAAGGAACATTTCACATACATTTGATACGACTTGATATTCATGCTAGATGCAAATGTCAACGGGATTCCGATTGCCTCAATCCTAGCAGCGAGTGCAAAGGTTTCCCTATAATCAATTCCTTCTTCTTGATTGTAACCCTCGGCAACAAGTCTAGCCTTATTTCGACTACCACCCCTTTCTAATCTAGTTTTTCTTGAAAACTCATTTGGTTCCTATGACTAGGTAGTTAGATGGTCGTTTGGTCGAGTCCACACTTGGTTTCTTTCAAATTGATTAAACTCTTCTTGCATGGCTTCTACCCATTTAGGTTCATTTAGGGCTTACGGTACATATTTGGGTTCGAGTTAATGATATGAATGCAGAAAATACACACAGATTATACGAAAGAATATCGAGTTCTCACCCCACTTGTTGATGTTTGAAAGTATGTTTTCAGGTGGGTGGTTGGATGCATATTTGAAGGCTTTACCTGTCCTTTGATTTACCAAGTTTGTTGGTTGAATAGGCTAATCTTCAGTTGATTGATCTTGTTAAGTCTCATTGATTTGTTCTTCGACATTACGAGCCGGCTCTTGAATTTGTTCAATATACGTCATAACATTCCGAGTTGCTCCATTATGACTTGCCTCACTAATTCTATTTTGACTTTTTCGAGCTCGGCTTCAGCAAGGTCGTCTTCATCTCTGTTGAGCCTAAGATCCAAGTATGAGACTCACTTATCCTGCCAAGATAAATTTCATCAAAGACAACATGGATGCTTTCTTCCACTTTGTTAGTTCTCTTGTTAAAAACATGATAAGCTTTGCTATGAGATGAGTAACCCGAAATATACCTTCATTTAACCTAGCATCAAACTTAATTAAATGCTCCTCATCATTGTTGTGGACTAAACACTTACACCCTAATGGTCCGAAGTAGGAGATGTTGGATTTCTTTCCTTTTT
The DNA here is from genome assembly GCA_021018815.1 of Talinum fruticosum. Classification (NCBI taxonomy): domain Eukaryota; kingdom Viridiplantae; phylum Streptophyta; class Magnoliopsida; order Caryophyllales; family Talinaceae; genus Talinum; species Talinum fruticosum. The sequence continues at coordinate 8,131,444 of JAITYX010000003.1, read as the reverse complement.
AAAGCTAGTAGGGTGTTTTCTTCAAGATGGGTCCGATGAGGAATCTGTTGAGTCTGTCTTAGCCCGAAATAGTAAGGTAGATCATTTCCAATCATCATAGTCCTTCCTATTTTTCAAGAGTTCTGTTATTTCTCTCCACTACTCCATGTTGTTGAGGAGTTCTTGGTGCAGAGAAATTGTGAGAGATGTCATTCTTATCACAAAAGTCTGCAAATTCTCGGTAGTCGAACTCCCTTCCATGGTCGGTTCGAATCTTTCGATCCGAGCACTGAGACCCTACTTGAATTTTCCTACATGGCTTACTAAACTCTTTGAAGGCTTCATTCTTGCTCTTGAGAAAACATACCCAAGTAAATCATGAGAAATCATCAACAATGACAAGCATATACAATTTACCTCCAAGACTTTTCACAGAATTTCACCACACAAATCCATATGAAGCAATTCAACCAATTTGGATATAGATACGGTTTTGCATGGCTTGAAAGATGATCTAACTTGCTTACCTTTTATACATACCTCACAGATTTTATCTTTCTTAAAAGTATAGATAGGTAAACCCCTAACCAATCCATGAGATGTAAGTTTCTTGATAGTATGTGAAGATCGAGACTCTAAATCTAAATCATTACGAGTACTACATAAAAACTAAGGTACAAACCTCATCTCTCCTAAGTTTTGATTACAAGTCATTTTGAGTGTTATAGAATTTCCTATATAAGTTTTCATTCATTTCTAACTGACTCGGAAAATACATTCTTATATATCTTCTCATATTGATCTTTACGAGTCACTCCGACATCACGCGGATCTATCGCATGTTCAAACAATCTCTCTAACGCTTTTATCCGAGTTACGGTGGTAATTAACCTTTCTAAGTCAGTATGTATGTTTAAGAATTATTTGTCCAGATCAAGTCCTTATACTCTGATGTTTTCACACCTATAACTTGATTTTTCTTAGGATCGACTACGATAAAATTTGAGTATAATGAATATTAGACTCGGAAAATTCCTCTCCTCTAGGGCTAAGATAATTATGCACTTAATTGTCTTCATTAAATTATTATCTCGTGCATAATCTTGGACCAAAGTATTTTATACTTTGAGAACCAAAGTGGTTTATTTTTGTAGGTTATCCAAACAAGGCTATCTCATTTTTAAATTACAAAAGTAACCAGACTTCAAGCTGTCAATCACCAGCAAACAAGGCCTATATACTTCGAACAAGGCTCGGACAGCTGTGTCGGGGTTGTCAATTTCCAAAATTGGAAAATTTAAATGCTAAGCTCAACAGTGGTTTCCACCTTAGTTTTCAGCCATTACCGGTTGACTGGAGCACCTTTCAAAGCTAAGAGCTGTTGCACAACGTTCGCATCGCAATGAATCTTTTCTAAGCGACTTAGAAGAGCCGTTACAACGGCCGGGAAAGACTTCGTTCGGAAACCAGGCACAACTCGCTAATCTGCTTGGTCATCTATAAATAGAAGCCACTTTACAAGACTAGAAAATTGCTCAAGCTATTGTTGAAACACATTACTTAAGCAAAAGTCATTGTTTTCATATTCAATCTTCTACTTGCAACTCCTAGCTTATAATTCATACTTTCCGAGTTGTAAAGTCTTGTAGTCGATCACATACACTTCTTACTTTCTAAGTAAGGTCCCTTGACCGAGCTGTAAGGGTTAACTCGGATCAATTGTCCTTAGCCGTAAAGGTTAACTCGGTTACGAAATACTAGATCGGATAAGGGAATTTATGAGTCTAGGAAAACTGTATAAGGAATTGTCTAAAGGAGCAATTCAGTTGCGTCGATCCGTTGTATTTTGAGGATTCAAAATAGTGGATTTGACTTGGTCCTTGGATTAGCACTGTCCGTGGTTTTCCGCCCCATGAGGGTTTCCACGTATATCTATGTATCCACTTTTACGAGTCCAATCTAGACTCAAATTATCTTGTTAATTCTTCTCAAGCTTAAATCTTCTAAATTTGTTAAAATTTCCCCTTCACCATATTCACCCCTCCCTCTAGGGTGACTAACACTCTCCAAGAGCAAACCTTCAATTGGTATCGAGCCTAGCCTTTCAAAAGGATCTAACAATCCAAAGCTCTAATGATCATATGGCTCATAACATTGGAAAGTTCGATGAAGGAAGATCTTCGACCGGACCACCAAAGTTCAAAGGATCAAACTTAGTGCATCTGGAATAAGCTAATGGAATGCTTTCTGTCTGGACAACAATGAAGATGTTTGGAACATCATCCAAGAAGGCAATTACATTCCAATAAAGATAGAAGGTACAAGATCTGTGCCTAAAGAGAAGTTTGAGTACACCAATGAGGAGTCAAAAGGTTCGGAAAGAACTTCAAAGCGATGACCATTCGATGTGTGCTATCGGCTCGGAAGAGTACAACAGAGTGTCAGCCGTGACACAACTAAAGATGTGTGGGACACTCTTGTCAACATGTATGAAGCAACAAGTCAAGCGAAGCGGCGAAGATAAGTCAATATCTTCACAAATATGAGCTGTTCTAGATGGAGACGGATGAAAACATCACTCGGATGTTTATACGCTTCATTGAGATTACAAACAATCTCAAATCTCCGGGTAGAAAGATTTCCCATGAAGAAATGTGCAGAAAAATTCTAAGATGTCTACCAAAGAGACAATGGGGTCTCAAGGTGACAGCCGTCGAGGAAGCTCGGAACCTCTCTCAACTAAAGCCGGACGAACAAATTGGGAAGCTACTTACCCATGAAATTCACCGGAAGAAGAGGATGCCAAGGTCGGCACCCAAAAGAACATTGCGCTGAAAGCCTCGGAATGTAGAGGAGAAAGTCCGAGTTCCTCGGACTCAGAATAAGACCCTATGGCACTCATTGTTCGAGGGTTCAAAAGAAATGGCAGAAGAGGCTAAAGGAAGAATTCCTTAAGAAAGATAAGAAGGATAGAAAAGGTAAATAATCCTCTCCTTCTAAATTATCTTTAACTAAGAATTCGGCTATTTTGAATGTGGCAGCAAAGATCACATAGTCAAAGACTATCCAAGAAGAAAGAGAGATACAAAGAAGAAGAAGGCTATGATGGCCACATGGAGTGATGAAGACACATTTGAAGAAGATGAAGATTCCGATGACTCAAAGTGTCCGATGGCACTAACAGAACACGAAGTTGAATCCGAGTCACACTTTGACAACTCGGACACTAAGGAGACAAGTCCTCATGAGGTAATTCAATACTTTCTCAAGTTCCCCAAAGTTGATTTAGCTAAATATATTTTTATACTTTGGAAGAAAAGTCCAATTTTGATTCTTCTCAATTCAAAGAACAACTTGAGTCTCCGATTTCGAGAGCAATGGTTTGAAAAATAAATTGGAAAAGCTGAGACTAACTCCGAAAGAACTCAAGACTAGTACTCAAGCCAATGAGACTAAGTTTGAGTTACTCGGAACAGAAAATGAGCGTCCGAAAAGAAAGCTCAATGAGTCTCAAGAACTTGTTTTGAAATTCACTCAAGGTTAGAAAAACCTTGATATGCTTTTAGGCTCTCGGTGTGTCTCATTCAGGAAAGATGGACATGGTTTTAACGAAGAGGAGGAATCTAATTCCTACTCAAATCTTTTCAAAAAGGATTCTAGAGCTGTGAACTTCGGGAAGGCTGAGCATGGTCTTATTCATAAGAATGAAAGGAGGACTGAGCCTAGACTAGTTTATAGGAGAAAACCTTCTCCGCCGGTTTATAAAAGAAGAGAATTCCAAAACAAAAGAGACACGGACTCGGTTTTACGAAAGGAAGACTTAGAATCGGACCAAAACCAAAGTTATACATATCTAGGTTCCCAAGAGTCTTCTTCCTCATAAAAGAACCACAGTAAAGGGAGTTACTAGGTTTCTTAGAGGAAGTGAGAAGGGTTAGTGTGTTTCTAACTTGCACGTAACTCGAGAAAAGGACAAAAGGCCATTGGTACTTAGACAGTGGATGCTCACGCCATATGTCTTGAGATTCAAGACTCTTCTTTGAGTTGGAAGATTACAAAAGAGGCAAAGTCACTTTTGGAGATGACAATGAAGGGTAAGATAGTTGGAGTTGGCAAGATTGGGAAAGGAGACAATCTGGTTAGCCCGATCTATCTTTTCAAGAGAATAAAGTACAATCTACTCAGCATCTCTCAATTGTGCGACAAGGGTCAAGATGTAAGGTTCAAGCGGACCAATTGTTATATTTCGATGCTACCACCAAAGAGACTAAGCTCTCGAGTAATACCTACACTATTCCTCTTTCTAATCCAAGTCAGAATTTATGTTGTTTAAAAGCATCATTGTATGATAATTCTTAGACATGTCATCATAGACTAGGTCACGTTAGCATGCACACTATCAAAAAGCTTGCATCTCCTGGTTTTGTTACGCGTTTACCTAACTGTGCATTTACGAAAGATCAAATTTGTGAAGCATGCACAAAAGGAAAACAGGGCGAGATCATCTTTCAAACCTCTCAAAACTTTTTCCATATCCAAAGTGCTTAAAATGCTGCATATGGATTTATGTGGTGAAATATCTATAAAGAGTCTCGGATGTAAATCATATGTACTTGTGATTGTTGATGACTACTCATGATTTACCTAGGTTTGTTTTCTCAAGAACAAAAATGAAGCCTTCAAAGAGTTCAACAAGCTCTGCATAAAAATTCAAGTAGAGTCTCGGACTCGGATCGGAAGAGTTCGAACCGACCATGGAAGGGAGTTTGATTACTTAGAATTTGCGGAGTTCTGCGGTAAGAATGGTATCTCTCACAACTTTTAACACCCGAACTCCACAACAGAATGGACTAGTGGAAAGAAAGAATCAAACTCTTGAAGAAATAGGAAGGACGATAATGACCGAGCACGATCTACCTTACTATTTCTGGTCTTAGGCGATCAACACAACAGAACCGCACACCGAGCGGATGCCTCATCGGACCCATCTTGAAGAAAACTCCATACGAGCCGTACAAGGGAAAGAAACCCAACATCTCATACTTCATGCCCTTCGGATGTGAATGCTATGTTCACAATAATGGTAAGGATCACCTGGCCAAATTTGATGCTCTGTCGGATGAAGGTATCTTTCCGGGTTATTCATCTCATAGTAAAGCTTATCGTGTGTTTAATAAAAGACGTAACAAAGTGGAAGAAAGCATCCACGTTGTGTTTGATGAGATTGATCAGGGAAAAACAAGTTAGTTAACATTCTCGGATCCGAAGCTAAGTCAAGATGAAGATGATCTTACTGAAGCTGAGCTCGGACAAAGTCAAAAGAAAGCAACTCACAATAAGGCAGCTGAGAACATCATGATTCGATCGAACTAGCTCGAGAGCCAGCTCGGAATGCTCGAATGTCAAACAGATGAGCAAACTCAGCCACATCGGACCACCGAAGATCAGCCAAGTACAGCCAACAAATCTGGTAAACCGGAGAACAGGTAGAGCATTCAAATATGCTTTGAGCCACCCACTCGAGAATATTTTGTCCAACATCAACGAGTGGGGTAAGAACTCGCTCTTCTTTACAAACTCTATGTCCATTCACTGCATTTATATCATTAACTCGAACCCAGAAATGCACTAGAGGCCCTAAATGAACCTGAATGGGTAGAAGCCATGCATGAGGAATTTAATCAATTTGAAAGAAACCAAGTCTAGAATTTGACCAAACGACCTTCCGACCACCCAATCATAGGAACCAAATGGGTTTCAAAAACAAACTGGATGAGGATGGGTTGGTAGTCGAAATAAGGCTAGACTTGTAGCTAAAGGTTACAATCAAGAAGAAGGGATTCATTGTTGGGAAACCTTTGCACCGATTGCTAGGATTGAAGCAATTAGAATCCTTTTGGCATTTACATCAAGTATGAATATTAAGTTATATCAAATGGATGTTAAATGTGCTTTTCTTAATGGTTTCATTCAAGAGGAAGTCTATGTTGAGCAACCCCTAGATTTGAAAACTTATAATTTCCAAATCATGTTTTCAAATTGCAAAAGGCTCTTTATGTTCTTAAACAAGCTCCGAGAGCTTGGTATGAAAGACTGAGCGGTTTCTTAGTTGAAAACGATTTCAAAAGATGTCAGATTGATAAAACTATTTTCATAAAAACCAAGGGGAAAGACTTTCTCATTGCTCAGATTAATGTTGATGATATAATAGTTGGTGCTACTAATGAAAATCTATGTCGAGATTTCTCTAAGTTGATGAGAAAGGAATTCTAAATGAGCATGATGGGAAAGCTCAATTTCTTTCTTGGTGTACAAATCGGATAAGATAAAGATGGCATCTATGTCCATTAATCTGAGAATACCAAGGAGTTGCTAAAGAAGTACAAGCTTCAAGATGTAAAACATGCAGCAACACCAATGAGTAGCGAGTATGAAACCGGACCCGGACGAGAAAGGTAAAACAAGAGATCGAAACTCTATCGAGGTATGATTGTGAAGACTCGGACATTGAATATCTTGTTTAAAAGCATCTTTCTTATTATTTTCTATCATTGTGGGTGTAAGATATGAATTTTCAATTTGGGGTTCAACATGTCTTAAATTAGATATATTTAGGATAGGTTTTTATAAATTTCGGCAGTTTTACCGCCGGAAAAGTAAAAAAGTAATGGGGTATGGTGGTTTGAGCGTGGGATAGTGGAGGAGGAAATAATTAGTGAAGACTCGGACTCTGAATTTATATCATTCCGAGTACTATCAAGGACTCAGGTACAAACCTCATCCCTCCTAAGTTTTGATTACAAGTCATTCCGAGTAATATAGAAACTATTGCATATGTTTTCATTCGATTCCGACTGTCTTAGAATCCACATTCTTGTTCATCAACTCACACTGATGTTTCGAGTCACTCGGACACCACTTACATTTATCGCATGTTCAAATAATCTCTCTAACACTTCTAATCTAAGTTCGACTTCATATTCCGAGCTAAAGTGAATTACAACATTAATTCATCTTTCCAAGTCATCATGTTTGTTCGAGAATTATTTGTCTAGATCAAGTACTTAGACTCTAATATTTTCTTTATAACTTGATTTTTCCTAAGACTCGACTCGATAATTCCGAGTGTAATGAATGTTAGTCTCGAGAAAATTCCACTCCTCTAGGCCTATGATAATTTTGCATTTAATTATCTTAATTAAATTATTATCTCGTGCCTAATCTTGGACCAAAGTATTTTATACTTTGAGAACCAAAATTGTTTACTTTTGTAGGTTATCTAAATGAGGTTATCCTATTTTTGAATTACAAAAGTAACCGGCTTCAGCTGTCAATCACCAACAGACAAGGCATTTCTACTTCGAACAAGGTTCGGACAACGTGTTAGGGTTGTCTGTTTCCAAAACTAAAAATCTTCAACACTAAGATCAACGATGGTTTCCACCTTACTTTTCGGACGCCACAAGCTGATTGGAGCACTTTTTGGAGTCAAGAGCCATTGCGCGACATTCACATCCGAACGGATCTTTTCGAGCAACTCAAAAGAACCGTTATAACGATCACAAAGGACTTCTATTCGGAAGATAGTCACAACGGCTAATCCGCTTGGTCATCTATAAATAGAAGCCAACTCTCAAGACTTGAAGATTGCGAAATACATTACTAAAATTATATCTCCTTGTATGATACTCATTCAATCTTATATTTACAACTCCCGACTTGTAAGTCATACTTTCGAGTTGTAAAGTCTTGTAATCGATCCACATACTTGTTTCTTACTTTTGAGTAAGGTCCCTTGATCGAGTCTGTAAGGGTTAACTCAGCTCGGTTGTCCCTAGCTGTAAAGGTTACCTCGGTTAGGAAGTACTAGATCGGATAAGGGAACTTCTTAGTTTAGGAAAACTCGTAAGGAATTTTTTAAGGGAGCAATTCTAGTTGTGTTAGTCTACTCGTATTTTGTGGATTCAAAATAGTGGATTTGACTTGGTGCTTGGACTAACACTGGTCGTGGTTTTCTCGCCCCGGGAGGGTTTCCACGTATATCCGAGTTTATACTTTTCCGAGTCCAATCTAGACTCGGATTATCTATATTGCTCCTTTCAAGCTTTAATCTTCTAAGTTTGTTAAAATTTCCTCATCAACCTATTCACCCCCCTTTCTAGGGTGACTAAGATTCTCCAAGAGCAAACCTTCAATTGGTATCAAAGCCTAACCTTTCAGAAAGAATCTAACAATCCAAAGGTCTAATGATCAAATGGCTCGGAACAACGGAGAGCTCGATAAAGGAAGATCTTCCAAGCAAACCACCAAAGTTCAAAGGATCAAACTTCATGCACTGGAAGAGGCTCATGGAATGCTTTCTACTGGATCATGTTGAAGATGTATGGAATATCACACAAGAAGGCAATTACATTCCAATGAATATGGAAGATACAAGACCCGTGCCTAAAGCAAAGTTCGAATACACCATCGAAGAGGCGTAAAAGTTCAAAAAGAACTTTTAAGCAATAAACATTCCGATGTGCGCCATCAGCTCGGAAGAATACAACAAAGTGTCACCTTGTGACACAACCAAAGATGTGTGGGACACTCTTGTGAATACATATGAAGGAACCGGACAAGTAAGACGAGCGAAGATAAGTCAATATCTTCACAAATACGAGCTGTTCAAGATGGAGCCAAAAGAAAACATCACTAAGATGTTTATACGCTTCACCGAGATTACAAACAATCTCAAATCTCTGGGTAGAAAGATTTCCCATGAAGAGATGTGCGAGAAAAATCCTAAGGAGTCAACTCAAGAGAAGATGGGGTCCCAAGGTGACAGCCATCGAGGAAGCTCGGAACCTCTCTCAACTAAAGGCATACGAACTAATTGGGAAGCTACTTGCCCATGATATCCATCTCGGAAGAAGAGGATGCCGAAGTCGGCACTAAAAGGAATATTGCGCTGAAGGCCTCGAAAGCGAGAGGAGAAAATATGAGTTTCTCAAATTCAAAAGAAGATCCCATGGCACTCATTGCTCGAGGCTTAAAAAGAATGATGAAGCATAAGAAATGGGAGAAAAGGCAAAGAAAAGAGTTCTACAAGAAAGATAAGAAGGATAGAAAAGGTAAACACTCATCTCCTTCAAAGTTATCTTTAACTAAGAACTCAGGTTGTTCTTAATGTGGCAGACAAAGATCACATAGTCAAAGACTGTCCAAGAAGAAAGAGGGATAGAAAGAAGAAGAAGGCTATGATGGCCACATGGATTGATGAAGATTCATCTAAAGAAGATGAAGACTCGGATGATTCAAAATGTCCGATGGCTCTATTAGACTCGGAAGTTGAATCCGAGTGAGACTCGACAACTCGGACAATGAGGAAACAAATCTTCAGGAGGTAATTGATTATTTCCTTAAGTTTTCCAAAGTTGATTTAGCCAAATATATTTACACTTTGGAAGAAAAGTCCAATTCCGATTCTTCACAATACAAATAACAACTTGAGTCTCTTACGTCCGAGAGCACCAGTTTGAAAAATGTATTGGAAAAGCTGAAACTCACTCTAAGAGAACTCAAGATTGGTACTCAAGCTAATGAGACTGAGTCCGAGAAACTCAGGAGAGAAAACATGCATCTAAAACAAAAGCTCAATGAGTCTCAAGAGCTTGTTTTGAAATTTACTCAAGGTCGAAAAACCTTGACATGCTCTTAGGATCTCAATGGGTCTCCTTCATAAAGGAAGGACTTGGTTTTAACAAAGAGGAGGAATCAAATTCCTACTCGGATCTATTCAAAAGAAATGCTGGAACTGTTAAGTTCGGGAAGGCTGAGCAGGGTCCTATTCATAAGAACGAAAGCGGGATCGAGCCTAGACCAGACTTACAGTAGAAAACCTTCTCCACCACTTTATAAAAGAAAAGATTTTGAAAAGAAAGAGACATAGACTCGGTTTTCTAAAAGGAAGACTCAGAATCGGACCAAACCCATAGTAATTCAAATCTGGGTTCCCAAGAGTCTTCTTCCTCGAAAAAGAACCACGATACAGGGAGTTATTAGGTTCGTTAGAGGAAGTGAGAAGGGTTAGTATGTTTCTAACATGCAGGTAACTCGAGAAAGGACAAAAGGTCATTGGTACTGGACGAGTGGATGCTCACGTCACATGTCGGGATATTCAAGACTCTTTTCGAGTTGGAAGATTACAAAGGAGGCAAAGTCACTTTTGGAGATGACAGAAAGGCAAGATAGTTGGAATAGGCAAGATTGGAAAAGGAAACAATCTGGTCGGCCCAGTCTATCTTATCAAAGGATTAAAGTACAATTTACTCAAGCATCTCTAAACTGTGTGACAAAGGTCAACAGGTAAGGTTCACTAAGTAAAATTGCTATATTTACGATGCAACTACCAAAGAGACTAAGCTCTCGGGTAAGGGATCGGGTAACACCTACACTATTCCTCTTTCGGATCCAAGTCGGAACTTATCGTGTTCAAAAGCATCTCTGCATGATGATTCTTGGACATGGCATCGTAGACTAGGTCATATTAGCATGGACACCATCAAAAAGCTAGCATCTCATGGTTTAGTAAGAGGATTACCTAACTATGCATTTAAGAAAGATAAATTTGTGAAGCATGCACAAAAGGGAAACAGTCGGATCATCCTTCAAATCTCTCAAAATCGTTTCCACATCCAAAGTGCTTGAAAAGTTTCATATGGACTTATATGGCGAAATCCCTATAAAGAGTCTCGGAGCTAAATCATATATACTTGTAATCGTTGATGACTACTCACGATTTACATGGGTGTGCTTTCTTAAGCACAAAAATGCAGACTTTCAAAGAGTTCGAGCAAGCTCTGCATGAAAATTCAAGTTGAGTCTCGGACTCGGATTAAAAGAATTCGAACCGACCATGGAAGCGAGTTCAATTACTCGGAATTTGCAGAGTTCTGCGATAAGAATGGTATCTCCCATAACTTCTCAGCACCCAGAACTCTTCAACAAAATGGAGTAGTGGAGAGAAAGAATACAACTCTTGAAGAAATAGAAAAGACAATGATGATTGAACATGATCCGCCTTACTATTTACGAGGCTGAGGCGATCAACACAGACAAACTACACACTAAACGAGATGCCTCATTAAACCCATCCTAAAGAAAACTCCATATGAGCTTTACAAGGGAAAGAAACCCAACATTTCATACTTCAAACCCTTCGATGTAAGTGCTATGTAACAATAAGGGTAAGGATCACTCGACCAAGTTTGGTGCCCGATCGGATGAAGGTATTTTTCTTGGTTACTCATCACATAGTAAAGCATATCGCATTTTCAATAAAAGAATTAACAAATTGGAAGAAAGCATCTACGTTATTTTTGATGAAATTGATCAGGGAAAACCAAGTAAATCAACATTCTCGGAACCGAAACTCGGTCGAGATGAAGATGATCTTACTGAAGCCGAGCTCGAGACGAGTCAAGGAAAAGCAACTCGGAATGAGATAGCTCGAATACCATGAATCATACGAAGCGGTTCGGAGCCGGCTTAGAATTCGAGGGTCAATCGGATGAGCAAGCTCAATCGGATCAGATATCGGAGATCAACCAATTCAACCTATAAATCGGTGAACCGGAGAACAGGTAGAGTATTCAAATATGCTTCGAGTCACCCACTCGAAAACATCTTGTCCGACATCAACAGTGGGGTAAGAACTCGTTCTTCTTTGCAAAATCTATGTGCATTCACTGCATTCATATAATTAACTGACCAAGAAATGCACTAGAGGCCCTAAATAAACCTGAATGGGTAGAGGCCGTGCAAGAAGAACTTAATCAATTTGAAAGAAACCTAGTGTGGACCTTGACCAAACAACCTTCGACCACCCGAGTCATAAGAACCAAATGGGTTTTCAAAAACAAACTGGATGAGGATGGGTTGGTGGTCAGAAATAAGGCTAGACTTGTGGCTCAAGGTTACAATCAAGAAGAAAGGATTGATTGTGGGGAAACCTTTGCGGCAGTTGGTAGGATTGATGCAATACGAATCCTATTGGCATTTGCATCAAGCATGAATATTAAATTATATCAAATGGATGTCAAATGTGCTTTTCTGAATGGTTTCATTCAAGAGGAAGTCTATGTTGAGCAACCCCCTAGATTTGAAAACTCGGAATTTCCAAATCATGTTTTCAAATTGCAAAAACTCTTTATGGACTTAAACAAGCTCCCGGAGCTTGGTATGAAAGATTGAGCGGTTTCTTAGTTGAAAATTATTTCAAAAGAGGTCAAATTGATGAAATTCTTTTCATAAAAACTAAGGGGAAAGATTTTCTTATTGTTCGGATTTACGTCAATGATATAATTTTTGAAGTTACTAATCAAAATCTTTGTCGAGATTTTTTAAATTAATAAGGCAGGAATTCCAAATGAGCATGATGGGAGAGCTCAATTTCTTCCTTGGTCTACAAATCAAACAAGACAAAGATGGGATCTATGTGCACTAATCTAAGTATACAAAGGAGTTGCTTGAAGAAGTACAAGCTTCAAGATGCAAAACATGCAGCAACACCAATGAGTAGCACTATAAAACTAGACTCGGATGAAAAAGGTAAAGTAGTAGATCGAAACTCTATCAAGGTATGATTGGATCTCTGCTATATCTCACATCCGAGTAGCCGGACATTATGTTTAGTGTATGTCTGTGTGCAATATTTCAAGCTAATCCAAAAGAATCACATCTCACTGCGGTGAAGAGAATCTTTAGATATCTTGCAAGGACTCAAAATCTAGGTCTATGGTTTTCAAGAGACTCGGAACCGACCCTCACTTGGATACTCAAATGTTGACTATGTTGGATACAAGGTGATATTGAACTTGAGGTCAGGTATCATTTTACGAGAGACCATTCGAGAAAGATGATATTGAACTTGAATTCATTCCTACGAAATTCATCAAATAGGTGTAGGAGGAATTCTTTTCATTAACTCGCCACCAAATTCCTCAAATAGTTTGGGTCCATGGTATCGGGGAAAATCTCTAAGGGTATAAATTAGGTTTCACTAAGGATTTGTTGCGAGTTGGGAGGAGTTTCTAATGCCTATTCGGTAAGTCCTCAATCATTGCCCAACTCTAGAATTACATTCGGAATTACGTTATTACTTTCTATATAAGACAAGGTGCATTATATAAATATAAATTTTCCTAATTAATTTCTTTTCCCTCTCCTACGAAACAAATTGCTAACAACTTCTAATATAAAACATACTTAGTTAACTCCTACTTTCATTGCGTTTATATACTAAGTAACACCAAATTGTATGTTAGGTTATCATTCAACTCTGGAAATTTTCATCGGTTGAGAAATTCTCAATTAGAAGAAGTCCCAAGGCTCATTTAGGTGTCGGTTTTGCTTTCTAATTCCAACTTAAAAGTAATAAAGGAAATTTTCTAAAAGAGTTTTGTTTGTAACATGGCCTATCCCCTAGACTTGAAGCTTTAAAACCCTGCATAAAGACCACAATATCACTCAACAAGCCACACGCTCGGAGTACACAACTCAACGGCCACACGCCGGAGTCCAACCAATATACATTAAGGCTTAAAATAACCTAAGTGGTTCATAATACATCCGAAACAAACTATATGAACTTAATTACAAACTGCAACACTTAAAAACATATGGAATGCACGTCGGCAACTTAAGTCATTACGTACTTCGTTTATACTAGCATACCCAAAAGTATATATATCAACCCAACATTAACTACATTATATACACAAGACCCAAAACGACAACTTAAGGAAATAATAGTCTGTGTAATTTTCCTAAAATTCCAGTCATGACACCTTAGAACCCTATTACTCACGAGTGATTTCTAAACCTGCCTCCGATACCACAACCGTATCGCCCCAATCACCATTACTTAATAATCCCTAATTAGAGAATATTAAGTATGGTCACGAGTGGAAGTTGACGATCGAAGGCGTTACCGCCGCCCTAATAATAGGACCAGAGCTAAAATAAAATACAATAAAAACACTGTGTCCATCGGTTATGCTATAGTGTGTCTCGATAGCACTAATTATTATGTCCCAATGAGGTAAACCATACAACTTAATTAAACCAACCCCAAAATACAATTCTAATACATTTATATTATACAAGCTCATATAATCGTCTGCAGTAAGAAATAAGCAACATGTAATACCCTTCGAGGTCAAACCAAAAACCGAGATAAGAAGACAATCACTTGTGAGCATCTAGACCCATCATGGATTTATGGACACGACACATCCAGTTAGGTCTTGCTTCAGTCGAGCTTTTTAGGAAATGGGTTGTTGACGGAACCTTTTCCTAAAAACAAAAACGAGTAAAATAATTCAAAGAATGAGTCGAAACTCATTACGAACATTCCTGCACGATCAAATATCTTTCAAAGCATTTTAATTGAGCGCGTGCATTTCAATTCATTTTAGTTCGAAATCGGATGGGAGAGAATATGAGTCAAACTTGCTTGCTGGTTATTATCTGAAAGTGGAACCCCTTGTATAAGTGATGCAATCTTTGAATATGGTGCACACCTCCCGGGCCGACCGAGAACCCGAGTTGAAGCCGTGCGGGTGGAATTGAAGGGCGTAAGCCACGATAATTGATAATTGATAATTGTTCGGGGACCACTTTATTAGGTGACAAAATTTGATTTTCAAATGATTCATTATTAGTAATATATATATAAGAGATATTGAGATTTGATGGAAAACATGTGAATTTTCAAAGAGTACGAGGCAATGAACGTAATTAGGTCGAAAATCTTTGTTTCTCCCCTTATAGAAATTTAAGTTACGAGCCGATCGGCAACGGAAGTGGCCTTAATCTTGTTTCAAATAGATTTTTGTTGTTAATAATGTTTCTTGAGTTTCAATAATTGAATTTGTATAAGCGTCGACAATTTATCTCATTTCCTATATTTATTACGTAATTGGTTAAACTAACGTTTTTATTACTCAACTTTCTTGTATTAATTCCATTTCAAATCTTGACTACAACGCATATTCATTAAAGAAGTTGATTAGGCTAATCGATGATATTTATGTAATTCAATTTATTAGTCGACTCGGAATAAAAGGTGTATATATATATATATATATATATATATATATATATATATATACAATTATCTTAGTTATTATAACCATTAAAGAAAAACGTAAGGTATGCTCATAATGGTTATTGTTACCATTACTGACATTATTATTAGTTACAACTAATCCGATTGATTCACCAAGCCTAACTTATTTTCAATCCTTATCCCTATCTTACTCCTTACTTCTCACTTCGTTACATTCAAAATCCATACTTAAGTAATTAACTAACATGTCACATTCCTTTCCATGGGAACGTTTCACAATTTACTTAATTGCTCAAAATCCATACATATACTACTTCAAGGTTATGAGCATTATTTTCTCAATAAAAATTCACATTCACAACCACAATTAAGTATACTTAATGCTCAAATTTTCTCACACCTCTACACTTACTCATTATCTAATTTCAATCTCCGCATACATATTCCCTTTCGTTTGCTCAATATATCCATTTCCAAAATACAATGAAATCCATCAAATTAGTCAATTATATATCAAAACATCCCCAATTTAATTCACTAAATCATAATTTCCCAAGAGAAATCACATTCATTCACATTCATACCCAATCACTCCACCAAAATACAAAACCTCAATTATTCACACCAATTTAAATTTTCCCAATTCAATCTTTAAATTCACACCATAAACATCTTTCTAAATCATATAATTCAATTTACAACTAGAATCACTAAGTAAATAATAAAGTGTACTAATTTAGGGTTTAGGGTTTTACCTTCAAAACCCAAGAGATGGAAGCCAAGAAAAAGGAGGTGTGGTGGTGGTACGCTCGGGCTCCGGCGAACACTGGGCAAGCACCGGCGACTAGCTTCGACGGCTGCTGCTGCAGCTGGTGGTTGGCAGCTAGGTGGGCCGTGGCGGGGAGTAGGGCGAGGCGGCGCCCGTGGGAGACAGAGACAGCGAGAGCGCAATAAAGAGAGAGAGGAAAGAAGAAAGGCCGACCCCAGTCTTCTAGCCGGTGTCGGTCATGTTGGTGGCCGCAGGGAGTGATGGAAGCGAGGAGGGAGAAGCGGGGAGGGGAAACGCAGGCACGGGAGCGAGAGGCGAGGAAAATGAAATTGGCGAAGCTAATTGAACCTGTATATTCTTATCCCCATTTTTATTTATTTCTTTTCCTTTTTAGGGATAAATTGTAGATAAATCCATTACGGATTTTTCTTTCAAAAAAATCCGATTATTTTATTTTATATATATATATATATATATATATATATATATATATATATGTATATGTATGTATATATATTTATTTATTTATTTTATTGTTACTTTTTATTTTTATTTTAATAATGATGTTTATAGCTTATAAATGTAATGGTTCACTTGTGATAATATTAACGACGTTATAATCATATACCTCACATTTATACTTCAATATAAATATATGTAAATTTTTAAATTTCCTCTTTCAAACATAAATGTAAATTATAATCATTATTATGAAATTTTCATTAGGGCCACTTTGTCGCCTTAACCGCATAACACATATATAAAAATAATTTAAATATAAAATATCGAATTGAAGTGCACGCGCTCAATTATATAAATTTTGTAATCAATAAAATAAATAATGTGCTTTAGGGTCGGGTTGTTACCAGATACCATGAAACGGAAACCTCGTTATGCTAAGTTCCTTAAAGATATATTCACGAACAAATTAAAATTGAAAAGGAACAAAAAGATAAGCGTGGGGGAGAATACATCTGCTCTTTTCCAAAAGAAATCTCCTGCTAATTGCAAGTATGCAGGAGACCATATCAATTTAGTGTGGGAAATGCAACTGAATGATCCTTGAGCTGCAAAGGTGTCGAGCCAAAGACGATAAACAAAGTCGCTGGCTGGGAGGCAACCTAACATTTTTAGGGAAGTTTATGTTATTTCTATTATTTTTGCTTTATTTTTATTTTGCATGCATTAGGGACAATGCATGAATTAATTGTGGGGAGTGCATCCTACATTTTAATTTTATGCATTTAGTTTTATCTTATTTTTAAAAAAATAATTTTTCTTTCTTGTAAAGAAATGTATGAACATGAATATATGCTAGGTTAACTTGCTTAAATTTTTCTATCTATAATTTTTCTTTCCCTTTGTAAGTGAGAAATTTGAACATGTTAATTGTCATTCAAAGTTGTTTTAGCTGATCCTCATATATTTCTTCAATTAGTGACAATCATAATTTTTCTGTCCGTTTGATCATGTTATATGATCGCGATAGAGGTAATAAATTGACTTAAACCGTTCACCTAGACTACTGAACTTAGCGGAATGACTCGGTTTGATCATAATTTTTCTTGTCGGTTTGATCAAGTGGTATGGCATTTGTTCCCCTAAACGACTTGTGTATGGAAAAGACCTGTGCTTGGAAGAGTCAACCCCGCTAAGGGCCGTTTACAACTTGAAACATGCCAACAAATAAAATAAAAATTAAAAAAAGAGAAAAAAAATGTTAGTCTACCACCATGGGTCGGAGTTGGTGGCTCAGCACCATTTCCCCTTAAGTTGAGGTCTCAAGCTGAGCCTTTATGAATGGGGTAACCCATGTTAGGAGAGTGCCCCTTTTGGGCCGATCAATGGTTCGAACCATACTAACGAAAAGAAAAAGGAAAAAAATAGAGTATTAACTCCAACACCTCTATTTGGGTGAGTGGGAGACAGGGAGTGTTATATTTCTAAGACCCTATATGGGCCTCGAATATGTGCTTCAATGGACTTAAAAAAATAATAAGTTGGAAGAAAATTTTGCAAAACAAGTTTATTATCGATTTTTAGTGAGTTATCTGTCGATTCAACGTCTCTATAACCATACTACACCTTAATTTTTCCCATCCTAAAACTTTTGAGACCTCTTGATTGGAATGTATATGTTTGAAAAATATAGATAATTTTTACTTGTTGCTTAATTGAAAGAGACATTGTGAAGCTCATGAATAAACTATTTGATGATAACGAAATGTTTAGTTTTTCACTTGCTTAGGAAAGACAAATTTTCGTAAAGCTGTTTTAGGAAGCAAGGCAAACCTAGTGTATACTTTATGTTTTATGTATATCTTTACAAGAAAGTGTAATATTAGGTCGAACCTTAGATTTCTTTGCATGATGACGTCCAAAGTCTAAGTGTGGGGGAATTTGTTAAGTCGTATTTTGTACGTATTTTTAGTAGTTATTTAGTTTATATTATATAGTTTATTTTATCTAATTTATCCTATTTTGTCTATTTTTAGGTAATTATCGAATAAAGTAGGGAAGAAAAGAAAAGACGTTAAAAGTGGGTTTTTAGCTACCGACAAGCGTCCAAGAAAAGATATGAAGTCGGTCCATAAAAATAACGTATCATAAAATATTTATTTTATGAAATCTTAATTTGAAGAAGAGAGTGAAGATAATCATACTCCTAAAGCCACTAAGACTCCTCCTTAGAGTTGTATGAGAAGAAGGAAACTTGGAAGAGAAGAAAGACGAATCACTATAAAAGGACCCGGCCCTTCACGGGCAACCGCCCCTCTGCTACTCATCAACACCCATCTTCTCTTCATCTCTTGCTGCCTCACAACTATCTCACGTCATCATCGTCTCTCATCTAATCATCATCATATTCTTAACCATCATCACCATGGTAAGGATTATTATAGTATTATTATTATTATTGTAATTTTTATTTTAAAGACTCTATTTTTATTGTTAGTTTAATATTAAAGATGATATTTTTATTTAGTTTATGTGTCCCAAATTATATTATGTGTGAGTAGTTTATTTATACTTAGTATAATCTATTTGAAACCATGTTAAATTATTTATTTTGAAACAAAGTTTCGATCTTTATTGTCTTATTGATTTTGTCCTTGATTCTATGATAATTTGTGTTTAATGTTTATGCTTTTATATTTAATTAATTAGAGTGTATGCTAATTAGTTCTATATAAATTCATATGATAGTTTAAAGGGTTTAAGTACGTAATCGCTTGGTCTTTCAGACATAAGTATCACCCTCGTTAATCATGGATAACTCATACCCATCTCTTTTAATTAGGAAATTATCATGGATCCTTTTTAAATCAATTTGCTAGTAGATTGGTTACTCGGTGCTAGATGATGTTTTTCTAATTCTTAATGCTCTAATTTGATTAAACTCTAGTCCTAGTTTGATGTGATTAAATGTTATAATTTTTGGAATTAATTTGATAATTTTTCATATTTAATTCTTGAATTTAATTACTCGTAGGTTTTTAGTTAAATAATTTCATAATTTCGGTTTTAAATTTTATTTTTATATTTTTAGGGTCTGGTTAGGTCTAGAAAATTAGTGTTTATATTCTGAATAATTTTAGTATATATTTTTATAATTAAGTTAGTACATAATTTTACTTATTTAATTTTCTGTTTTAGAATTTGTTTATTTTCTACTTTAGTCTTTTATTTTAATTATTCAAAAAATATACAAAAATATTTTTGGGTTATTATATTTTTTATATTCTGTATAAATTATTTATTTACTAGTGCATAATTTTCTGTGATTTAGAGCTATTAATTTACTAGTTTATATTTTTTGTTTTGTTTTAAAGAGTAGTAAATTTAATTAGATTTAAGCTTACATATTTATTATACCTTTCCTTGTGGATTCGATCCCTACTTTCCTATGCTATATTGTTAATTATAAGCCTTAGTAGTGGTTTAATTTGTAATTGCACGACAAGCTAACGAGGAGGAGGAGTCATCTCGTGAATAATGTCGTTCGAGAGAAAGATGAAGGGTATGATGAAAATGAAGCCAACGAGTAATATGAAATTAGAAGATCGACTCGAACATCTAGTTCGTAGAGTAGAACGTGAGTTAGTCAATCAACCACACGCATTGGAGCAATTGTTAGCTTATTCGGAGAAGCCTCTTTACCCAGGGTGTGATAGATATACCCGTTTATCAGCTGCGTTGAGGTTGATGAACTTGAAAACGACTAATGGTTGGAGTGACAAAAGTTTCACAGTCTTGCTGATTGTGCTCAATGATATACTCCCGAAGGCAATGTCCTTCCCAACCGCACATATGAGGCGAAGAGGATGTTGTGTCCTATGGGCATGGGCTATAAGAAGATACATGCTTGCCCGATCGATTGCATATTGTACCGAAAACAACATGCACATAGACATGAATGTCCTAAGCGTGGTGTACCTTGATACAAAATGAAATACATCGATGGAGAGAGTGTTAAGGGATCTCCTGCAAAGATGTTGTGGTACTTGCCAATAATACTAAGGTTTAAGAGCTTGTTTTCAAGTGCAACCGATGCCAAGAACTCAACGTGGCATGCCGACGGAAGAGTCCGTGATGACAAGCTACGTGACCCTACCAATTCTCCTCAATGGAAGAAGAACGATTCGATATTCCCAAAATTTGGTAGGGAAGCACGAAATCTATGTCTGGGTATTTATACGGATGGAATAAACCCCCATGGTGACCTCGGTAGCGATCATAGCCCTGTTCTTTTGGTTATCTACAACCTACCATCGTCGTTGTGTATGAAGCGCAAGTACATTATATTGTCAATAGGGCTGTGTTCGAGCCAAGCTGAGCCGAGCCCGAACCCGCCAAGCTCGGAGTTCAGCTCGTGAGTATCATTTGTAGCTCGAGCTCAGCTCGTGGCTCGCCGAGCCTCGGCACAATCAAGTTCAAGCTCAGCTACCAAAAGCTCGACCCAGAGCTCGGCTCATCATTGGCTCGTATGGCACTATGCTTCTATTAAACTCCTATTTTTATGTTCAAAGTCACCCTTTATATACTTAATATAAAAACATAAACTTAAATTTAATTGAGACTCTTTTTATCTCAGCAATCACAATATATCACTTTAAAAAATAGTATAAAACATAAATAAAACATTTGACGCTTTGATAATCAAACACAAATTACTAAAAACCCGAGTTTTAAAACCTCACAACCCAATTTAAAATCCTTGTAACAATAACATATATCATTCACTAAAAAAATTAGGCTCTTTATTCCACATTTTCAATATAGCAAAATGTCATCAAAGTGCGCACGTCGATCCTTCATTAGACATTAACAACATGAACTCTTTAAGTTGATCGCCTTCTTTTGATACCCGAGAGGGGGAGACAAATAAAAGTTACAACTAAATCACTAATACAATTTTATTTTAATTTATACTTTAAATTGACAAAAAGCTACCTTCCTCTTCCTTTCTGCGACACCATGTACATGACGGAACCAATCACCTCCACATATCAAAGCTTCCATATTACTTGTCTTTTGAAGCTAATGGATCGTCATTATTTGCTGATATTTTTGCACTCTGCTATGCACAAGATATATATGTATTTAAGTAATTATCAAGATTATCCAAGAAGTACAATTTTAAAAACACACTAATCATCCTAATATATGATCTTACAGAACCAAAATAACTTTTAATAATTATTTCCTGATTATAAAGAAACACTAACACACATATTTTTCACTTTTCATTTTTGGACGAGAATTTAACTTGAACTTCCAAATAGCATAACTTTTAATTATAATATTGTATTTCGATTAATAAGCACAATATAGAAAAGTATAAGTGTTGCCTAAAACTTTTACTTTATGATAAACAGCAATCAAAAATTATAAATATTATAAAAACTCAAGTTTATTACATGAGTCGACTTCGGTCATAAATTGCTCGATCATGGGAGAAAATTAATAACTCTCTCGATTTAAGTCCAAATTAACCAATTCAAAAACTAAAATGTGGAGAAAGTATAAATCTATCTCCATATGTTTTTTTGAAATTTTTGATGATTATGTAAATTGTGGCAAAATTTTAAAATTAGAGAATTTCGGAGTTAATTTTATGGTTTTCCTAAATTTATAACTCATGCATAAATCAACCTCTTTGAATTATAAAACCCACGAAAATCTTTCATAAATAAGACCTAATAATAATTTTCACCCTCTAAAAGTTCATTAAGTCAACCAAGGACAAGAAAAATAATAAAAGGTATGAACTTTTAGGGTTTTTACCTCCAAAGAAAGAGAATTAATCAAAAAGTGATACTTCTATTTTCACTAATTAAGATCTGAAAATTTAATCATAAAAAGAGTTAAGAGTTGGTAAAGTGAAGCAAGAAGAGATTGAAATTCTTTTATAATAATTGTTTTAAAATTTATAAAAAAACCCTAATTATACAAGAGAAACTCACCAAGAATAAACAAGAGAGGCAAGAGGAGATTGGCGGTGGGTGGCGAGTGGTGGATGGCGGCGGCAGGACGCCGGCGACCACGTGCGGCGGTAAGAAGAGAGAGTGAGGTAATGTGAAAGAGAAGAAGGGAAAGGAAAGTACTTGCTAGTTTTTAGAAGATATACATGTTAATTTTTAGATAATATACATATAAAAATAATAAAATTATATATATGCTGACTTTAGAAGATTTATATGTTGATTTTTAGGCAATCATATCAAAAGATAATAAAATTGATTATAACCTTGTAGCTTTTTCTCCTCCTCCTTCAATTAATTCATTATATATTTATACTTTTTAAAACTTTAATGAAATAAAATCATTATATATATATATATATATATATATATAATATCATCCAATAATCAGCATATGTATATAATAACGTTATACATATGCTGATTATTAGATGATTTACATACATGATATATATATTAATGATTTTATTTCATTAAAGTTTTAAAAAGTATAAATATATAATGAATTAATTGGAGTAGGAGAAAAAGCTACAAGGTTATAATCAATTTGACGGCTTATAACCACTAGTGGTCACGAAACACATGCTCCAAAATGGACCAATTTAATATTCAAAACATGTATCATTTGTTCACCAATGTTAGTCATATCGATGATCAATTGTTTCTAATAATCGGTAATGATTTATTATTCACATAATTTATATTAGGATAATAAAACATTTAAATTTTGATTCAAAAGCAAATATGAAATAAAAAAATATTTCTTACGTACATAACATTTTTTATATGTACATAGGTAGTCATTTATCAATATTAACAAAATAGAAACATTGCAACTATACTTTCAAATTACAACTATCAAATTATACAATTATAAAATTTATTCCAACTTGCTCTAGCTTATTCCAACTTGTTTTTACATCTAAGAAAACCAAGTCTATTCTTATTAGGAATTCTCTAAGATCTCCATGCTACATTTTTTTAATCCAAATAAGTCATAAAGGGAATTCAATACAATGGAGGAAGGAAAAATCGAACATGGGACCTAATGTACCCAGGACCTCAATCTTGATCACTAGATTTAGACCTTATTGGTAAAATTCTACGTTATATGCTATATGAGTAATAGAGACCATTTGGGTCTAAACTTAAAAATACCAACCAATGAAAGACAAAAGGCGTAGTTGAAACCAGGGGTGGTGACAACAATAGTTTCATTTTAGGCTAAGTGTTCAAATCAAAAGTAAAAGTAACTAAAAATTCATCTAAAACCTTATGGATCACTTGAAAACACTTTCGCTATATTTTACATATAGTTATTTTTATTAGACCATATCATTCAACAAATATTATAAAACATACACGTTTATGATGTCCTTTAGCTACTATAACAGTGGCTAATAATTTATTCTAGCATGATTTCTGTTAAAATCATCCATAAATAAATTGTCATTAATTTTCAAATCAAGTTAAGTCATTCGAAAATAAAGTATTACATGTTTATGTTCAATTGCTCCTATTATCAAGCATTACCAATCGAAAATTCTGTATACAAAAATCTAAATTTATTAACTATTAAAATTCATAATTCTTAAATACATCAATTATATTTATTCTATATTTTTTTATTTGTACAAAAAGTAAACTAGATTAATGTAAATCATATATTCATTATCAACATTTCATCTATCTTGATTCTCGGTTTTCATCTATATAAATGTTAGTAATTGGTAAACAAAAGTTTTAATAGATTAGGTATAACTAAATGCTTTACTTAAGAAATATAAATCAAAATGATTATGTTAAATTAAAAATTTTAAATTATTTGCTAGTTCGAGTGATAAAAAAAAAAGTTCTTCACATACTAATCTCCACAAATTTTAGCTCATTCATTTCAATTTATTTAGGCTCATTTGTAATTAGTTTGTGTAAACTCGGCGAGTCGAGCTTGTTTGGGCTAGTTTGGTGGGTTCGTTCGACTCGTTTACTCGTTCGTTCGTTCGGCTCGTTTGTAATTGGCTTGTGTAGGCTCGGCGACCTTACGACCTTACAAGCCGAGCTCAGCTCGGATAACTATCCGAGGCTCGGCTCGGCTTGGGCTCATCACAGGCTCGGCTTGGCACGCTTTATACGAGTCAACTCGCGAGGGCTCGTGAGTCGGCTCGGCTCGTGAGTCGGCTCGGCTCGGGTACACCGCTAGTTGTCAATGCTCATTTTTGGGCCTAAACAGCAGGGAAATGATGTAGATGTGTACTTGGCGCCTCTTGTTGAAGATTTCAAGCTTTTGTGGGATGAATGTGTTTCAATTTACGATGCATATCGTCAAGAGCAATTCACATTGCCAGCTATGATCTTCATCACAATCAATGACTTCCCTGCGTATGAAAAGTTGTCCGGATACACTATCAAAGGCTACAAGGCATGCCCCATTTGTGCAGAGGGTACTTGCTCCTATCAACTTAAGCACGAAGAAAAGATGACCTATCTCGGACACCAAAAGTTTCTTCCCTTTTCCCATCAATATTCACTACTGTAAAAACTACTTTTAACTATGGTTAAAAATTACCTTTAACAACGGTTAACGGACGTCATGTATATGGGCGTCGTTGTATGTACAACCTTTCACTACGGTTCAAAAACCGTAGTCGAAGAGCACCTATAACTATGGTTCCGGAGAAAGAACCATAGTTATAGGTATCTAGAACCGTAGTCAAAAGTACCTATAACTACGGTTCCGGAGAAAGAACCAGTAGTTATAGGTATAATTATTTAAAAAATGATAAATTTTTTAGGAAAGGAAGTTTCGAACTCCGGGCTCAAATTGTTCAAATTATACAATTTTTAAGAGTCCAATTGCAAAACACAATCACTAAGCAAATGAACAAAAATTACTTAAACGAAACAGATCCCAGAACACTAAAAGAAGAAAAATTTACTCAAGCACAAACGAAGAAAAACAATAGGTAAAAGGAAATGAACAAAAATTACTCAAGTCGTCTGCTCTTGTTCGATCTCCGGCGAGGACGACGGTGCGGAGTCGGGACGATTGTCTTCCCTTTCGCTGGCGATGGTGCTCACCCTCGAGTCCTCATCCAATGTCGAAGCGCACAATGTCCCCGCATTGAAGAACCCAATGTCCCCAGAAAAACAAGGTCTCCGGGGAACAAAAACAAACGAACATTAGAAAAACAATAGAAATAGTCCCAAATTTGAACATTACAAAAACAAACGAAGAAAAAAATTACTCAAACAATAAATGAAGAAACACAATAGGTAAAAGCAAATGAACAAAAAATTACTCAAATCATTGCGGTTGTGTCTGTCTCCGGCGAGGACGAATATGTGGAGTGGGACAATTGTCTCCCCTTTCGGCAACGACGGTGCTCACCCTCGGAGTCCTCTTCTAGTAAAAATACGCCGGCTAGGTCTTCAGCCACGAGCCCTGGCCAAGCCCCTACCCTCATGGAAGGCCAAGCCCCTTCCGCGCCGAGAAGATCTATCAATCGGTCGTTAGGAAGGATGCGAAGAGAGAGAGAAAGAGAGAGAAGCGAGGTTTTCCGATTGGAGACTAGAGAGGCCGAGAGGGGGTTTCGATGGGAGACCGGAGAGAGGGGGTGAGGATTTCAGCGGCACCATAGGAGAGAGAGAGCGAGAGTGAGTGAGAGTGAGTGAGAGAGAGAGAGAGAGAGAGCGAGGAAAAGAGGAAAGATTTTTCGATGGGAGACTAGAAAGGCCGGAGGGGGCTTGATAGGAGAGCGAGAGACAGGAAGGAGGTAATCAGCGGCGCGAGAGAGAGAGAGGGACAAAGAGACACGAGTTAGGGTTATATTGTTAAAAGACTTTTCAACTTTCAATTTTAACACTTTTAATGACGGTTTCTTCTTTGAATCGTCATATTATATATATATATATATGTATATGTATATATATATATATATATATATATGTATATGTATATATATATATATATATATATGTATATGTATATATATATATATATATATATGTATATGTATATATATATATATATATGTATATGTATATGTATATATATATATATATGTATATGTATATGTATATATATATATATATGTATATGTATATGTATATATATATATATATGTATATGTATATGTATATATATATATATATATATATATATATATATATATATATATATATATATATATATATATATATATATATATATATAACGATGGTTCTTTGAATGAACCAGTCGTTAAAAGTTGAAAGTTAATTTTTAACGACAGTTCATATAAAAAAATTGTTGTCATATGTACATTAAAAGTCACTTTTTTACAAAAACTCCACCGCATCATTTTTTACAACGGTTTTCGTTATAACCGTCATTAAAGACTCGTCGTTAAAAATGGCTATTGTAGTAGTGATCGTAAGAAAAAGAAGGCTTTCAATGATAAAATCGATATGGATTCTCGCTCCAACTCCATTAACGAGGATATCAAATGAGCAAGTGAAGGATCTTGATGTGGAGTTCGGCAAGCCATACCTACGTCAATCCGAAAATGATGTGTGGAAAAAGAGATCAATATTTTTTTATTTTCCATATTGGAAAGAGTTGTATGTGAGACATAGTCTTAATTTAATGCATATAGAGAAAAACATCTCGTGAAAGTCTCATTAGCACTCTTCTAAACATATCGGAGAAGACCAAGGACGAGAGAAAGCACGACTCGATATGTGTGAAATAGGAATACGGGAGGAATTAGCACCATAACCAAAGGGGAAGAGTACATATTTGCCTCCGGCGTCTCACATTGAGTAGAAGGGAAAAACAACGTTTATGTGAGATCTTGAAAAAACTCAAAGTACCACAAGGATATTCTTCAAACATCAGTAGACTCATTTCGATGTCCGATTACTGAGTAATCGATTTTAAATCTCACGATTATCATGCTTTGATGCAACAAATACTGCCGTTTGCTATCCGAGCCGTGATGCCGAAACATGTCGGATAGGCGATCACAAAACTTTGCTTCTTCTTCAATGCCATATACAGCATAGTCACCGATTTGGAGAAATTGGATGATCTTCGGTGTGGCGTGATCGTTACATTGTGCCAACTTGAGATGTACTTCCCACCTTCTTTTTTGATATTATAATGCGGTTGGTGAGAGAAGTGTGATTTTGTGGCCCGGCTTTTTACCGATGTATGTACCCTTTTGAACATTTCATGAAAATTCTTAAAGGGTACGTTAGACATTTGTACCAACTAGAAGAGTGCATTGTTGAGGCATACACAGTGAGAAGTGTGTCGAGTTACTGCTGTGAATACTACCCCCAAATGGAAGAAGTTGGTATTCCAAAACATCAATTTATGGGGAAGATCGGTGGGTAGGGAAAGCTGGGGCCGACGGTTCTAACAATCAATCGAGATATAAGGGATCAAGCACATCTTTATATTCTACAAAACAGCGATGAAATGCAGCCATTCATTGATGAGCATAAATCCCTCATAAGGAGACAAGTATCGAGGAAAAAATGAGACTTGGATACTGGCTCATCATAATTGCACATTTGTCAAATGGTTCGAGAGATAGAGTGATCACTAGCCAATTGAAAGAATCACGAGAACATATCCAGCAAACATTAGTGAGCTTGGCTAGAGGGCCGCAGTTGGAAGTCATATCTTATCGTGGGTATGACATCAATGGATACTCTTTTTACACAAAGAGCCGGGATAATAGGAGCATCTCGCATAATAGTGAGGTCATATTGGAGGCTCATGCACTTCATGTTTCTAGCTCCAAGGACAAAAATCCCGTTGTAACTAAAATATCATATTACGAGTGTCATCGAGGAGATATGGAAGCTAGACTATGTTGACTTCAGTGAGCCTATTTTCCGGTGCAAATAGGCTGACAATAACAACGGTGTCCGAGTTGATGAGATGGGATTCACGATGGTCAATCTCACAAGAGGTAGTGTGGACTGCAAATATGATGTATATATGTTGTCCAGGCTACCTCTGCAACAACTCCAAGCAAGCAATATCGTCATAAAGACAATCACATAACTAAATCTACTACAAAAGCATCACTTTATTAGAAAAATAGAGATTTTTCTTGGGGCAAAAAACATTGAAATCAGTTCATAACACAAAGATTCAAGAGGAGAGATGAACTTTTTGCATTTAAATACTTAAAGAAGAGTACTCTTTGTATTATTATGTTCACGTCTTTGTAATATATTCTTTCCTTGAATTTAAATGTGAAATATGGAGCTGTGTTGTGAACTTGTTCGAGACGGAACTTTGTTGTGGTTGTAGTAAGTTGGAAATTGTTTGTATTATGTTGGAAAATTGAGGTTGTTGGTTTATTGTTGTGTAAGTTGTGATGTATTTTGGAGTGTATTTGTATAGGGGACGGAAAAAACAAAAAAACTATTAAAAAATGCAGACCTATGACGACGGTTCTTACACTAGAACCGTTGTCATATGACCTGCCTAAACATTACCTATGACGATGGTTCTAATGTAAGAACCGTCATGATATTTAAATATATGACGATGGTTCTTTACGGAAAATCGTCGTCATATAGTTACTTATGATGACGGTTTTTGCATCACAATCGTCGTCATAGGTTATCTTTACTACGGTTGTTGAACCGTAATCAAAGATGATACATACAACGACGGCCACATACACGATGCTAGTTAACCGTCATTAAAGGTCATTTTTAAGCTGTAGTTAACGGTGGTTCCTGTAGTAGTGACAAGTCTTTTCCATTATAATCACCACAAAGTCATCTACTCCATGACTCACAATATATTTCACATTTCCAATTCTTAAAGCTCTCCACCATCTAGATTTGTCCTTCTCATTCTCAAATTTCTTTAATATCCTTGGGTAAATTCTGTTCATATCCTTTAGCAAATATTTATTTTGAAGCAACCCTTGATATGACTTGTTCAAAAATTGTTCTTAACATGGACATAATAGGCTTGTATCTTCCCTAAAATATTTATTTAATAAAAATAGAAAATAATATATTAAAATTAAGATAACATAAATTAAAAGCTATTAACTAGGATTGTGTAAGCTATATTATGAAGTTTATCAACTCCAAAATGAAGCCAATTACGATCTTTGTCATGTTATCAACCACCGAGTAACGTTTGGCATCCTTTCTAAAGAACAATCTACACCAATGTTGTGGGTTCTTATCTAGCGAAACAGACTAAGTCTGCTAAATGAAATGCTAGCATTTCATTCATATTGTTCTTCAATTTTGCTTGAGTCGTACATTTGGCTATTCTCTAGAATATCTCTATATATTTCACTCCTTTGTATATTTTTTAAAAAATTGAATACACATGTTTGGCACATAGCCTATGCTTAGCATGCGAAAGCAACAGTGCTTGTAGCCTTAACTAATCCCTTATGTTGATTTGATATCAAGGTTTTATCATCACCTAATTCAATGTATGTTATAAGCAATCCTAGAAACCATCTCCATCTCTCAAAGTCTTCCCCTTTCTATTACATCTCAAGCTATAGGAAACATTTGATTGTTTCCATCTCTCCCAACTACTACCAATAGTTTTCCTTTCTAAGGGTCCTATATGAAGCAACCATCTACTGATAGAATCTGTCTACATCCCTATTGCATCCCCTTTTTAAGGCATCAAGATATTTGTAAATCCCATTAAAAAATTCATTGATTATCTTGATTCCTCTATGTTAATTACAACTCCCTAGGTTTTTGATCAAAATCTCCAAGGAATAATCTTTAACTTGCGAAAATTGGCCCTTATAATCACCTAACAATTAGTGATAGTGCCAAATTCTTTGCATTTGTACACAACTTATTGGATGACTTATAATTAAGCTCTTCCTCCACCATGGTTATGATCTCTCTCAACTTCACACTAGGATTTTCCTACCCCTATTAATAAAGTTGTTTGCAATTCAATCAATTGATATTTTTCTTTTTTCCTTCTCAAAATTAAAAGGAATGCAAGTGTAAGTTGTGCTTATGACTTTGATCCGCTATTATTTCTCTTCGAGATTGGTAAAACCCATAACTTTCATTCATATCCAAATCCATTTCGCATAGCTTTGAACCTTATATCATCACTCTTGATTATGTGGATGCCATAGCCATTAACTATTCTATAGTCATCAAATGCTTTTCTAAGTTGCCTTTTCATAGTAAACTTCATCCTCATAATCAATTCAACGAGTAACAAGAGTCTTAACAGAGTTATACCTAGGGTATGGAGGTCTCTTATCTTGTTTTCTCCCATAGCCAGTATCATCTTCGAGTCACTAACATATGGACTATTGCATCATCATAGTCTTGGTAAATTTCATTTAATTCATCATAACAATTAGCATTTCATGTGTATTGTAAAAGTATTCTCTCCTCCTCTCTCGCATCCCTAACTTTTTCCTTCACCTCCCTAATTTTCTCATCACTACCCTTATAATTTACATCAGAGTCAACTATATAATCATTATCATCATCACTAGAAGAAGCATTTAAGTCCAATTGTCAACATCACTATGTTCAACATACAACTCTACAAAAGGCGTTTTTAAGCTTAATCAAATGACCTCCCTAACCTCTTTGTCACTTTTTATACCTACCAAACTCTGCTCAAAAGACATATTTGGCCTTCTTAAGTAAATTCTACCTATCATATTCTCAGCATATCCTAGTTCAACAGCCATAATCTGTTTGACATTATCTACACTTAAGTAGTCTAGGTCAACATGCACCACATGTACCACTTATTAAAGATATACTAACTAAGGAGTCAAAACAAATGTGCCACCATGGTGTGCATGCAATGCACTCTTAATAGATATCGAGTAAAACCAACATATAAAATTATAATTGAACTCTCATTTCAAATCAACAGTCAAATGTATTATGCAACTCTCAGATTCTAACTTCCCAAATCAAAGTAAGTCCTAAATTACTAATGTTCATATATAAAAACAAAGACTTTATTTAGCCCTCAGTTTTTAGATAATCCTTTTCAAATAGGACAATTTTTAGCCATTTTTTTTATTTTTTCCACAATTTTCAACATAAAACTCATAAGAAAAACTTATCTCAACTACATTATTCTTCTGTCAAAATTTTAGTTCTTTATTAGCGATCTTCAATCGATTATCTTTGTCAACTTTCCAAATCCTAATCCTTCACACAAGCTTCGTCCTTCAAAGGTGAGAGTTTTAACTAAGGAAGAAGAGTATTTTTATTTTGATCAACTAAATGCACCCAAAACCCAGGGAGTCTTTTTTTTTGCCTTTTAAAATCCTTTTGGAACCGAAAATATAAACTAAAAATTATTTAACTGGTAATAGTAAGTTAAGAGGTTGAATAATGACATTAAGCACATAATCCTTGACATAAGGACATGTGCGTCAAAAAACATTACTCAATGGCTAATGGGAGAAAAAGTGGCAAAAAGGTCCAAAACTTTGTACTACTACAAATTGAATCTAATGCAATAATTCACATGCAACGTCTTTTGTATTTGTTGCATTAGGTGTAAACTTTATACCTAATGCAACAATTTGAAAAAAAAAATTGTTGTCATTAAGTATCTATTGCAACATTTTTCAATCATTGTTGCACTTTTTCTATGTCAAATGCAACATTATTGATAGATATTACATTCTTGATGATAAGTCCACCACTATTTATAACTGTTGCACTCGTTTTATTTAGAATGTATTACTTAAATGAAAGTGTTGCATGTAAGATATAAAATGCATATAAAAAGTGTACAAGATATAATAAGAATAAAAAAATTGATAAATTATCAAGTGAATTTTCCCTGAGTTGGTATAAAACGTTTTCTTCATAATATGAGAAAATAGAAAAGTAAAATAAAAATTGAATACCTTATTATAATCTATTATGCTACCATTTTCTGTTTTGTCCACTTTTTTGATATGATTATAAAAACTCAAATTAAAATGATTTGGATTATAGTGGACAAAATAAAAATATCACTTTATATTATAACGTGAGGAAAATGTCACTTTTTAATATGATTATAAAAATTCAAATTAAAATATAAGGTCTAAAATAACGATATTTATTAAAAGAAATTTTGATTTCATATTTATTTATTTCTTGTTATTTGGTACTTTTTCAAAAAATATTATTTGTATTTTGATTTTGTTTCTCTTATTTGAATATCAAAATTCTTCTTTATTGTATTTATTTATATTATAAAAAATATAAAATTGTATAAAATAAGATGAAATTTTGATATAAAGATATGAGAAATTACAATAAAAATATTAATAATTTAAATAAATTTGTCAAATAAAATAAATAAAAATGAAATTGTGATAATTAAAATTATACAAAATAAGGTGAATTCCTGTCTTCATTTTCACTGCTTACATCGTTCAACATAGTCGGCCAGTCACCCCCAATTCTGAAAATCACGTCCCAACTGTTGCTCGCCCTCACCCAGTCGCTGTCGCCGGCCGTTTCCCAGTCGCTGTCACCGGTCGCCGCCCAATCCCTCTCATTGGCCACACGCTGCGTTTGCTCAATCTAGCCTGGATTCGAATTGCTGTTGAAATTGCTCGCTCGATTTCTCATGTATTGATTCTTGTTTTTTATTGTCTCTCAATCCTCTCGCTCTCAATCTGATGGGTCTTTTGCTTTTTGTTTAATTGTCGGTTCAATCTCTCGTTGTCAATCTTGCCAAACCCTAAGAAACTCTTCTTCTCGCTCTCAATCTAGCGAAACCTTCTAATTTTTGCAAATGTTTTTCTTTATATTCCCTTTTCCGGCGCCGTTTGTTGGAAATTGATTATTTGGTGCCTGAATTAAAGTTAAAACAGAAGAGGAAGAAGAAGTAAGAACGATAATTCCTGATTATCTTGATTTTCTTGATTGAATTGAGGATTGAATTGGAGATTAAATTGTTGTCTTTCAATTCATTTAGTATGTTCATATTGTTAACTTCATCAATGAGTACGTTGGTCATAACCGCCAATCATATTTCTACAAAGACAATAAAAGTATAAATTAAAAGAATAGAAAACATCACACAAAATTAACCAAGGAAAGTCAATATATATTATATTACATATATCATTCTTGTCTTTTAGGTATGTGACTTGTATTCTTGGGATTGACTTTCACCAATGGCGCTTACCGGAACATTGAGTAGTTTCATAATTGTTGCTTAATAGAGTATTAGATATATTATTATACATAAAATAATTGTAAATTATTTTTACGTATTATCTTCATATATATAGAATGTCAAACTCTCATATTGGTGAGTCATTCCGCTATTATCTTTCACATGATATCAAAGCCAAATGCTCGATCTAAAATTTGAGTGCAACCCGAGCGACCACCCCTCTCACAAAAAAATAAATAAATAAATTTCCTGTTCTTTGCTCACGGTGCACCATCCTCCTAAAACCCCAACCCTAGTTTTCTCTCTCTTCCATGGTTGCCCTCCTTCCGACTCGCCTCCGGCCGCTTCCGCCACCGGCGTCTCGGCCGCCTCCCTGCTCCTCCAGTAGGTGCTTCCCCGTGCACTTCTCGCCGGTGCTTCCCTTTTCCTCTCCCACGGTTTCTACCCCTGTTTCGGTTTTCCAAGCGTCGCCTCCGTCATCCCTGCTGCATCCTCTTCGGCGTTCGCCTTCCGCCGCCTCCTCGCCTCGGCGAGAACACGGAGCTCTGCCGCCACCTTCGGCGTCCTTCACGGTCCTCTTGTGCGGAGCACGTCGCCTACATCGGTGAGTCCCAACTTCTTTGTGTCGCCGGTGTCCTCCGCGACCGCCCATAGCCACGGTCGTCTCCCGGTCACCGCCGACGACTTCCTTGCCGGCCCCTTTGCTCGCCGCCACCGGGTGGTCTGCAGTCCCTTCCAGTCGTCTCTTTGACGATAAATATCACTAATTACGTTACGATTATTCTTCATTCGGTTGACGATTATTTATCTTGGCGAGGGCAATTTTCCTCCTTCATTATTATGCATCGGATTAGTGGTATGCTTGATGGTTCTGTTTCTCGACCATCGTATCACTTAGTTGTTGCCACTGGGTTGTTCGGTTGTAAATCTTACTTACTCTTATTGGTTACGAGTTGATCGGTTGTTGCGTGCTTGGATTTTTGCTACTATTTCCCTGAAACTTTGAGTGAAGTTCGTAGCTTGCCTCGTTCCCTTCAAATTTGGCAACATTTAGAGTCTCGGTTTAACACTTGCTAGTTTAGCTCGGGCTCTCGACCTTAAACGCATGCTTACTCATGTTTCAATGGGGAAAATCAGTCCATGGATGATTATCTCCGAACCATTAAGAACATAACTTATTCACTTGCTGCTATTCGGTCCCTGTTACAAACTTGGAGCCGATTCGGTTTACTATCTGCTGGGCTCCCTTCGAGTATCATACCTTTGTCACTTGCTTACTCTATACTTCCTGGTGTTCACACTTTTGATGATCTGCGCTCCAAACTTATCTTTTACGAGCAACGGCTTAATTTGGGCGTGCTCGTGACCCCTGCGCATCGGGCATTCGCCTCCCTTCTCTCGACTACTACGCACCAAAGAGTGATGCTTCCAATTCAGGGGTGCATCTTCGGGGTCATCCGGCTCAGGAAAGGAAACTCTAGCCACTACTGACAAAGGAAGAGGGGGTCGGAATAATCGCAATCGAAATCGCAACAATCATCGTAATAACCATCAGCAAGTCTCCCACCGCATGACAATTCTTTTGATCGAGGCCTCCCTTAGGAGTGTGCCTACAGTGCTGCATTTTGTAATTCGGTTGGGTCATTGTCTTGTACTTTTGTCCTTCTACTTCGTGTACTAACTACTCCCACGCAGGCACTAACTATTACGAAGGGATATTAGGTCCCCGTCCTAATTCTTCTTCTAACTTTTCGGTCTTCCCATTGTGTTTGCTAGATTTGTCATGCTCACGGGGCATTCTGGCGATAGTTGCCCCATTTGTTATCAACCTCGTCACCAACCCGCATTTCCTGCATTTGCTACTTTCAATCGGGTTGAAAATGGTGAACAAGCTGTGGTATCTGATTCGAGCAACGGCCTCTCACATGACGCCTGACGATGGTAAGCTATCTTCTACATCTACTTACTCCGGTCCTATTAAGGTTCGGGTTGGAAATGGAACCTTGTCACCTATTTCTAATGTTGGTTCTTTGTCATTGCAAGCTGCTTCTTGGCCACTTCTTTTAAAACTCGTTTATCATGTGCCTCAACTTCGAGCATAACCTCCTGTCGGTCAAACGAGTTGTGTCCGGATAATAATTGTCATGTCACCTTTCATACCGATTATGTTTACGTAAAGGACAACACCTCGGGTGATGTTCTTTTGCACGCCACCAGTGTAGCAAATGTTTATCCCTTACATCCGCCCATTGAGACACCACATCTTTCGGCTAACCTAGCTCACGAGTGAGGCCGGCGATACTTGGCATCGGCGACTAGGACATTGTGGAGGTCGAGTTTTGAATTTACTTAGGATAAATAAATCGTTAAACTTACAAATCGTTTTCATGATACTTCTACGACTTGTCGTTTGGCAAAGTCACATACTCTTCCTTTTACATTAGCGGAACATCAATCTGTTTCCTCTCTTGAATTAATACATTCGGATGTTTGGCAATCACCTTGGCTTTTAGATAACTCTACTCTCTTTGCTCATTTTCTTCAAAAGGGATTCTTTTTCTAAAATCTTGTCCCGATATGCAACAACGAGAATGGGGTGTTGAGCGTAAGCATCGCCATATTTTGGAAATGACTCGTGCATTTTTAATTGATGCTTCCATGCACTGCTCAATTTTGGCTTGATCTTGCTCTTACAATCTGTCTATATGATCAATCGTTTACCTACACTGTGTTGCAAAATCGTTCTCCATTTGAGCTTTTATTTGGTCGTCCTCCTGATTATGGTTTTCTTAAACCTTTTGGTTGCTCATGTTTTCCAAATTTTGTTGCAAAGGCATCCAATAAACTCTCTCGTCGTTACGTTCCTTTGTGTTTTTTAGGCTATGCTCCTCATTATAAGGGCTATCGTTGTTTAGATCCTCTAGCAGTTCGTGTTTATATGAGTAGAAATGTACGATTTCATGAAAACATTTATCATTTTCCTAAACTTGTCTCTAGTTCGTCTCCTAATGCTCCTTTTGTGATAAAAGATATACTCTGTCTCACCTGCAGACTCGTGCCTCGGTTGTCTCGTCGTCCACCTCTTACTGCTGGTTTGGTCTCCGTGCAGTCTGTTGGGACGACCGGGCCGACCCAATCTTTGGTCCTCCCTTCTACGTTGTCCGAACCTGCTTCTTCGCCGTTGAGGTGTCTCATTCTCTTCCCTTAGCCTCTTCATCCTCGTCGAGTCTCAACTCTAGCCCAACGTCTATGGCCCATGTCTCTCCCAAGCTCGACATTGCGTCCGCTCCCTCTCCCTCTCGCCCTTGGTCTTGTGTACGCTTCATCCCCTATTGCGTAGCACGGGGTTTCACCAACAACCAGGTATTGATTACCATGAGACTTTCAGCCTCGTCGTTAAGCCTACTACTATTCGATGCGGTTCTAACTCTTGCTATTTCCTTTTATTGGCGCATTCGCCGGCTTGATGTTAAGAATGCCTTTTTACATGGCCATCTCACTAAGACAGTTCATATGAAACAACCTCCTGGGTTTGTTCATCCCGATTTCCCTACCCATGTTTGTCGCCTTAAGAAGGCGCTCTATGGCTGAAACAGGCTCCTCGTGCCTGGTTTCATCGCTTTAGCGACTTCCTTCTGTCTCATGGTTTTGTATGTAGCAATGCCGACACCTCCATGTTTGTTCTTCAAACTAGCAATCATTTCCTCATTCTCCTTCTTTATGTGGATGACATTATTTTGACTGGTAGTTCATCCACCTTACTCTGTAGTCTTTTATTGATTCCCTTGCCCGTCGGTTTGCCATGAAAGATCTTGGAAACCGAAGTTATTTTCTTGGCTAATTCGAGTGGTTCGATCTCCTTACGGCTTATTTTCGACCACGGTAGAAATATGTTTTAGATCTCTTACATAAATTTCAGCTTCAAACTTGTACCTTTATTAAAACTCATTCTCGCTGCTCGAACCACCCTATCCCTTACGGACGGTGAGCGCTTGCTGATCCCTCTCGATGCGAAGTATAGTAGGCTGCCTTGCGAGTATTTAACCATGACTCGACTCGATATTGCTTATGTTGTGCATGTAGTTTCCCAATTTATGCATGCTCCCGTACTTACTCATCTGCATGCTTTGTGAAGCATATTTTCGAGTATCTGCAGGGGACTCTCGACCATGGGCTTCTTCTTCGTGTTGCCTCTTCACTATCAATCATTATTGCCTATTCGATGCTTGATCGGGCCGGTTGTCGTGACACATGTCGCTCTACCACGAGGCTATGCTTGTTTATTTTGGTCCTAATCTCATATCTTGGCATTCTAAAAAGCAACCTCCAAATCATCCACTGAAGCTGAGTATCGTGCTCTTGGTTATACGATTCTTTGAGACACTTTGGCTTCACAAGCTTTTGTTTGATGTTGGTATCACCCTTGCCACTCCTGTGCGGTTATATTGTGACAATATCGGTGCTACATATATGATTGCCAATCCGGTCAATCACGACCAGTAACAAACATATAGCTATGGATTATCACTTTGTTCGAGAACGGGTTGCTGATAGAGATCTCGTTGTGCGATATATTCCTAATACTTCTCGGATTGCGGACATCTTTACTAAAGGGTTATCCTCTCAACGAGTTGCTAATAGAGTATTAGAGATATTATTGTACATAAAATAATTGTAAATTATTTTTACGTATTATCTTCATATATATAGAATGCCGGACTCACATATTGGTGAGTCATTCCGCCATTATCTTTCACGAGTTGCTAATTTCACTATGATAATGGAATTGCACTTTCAAATACAATTAGGTTGTTGCTAAATGCCTATTTATATTTACAAAATAATTCAAGATGCTAGGCATATAATTAGCGTCGTTCAACAATGGATCTTTAAATTCCATTGCTACAATCCTGCGAGCCAAATCATCTTGGGCTGAATGGCAATCTAGGAGCATACTAGATCAACATTTCAACCCATCCCCACCTTCCCCTTCACTACATGCCAACACTTCTAACCATTTGATCTGTTGGCACAAACCACTGGAGGATTTATCAAAGTCAACTTTGACGGTTCAAGGTTTTCTTCGGCGGCGGCAGGAGGCTTCGTCATCGAAGTTGGGACGACGAGGTTTCTTCAGCTGGAGCAACAAATTTGGGGCCATCCTCGGTTCTTATAGTAGAAGCTACTGCCATGAGAAATGGTGTGAAAGCAGCGGTTCAAGCGGGGTTTCGTCCTATCATTTTGGAAGGAGATAATCGACGGTCATTAAAGCAATTAAAGGTGAAATACGAGGCTCCTTGGGAAATCCAGGACAATCGATTCAAGACACTCATTGTTTCCTTCGGATGTGCGACCAAGTTCTTATTCATCACATATTTAGAGAAGGGAATCGAGCTGCTGACTAGGTAGCCAAGCTTGGTCATTGTATTTATTCTACTTTAGTTTGGTTTTCTATCCCCTCTTCTTCTCTTCTCTCCATTTCTATGGAGGACAACTTAGGTAGAACCCTTGCGAAAAGAGTTACCTATTAGTTGTTGTACTTACCTTTTCAAAAAAAAATAAAAAAATTAGCATCGTTCAAAGGTGGGCAGCAAGCTCAAACCTTACCACTTGTAAATGAAATAGAATAGTGACTCAGACTAGCCTCATCCAAAGCTAATTATAGGAGCCTCATACACAAGCATTGAATTAACTCATATATTACTTGAAATAAAAGATAAAAGCGGCAACGAGAACGAGAAATTGACAAGGACAATGAACTAAAAACAAGACCACTGGGTATATTTTGAATGGCCGGAAAAAGTAAAATAATTTAAACCCCTCCCCAAAAAAAATCCTAATATTGAACCACCTAGAAAACTTAAAGAGAGATTTAACGAAAGCAACCAAAATTTTAATTTTCTCCATCTGCCGTTGATATTACCTATTGGTTTCAAGCGAGATTGATTCTTTATGAGAATTGATTTCTACATTTGTTTAGACATTAAGTTCTAATATTGGGTTCAAATTAGGGGCAATTTGGACGAGGGTCTATAAAACAACGATGGGATGCAATTTGAACTATTGGGGAATGAAATAAAGGAGTTTAAGCCATTCTAATTGATTTAGCTAAGTTTTAACATGACCAAAGGACTTACCCCAATTCCAAGGATAAAAACTCCAATAATGGAGGCCGGAGTCATTCAATTGGAGATTGTCGATAAGTATGGCGGACGATTGAGACTCGGGCTGCCGACATGGTTAGAGGTTAAGGACTCGGTGGTGGCCTATAGGTATTCCATGAGGATCAACAAAGAACATCAGGTCAAATGAGAGTGAGAGATTTTCTATGAATAACTTAGGTTCTATTTGGACCTAGGAAAATAGCTTGGAAAGAAAAATATTTTGGAAAATTACTTTTTTTCCTTTGTTTGGATTAAAGAAAAAGAGATGGAAAAAACTTAAAAGGAAAATATGGAAAAATGTTAGGGAAAGTTAGTGTAAAAGATTTTCTCCACAAAAACATAAGGAAAATGGGTGAAAATTGAAAAGAGGAGCCACCCGAGCTTCTCCTCACCTAACTCTTCGCTCAACTCACCTCCACCGGCGCTCCTCTCAACTTCTCCTTATATCGCTCCACCGGCGTTCTTCTTCGCCAACGTCCTTCTTTGCCGGCATTAAGGAGGTTTTCCCCAGAGCCACTTGCCTCCCACTCTTCGCTTGGGGCTCTTCTCTCATTGGGCTCTCCTCTCTTCTCCTCGCTCTCCTCATGATATTCTCTGCCGGTGTTCTTCTTTGCCATCGATCTCTATCCTTTAGCAATGGTTTCTCTCCTCCGATAAATCTCTATTTCTCTCTTTCTCTCTCCTCTGGTAACCAATCCCCTTCTCATATCTCGCAAACTAGGGTTTTAAGGTTCAATCTGGATTCAAGTGTTTTTGGGTTCATTTTGACAAATTATGTGAATTTTTGGGCACTTGATGTGTGCTTGTGACTGAATGGATTTATTCATCCGGCAATTGAATTTTTCCTGAGTTCGTTTAGAGAAAGAGAGAGAAAGAGGGAGAGTTGAATTTTACAGGCAACGGGAGGAAAGTTTCCTCTATGTTGGATCATAGCCCTTTACAAGTCACTTTGTAAACTTCTTGGTCTCTTATTTTCCATTTAAAAGGAGCCAAGTCACTTGTAGGCCTATACGGGCTAAAAATTTCTTATCATGTTAATGTTTTGAGTTTTTGGGAAGTTGGAGTTGTGAAAGGTATTATTATTAACCCATGGGGCCTCTAGAGTCGTTAATTGTGTGGCTTTGTCATTTTGTAAGTATTTGTATATGCTCATTCCAAGAGAGTTCATGTTTCAATTTATGTACGTTGGTCTAGGATAGAAACTTTTCGAGCCTCATATTCTTGTGGACCTATCTCTCCTACTTGTTCTAGTGATGGAAAATATGGAAAAATCTTGAACTGCATCCTCAATTACTTTTAATCGCAAGTGAAACCAAGGTTGAGCTTTCACTCTGCATTTTCTTTGGTTGGTGGCTGAACAAAGGGATTTCCTTGTCTATATTTGTATACTTGTTAAACATAATATGTCACTCTTCTTACATTTTTTTTTATGTTTACGACGTTATATTGTTTTAGACATTGAAGGGACAGACCACTCTTATATCATTTGTCACTTATGTTCTTTTCCCATATGCTCGTGATAATGTTGGAAGGCATTTGAGTTCAACATATGACACTCCGGAAACAGAAGATGACTCAAAATAATTTCTTTTAAAGTTATATTTCATTCGAGAGGACTCAAGAAAGAATATAACCTCTTGATTTTTACCAATTCTTACGAGTTACAACCTATCGTAAATCTTCCATCTATTGGTGATGATGAACTATCTTAGGCTCGGAGATTTGATTTCTTCGAATTGAGTTTTGAAACTACATGTTCCGCCTCAATCTGGTAGCCTATTACTCCATGTTTAACTAACGCATTTACATCTTTCTATTATAATATGTCGAATCTAACACCAATTGATGAAACCTTTCATCTAATATTGGTGATGAACTAGTTGCAATTCAAATTGGATTCTAGCTGCAATGAAAGTGTCACTACCGATAATTGGCTCTAGCACCTTGGCTCACTCGCAATAGCCTTGGATAATGGGACACTTATCTGTCTCCATTATCTATCTTTTTCATCTTCCAAATTGATATTGTTGTGTTATTGTGTTTGAGCATTTCACCGAGGGAGGTCTTAAGTTTTTCCTTCGCATGTCTCCGATCCTTTTTAGCCTTTTTAAACTCTATTGCCAGTCTTTGGGGGGTTGCGGTTGTGCTTCATGTACTCCCCAAAATTGTTATATCTTTCCCTCATTATGTAGTAACTAGTAAGTAAGAAGTGCCTAGCAGTGAATGGCTTGCTTGGTTCGAGCGTTCATGCTTCATCGGTGGGTTTTGATATTCGAAACTGTTACTGTCTTCCATTCTTATTCTATCTTTCATAAACAATAGATTAGATTCTGCTGTGTCATTGAAAAAAATAAATCATGTCAATCCTCTGTTAGTGAACAAAGTTGCTACTAATATGCAGCAAATTCCTCTTAGGTTCGGGAAGATCCGAAATCGGGCGTCAATGGTGTTGTCCCAATTCCTTCGATGATGAGGGAAAAGAGAAAGTTGTTGCGGCTTTGGTTGTTAATGTCGAAGCAATGATCAAAGTTGACAGGAAAATCACCAGATTGTTTTTACTTTCATGATTCTATATATAATTTTGTTTTTAATGATTTCTTGGATTAATAGGTTGATTGTTTGAGCTATATATCACAAATGAAAGTCTATCAAGCTCTTTCTGCAGATCCCAATTTAGCTAGAGCTTTCCTTACCTACCCAAGTGCTCGTCATGCGTTATGGTTGAAAGTGAAGTTTGGTCTAATTTGTTAGCATCTTATCCGTTATGGATTGTAAATTTTGTACTTGATTTTTCAAATGTTTGAAGAGATGATGGATAGTATGGTGTTACTTTTAAGATTGTTGGGGATTTAATTCTAGTATTTGGTTTTTGATGACAACGTTAAAAACAGTTATGAGCTCCTTGTCAAATTTAATTTTTGATTTTTCAACGTGATGGTAATTTCTTATTGATTATTATACGTTGCAAGTGATTATATTAATCATGGTTAACTTACATCAACGATATGAGAGTTTGCATATAATAGTTTAATGAAGTTAGAAACTCACTAGGTTACGTTTTTTTAATTTTTCCAATCAATTTTCCTACTTCCAAACAATGGAAAAAATGTTACTTGAAAAATCAATTTTTTCCTTATGTTTTTCTCTAATCCAAACAAGAGAAAGAAAATAAGTTTCCCTCAACTTTTTTCCTTTCTCATTTTTTTCCTTTCAATTTTCTTTCCAACCTACTTTCCTATATCCAAATAGAGTTAGGGTTTGAAATTGCGAAAGAAGACGGGTCTAATTCTTGTACTTACTTAACCTTTGTAGTTTTTCCTCTAATTATTTAAATTAAAGGGGAACTTCTAAAAATTACTCAATTTTGATTTTCATATCCCTCTTAAAGTTATTAACGATGATATTGTGAAATAAATAGTGACCATTGTGATAACTTGTCGTTTAATGTTAATTCACTTGGCCAAAGTAAACAACAAAAAATATTTTCATCGTTATTAGTATCCTTTAACAACAATTTTGGGTCATTATTATGCGGTCGTTAATAACCTAAATTCTAGTAGCGTGATTTGTTGTTTCTGGTTCTCATTTTTCTTTTCTAGGGATCCGTTAGATGTTTCGGGTTCGGTTAGATGTTTCGGGTTCGAGACATGTTTCTGGTACTCTTTATCGAATTTCTGCTTGAGGTTAGACTTGTTTATGGCTCTTGTTGATAACTGTTATATGTTGAAAAGAACCAATCTGTCCAGGACAAGACAAGCGTTGAACATATAAACCAAGTCTTGAACCCTATAAACAGAAGCAACAATTTGTTGTTTCTGGTTCTCATTTCTCATTGAGGTGCCTGATTTTGCGGATCTTTATGGTTTATTGAAGGGGGTAAAATTTGCACAATACACTGGAAACAGTAGATTAGCTTCCTCTGTCCAGAACCCCATGAACTATTCAACAGTGTATTGTGCAAATCTTCAAGGTTTATTGCAGTACAACTCCTGTTCAGCCAGTAGCAAGCTCTGTTCTAAACTGCCATTGTAAATGAGGAGTGTAGGAATATATGCTCGGTTGTATCTATTTGTCCTTCGTGGAATAGCCTGGAGCTCATCACCATTCTTTTTCTTTAGTTTTTCCTTTTCCAGTTTTAGATCTAGTTTTAAGTTTGATATGACATTGAATTGGTTCGCCATTTAAGATATTTCCCTTTTCTGTATTCTGTTTTCGGCCCCATGTTTTCAATTCATCCTCTTCCTCTTCGCTGTATGTGCTTTGCTCTATCATCAACCATGAAGTTAAATGTGCTTTGCTCTATCATCAACCATGAAGTTAATAAGTACTCCATAATGTGGGCTTCAGTTTGATCAAATTGTCATGATTGAAGTTTCTGTTTTTAGGTGGAGTCGAAGAATTTGATGTAGGCTCAGAAGTGCTCTTGTTGGTATCATATTAGATGTTATGTTGGTCAAGTTGTTACTACATAGTGCAGAACATATTTAAGTCTCTAATCATTGGTCAAGAATGTGCAAATTGAGATTGGTCAAGCAAAATTTTAGTCCATTTAGTTTGCTTTGCTTGTGGGTCTGTTTTTCAATTTCAAATACGTTGATTTTCCAATTTTGCTTGAAAAATCATTAAACGACTGTTTTTGTGTCTTATGCAGTCGTTTTCTCCTCCACCCTTCATCTCTCTGCCTTCCAATCTCTTTTCTGACTCTAAGAGTCGAAGGTATGTTTCTTTATAAGATTCTTAGTACTTTCAATTGATTGGTCTAGTTCCTTGGTTATTTGCAATTTTTAGGTGACTGTGTTTTGGTGTTAAGTTCTCCGTACTTTTATTTCCACTTGGATACTTGCTTATTGTTGATTGATATTTTTATCTTCTCTCTGTCTACCCTTGGAGCAATTAGCTGTTTAAAGTGCAGAGAACTCTGAAATTGTAGCAACTTGGAGCTTCATGCAATTACTGCTTCAACTTTTAAAGGAATCTTATTTCCTGTCGGCTATTAGCATATACATTTGTATGTTATCCCTGCTATACGTCCATCAGAACTATTCAAAGGTATTTTTCTGC
Source organism: Talinum fruticosum (assembly GCA_021018815.1). NCBI lineage: Eukaryota > Viridiplantae > Streptophyta > Magnoliopsida > Caryophyllales > Talinaceae > Talinum > Talinum fruticosum. The sequence continues at coordinate 8,086,707 of JAITYX010000003.1, read as the reverse complement.
TAAAAGATGTTGATTTGTGGCATTGTGAGAAGCCTGAATGTGGAAGCAATCTCTGAAGTGTAATGGATCATTTCTGTGCATCATGAAATGTTGTTATTTTTTGCCCATGTATGTTTTACCATCAGTGCATTGTTCCAAATTGCTAGGTTTTTCTGTCCAAGTTCCCCATTCCTCTTCCTTTTGGAGACATTCGCCAATGATACCGCTGGAACCCTTTTGTAAGAGGAATCAGCACTCCATAGGAAGCTTTTACATAGTTGTTCAACCTTGTGCATAACTTGTTGTGAAAAAACAAAGATGTTTTCCCAAAATGAAATAATTCCCATAATGACTGAATTAGTGAAAATCTGGCTGCATAGGATAGGTTTTTAGACCACCAAACTTATATTTTTGCTGTGATTTTCTCCATTAAGACTTGACAAATCCTATGCAGATAGCCTAGTGGTTGAAATTGGCACACTTAGATATTTAAATAGTAATTAAAATATTATGATTAGTTTTTTTTGTAAATAATATATTAATATTTTGGTATTCATGTCTTTTCGTAATTTTTCGATGGAAATCTCGTGATAAGCATATTAGGATTAAGAAAAATTTTGTAATGATAAAAAAATTTCCTATGAATGAACTTTTCTTTAATTGAGTAGTTTCTTCTTGTATTAAACCAAAATGCCAATTTGTTTTTTCCTTTGTGGCTTATTAGTTGTTTATTGGGAGTTTCAGAAATTAAAGCTATGGAAAATGATAGACGTTGGATGTATTTACCTAGAAGGTTACCTGAGTTTGAAAATGGAGTGATTGATTTTCTGAATGCATCATTTGCTAAGTTGGCTCATAGTGGTCAAATAAGATGTCCATGTAAGGGGTTCAAAAATCGTTACCGGTATTGTATAAATGAAGTATTTGATCATTTTGAAGGGGACGGGTTTGAATGACTATTATGTATGGTTTTTTCAAACAATAAGGCTAGATGGAAGCAATGACCTAAACAGATACTAGATGATGATTTTTGAAAATTGTTACAAATATGAAATAACAAAGAAGCACGAGTATTTTACAAAAACTAGCATCATTATTAAAGTAATAAATATACCTTTTAACATTCTAGATGACAAAAATCATATATTCGTGAAAATTTGTAGCTGCTCAACTTCCATAATAGGAATCTTCGTCAGTCTTAAAAAATACGCACATTGCTAGTCCAAAAAGTTTTGTGAGGATACATGAGGAAATGGTAAGGTTCACTTATTCATGTTATCCTAACTTCAAAGTATACTGTACCCTGTTGAACTCTATAGATCCAAACAATGCCTCTTTGATTCTGAACAACCATGCCAAATCACACACAACCCAACTCTTTTAAAGAATGTAACATTAGCTTATTTCATGGTTTTTTCTCCCTAGCTCTCTCATGTGATTTTGATATTTTATACCTAGTTTGTATGTTCAAGTTACAAACTCTACAGAATATATGAGGTATTGTTTGATTCCTCACTGATCCAAAAAGGAAAGAACTTCAGTATTGTAGTTATTTTGATTATGATCTGGATGTTCTATACTACAAGTAGGTGACTCGTTGACTTGTAGTATTTCTATTGTATCATCGTCTGCGGGTGTAAGGCAATAAGCCTAGGAAATCGTGCAATTTAGTCGAACTCTTTCGAAATTTTTCGGAAAATTTTCAAGAATTAAATTGTCCTTTACATAAAAGAAAAATATGTAACTAGCTCATGTATCCGAGTCCGTAATCTATACGAAATGTTAGAATTACCAACGGATCGATAATAACAAAATTTTTGTTACGTTAGTAAAAGTGATTAATAATAACACTTACATTATCCGATGCTATTGTCGGTGAAATAGCAACACTTATGTATCTGTTGGTAAAGATTAGAAATATTTGCAACAAAAAAATTAATTGTTGGTATTGTCATTGAAATAGTAACACTTACATTAATATTATCTTATGGAATATTGTCATTAAAATAGCAACACTTACGTATCTATTGGTAAAGGATAGAAATATTTGCAATAGAAAAAATTTAAATTGTCGGTATTGTCATTGAAATGGTAAGACTTATATTATCCGATGGTAAAGGTACTAAGAGAAGAATTAAATTGTTGGTATTCTCATTGAAATAACATCATTTACAATATCCGATGGTATTACAATTTCATTACTAATAGTATATTTGAGCTGAATATGTTCGTTGATAACGCTTATTATTTGGCGCCATATATTACATTACATTATAATTATTAAAAAATAATTAAAAAAGAAGAAATCGAGAAAATAAAAATTTAAAATAAAAATTTTAATTAGTTTTTTTAAATATCCGCTAAATTAAAAACGAGTAAAAATAGAAACTTCCCCAACTCGTTGGTGCCCCCTCCCCACAAATTCACTGCTGCCCTCAATTCTTTATTCGACGCTGCCGCTCCTCACAACTCTAAAGTCTATTCTTTGTTTGACCTTGTTCAATGAGAAAGAAACTCTAAATCCAATCCCCCTCAAAATCAACCCTAATTCGCTCTTGGTTCAACTCGTTGGTCCCAATTCACGATTAAGTCTTCCTTCAAATTCTGAATCGCCGGTGAAAAATTGCGCTGTGCATAAGCTGGTTCAACGCTGCCCCAAATCGCTGTTTCCCTTCGTTTGCTTGCATTATCTCTCGTTTTGGTCGTTTTTCTTTGGACGGGTTTCGCTGATTGTCGCCGGTGGTCAAGGCGACGAAGTGCATGGTGGGTTCTCTTCCCCACTCTTTCTTTCTCCTTGGTGGTTGTCCGATTGCCCTTTCTCATCGGAACTTCTCACCGGTGGTGGGTTTTGATTGCTCCGAAACCCAGTAGCCAAAGTGGTGGTGTCATGCTTCCTCTTTGGGTTCATTTCGCATTGAAGATTCGTTGTTTAGGTATTACACTTCATCTTCATTAACGAGTAAGAGAGAGATTATTGTATATAAAATAATTATAAATTATTTTTATATATTATCTTTTATATATGTATATATATATATATATAATGTTAGGCTTTCATATGGATGAGTCATTGTACCATTATCTTTTATATGGTATCGGAATCAAGAGTTCGATTTAAAATTTTAATGCAATCCTAATAATCGCCCTGTTTAAAAAGAAAATTTTTTTGTCGCTACTTGCTCATTGTTGCACCCACCCATAAAGAACCCTTACCCTAACTTTCTCTCTCCTTCATGGCTGCCCTCATCCCCGAGTCCCAGCCGACCGCTTCGCCACTTGCCATCTCGGTCGCTCTGCCTTCCTTCTCCAGACGGTGCTTCCCCGTGGACCCCTCGCCGACATCCATTCCTTTTTCTTCTCCCGCTGCTACGCCTCTGTTTTAGTTTCTCCTAGTGTGGGCTCCGTCGTCCATGCTGCATCCGCCTCGGGTTCGCCTTCTGCCGCCGCCACCTCTGCCGAATCTCTGGGCTCCCGCCTCCACCTTCGGTGTCTTTCACCGGTGCTCTTGTCCGGAGCTTGTCGCTTCGTCGGTGCCTCACGATTTCTTTGCGTCGTCTGTGTTCTTTGCCGTTGCCCCTAGCCATGGTTGTCCCCGGTCACCGCCGATGACTTCGCCGCAACAGGGTGGTCTGCCGCCCCTTCCATCGCCTCTTTGGATGGTAAATATTACTAATTGCGTTACGATTATTCTTTGTTCGGTTGATGATTATTTATCTTGGCGAGAGAAATTTTCCTCCTTCACTATTATGCATCGGATTAGTGGTATGCTTGATGGTTCCGTTTCTCAACCGCCGTATCACTTAGTTGTTGCCCGGGTTGTTCGGTTGTAAATCCTCATTACTCTTATTGGTTACGAGTTGATCGGTTGTTGCGTGCTTGGATTTTTGCTACTATTTCCCTGAAACTTTAAGTGAAGTTCGTAGCTTGCCTCGTTCCCTCCAAATTTGACAACATCTAAAGTCTCGGTTCAACACTCGCTAGTTTAGCTGGGGCTTTAGACTTTAAACGAATGCTTACTCATGTTTCTATGGGGGAAAATCAGTCCATAGATGATTATCTCCGAACCATTAAGAACATAGCTAATTCACTTGCTGCTATTCGGTCCCCGTTGTAGACTTAGAACTAATTCGGTTTATTATTGCTCGGGCTTCATTCCGAGTATCATACCTTTGTCACTTGCCTACTCTCTACTTCCTCTTGTTCTCACTTTTGATGATCTGCGCTCCAAACTTATCTTTTACGAGCAAGGACTTAGTTTTGGGCGTGCACGTGATCCCCCTACGCATCGGGCATTCGCCTCCCTCCTCTCGACTACTTCTAAACCAAAGAGTGATGCTTCTAATTTAGGGGGTGCATCTTCGAGGATCATCTAGCTTCGGGAAAGGAAACTCTAGTCACTATAACAAAGGTAAAGGGGGTCGGAACAATTGGAATCGCAACAATAATTGTAACCATCAACAAGTCTCCCACCGCAACAATTCTTCCGATCGAGGCCTCCCTTAGGAGTGTGCCTACGAGTATTGTATTTCGTAATTCGGTTGGGTCATTGTCTTGTACTTTTACTCCATCTACTTCGTGTACTAACTACTCCTATGCAAGCATTAAGCGTTACGAAGGGATATTAAGTTCCCCTTCTAATGTTGTTTGCCGATTTGTCATGCTCAGGGATTACGCTGACGGTTGCCCCAATCGTTATCAACCTTGTCGAGCAACCAGCACTTCCTGCATTTGCTACTTTCAATCTGGTTGAAAATGGTGAACAAGCTGTGGTATCCTGATTCAGCAACGGTTTCTCACATGACGCTTGATGATGGTAAGCTATCTTCTATATCTGCTTACTCTGGTCCTATTAAGGTTCGGGTTGGAAATAGAACCTTGTTACCTATTTCTAATGTTGGTACTCTGTTATGGCAAACTTGTTTCTTGGCCACTTATTTCAAAACACTGTTAATCATGTGCCTTAACTTCAGCATAACCTCCTATTGGTCAAACGAGTTGTGTCGGGATAATAATTGTCATGTCACCTTTCATAATGATTACTGTTTACGTAAAGGACAACACCTCGGATGATGTTTTTCGCGGGCTCCCGGTGTAGGCAATGTCTATCCCTTACGTCCGCCTATTGAGACACCACATCTTTCGACTAACCTAGCTCCGAGTGAGGCTGGCGATACTTGGCATCGGCGACTAGGACATTGTGGAGGTCGAGTTTTGAATTTACTTAGGATAAATAAATCCGTTAAACTTACAAATCGTTTTCATGATACTTCTACGACTTGTCGTTTGGCAAAGTCACATACTCTTCCTTTTACATTAGCGGAACATCGATATGTTTCCCTCTTGAATTAATACATTTAGATGTTTGGCAATCACCATGACTTTCACATAAAGGTTTCGATATCTTGTTGTGTTTGTTGATGATTTTATCCGGTTTACCTGGATTTATCCTATGCGATTGAAATCTAAAGTATGTTTAATTTTTTGCAATTTTAAGGCTTTAATTGAAAATCTTTTTAATTGCAAAATTAAAATGTTTCGAGTGATGGAGGTAAAGAGTTTGATAACTCTCCTCTCTTTGCTCATTTTCTTCAAAAGGGATCCTTTTCGAAAATCTTGTCTCGATATGCAACAACAAAATGAGGTTAATGAGCGTAAGCATTGCCATATTTTGGAAATAACTCGTGCATTTCTAATTGATGCTTCTATGCTCGCTCAATTTTGGTTTGATACTTGCTCGTACAACGATCCATACGATCAATCGCTTACCTTCGGTGTTGCAAAATCGTTCACCATTTGAGCTTTTATTTGGTCGTCCGCTTTGATTATGGTTTTCTTAAACCTTTTGGTTGCTCATGTTTTCTAAATTTTGTTGCAAAGAGGTCCAATAAACTCTTTTCTTAGTTTGTTCACTTGTGTTTTTCTAGGATATGCTCCTCATTATAAGGGTTATCATTGTTTAGATCCCCTAACAAGTCGTGTTTATATGAGTAGAAATGTCCGATTTCATGAAACATTTATCCTTTTCCTAAACTTATCTCTAGTTCGTCTCCTAATGCTCCTTTTGTAATAAAGAATATACTCTGTCTTACTCCAACTCGTGCCTCGGTTGTCTCATCTTCTATCTCTCATTCTAGTTTGGTCTCCAGTACACTGTTGTGACGAATGGGCCGACCCAATCTTTGGTCCTCCCTTTCACGTTATCTAAGCCAGCTTCTTCGTTCGTTGAGGTGTCCCACCCTCTTCCCTTAACTTCTTCATCCTCGTTGAGTCTCAACCCTAGCCCAACATCTATGGCCCATGTCTCTCCCACTGCGTCTGCTCCCTCTCCTTTCGCCTTTGGTCTTGTGTCTGTTTCATCCCCTATTGCGTCGGACCCCCTTACTCGTGCTTGGTAATTTTATGTCGCTCGCCAGGTCCTGTTGCCTCTTCGAGTGTCCCTATGTCCCTATATTCCTGTCCACCAATGTTAACCCTATGCAAACTTGGTCCAAGTCCGGCATTGCCAAACCTAGGCGTCTCCTGTCCCTCGGTGTTGGTCTTGCTTTGCAGTTGAACCTACATGCTTTTCACAAGCTTCCCGACATTCCAAATGGAAGGAAGCCATGACCGAAAGAGTATAATGCTTTGATTGCCAATAACACATGGGATTTGGTTCCATCTCAATCGGATCTTAATTTGGTTGGCGGTAAATGGGTTTACAAGATTAAATATTGATCCGATGGTACCGTGGAGAGGTACAAAGCTCGACTTGTAGCACATGGGTTTCACCAACAATCGGTATTGACTACCATGAGACTTTCAGCCCTATTGTTAAGCCCTGTTGTTAAGCCTCGCTACTATTCATTTGGTTCCGACTCTTCGTTGTTTCTTTTCATTGGCCTATTCGCCGGTTTGATGTCAAGAATGTCTTTTTACATGGATATCTCACTGAGACAGTTCATATGAAACAACCTCCTAGGTTTGTTAATCTTAATTTCCCTACCCATGTTTGTCGTCTTAAGAAGGCGCTTTATGGCTTGAAATAGGCTCCTCGTGCCTAGTTTCATCGCTTTAGCAACTTCCTTCTATCTCATGGTTTTGTATGTAGCAATGCTGACACCTCTATGTTTGTTTTTCGAACTGGTAATCATGTCCTCATTCTCTTTTACGTGGATGACATTATTTTGACCGGTAGTTCATCTATCTCACTCGTAGTCTTTTATTGATTCCCTTGCTAGTCGGTTTGCCATGAAAGATCTTGGAAACCTAAGTTATTTTCTTGGCATTTAAGTGGTTCGATCTCCTTACGGATTATTTTTGACACAACAAAAATATGTTTTAGATCTCTTACATAAATTTCAGCTTCAAACTTGTACCTTTATTAAAACTCATTCTGCTTGCTCGAACCACCTTATCCCTTACGGACGGTGAGCTGCTTGCTGATCCCTCTCGAGTACAAAAGTATGGTAGGTGCCTTGCATTACTTAACCATGACTCGACCTCACATTGCTTATACGAGTGCATGTAGTTTCCTAATTTATGCACGCTCCCGTATTACTCATCTGCATGCTATGAAGCGTATTTTCGGTATTTGCGGGGAACTCTTGACCATGGGCTTTTTCTTTGTGCTTGCCTCTTCAATGTCGAGTCATGATTGTCTATTCCGATGTTAGCCGGGCGGGTTGTCGTGACACTGTCGCTCTACCACAGAGCTATGCCGTTTATTTTGGTCGTAATCTCATATCTTGGCGTTCTAAAAGCAACCCACAACCTCCAAATCATCTATTGAAGCCGAGTATCGTGCTCTTGGTTATACGATTGCTTCGAGACACTTTAGTTTCGCAAGCTTTTGTTTGATGTTGGTATCACCCTTGCCATTCTTGTGCGATTATATTATGATAATATCGGTGTTACATATATGATCGCTAATCCGGTCAATCACGACCACAACAAACATGTAGCCGTGGATTATCCCTTTGTTCGAGAACGGGTTGCCGATGGAGATCTCATTATGCGATATATTCCTACTACTTCTCGGATTGAGGACATCTTTATTAAAGGGCTGTCCTCTCAACAATTTTAATTTCTTAAGTCCAAGTTGTCCGTGTGTCCCCCGATCGGCATGAGTGGGCGTAATAGAGTATTAGAGATATTATCGTACATAAAATAATTGTAAATTATTTTTTGTATTATCTTCTCTATATATAGAATGCCAAACTCCCATATGGGTGAGTCATTCTGCCATTATCTTTCACATGTTTATTGGTCTTTAAAAACTCTGTCTTTATTTCGTAGAAACCCAAATTAGGGATTTGATTTTTATGGGTTTAATTTAGAGAGCGACAATATTCTGAATTACTAATTTCTGAATTTTGAGTTGCTTTTGTTTCGATAGTAATGGAGTATGCTCCTGAATCCCTTTCGTATTTGGTCCGTTGTTTCTACTTTCATCAACATATATATGGGGCACGGAGACAGATTTCATTTCACTCGAGCACTAAGAAAGTGTTAAGCAATGTGTTCAGCAATCTTCAAGTCTTGTAGAATGACTTCTATTTATACAAAGTAAGGCGAGTATGACCGTTGTAACTTGTTACGGATCGGTGAGCTTCAATAGTCGTTATAACGGCTAGTCCGAGTCACTCGAGAAAATGATCCGTTGTGATGTGAAAGTTGTGTGGTGGTCCTTGGCTTAAAATGTAGTCCAACCCTCTAGTTGTGATTGAAATATGGAGTGGAAACAAGCGTTAGACCCAATGTTGTTGTTCACCGTATTTGGAAACAAACAACACCGACACGGTGTCCGACCCATGTCCCGAAATGGTTGATTTCTATCTGCTGGTGTTTAACGGCTAGAAACCGATCGCTTTTGCTTTTCAAAAATAATTAAGCTTGTCTAATCAACCTACAAAAGCAAGTAAAGTGGTACTCAAAGCATGAAAATACCTTGGTCTAAGATTAGGCAAAGACAATAATTAATTAAAAGTAATTAAGCACTTAATTATCTTTATTCACTAATACGAGAACCACTTTTAACTACCGTTAAAAATGACCTTTAATACGGTTAATCGGCGTCGTTTATGTTGTCGTCGTTATATTTAGCTTCTTTTACCACGGTTCAACAACCGTAGTAAACGATATCCTATGACGATGGTTCTATATGACAATGGTTTTTCAAAAAGAATCATCGTCATATAGTACCTATGACGACGGTTCTTACATTAGAACCGGTCGTCATACATCCTGAACAAAAATGCCCAAAATTGTTAGACAGAGCATATGACGATAGTTCTAATGTAAGAACCGTCGTCATTGGTCCGTATTTTTTTAATAGTTTTTGTGTATTGTTTTTCCGTCCCCCGTACAAAATACACTCTAAAATACATCACAACTTACACAGACAATAACCAACAACCTCAATTTTCCAATAATACAAAAGTTTCTAACTTACTACAACCACAACAAAGTTCCATCTTGAACAAGTTCGCAACAAAATTCCATGCTTCACATTAAAGTTCAAGCAAAGAATATATTACAAATGTGCAATAATAATACAAAGAGTAGTCTTCTTGAAGTATTTAACGTGAAAAAGTTCATCTCTCCTCTTGAAACATTGAGGTATAAACCGATTTCAATGTTTTTGCCCCAAGGAAAATCTCGATTTTCCTAAAGTGATGCTTTTGTAGTAGATTTAGTTATGTGATTGTCTTTATGATGATATTGCTTGTTTGGACTTGTTGCGAAGTAGCCTGGATAACATATAGACTGTGAGAGCAAATTGCTACTAAATAAGACAAACGGGTACTTGAAGAAGCATGAAACCCGCACAAAAACAATCACTACTTCCTCCAAGAATCCTGCCAATGGTATCAATGATGGCAATACGAATTATTTCCCAGTCCAAATGAGAGCACAAACCATACATGTAGTACAGACTTGCATCCAAAAGAATCATAAATCACCAAACATAGAAATATTCACCGGGTGATGTATAATAACGAGCAATACAAGCCAGGAAGAGATCTAGGCATATAGAAGCTTTCCTTAGGCAAGTAAATTCAACAACCGGAACAACACTTACTAATGTCATATTGGATTATGTATTTTACCACTACCACCTGCTAAAGCAATGATTTTCAATTGTTTCAAGACTCTCAACCACTCAATCTTCGACTTACAACTCCTAATTTGTACTTCTTACTTTTGAGTTGTAAAGAAAGTCTTGTAATTACTTATATTATTTCTACTTTCTTTCTAAGTGCCTTGATCGAGCTGTAAGGATTAACTCAACTCAGCTTTTCCCGACTATAAAGGTTATCTCGGTTAGGAAGTAATAGATCGGATAAGGGAACTTCGCATCTAGGAAAACTTGTAAAGGAATTGTCTAAGGGAGCAATTCAGTAAAGAGTTAGTCCTTATAATTGTGGATTCAATTACTTGGATTTGACTTGGTGTTTGGGTTAGCACTATCCGTGGTTTTCCGCCCCAGGAGGGTTTCCAAGTACTTCTTTGTGTATTACACTTATCTAGACTCAAAATTATTTTCTAAGTATGTTACGTGTAAAACAGCTTTGTATTTTACGAAAAATTGTTAAACCTCATTTTTATCGATTTTCAAGGCATTATGTTTTATATTTAGTTTTGGGTTAGATTTCGCTTATTTTCTCTTTATTGTCACCTAAGCTTGTAAATCTCTTTATTACGGGTTTTGGGCTTAAATTTGAGAGATTTGAGGTAAATTTGATGAAAAGCGATGAAGAGAACAGATCCGGGCCAAAAAGGAGGCAAGAAAGAAGCCTAAAAGACATCAAGAGAAGTTGCATAGCCTATCGTGCGAAGCTCCACAGTTGTGTAGATCATTAGGCGAAGGGCCCGAAGTCAAGGAAGGCCGCACGGCCCCTTGTGCGCATCTTGCACGACCGTGCGAGAAGTTGCGGAAGTTGAAGTCGTGCACGATACCCCGTGCCAAAGTTGCACGGCCCGTGCAAGAGAGGCAGAAAGTTTAGGCATTTCGCACGGCCTACCGTGTAAAACCCGCACGGCCAGTGCGACATCTGTTTCGGCGGCTTTATAAGCGTTTTTTGTTTATTTTTTTGGCGGTTCTTTTCTCCATCAAATTTTAGGGTTTCTAAGGTAGTTTCCAACCGTCAAATCCCTTTAGATTGAAGTTTGAGATTTTGAATTTTTGAAGATTAATTTTAATTCAAGCATTCGGATTTCTATTCGGTAATTCTTAATTCTCTCTCTTTATGTTTGCTTTTTGCCATTTCTCTATAGTCTTCTTGTTTATATTCATTGAATCTTGCCAATTGTTTAGTATCATGTTTAGGGGCTAATTTCTCTACTTAGGTTGGGATTGATCCTTATTATGCCTTGATAATCATGAATTGAATGCCAATTGAATTATTCTATGCTTGTTAAGTTAGAATTCACTTCGCTCATCACTTTTTCATTGATTGCCTCGAAAGAGGACTCATATATTTTTATTAGGGTTTTGTAAATATCGAAAGATGAAAACTTACCTAGAATGACGTTGTGAACGATTAGAACTTTGATATGAAAATAATTAAGGTTTTAATCGGGGGTTGTGAGATTCATTCATTGTGATTTTGCCCTTTATTAATCCCATGAAAATATGTGATTAGATTGTGAAAGATTAGTCTTTGACTTTCGAAAGTAGGCGAAGATAGGTTTAATTTGGTGTCTCCCCTTCTAAACTCGTTAGCATAGGCAAATCTCAAGCGGTATTTGATGTTGATTTCATGCATAATAGTGTGATTAATCCCAATCTAAGGCTTGTTATTCATTGATCTCTCATAGTTATTTTGTTTCTAGTTGAATCCAAAAACCAAATCACTTGTCGAACTGAGTTTTTACCTAGATTAGAGTTTTTAGGTGGATTTAGTATTTGAAAACGAGTTCCTTGTGGACATGACCCGTACTTGCCGGTTCCTAGCTACGGCTACACCGTGCACTTGCGGTAAATATTTCTCTCAACAAGTTTTTGGCATCGTTGCTTGGGGAACTTTGTTCTTTTGAGTACTAAATTTGCTTTAAGACTTGAAACTAGGTCTTTTGTTCTTGTCCCAGCACCTATCTTTTCTTGATTTACGCTTGAACCTGTTTACGCTCGGTATAGTTCTTGTTTTTCATGCGTAGGAGGAATCAAAGAAGGAAAGAAATTGTCTCGTTTGACCCCGAAATCGAACCACCAGCAAGATCAATCAGCGTAGGCTGTGAGAAGGCGGAGAAGAGAGGAAAGAATGGTGGAACAAAGACCGCAAGCGAGACCGCTAGGGGACTATGCCATCCCTAGTGCATCCGGGGCAATTTCAGCCATCGTTGGGCCGAATGTCGCTGCGAGAGGACTTTAAGGTGAAGATGTCGCTCATTCACTTTGTGCGGCAAGATGCATTTGGAGGGCTTCCCAACGAAAATGCCATCCGACACATCAACTCCTTCTTGGAGAAGTGTGGAACCGTGAAGATCAATAACTTCACCGATGAAGCCCTCCTCCTCAAGCTCTTTCCTTTCTCCCTAAAGGATAGAGCCAAGGATTGGTTGTTGAATGAGGATCCCAACAAGTACGCCACTTGGGAAGCTTTGTTAAAGGCGTTCATGGCAAAGTTCTTTCCCTTAAGCAAGACCGCTAAGCTGCAAAACGCCATCTCGACTTTCGCTTAGAGGATGGCGAGTCGCTTTATGAGGCTTGGGAAAGGTACAAGGACCTCCGGAAGAAATTTCCTCACCACGGTATTCCGGGGTGGATGCTCCTACAAACCTTCTATAATGGTTTACCTCCCCAAATTTGGATTTCCATAGATGCAGCTGCAGGAGGTGCTCTTATGGCTAAGGGAGAAGGTGAGGCAAAAGCTCTTATTGAGAGTATGGCTGCTAACGGTTACCATTGGGGCGGTGAAAGGACGAGTACCTAAGACGGGAGGGAAGTATGAAGTTGATGCTGTGGCCTTATTATCAAGCAAGCTAGATGCACTAGTATATAAGATTGAGAAGATACCTACGGTCTCCTCCCAAGCGGGTTCTTCTAGTTTATCATTTGGAACTACAGTTTTATGTGAGATATGTGGTATACATGGGCACACAGGAGCTGAATGTCAAACTCTTATCCCTGAGCAAGTCAATGCTCTTCACAACTTCAACTAATGGCCCCAAAATAGGCCATACCCCCAAAGCTATAACTCAAGGGGTTCGAACTATCGGAACCTATCTCATCGGAACCCCAACCTTCAGCCACCAATGACCACCCAACCTCTTGGTTTTCATCGAAGGATACTTCTCCATCTTCCTTCATGCAAGAACCACAAACAGATGCCCTCATAAGAGCATTCATCCGGACTCAAAGTAAGGTCAACGATGATGCCCAATCCATCAAGATCATCACCGCCCAACTATATAGCATGTCTACGCACCAAAAGATGATGGATACCAAGATTGCCCGGATAGCTTAGCAAATGAGTCATTTGTCTAGACCTCAAGGGCGACTTCTAGGTCAACTCGAGACCAACCCCGGGGATCATGTCAATGTCATTCAAACCTGTTGAATAGAGTTAGTAGAGAGTCCCGCTATGGTGTTGCAGGAAGATAAGCACAAGTACTACTAAGGTTGAGTTACAAAGTCCCGTTCAAATCTCGGAGGAGCATGCCTCCAAAACACCTCTTGTATGCCCATATCGGCCACCTGTACCATATCCTCGGAGATTGTTAGAGCCTCGGTTTTTGAAATTTGTTGGTATGTTGAAGAAGGTCTACATCAACATGCCATTCTTAGAGGCTATCAAGGAAACACCCTCCTATCTTAAGTTTTTAAGGGAGATTCTCTCCAAGAAGACTAGGTTGGAGGATGTTTCAGTAGTGAGCATGGGGAGGTGTGCGAGTGAAATTCTCTAGAGCAAGTTACCTTCTAAGCTGCGAGGATCCAGGAAGTTTTTCTATTCCCTGCTCAATCAAGGGAGTGCAGATTGATAGAGCCCTTTGTGATCTCGGAGCAAGTGTGAGCATTATGCCACTTCCGCTCTACAGGAAGCTTCGGTTAGGTGATCCGCAACCTACAAATATCTCTATTCAACTTGCAGATCAGTCAATTCGATGCCCCGTGGGTATTTTGGAGGATGTACCCGTTCAAGTAGAGAAGTTTGTTATTCCATGCGATTTTGTGGTGATGGATATGGATGAGAGCATCCGAGTCCCTATTATCTTAAGGAGACCATTTACGCAACTGCAGGAGCTGTGATTGATGTACCTGGAGGGAAGATCTCTTTTCACATCCGTGGTGAAAGTGTTGATTTCTTCCTCCCACCACCATTTGTACCCTTGGCTCCTATTCCTAAGCCTATAGTTGATTCGATATCCATACATGAGATGAGCCACGCACGCCGACCTGCTCCACTGGACTTGCCCACCGAAGGCGATATTCGGTTTGCTCGGAGTGTTAATCATGATGAGGAGGTAGTGAATTTCATGTCACAAGTCCATTCCTCACTTTATCCTCATCCCCAGTCCTCATTGTCTACCGTTTGAGGTAAGGGTCAAGCTTAAGGACCTTAAACAAGCGCTTCTAGGGAGGTAACCCAAGCATTTTTATTGTCTTCAAAAAAAAAAAAAAATTCCCTCCCTCCCACCCTTATTACAATTTCCCCGTTGTTTGTAGGCTTTCTTCCCTTTCCTTTCTTTTCTTGCCCTTTTTCATTGAGGACAATGCAAGAGTTAAGCATGGAGGAGTAGCTTGCAGTTGTTGGATGATGTTTTAAGGATGGTAGGGATGGATTTGCATTCATTTAGGATGCATTCATGTAGTTTCTTAGGATTACTTTTTCATTTTTTCACCTTTCCATTTATCATGTAGTTCTAAGCATATATGTTAGAATCTTTGCATTACTTACATTTTTGTTCTTCTTTTTGATCTTGGCTCATTTGAGGAATTATGGAGGAGGGAAATTCATAAACTTTTGAGGTAAACACGCTCCATCCCTTCTTTCATTCTCTTCTATGTGAGGTATCTTTGTTAGTTAGCTTTTATTGCCTTAAAAAAATTTAAAATCCCAAAAATAGTTTTGAAAACCCCTCTCGTGATGATGATGTGAATTGTGATAATTGATCTTTAGGCATGATTGTGCATGATTTGATTGCCCATTCTTGGTAGAAACTTTGTGTGAAAATGAACTTGCGAATGAATTTGATTGTGATGTCTTGAGTTGCTTGCCGGTGTCTTTGAGAATTACTTTACATGATTGGTCAAACTTGAGCATGTGGTAAGTTGTTGACTGTGGTGGATAAGCCCGTGAGACTTTGAGCCTTATAGACTAATTCATCAATTTTTAGTCTTATGTTTCATTCTTTGTGTGACTCTTCCTTTATGCATACCTCTAGAATTTGCTCTATTTCTCTTTGAGACCACACTTGGCATATGCATTGTGTAATATGATAGAGGTATTCGTTTGTTTTCAAGCTACATGAGCCAAAAAGCCATCCCATTCATTTATACCATTTTGCTACCCTTTTGAGCTTTAACTCTGTTTCTTGATACACCTGGATCCACTTTACCTTTGGCCTTTATACATTTCCTATACCAAAGCCGGGTCTAATGGAGCAATACTTATTGGGTAGTTTTGGTCTGAATGATGGAGTGTCCTATTCGGTTTGTAGTTTGATTTGGGGACCCGTGTTGAAAAAAATGATAAGTTCCCTTTTTAGACTCTTTTGGAATTGAGTAGTGTTTATGATTCTCATGCCAATTATATCTATTCCTGAAAGTTTTGAATTTTTGAAAAAAAAAGAATGAAAAAAAGAAGGAAAATTGAAGGAAAAAAAAAGAAGAAAAGAAGTGAAGAAATAAGTGGTTGGCATGTGGAAAGTTCAAAAAAGTTGTATGCTCATTCCAAAAGTTGTCTTAAAGCATGTTGTGCTCAAAGAGGTGAATTGGGAGAAAGTTTTTAGTCATGTTTGGAAGTGTTTTTGCTCCTTAACTGTTAGGCCTCGGCTATCTAGCTCTACATATCCCAAATTGGTTCCCCTTTCTACCAATGAACCTTGGCCACGTTACAAGCTTTGAAAGACCTCTTGATTGCACTTGCATTTTTGCCTCTATAGTGGTGGAGAATGAGAATACGACCAAGCCTATGGTAGGTGGTGTTTTGGATAGAGATGTTGTGAGAAACCTCAAAAGAAATTTCAAATGAGATGGAGTGATCCACATTTCCTAAAGTGAGGTTCCACTAGTCAAGCTAGTTCGCCATTTGTTTGAGGGCGTCGTGAATGTTATTGTAGTTCAATATGAGACAATTGTGCATTGCAACCAAGCATTGTAGTCTTTGAAGTTTTCAAGCAAGTTTTCATGTAAATATGATACTTTGAATAGGTTGTCTTTGTGCATGGTAATCCCTATTGATTGAACTCTTAATTCGTTACCCGAGGAGGGTGAATGCGAGGTTTTAACCCGGGATCGTTAATTGACAGTCTTGCTTGGGGACAAGCAAGAGCTAAGCACGGGGAGTTGTTAAACCTCATTTTTATCGGTTTTCAAGGTATTATCTAACCTAATTCTGTGATGATTTCAATGATTTATATTTAGTTTTGGGTTAGATTTCGCTTATTTTTCTTTATCATCACCTAAGCTTGTAAATCTCTTTATTCTAGGTTTTTGGGCTTAAATTTGAGAGATTCGAGGTAAATTTGATGAAAAGCGATAAAGAGAACAGTCCGGGCCAAAGAGGAGGCAAGAAAGAAGCCTAAAACACATCAAGAGAAGTTGCATAGCTGCACAACCGTGCAGATCATCGAGCGAAGGCCCAAAGTCAAGGAAGGCCGCACGGCCCTTGTGCGCATCTTGCACGGCCGTGCGAGAAGTTACGGAAGTTGAAGTCGTGCACGGTACCCCGTGCCAAAGTTGCACGACCTATGCAAGAGAGGCAGAAAGTTTAGGCATTTCACACGGCCTACGGTGCAGAACACCGCACGGCCGTGCGAAATCTGCATGGCCGTGCGACAATTCCGCACGGCCCTGCGACACTATTTTGGCGGCTTTATAAGCGTTTTTGTTTAGTTTTTTTTTTACAGTTCTTTTCTCCATCAAAATTTAGGGTTTTTAGGGTAGTTTCCAACCGTCAAATCCCTTTAGATTGAAGTTTGAGATTTTGAATTTTTGAAGATTAATTTTAATTCAAGCATTCGGATTTCTATTCGGTAATTCTTCATTCTCTCTCTATGTTTTCTCTTTGCCATTTCTCTATAGTCTTCATGTTTATATTCATTGAATCTTGGCAATTGTTTAGTATCATATTTAGGGGCTAATTTCTCTACTTAGGTTGGGATTGATCCTTATTGTGCCTTGATAATCATGAATTGAATGCCAATTGAATTGTTCTATGCTTGTTAGGTTAGAATTCACTTCGTTCATAACTTTTTCATTGATTGCCTCGAAAGAGGACTCATATATTTTTATTAGGGTTTTGTAAACATCGAAAGATGAAAACTTACCTAGAACGACGTTGTGAACGATTAGAACTTTGATATGAAAATAATTAAGGTTTTAATCGGGGTTGTGAGATGCATTCATTGTGATTTTGCTCTTTATTAATCCCATGAAAATAGGTGATTAGATTGTACAAGATTACTCTTTGACCTTCGAAAGTAGGCGAAGATAGGTTTAATTTGGTGTCTCCCCTTCTAAAGTGCTAGCATAGACAAATCTCAAGAGGTATTTGATGTTGATTTCAGGCATAGTAGTGTGATTAATCCCAATCTAAGGCTTGTTATTCATTGATCTCTCATAGTTATTTTGTTTCTAGTTGAATCCAAAAGCCAAATCACTCGTCGAACTGAGTTTTTACCTAGATTAGAGTTTTTAGGTGGGTTTAGTATTTGAAAACGAGTTCCTTGTGGACACGACCCATACTTGCCGGTTCCTAGCTACAGCTACACCGTGCACTTGCGGTAAATATTTCTCTCAACAAAAATCTTCCATCACCCTATTCACCCCCTCTAGGGTGACTTAATCTCTCCAAGAGCAAACCTTCAATCTCAATTAAGGTGAGTCCATTTTAGCATTAGCCAAATAAAAATCATCTCACTTTATAGGTGAGTCCTTTTCATTTTTGCATTAGCCAAAATTATATTCATCTCAATTAAGGCGAGTCATTTTTGCATTGGCCAAATAATATTCATCTTATTTTAGGTGAGTCCTTTTTCATTTTTGCATTAGCCAAATAAAAGTCATCTCATTTTAGGTGTGCCATTTTTACATTAGCCAAATTTAATTCATCTCAATTAAGGTGAGTCCACTTATTTCATTAGTGAAATAAACTCATTTCATTTAAAGTGAGTTCATTTTTACATTTATTTTTTATTTAGGTCAGTCCATTTTTACATGCTTAGCCAAAATTAAAAAAGCATTCATTTTTCCCATTAAAGATCATCTTTTTGCATTTCGGTCAATCCGCATTTTTATGTGCATCCAAAAATAAGAGCATATCATTTTCTTTTGTTAGGAGTCCGTTGTCTTCTCGGGTCAAGCACCTATGCCCTATCTCCCCTAAAATTTTCCATGAACCAATCTTGAGCACCTACTTTTTAGGATACGGGATAGGGAATCCTACTCAAATTCAGAATCCTACTGCGAAGCCGTTAGGAAATAAGAAGTCTACTTCAACACCGGCGTGTTGACATCGATATGTCCTACATCAATATGTACCATACCTATTAAACCCGAAAATGCCGTGTTTTACAAGCCTTTTGTCACCTAATTTTAGCTTCGAAAATAACATTGTTTTAGAATTTTTACTTGATTTATTTACTTTTTAGGCAATAATTTGATTTAGACTAGCAACTAAAATATGGAGCTAAAATAATCAAAATTGGCGAGTCAAGTCACAAGCCCACTCTCAACAAACATGCAGCTCACATGGGCCAAGTAACTTCTACTTGGAGTTATTGAGACTTGGAGTTAGGATTATTAGTGTGCTAATGATGTGTTTTCTCTCTCCAATCAAGCTTTTCGATTTGCTTCCATAAAGCTCAATACATTGCCAGCCGTTGATACCAGTCCATCATAAAAACTTTATCATAATAGGTTTTTCAAGGGATAAAAGCGGTGGAAAAATATGTACAAACAAGGGCTACGCGAGTTGGGCGACGGAATCATGAGCCATAAGTCCTAGATTAACATAGGTTTAGGTTAATTTAGTTTAATAAATTATCCTTTTGTAGATTCATACTTAATATTTAAGTTTCAGTTCATGTTTTAGTTTTAATTATCAATCTAGCTCCTAATAGTTTTCACGTTCGGTTCGATTCGTTTTGGTAACTTCTTCGCTTTTGTAGCTTAATTAGGTCTATAGGTTTCTATTTTTGTAGTTTAATTAGGCTAACCCCATGAAAGTAGGTGGTTAGAACAATTAGATTAGCTCATGAGCCTCGAAAGTGTGGCTTGAGTGGCCTTTCATGGTGTAACGGACCACTCTTAAATACTTCTATAAACTTGGGTAGGTTTAGCCTTGGCTTGATTATTTAGTTTGTTAAGTGTTAAAATCACAACCTAAAGTACTCCTTTTTTTTCTTTCTAGGATTAGTTTAGTTATCATATATCTTATCTTTTCCGACTCCCTAGACGAGAAAATTTAAGATAACTTTCATATTTGAAACACAACTCTCTGTGGACACGACCCGTGCTTGCCGTCTAGCTACAACTATGCCATGTACTTGTGTTTATAAATTTATGACTTAATTTTTCCTAACAAGGTTTTGGCACCGTTGCCGAGTAGTTGTTTCGTTTCAATATTGAAGCTTACTTGAGCATTCTAGACTAGGCATTTAATTGAAAGATCCAAAAAATTGAAATATCAAAACATCAAAAAGTTTGAAAAAGAGTGTCTACTTACCATTATCCTTAGTATGAGCATGAATTGTTTTATAAGTACTTTAATTGACTGAATGTTTTTCCTGCTCTTTCGATAATTGTTTGGAGAAATGAGAAGTATTAAATGTTTTGTACGAGGGTGTGAGTGGTGAAACCCGTGCTCTTTTACAGACATTGGGATTGTTGTACGAAAAGTATTGATGAAGCTTGGGATTTGATTAAATGGATTGCTTGGGATACTTGTGAATTTGAAAAGGCTTGTAGTGGTTCTGGATTTTCATTCTCCGACCCTTGTGCTTATCATGCTAGATCTTACATCCAATCTCCTTATATTCTCGATCCTATCCCTCTTTAGTGTAAAAAGTGTAACTCTTCTTATTATGATACTAGTACTTGTCCTTATCATGATATTTCATCTCATGAATGCTATGTTAATTGTTATAAAATGTGAAGGCCTATCGATGAACAAAATAAGCAACTTGCATATCTTACTAAGATGAGGGAGTTTGACCTATCGCATGAAAGTGACCTTAGTCTTAATTTTGCTAAAATTGAGGCTATTTTCTATGATGATGATGATGATGATGATGAGCCTTCCTTTCCTTTAGAGTCTGCACTAGAGGAAGAGATTGACAATCCCTTGACTACATTACCCATTGTTACTCCATCATTACCTAGCACACATAAGGACAACATTGAGGTTGCCTTTGATGTTGATAATAGTTTAGTTAGTGAAGATGATTTATATCATGAGTCGGAAGAAGCTTTAGTTGAGGTGTTTGATCAGGAGACTCCTTTAGGGGAGTCATGTGAGATGGTTGTGGTTGAGACATCGCTTATTAGATTTGATGTTAATGATCATGTGTCCCTCGGGATACTTACTTTGATGCCAGCTTTTCCTATTTGTTCATCACCCTCCCCTTCCCCCAAGTACCATTTTTTTAGCGCACTACCTGTTTGATTTGTCATTCTAATTTGGTATAGGCCACGTGGGTTACTCGGTTGGCATGCTTGAGGGGGATGTGGTTGACAAGCTTGTGTCCCTATGTACCTTTGGAGGTTTTAAGCCCTCCCTTAGCCCTTATCATGTTTACCTAGAACACTACCCTAGAAAAATCATGTGGGCCACTTTTTTATCACTCTTTTAATTTTTCTAAGACATCCGATAAATTTAAAAGGGGATTGAATGTCATTAACATAAATTTACTTGTTTTCTCTTACTTCCATTTGTCCGAGTTGCATTTTCAAGAATTTGATAAGCTCCTTAAAACTCTAACAGCATTTGAGTTCAAGCTTAATCTTTAGACGAGGAGGAGTGACTAATGTTCCTCAAGCCTTCTTAGTAATATGTTAGTAGGCATTAGTTTAGGTGCATTCATCTCCCGACCTGGTGTAATTGTTCCTCTCTCTATTCTTCTTTTATTTTATTTTATTTTGTAAATATTTAGAGATATGTATTTTGAATTTTGTCTTGTGTATATAATTTTGTTTTTGTTATTTCGCTCAAGTTTAGAGTCTTGTCATTTTTATTTTTTTGTTATTTTTTTCAAGGTATATATGATGCGAATTTTATTTTAAATTTTCCTTTTGTGGTTCCTTACACTCACAATGAAGACATTATCAAGTTTAGACGTAGGGCGGGAAACCATTCATTAAGAAAAATTGATCAAAAATCCAAAAGATTTTTTTTCTTGGGAAATATTGTATATACTAATTGATTTTTGAACACTTGTGACTTAGCTATTAGATTGTAAATAGGAAAATATACATGATGACACTCACCTCTTAGTATGGCAGTTTTAATATTATTTTTTTAATCTAGGCATACTGTGAGAATTTGTAAAGTTTGTACCTATTTTTATGAAAGCCATGTACTCTTATGTCTGAAGCGGTTATTGATTGATTCACCCACTTGTCTTTTGTACAAAAATAAGCTTCATGTTGTTCTATTTTGTATCAAAAAAAGAGAAAAAAAACAAAAAGAAAAAAAGAAAAAAAGAAAAAAAAACAAACAAAGATTAAAATTGGGAATGACAAGAATCCTTTAAGGCATGCACTATTGGGTATTACTCTTTGAGGAAATAGTTGTTATTGGGTAAGACTTGCTTCCCAAATAAAATGTAAATAAAGTATTAGTCAAGTGGATTAAGTTAGTTATAGTAAGCCAAAAGTAAGGGAACTATGATACACTTGCATGTCACACACTAGGTTAGATTTACTATTTTTAATACTATTCTTAATAGAATAAAGAGATGGAAACATTGATGCATAATTATCGTCAAAAGAGGATGAGAAGTTTCATATATATAGTATAGATATGCAAGTTGATGACTAAGTTCCAAGGGTGATATGATTGATACATATTCTCCCTTATATATATATTTTTGTAAAAATCTTCATAGTTTTTCCTTTTCCATCTACCTTTGTTCTCTTCACCAATTTTTTTGAGTATATCCGACACAAACCCTTGAAAGTGTGGCTTGAGTGACCTTCGATAGTGTTACTTACCACTCCTCAATACTTGTATAAACTTGGGTAGGTTTAGGGCTTGACTTGATTATTTAGTTCATTAATTGGTAAAATCACAACCTGATTACTCCTTTTATTGCCTTCTAGGAATAGTTTAGTTATTGTAACGCCTCTAAACCCCGTAATCACCAGGTTAATCCTAAGGACTGATTAACTAGTAATTAGCGCAGCGGAAATATAGGTTAGAGGTGTTACCGCCATTCCAAACAAGGAACAAGGCAACAATCAGATAGATTACATACAATACTTGATAAGGTCTGGATTCGAAAGTAAAACGTCCGATGAAAACAACATAAGCGGAGAAAATAAAATACATGCCGTTAGGGTCAAGACTTAAAACACAACCAAAATAACTCAAGACACGACATGTCACCACCACTGTGAGCCCCTAAGACACTTCGGCTAGTAGACAACCCTACTTATTGCTCCCTTCTAGAGTAGCTTTACCTAAAACAAAACAGATAAAACGTTTGAAATAATGAGCCAAAGCTCAATATGCTTATCCATGTACTGTAAATAATTAGGTGAAGATATATAATTTGAGCGCATGCATTTCAATTCATTTATAAATCAGACGGGAAGAAGATAGTAAAACAATTATTCATTTATTATCTGAGTGGCTCCTTACGATCATCGGTTTCCCTAAATATGCGCATACCCGGACCGATCGGCAAAGTCTGGTTGATAATGGCCAAATATATATGATATGATATGATCATGATAACATGATTGATATGGGGCGGGCCACATAATTAGGTGACAAATAATATTTGAAATGGTCCATTTCATTAAGCAAACCATTTGATATTGTTATGTATAAACATATGGGTTTTCGTAAGGTACAAGCAATAAACGTACCTTAAATCGTGGAATTAGTCCTTCGATTCCTTTGAAGTTGCTGACTCGGATGAACGACGTGGATGCCTTAACAAAATAAAGTGTTTCATTAATAGGTTCGATACTCTTAGTAATTAAATTTATTATCGTTATTATTGTCATCGCTATTGTTATTACTATTGTTATGATTTACATTATTTCCTTTTTGTTTGTAACTTCTCATTATTAGATGAATTTGAAGGCAAAAATCACTTCTTTCCTTCAACCCTCAAATGACTTATTTTCTTCAATCTTCCCAAAATCACTCATTGTCTTCAACTTCTTACAATCATTCAACTTACCTATTCTCCTTAATTCACAATTTTATTCTATATCCTCATATCACAACATGCATGCCCACTTTAGTTAATCTCTTCCTCCAAAATTTTCTAATAAACTCGAGTCATCACGAAAACTAAGTTTCCTTTGCTTTGGAAGTCATCACGGACCTCCCCATGGCCAGTGGGGGTCAATGGCTGGTTCTAGAGGTCATCAAGGGCCTTCCCATGGTCAGTGGGGTCTTCTGGTGGCCACCACGGCTTATCCCACGACCTGTGGGAGAACCCGTGGTGGGTGTTTTAGGTCAAATAACTCGCTGCTGGCCACCACGGCCTGTCACACAAGCTGTGGGGCACCCGTGGTGGTTGGCAGAGTCTTCCAACTCTACTTTCTTATGCTCTACGAATTTTTTTGTCTTGTAATATCTCTATGAAAGGTTTACTTTCCACATTTTCCATCATTTTAAGTATTATATTAGCCCACTAAAACCCATTACAAGTACATATAAGATAATCACTTCTCATACCAAGATTTGGGGCAACCTCGAGTTAATGTTTCCAATCAACAATTCCCAAAAGCATAATACTAACTATGTAATCTGATTTTTTTCACAATAATCCTTTGCATGCAACCTCTAACTAATTATTTCTAAAAATTAAAGGAATTAATTAGTTGAAGGTTGAGATTTTTACCCAAACTCACAAGAAAATGAGGGTTTTATGGTGGAATGAGGTGGCTGATTGGAGCTCCGGTGGCTGCGATGGTTGGCGGCGACAACCGGCAGCAGTAGAAGGCGGCGACCGGCGACGATCGGCGGCCGGCTCGGCGGCAGGTGCAGGTGAAGCGAGCAGCAGGTGCAGGTGTAGGTGCAGCAGAGCAAACTGCAGTGGTGGCTGGCTTTGCGGTGGCCGGCGGCTGGTGGCTCCGGTGATGGCGACCGGAGGAGCTGGTGGTGGTGGTGGTGGTGGTCAGTCTGGCTGGACAGTGGAGGGGGTTGAGTGAGGGAGGTGGGTTTTGTTGGGAAGAGAAATAATGATGAAGGTGAGGTTTTTGAGATGTTTGGGGGTTTAAATAGGCAACAATTTAAATCGAAATCTCTCCCTCAAACCGAAACCAGCTTCCTTTTTTTTTTTTTTTTACTTTTATTTTTCATTTGCTTGGTTATTAGGCCTTTCACTCTCTTCAAGCCCATTACCCTAATAGCCAAGTCCAAGTCAAAAGAATGTCGGCTTTATGAATTCCTAACTTGAATAATTATTATAAACTTTAGGTGTATGAATTATTATTATTATTATTATTATTATTATTATTATTATTATTATTATTATTATTATTATTATTATTATTTCTTGAATCATCACAAAGAATACTTTATTTGCTTATTTATTTATTTACTTATTTTTGGCCAAGCGTCGTTATAATCATCCGAGTCCTGCAACACGTAAAATGGTTACTTGTACAAGTACATAATATATATATATATATATATATATATATATATATATATATATATATATATATATATATATATATATATGTGATGATGAGAAACAAAAGTGTGAATTGAAGTGCACGCGCTCATTAATATTTATTAATCTTTGTTATTGTATTGGTTTAGGGTCGGGGCATTACAGTTATCATATATCTCATCTTTCCTTATTCCCCTAGATGGAAAGTTTGAGATAGCTTTGATATTTGAAACACAACTCTCTGTGGACACGACCTGTGTTTGCCGACTAGCTATAACTATGTAGTGCCCTTGCTGCTATAAATTTAAGACTTAATTTTTCCTAATACCAGATACGTCCAACACCTTTACTGGCAACGTCGGTACATTGCTCTCCTCTAAAAATGGCCGACGAACCCAAGAAAACCCTTATCATGACCTAGTTTAAAGAGTTTGCCGTAAAAAATAGAAGTCGAAAATGAGACCCAAGATAAAAAGATTGAGTTCATGTCAAAAATCCTTGATCCTATACTCCAAACCCTCAACAAGAATGCTAACAAAGCAAAAAATGATAAAGAGGAAGAACCTCAACCTAAGCCTCAGCCTGATCCATGAATAGATCAAATATAGAAGTTGTTGAGTGAGTCTTCAATGTTCAATGACTACTACTTAGCCAAGGGATTCACTTTAATCCCTAAAGGTAATTTACCCCCAAAATTCACCATGCCTCGACAATAAGTTCCACGGGACTGAAAATGCTCATCATCACGTAAGAAACTTTGTAGGGGCAAAGGACACATACCATGTCATCTTTTCATGGAAATTTGACAAAGACTTATGAAGTGGTACAACCTGGTTAGCCTACAAAAGGTCACAAATAGGTAGGATCTTTGTAGGGAGTTCTTACATCAATACTTCTACAATACACATCTACCAGTCACTCTAGGGGACTTAGAGCTAATCAAGCAAGGAGACAAGGAGAGCTTCACTAATTTTCTCACTCGCTAAAGAGCAAAGGCCGCCCACATGGTAGATCGCCCACGTAAAAGGATCGAGTTAGACTTATCAACAAAAACCTGTAATCTACATACCATCAGCACTTAAAGTTCTTGCCTTTCATGGAATTCAAACACTTCGATATGCCAACATGCTTATAGAAGAGGAGCAGGTATCCACAAAAGGTACAACTAGTTAGAAGATCAGCCACTGAATGCATCACTCATCAAGGATGCCAATGAAGTATGCACTTCCTGATTTCATATCCATCCTTGGTCTATTTTTGCTTTTCCAAGAAAAACAATCAAATCAGTAACTTTTTGAACTGTGAAAGCCTCGATTTCCATCATAGTAGATACGTTGGAATCCCGTGAGGTCCGCTCCCAATCCTAATCTTATTCCCATTTCCTATTTCTAAATTCAAACCCACTTTTCCATACCTAGACTAGCAGAAATCAAACAGGAAGCATGCCATTTTGATTCGGTAGCAAACCTTCAGTGTACGAGTTCACCGCTTAGTAGCGGTATATTGCAGTTCAAACAACCCTTTTTTCCATATGCTCTACTTTGAAGAGTCGAGGCTAAAGTGAAATTTTGTCTTTGTCTTTTCTATTTTTTTGTATCAAATTAATAAAACACTCGTGTTTGTTCTTAGAATAGAGTCTAGCATTCATCTCCTTTGCATGAGTCAAAATCCTAAAAATACAAAATTTAATAACAAAGCACCTAATAAGAATTATTCAATCAAGCATCATGCATCAAGTCAGCATCGGGAAGGTCACAGGAAGTGATATCTACAAAGGGAATCTTCCATACCATCAACAAATAAATTCTCGCTGATCGTCCAATATTTAAGAAGAGCTAGACCCAAGTACATAAGAAAAACATGGGGGTGCAGTTGAAAGAATCACACAACTTTATACAAAGGAGCTGTTAGCACATAGACTAAAAATCTCAAAATTAGAATGGGGCACATAACCTCATTGAACTTAAAATCTTCAAGTAACACAAATATTCATCCCTATTCTAACGAAAGTGGATAAACGTCAAGCTTCAGGCCCAACAATGGTCAAACTTCGGACAACTAGTCAAGCTTCGGACAACTAGTCGAGCTTCGGACCCAACAATGGTTAAGGTTCACACATCACTGTCGAGCTTTAGGCCCAATAACAGTCAAGGTTCGGACAACCAGTCAAGCTTTACACCTAATAGCGGTCAAGGTTCACACACCACACTAAGACTTTAGGACCACTCCATGGCCAAGTCAAAGCAGTATATTTGAAACATGATTTGGCTATAGGTCATTTTCAGGTAACACTTGAATCTATCTACATTCGGTTATCGGCTAATAAAACTATTACTACGGAAAATTTTACCCAAGCTTTAGACTAAGAAACAATCAAGTTTAGGCCCCTTATCCGAGCTTTAGGACATTGATCAAGCAAAGCTAAAGATACCTCGTAGAACTTTATATTCAAGAAGTGGTTAAGTTCGGGCACCTCGCTAGATTTCAGACTTTACTACCCGAGTAAAGTTCAATCTCCTCGCCAAAACTTCGGAGTAAGTACGTGGTCAAGTTTACGCACATGAATCGGAGCTTCAAGACTTTAATTAGCCATGTTCAGGAATCAGCTAGCCGGACTTCAAAATTCATTAACTAATTCTAGATGAATCAATTTCACAAATGCAAGCACCAACCGAAGCTACGCCTATTAAACAGGTAAGTACCCTTTAGTGTCTACTTTGACCTGCGTGTTTCGAACCGGTCAAGGTGGGGGCTAAATGTGCACACCTAAAAAGTGCCATCCCTTTTCTATTGATTTATATTTATTTTTGTTAGCTCGTTGACGAAATCCAAGTCCCATTTGCGAACCTCGGATTATGAACGAATGGAAATCGGCGTTACGGAAGCCAACTATAAAAAACAATTAGCACTACAAAATCAACCTTTTTCTGCTTGGGTCAGCCCACAACCTATTTCCTTTTGTCGAACGAAGCCAGGTGCGGACTCCCTACCACAATCCTAACCAGCGTCAATTAGGAAGCTCCTGCATTAAACGTAGTGTTTTATCCTCCTTCAGCAGACCAAACATGGCATGCGTCTCGAACTTCCGGACGACATTGTATAGTCGGCGCCGATTTTCAGGACATTGAAAATAGCGTCATTTGAGCTAGGGAAATATCCATTTTTCTCGCATTATTTAAATTCGGTATTTTCAGGCGCGATTCAAGCTAAACCTAGCGGCTAAGTGGCTTTTAGGGTTTCAGCTGAAAAAGAACCCCCAATTGCTGAATTCACTCATTGCCTCTTCTCTCCATTCTACTAGCTCCACAAGCATTCCAAAACTTCTTTTCTAAACCACTTACAAAAATGCCTTATTTTGCCTCTTTCGCTGGTCATCGCCCTACCCTCACTCTACCAAAATCTTTTCGTGATTCAAGCCTAGCAGGTTGGTGTACCTGACACCATCGTTCCACCATCCCGGTGTTTATTTATTTAATTTATGTTCTTTTATCGCTTTTTGTGTTGAGGATTAACGATGTAATCACTTGACTTTCCTGCTCGCCCGCTGTAATCTTTTATTTCTCACTTTCCTTATTTTTGCTTTTCTTTCCTTTATTGCTTTCTTTATTACTTTCATTTAATTGCTTTCTTTTACCACTTTATTTTATGTTTTGGTTGCTTTAATTTATGCTTTTTGCATGTTGCTTGCTCGATTTTCTTAACGTGATTTAAACTCATCTTTTTCAATTAGTAGAGGCCATCTTTTGATCAGCGGAATAAGGAACATCTCTCTTTGTTTCATACCTTTACTCCGGAGCATCGAATCATAGTTTAAGACCGACGAAGTCCCTTTTAAAACATTTTCTGAGTTTAGTTTTCTTTTACTGAATTTAGAAAAGTATTTTATGTATTTTTGTTAGTTTTTGCTTCTTAAAACTGATAGTGACTCCAACGTTTTAGCTTTTTATTCTCTAAATGATTCTAAAGGATTCGCCACAAACAATGTTCTATCTTCACTCGGTTACTCCGGAAGAGCATGAGGACATGGTAACTTGGTATCCTTACACACTTTTCTTGGACCCAATTTCAACCTATCCTTAATATTTTGGGAGGATTATGACCCAAATGGTAAGCTTTAGCATGTTTCTATTTGGTTTTATTTCTACTATAGAAATTAACCTTGTTGTAATATACGTAGTCCCGGTGACATTCATATTCCTCCTATTGAAGATGATATTTCTCTATATAGAGAGCCTCCACACATTGTTCAAATTCCGGATATTCCCAAGTCGAATCGTGTAGGACATCTGTTCCCAAGGAACTGGAAAGGGGTAAGAGTGTTGTGCTCTTTACTTTATTTGTAAGCTAAAATTCCTTTCCTAATATGATGAAATTACAATATGACCGAGAGCAAGTATCGGAGGATGTCTATCGAATTCCAATTTGCACTCGTGGGTTTGGAAACCTATTTACTAGTCGTGTGTTCTCGATCGTCTTGGGTAAGTCTAGTTAGTTGAAGTGCTAACTCTTGAGTTCTTCGTCGCGGGTAACTCTTTTATCCTTTTAGTATCATCGCTCTTGGTCTCTAGGATTCATATAGAGACGTTTGGTCAACCCCGAATGCCATCAAATGAAACTACCGAGGCCAATGCTTCACAACGTACAACCTGGCGTTCTCGCAAACGGAGTACTTTTGAGGCTAAGCCTAGCTCATATGGACCTAGGCTAAGCTCATTTGAGGCTAATGTAGATGTTATACCTTTGTAAGTGCTTGACCCATATGATAGGCCGTATGATTTTCACTCGAACATCCTACATCGGACATTATCATGAGGCCTTATAATCAACTTGGGATTTTGGAACTAGCTTTTTTACATGATGGCCGGTAGGCGAGCTTAAGGGTCTCTTGTGGAGGATATGGGCAATTATGTCTTTAAAGATGTTGTTGCTGATGATGATGATGCCGATCATTGAATAATCTCTCGAAGACTCGGACCCTATACTTATACGTTTCGAGTTCCATCCAGGAATCGGGTATAAGAACTCTTCTCTCATTTTTTGATTTCAAGTCATTCTATGTATCTTATAAACTTTTCCGAGTGATATAACATTTCCTCCGAGTGTTATAGAATCTATTGTGCTGCTTTCGCATGACTCGATTGACTCAAAAGCATACTTCTACATGCCACTTCACACACAGTTTTTAGTCACCCAACACTCGGATTTATCGCATATTCAAACACTATCTTTTCCGCGCTTAAACTCAGGTCCGACTTCATGGTTCAGGAATTACATTGTTCCAAGTCAGCATATTTAGTTTGAATTGTGTTTAGTCTAGATCTAGTCTGTTTACACCGATATTCTTTATCCGACTTGATTGTCCTCTAGACTCGACTAAGATGGAACTTGAGTTTCATGGATATTAGACTCGGAAAATTCCATTTCTTTTCTGACTCGGATAATTAGTAACTTAATTATTTTAATTATTTTATTATCTGTGCCTAATCTTGGACCACAGTATTTTATACATTGAGAACCAAAATGATTTACTTTTGTAGGTTATTCAAACGAAGCTTTCCTAAATTTGAATCACAAAAGTAACCGGCTTCAAAACGTCAAATCACCAGCAGACAAGGCTTTTTCCACCTGTGACCTAGCCCCGGATCAATCGTGTCGGGTTTGTCTGTTTCCAAAATTGGAAATTTGCAACACCAAGCTCAACGTTGGTTTCCACCTTATTTTTCAAGACACCACATATGGTTTTGGGACTTCCAAAGGAGTCAAGAACCGTTGCTTAACGTTCATATCTCAACGGATATTTTCTGAGTGACTCGGAAAATCCTTTACAATGGTCACAAAGGACCTCCAGTCGGAAGATGGACACAACGGCTAAGCTGCTTGGTCATCTATATATAGAAGCTAACTTTCAAGACTTGAAAATTGCCGAATCTATTGTTGATACACATACTTGATCAAAAGTCATTGTATTCATTCTCAATCTTCTACTTACAACTCCAATCCTGTTTTTCATAACTTTCCGAGTTGTAAGGTCTTGTACTCGATTACAAACACTTTCTTTCTTATTCTCTAAGTAAGGTCCCTTGACCGAGCTGTAAGGGTTAACTCAGCTCAGCTTGTCCCTAACTCGTAAGGGTGATCTCGGTTAGGAAGTACTAGATCGAGATAAGGTAATTTCTAAGTCTAGGGAAAACTTGTAAGGAGTTGTCTAAGGGAGCAACTCGGGTTAAGTCAGTCTACTGTATTTTGTGGACTCAAAATAATGGATTCGACTTCGTGCTTGGATTAGCATGGTCCGTGGTTTTTTGCCCCAGGAGGGTTTCTACATACTTTCCGAGTTATTACTTTTCTAAGTACATTCTAGACTCAGACAGTTTGCAGTCTGTTTAATCTGTTTCTTCACTGCTTATTGAATTATGAGTTTATGCTTTCCGAGTGTATCCTTGCCGCTCACTCATATCATATCCTTATTTGCTTTAATTTTCAAGCAATTTCCTCATCACCCTATTCACCCCCTCTAAGGTGATTTATACTCTCCAAGAGCAAACCTTCAATTGGTATCGAGCCTAACCTTTCGAAAAGGATCTAACCATCCAAAGGTCTAAAGTTGAAATGGTTCGGAACAACGGAGAGTTCGATGAAGGAAGATCTTCCAGCAGACCACCAAAGTTCAAAGGATCTAACTTTGTGCACTTGGAAGACTCATGGAATGTTTCCTGCTGGATCATGATGAAGATGTCCGAAACATCATACAAGAAGGAAACTACCTTCCCATGAAGACAGAAGAAACAAGAATCGTGCCTAAGACAGAGGTCGAGTTTACAGCTGATGAAGTAGAGAAGTTCGGAAAGAACTTGAAGGCAATGAACATTCCGATGTGCGCGATCGGCTCGGAAGAACACAACCGAGTGTCCGCTCGTGACACAGCCAAAGAAGTGTGGGACACGCTGGTCAACACTTATGAAGGTACAAGCCAGGTCGGACAAGCGAAAATAAGCCAATATCTTCATAAATATGAGTTGTTCAAGATAGAGCCGAAGAAAACATCACTCGGATGTTCATTCGATTTACAGAGATTACCAACAATCTCAAATCTCTGGGTAAAAAGATTTCCACGAGGAAATGTGCGGAAAGATACTTAGAAGCCTACCCAAGAAAAGATGGGGTCCCAAGGTAACAGCTATCGAAGAGGCTCGGAACTTGTCTCTACTGAAGCCGGACGAACTCATTGGGAAGCTTCTCACCCTTGAGATCCACCTGGAAAAAGAGCACCAAAAAGAACATTGCGCTGAAAACCTCGGAAACCGAGAGGCAGATCCGAGTTCTTCGACTCGGAAGAAGATTCCATGGCACTTATTGCTAGAGGCTTCAAGAGAATGCTGAAGCATAAGAGATGGGATAAGAAGCCAAAAGAAGAGTTCTATAAGGAAGACAAGAAGGATAGAAAAGGCAAGTACTCTTCCCCTTCAAAGTTATCTTTGTCTAAGAACTCGGTCTGTTTTGAATGCGGCAGCAAGGAACACATAGTCAAAGACTCGTCCAAAGAGAAAAAGGGACAGAAGGAAGAAAAAGGCTATGATGGCCACATGGAGTGACGAGGACTCATTAGAAGATAACGAGGACCCGGATGACTCAAAGTGTCTTATGGCACTTTCGACTTAGAAGCGGAAACAGAGTCGGACTCGGATCAATCGGACAATGAGGAAGCAAATACTCAAGAGGTAATCGAATACTTTCTCAAATTCTCCAAAGTTGATTTAGCTAAGTATATTTTCACTTTGGAAGAGAAGTCCAATTCGATTCTTCTCACTTTAAAGAACAACTTGAGTCAATTTCCTCTGAGAGTATCTCTTTAAAAAATGAGTTGGAAAAGCTGAGAATCACACTCGAGAGAACTCAAGACTAGTGCTCAATCCATTGAGACCGAGTCCGAGTTACTCGAGAAAAGAGAATGAGCAACTAAAGCAAAAGGTCAACAAGTCTCAAGATCTTGTTTTAAAGTTTACTCAAGGTCGAAAAATCCTTGAGATGCTCTTGGGATCTCAATGTGTCTCCTTCGAAAAGAAGGTCTTGGTTTTAACAAAGAGGAGGAGTCCAATTCCTACTCTGAGCTTTTCAAAAGGATTCCGGAACCATAAAGTTCAGGAAAGCCGAGCACGATCCCATTCATAAAAGGACTGAGCCTAGACCAACTTATAGGAGAAAACCATATCCACCGATTTATAAAAGAAAAGCTTTTCAAAAGAAAGAGACACAAACTCAGTTCTCTAAACGGAAGATTCGGAATCGGACCGGACCCAAAGTCATTCAAATCTGGGTTCCGAAAAACCTTCTTCCTCGAGAAAGGACCACGAGTAAAGGGTGTTACTCGGTTCACTAGAGGAAGTGAGAAGGGTTAGTTTGTTTCTATTTTTGTAGGCCACTCGAAAAGATCAAACGGACATTGGTACCGAACGGTGGATGCTCACGCCACATGTCGGGAGACCCGGGACTCTTTTACGAGTTAGAAGAGTACAAAGGAGGAAAAGTCATATATGAAGATGATAGCAAAGGCAAGATAATTGGGATAGGCAAGATTGGAAAGGAAGGCAATCTGGTCGGTCCGAGTATACGTTGTCAAAGGATTAAAGTACAACCTACTTAGCATCTCTCAATTATGTGATAAAGGTCAAGAGGTAAGATTCACACGGACCAAGCTGTATTATATATGATGTAGCTACCAAAGAAATCAAGTCTGTCAGGTAAGAGATCGGGTGATACGTACATTATTCCTCTTTCGACCCGAGTCAGAATCTATCTTGTTTAAAAGCATCACTTCATGATGATTCATGGACATGGCATCGTAGATTAGGTCATGTTAGCATGCATACAATTAAGAAACGGCATCTCATGGTTTAGTCGGAGGATTGTCTAATTGTGCTTTCAAGAAAGACAAAGTTTGTGAAGCTTGCACAAAAGTGAAACAAGTCGGATCGTCATTCAAATCCTTTACGACAATTTCCACATCCAAGGTGCTTGAATTGCTACATATGGACTTATGTGGTGAAATCCTGTTAAGAGCCTCGGAGGTAAATCATATGTACTTGTTATTGTTGATGATTACTCACGATTGGGTGTGTTTTCTCAAGCTAAAAAATGAAGCATTCAAAGAGTTCAACAAGCTCTGTAGAAAAATCTAAGTTGAGTCTCGGACTCATATCTAGAGAATTCGAACCGACCATGGAAGGGAGTTCGACTACTCAAAATTCTCGAGTTTTGCGACAAGAATGGTATCTCACAACTTCTCGGCACCAAGAACTCCTCAACAAAATGGAGTAATGGAGAGAAAGAACAGAACTCTCAAAGAAATAGCTAGGACAATGATGATTGAGCACAATCTACCCTACTATTTCTGGGTTGAGGCGATCAACACAGCCAACTACACTTTGAACGAGATGCCTCATCGGACCCATTATGAAGAAAACACCGTACGAGCTCTACAAAGGAAAAAAACCCAACATCTCATACTTTAAACCCTTTGGATGTAAGTGTTTTGTTCACAACAATGGTAAAGATCACCTGACTAAGTTTGATGCTCGGTCGGATGAAGGTATTTTTCCGGGTTATTCATCTCATAGCAAAGCCTATTGTATTTTTAATAAGAGAACTAACAAAGTGGAAGAAAGTATGCACATTGTGTTTGATGAGCTTGAACCGGAAAAACCAAGTGAATAAACATTCTCAGACCTAAAGCTCAGCGAAGTGATGATCATGATGAAAATGAGCCTATCGAGAATCAAACCTAACCAGCTCAGAATGAAGTCACTCGGAACTTAGTGACTCGGAATGAGACAACTCAAGAACTCGCTAAGATTGTTGAAGGACAAGCTGATGAACAAGCTCACTTAGAACAAACTTCGAAGATCAACCAATTCAGCCTACAGATCTGGTGAATCGGAGAACAGTAGAGCATTCAAGTATGCTTCTAGTCATCCACTAGAAAACATATTATCCGATATCAACAGTGGGGTAAGAACTCGTTCCTCTCTTCAGAATCTTTGTGCATTCACTGCATTATTTCATTAACTAAATCCAAAAATGCACTAGAGGCCCTAAATGAACCTGAATGGGTAGAGGCCATGCAAGAGGAACTCAATCAATTCGAAAGAAACCAAGTATGGACTCGACCAAACGACCTTCTAACCACCCGAGTCATAGGTACCAAATGGGTTTTCAAGAACAAACTGGATGAAGGTGGGTTGTAGTCGAAACAAGGATAGACTTGTGGCTCAAGGTTATAATCAGGAAGAAGGGATTGATTGTGGGGAAACCTTTGCACTTGTTGCCGAATTGAAGCCATTAGAATCCTGTTAGCATTTGCATCTAGCATGAATATCAAGTTATATCAAATGGATGTTAAGTGTGCTTTTCTCAATGGTTTTATCGAAGAGGAAGTCTATGTTGAGCAGCCCACTGGATTTGAAAACTCAGATTGTCCAAATCATGTTTTCAAACTTCAAAAAGCTCTTTATGGTCTTAAACAAGCTCCCGGAGCTTGGTATGAAAGACTGAGCGATTTCTTAGTTCAAAATGATTTTAGAAGAGGTCAGATCGACAAGACTCTCTTTAAAAACCAAGGGGAAAGATTTCCTTATCACTCGAGATATATGTTGATGACATAATTTTTGGAGCTACTAATGAAATTCCGTGTCGAGATTTTTCCGAGTTAATGAGACAGGAATTTCAAATGAGTATGATGGAAGAACTCAATTTCTTCCTTGGTCTACAAATCAAGCAAGACAAAAATGGAATCTATGTCCATTAATCAAAGTACACCAAGGAGCTGCTAAAAAGTATAATCTTCAAGATGCGAAGCATGCAGCAACACTCGTGAGTAGTAGCTTGAAACCTGGACTCGGATCGAAAAGGTAAAGCAATAGATCGAAACTCTATTGAGGTATCATTGGATCTTTGCAATATCTTACATCCAGTAGACCAGATATAATATTTAGTGTTTGTCTATGCGCAAGATTCCAAGCTAATCCAAAAGAATCACATCTCACTGTTGTGAAGAGAATATTTAGATATCTTGCAGGGACTCGGAATTTACGTCTATGGTACTCCGGAGACTCGAACCGACTCTCACTCGGATACTTAGATGCTGATTAAGCTGGATACAAAGTTGATAGAAAGAGCACTTCAGGGGCGTGCCAATTTCTGGGTCAATCCTTAATATCTTAGCACTCAAAGAAGCAAAACTTAGTAGCTCTATCAACTGCCGAAGCTGAGTATATTACAGCTGGAGCATGTTGTGCTCGGATTTTATGGATAAAGCAACACTTGAAAGATCTTGGACTTTCTTTCAAATCGGTACCAATCAAGTGTGATAATCGGAGTGCAATCAGCATCACCAAAACTCCAGTTCAAGCACTAAAAACGAAACACATTGATGTCGGTATCATTTCTTAAGAGACCATTCCGAGAAAGGAGATATTGAACTCGAATTCATTCCTAAATTGGTGATATCTTTACTAAGCCACTTAGTGAGGATCGGTTTTGCTTCATTAGGAATGAGCTTGGTATGTTAAATGCATAATTATGTGTTTTATTTACGAGAATCTCATTGCATGATTATGTGTTATGTATTATGTGTTTACAATTTGTTAATAACCATTAGTTCAGTTGATTCAATGATACTGAGCCGATAGTTATTATTTATTTCCAGTTTCGAGTCACTCGAAACCTAGCCGAGTCAGACTCGGACTTTGAGAAAAATGGACATCAAAATTCGAAATCATCTCTAGACAAGTGGAGAATTTCGGATTTTGTTTTCAAAAATTTGTTTTTTCTCTCTCTCTCGCGCGCCATGATCGGACAACTAGCCTTTGAGAGACAAACCGCTGGAATTCTAAGCTTTGAGGAGAGAACCGTCACACCGGTCCGAGGAGACTCGCTGAAAGAGTCGAGTCGAACGGATACTGAAGGACATTTATTTTTCATATAAATAGCGCCTATTCTCCTTCATTTCCTTACATTACTCTACACTTACTCTCTCTCTCGAAATCAACTCCTCGCAACCGCGATCTCGGCGACTAAACACGACACCCAGTGCTCTCAAGCTTCGTGAAGATCATCTCAAGTAAGCTCTGTTGCTCTCAAACTCATTTCTCTTCTACTTTTTCCTTTTATCTTTCACTCTCTTCGAGTCTTCTTCTCTTCTACTCTCTCTCAAGTTTACCTTCTCTCTTTTCACACCAAAATGCCGAAAAGAGGTTCTCACCCCGATTTTCTTGGTTCCGCCACCAAGAAACCTCACACCAAAAGCCAAGAAGGCTCCTCAAATTCTTAACCCCTTCTCACCCAAGCACCTTGCGTTGGATGATAAATTCTTCCCAACCACTAAATTTTCGTGGTTGCCTCACATACAATCAACCAGGGTATACAACTTTGTTTGCTTCAGTGAATTCATCTATCCTGTACTCGTTTCGAGTTTTATACTCATCTTTCCAACTCCGAAGGTATTCTCACCTCCAAAGTTTAGAACATAACTGTTCGAATCAATACTTCCCTCCTTCATCATCTGTTTAAAGTTTCCTCTCTTTTCTTAAACAACAATCCAATTCCTTTCAATGAGATCGTCGACGACTTCTTTGAAAAGTATGCAAAAGAGTTCCCGAGGTCACGCAAAAATTTTTACGTGACTCAGCTAAAGTCGAAGCTCGTCTTCTGTGTTTCTTGCTGATGAGAACATTCTTCTCACAACACTCTAGCAAGGAGAACCCCAACTCCAAGCACCTCAAAGCGCTCTTTGCTATTCTAGAGGGCTACGAAGTAGACCTCTTTCCTACTATTATTGAGCAAATGGCAACTGTGCCAGCTCAAACTCGGACCAAGAAGAACACCCCTCTTCCTTTCGGTGCTCTTCTCACTCTCATCAAACAATTCAAAGTTCCTCTTACCTCGGATCCGACCGTAGTTTCTTAGGTTGCCATAGTAGTTGGCAAAAAGGAACTTCGGGGTATGGATACGAGGAACCCAACCTGGTGTCCGGGTTCACAACTCGTAGCCGAGGCCACCTTCGCCACCTCGGACTCGGAAAGACACCCCTCTTTCTCTTCCTGCTCTACCTAGTGGTGCCTCCACCTCAGGTGTCTCTAAAACTCTTTCTTCTATTTTGTCCACTTGCTTTCATGGAGAAAATTTCCTCTGTGGCCTTGGAACTCAAGGACCTCCTCCGGTCATTCAAGACTGTCTTCCAGTCTATGACCATCAACCAGAAAATCGCCCAATCTCAACTCCGAGAGCAACAGGATGTGCTCCTAGAGATGAAGGCTCGGTGAAGGAGCGAGAGGGAGCCGATCGAGCTTCTTCGGAGAGACGCTCCAAGGCAGCTCAAGATCAAGGAGACTCGGACACCTATGAGGAATCCTCAAGTCCTACCAAGTCCTCCTCAAATAGAGGAGAAGATGAAGAAGAAGATCAAGAAGAAGCGAAAAGCTCGCGGCCGATGCGGCTCTTTTTAGCATGGTGAGCTAGAAGGCCAAGGAGACCAAGAAGGACAAGGAGCAACAACCGAGGGTCCGAGTACTCCTAAAGCGCTACCGAAGTGATCGGCTTAGATAGGCTGTCCGAGTGGATTAGAAGAACCTACCGATCAAGGACGGTCGGCAGTAGGTCTACCCGAGCACACCCCTCCGGTCGTTCGGTTCCAAGAAGACGAGCCTCTGGATGAACTAGTTCCGGGTCGGCCACTCGGAACCGAGCCGATGCCGGAGATCCCTGTACTTCCTCCGCCGTGCTCAAGCACATCATTAAGATCTTATCAGCGCCGGCGCACCACTCGTCCTTCCTCCTCCACTCGGACTAACCCATCCCCTCCTTAATTTCTTAGTCTTTTGTTTACGAGTGTTTCATTTTTTTCTTTTTCTCTCTTTTGTCCGGACATCAAATATGTACTTCTCGTTGTATTCTTTCCATTTTTTTGTTTTTGCTGAAGGCAAGGGGAGAATAGATAGAAAAAAATTTGTTGTCTTGTTTAGGGGAGTCTCTCTCACTGTTGTAAATATTGTATTTGAATTCAATGAATTCATGCATTTTGTTACAATTTTCTAAGTTCAATGACTAATGCAATTATTTACGAGTTTCCATCAAATATGTTTTCTTGCTTAGCATCGTTATTGAAATCAATGCATTTCATTAACAATTATTGTCTATCTGGATTTATTTGTTTTCTTGCTCCGATAGCTATGAAATCTTAAGTTATTTTCTCGAGCAATTTTACAAAATCAGACTTATATCACTAACAAAGTTTTTGTCTAAGTATGGAATGCCTTTCATCAAAAAGGGGAAATTAAACACTCGGACTCTATACTTACACGTTTCGAGTTCCATCTAGGAATCAGGTATAAGAACTCTTCTCTCATAAGGTTTTGATTTCAAGTCATTCTATGTATCTTATAAACTTTTCTGAGTGATATAACATTTCCTCTCGAGTGTTATAGAATCTATTATGCTGCTTTCACATGACTCTAATTGACTCGGAAAGCATACTTCTACATGCCACTTCACACTCGGTTCGAGTCACCCAACACTCGGATTTATCGCATATTCAAACACTATCTTTTCGCGCTTAAACTCAGGTCTAACTTAATGGTTCAGAATTACATTGTTCTAAGTCAGCATATTTAGTTTGAATTGTGTTTAGTCTAGATCTAGTCTGTTTACACCGATATTCTTTATCCGACTTGATTGTCCTCTAGACCGACTAAGATGGAACTTGAGTTTCATGGATATTAGACTCAGAAAATTCCATTTCTTTTCCGACTCGGATAATTAGTCACTTAATTAATTTAATTATATTATTATCTCGTGCCTAATCTTGGACCAAAGTATTTTATACTTTGAGAACCAAAGTGATTTAGTTTTGTAGGTTATTCAAACGAGGCTTTCCTAAATTTGAATCACAAAAGTAACCTGGCTTCAAAACGTCAAATCACCAAGCAGACAAGGCTTTTCCACTCGTGACCTAGCCCCAAACACTCGTGTCAGGTTTGTCTCGTTTCCAAAGCTGGAAATCTACAACACCAAGCTCAACGGTGGTTTCCACCTTATTTTTCAAGACACCACCGGTGGTTTTGTGACTTCCAAAGGAGTCAACAACGGTTGCTCAACGTTCATATCTCAACGGATGTGACTCGGAAAATCCTTTACAACAATCACAAAGGACTTCCAGATCGGAAGATGGACACAACGGCTAAGCTGCTTGGTCATATATATATAGAAGTCAACTTTCAAGACTTGAAGATTGCCGAATCTATTGTTAATACACGTACTTGGTCAAAAGTCATTGTATTCATTCTCAATCTTCTACTTACAACTCCAATCCTGTTTTTCATAACTTTATGAGTTGTAAGGTCTTGTACTCGATTATAAACACTTTCTTTCTTACTCTCTAAGTAAGGTCCCTTGACCGAGCTTTAAGGGTTAACTCAGCTCGGTTGTCCCTAACTGTAAGGGTGATCTCAGTTAGGAAGTACTAGATCGGATAAGGTAATTTCTAAGTCTAGGAGAAATTTGTAAGAAGTTGTCTAAGGGAGCAACTAAGGTTAAGTCAGTCTACTATATTTTGTGGACTCAAAATAGTGGATTCGACTTCGTGCTTGGATTAGCACGGTCCGTGGTTTTTGCCCCAGGAGGGTTTCCACGTACTTTCGAGTTATTACTTTTCCGAGTACATTTTAGACTTAGACAGTTTCGAATTCCGTTTAATCTGTTTCTTCACTGCTACTCGAATTATGAGTTTATGCTTTTCCGAATGTATCCTTGCCGCTCACTCACATCGGATCCTTATTTGCTATAATTTTCAAGCAAGTTTCGTCATCACCCTATCCACCCCCTCTAGGGTGATTTATACTCTCGAAGAGCAAACCTTCAATCTCTTTGTAGGGTGCTTTTTTTATTAGTTGTGTATTTTGTTATATGATTAGACTTTATGCAAGAAGATGAACGTAAAAAATAAATCTAAAATGCTTCATTATTTATGTGATGCGAAAAATTTAAGACAAAATGCAAAAAGTTGCATTAGCCCCATTTCCTCCTAAAGAAAATAATAAAAAAAGAAATAGGAATGATAAGTGAAACCACGGTTTCGAGTAACTCGGACTGGAAACTATAAAAGAAACGGGCGAAAAAATAAGGAAATGGCGCATATATGAAGGTGTTGGCTACAGAGCAGAGCCAAGACACTCGGTTAAACCGACCAAGCAACGAGCTAACGTGACAGGGCCCAATGGATTCTCAAGCGAGTGGCAATGTGAGACAAGGTTAAGAGTTCGAGAAATTTAATAAATCGGTGATCCTAAATAGAACGCAACCGAGAACTCTTAATAGAAGTTCCCTAATCCAAATCATAAGTTCCCATAAATTCCAACATCCAAAAATATCATGAACTTCATGGTTGAGTTGACTTGGTGGATGCACGAGACTCGGGAGGTGGAAAGAGTAGGTCTATCTATTTATGAATTGAACACCCTATTCAACATTAGATAGGTTAAGATCCATTGGACTCTTCTAAGGGTTGCGATGTCCCACTCGGGATTTTATGATGCATGTCTTCAATTTTGGAGATAGGGAGTTATGCTCACTCCCCGAAGAGTTTGATGTCATAATTGGTTGCGGTTGCATTCGTCGAACTAAATCAGTTGTTCCCACGTTACCGAGCAACATGGTGGGAACCTACAACCAACTGCTAGGACTAAACAAAAGCGATATGGAGTTGATCTTAATTAGGAATGAGGTTAGCATGGCTAACCTTTTGTTGCAGCTTTCGTCCCATATACAGAGTTGGGGCCAACGTGCATCCGGAAGTGTTGGGCTATTGCTATGTACCTGATTGGAGGTTTCCTATTGGTAGAAAGTGACATGGATAGGGTGCCTGCAACAATATTAAATGTGTTAAAGCAACCGGGAGAGCATCACTGCATGACCCAACCGATTCTAGCTGAAACCTTCATGGGTTTGAGATAGATTTAGGAGGATTTAAATGAGAACTTTGCCGGCAGCCCCCTTTTATTTTAAGTATGTTATGACTAAAGTGCCCATTAAAAACCCAGTGGGTGATGGCGGAAATCTAGTGTCGATTGACGGGGCTTCCATAAGGTGTCGACTTACACTTTTTTTAATCTCGTTGGGTCGCTAACTAGGACTCGGTTAGGTAATGCAAAGCATACATAACTTTCCAAACATTTTGCATCCGTTGTGTGCAGATCCGGCTAGTTGAGCACCTGGGTTTAGTGTTGGCACCTACTAGGATCAACACGTAGTTAGCTTCGTAATTATGTCGGAGGCCTCATCATACAACCTTAATCGAGCGGTCGACTTGTTGGATGGAAGGGATGATTGGATGCCCCTCGTGATTTGGTGCATCAGCCATTAGCATGTATCCTAATTTAGGATGCATTCCATAAGGTACCCATACATGGGGCTATTAAGATTCTAGTACAACACACATTACTTCCCACACGATGTTATGTGGCAAATGGGCTTGGTACAGGACATTCCTTGTATGGATTGTGTATAACCAACTTCATGGTACAAGCCTAATAGTGTTAGGTAAGTCCAGTCTTGGAGTGAGTACTAGATGAACCTCGCCATAGTTGGGGAAGCCTAAGGAGGAACAATCGGAAGATGTCTTTGACTTTTATCCGGAGTGGATAAGGGAGGTTGACCCGATGATGCACGTAACACTCAGTGCTAGAAAGTGAGAACTAAGGAGGGATGGTCCTCGCTGCTGCAGCCTTGCATATTCGTGAAGTAGCTCCCGAAGATGATGAGGAGGCTCGAAGAAGAGAAGTTGAGGCTCAAGAAGAGGAAGAAATGAGGGTCCACATGATCGAAGAAGTGAAGAAGCAAACCCAAGGAGATATAACTAAGTCTAGCGACCCAAAAGGAAAGAAGGTCAAGAAGGACTAGGGCCTAGTAATAAGAATGTTATTTTATTATTACTCGAATTTTTATTTTGCCTCTTACGATTTAATTTCCAAGATGTATGCTTGTTTTCCCATTTTTCTATGCATTAGGATAAGTAGTAGGCTTATCCCTATTATTAATAAAGTAAAAACAAGTATTATGCTTATTTTTATGCTTTATTAATTTTTAACTACTCACCAAATCAATTTAAATGGACTACCTTTAAAAAAGAAATAATCTGACCTCACATAATGGACCATTAAAATATGAACCCTTTAAAAACAATAAATCACACAAAAATAATGTGGGCCACTCGGAATGTTTGGGGGCAATTTTCGATTGGGTTCAATCTTATGCCTAGTTTGCTTATTTTGTTGCTAAACATAGTATTTTTTTCAACTGGTCAAGATTTGTATATTAAAATAACTCTAGACCATCTAAATCTGTCGGCTTAACTACTCTTCCCGGCAGGATTTCACCGAGGATATATGGTCCTTGCCATTTGGGCCTAAATTTTCCTCTTGGATCCCGGATAAGTGCACGAATCTCCTTTAGTACGACATCACCAACTTGTAAGTGACAAGGTCTAAGCTTTTGTTGAATGTCCTTGATATACGTGACTATTTGGACATTATGTAGAGCATGTAAACATTGTTCATCTCATATGACCAACTCTTCATACAACACTTTAACCAAGTCTTCTTTTGGAATTTGATTTTCAACTATTATTTTTAATGAAGGAATGGAAATCTCTATTGGATGGAATGCTTCCATGTCATAAACTAAGGAGTAAGGAGTTTCTCCTGGTAGAGATCCTAATTGAAGTTCGATAACCCCGTAAGGTCAAGGATAATTTATCGGGCCAATCCTTATAGTTGATAGCCATATTTTCTACCATCTTATGAATATTCTTATTAGCCGCCTCGATTGCTTCATTTGTTTGAGGGCGATAGGGTGAAGACCTATGATGTTGGATCTTATACTTCTTGAGTAAGTCTCGCTACTCCCTTCTTAAAGTGACTACCATAGTCACCGATCAACTTATCAGCTCATGTGGTACCCCATAATGGCATATGATATTGCGAGGTATAAACTTTGTCACATGCTTCAAT
Source organism: Talinum fruticosum (assembly GCA_021018815.1). NCBI lineage: Eukaryota > Viridiplantae > Streptophyta > Magnoliopsida > Caryophyllales > Talinaceae > Talinum > Talinum fruticosum. The sequence continues at coordinate 8,042,671 of JAITYX010000003.1, read as the reverse complement.
GTAACGGTAACATAGGATGCAACTTCAACCCACTTAGTAAAGTAGTCAATTACTACTAGTACAAACTTGTGACCTCCCATTCTTTTAGGAGTCACCTTACCGATAATGTCTATTCCCAAGCAGAGAATGACCATGGTGATGCAAGTGTTGTTAGGAAGAAAAGCGGTCATGCTCGTAGATTTGTGTATATCTCGACACTTGTGACATCTTTTGACAAAATCATGATAGTCCGTTGACAAAGTTGACCAATAATACCCTAATCTCTTAATTTTATGAACCAACATTCTTCCACTCATGTGAGGTTCATATTCTCCACCTTGAACTTCAGCCATTATATGCTCTACTTCACGTTGGTTAATGTAAAGAAAGCTAACACCCATGTCGGTTTTCTTGTATAGTTGTCCTCGACTTAGAACATATTAAGCAACTACCATGCGAATAGATTGTTGGGCTCTAGGAGTAGAGTCCGGTGGGTATTCTTGGCTATTTAAATATTGGTAAATATCATAGTACCAATTGGTTTGGCTTGTACTCGAACACTTTCAATGCGTAGACATATGCACGTAAGCTCCTCCATTCCGTACTAATAGCCATTGAGTAAATGCCACTCGGCAATGTTAATCATAGATGCTAGTTTCGCTAAGGCATTTGCAAATTGATTGATGACCCTATGAAGGTATGTATATGAAATGTTGTCAAAGTGTTTTGCTAATTCCATGAGGTGCACTTGGTTAGGTGCCAAGGCTTCTGCTCGTGGAGATCTACTTAATGATCGGACTCGAGTCACCATAAAATCTAATGTTCTTGGCCCTTATTTCGTTGCAGCTTGTAAACTTGTGATGCACGGTTCGTACTCGGCAACATTGTTGGTAACCTCAAAATCTAGCTTAACCGAGATAAGAGTATGTGCTCCTTATGGCAGGACGAAAAGAATCCCTACCCGAGACTAAAATAATCCCTACCCAAAAGCCCTTGTGATTGGAATCTTCATCGAAGTACATAGTCCATTTATCTTATTGCTCACGTATGGTTGTTACCTCTAAAGCCCTTGTGATTGAGTTTGAATTACGATAACATAACCGTCCATCAACTTATCTTATTGCTCATATATAGGTGTTACGTAATTTACTTGATGGGGTCCATTGGTGCTACTACTTGTATCGAATGGGTTAGCATGTATTGTATGAGCTTCGAGTGGCCCAAACTAAAGCCCGACATTTTCTTTAGGGGAGTATATCGGGTTTCATACTATAAGAATTCCTTACTTAGGTAGTACATGGCATGTTGTTCTTTCTCATCCTATTGAGCTAGCATGGCTCCCATTACGGCCTTTGTGGTTGCGAGATATAAGAGTAATGCTTGCCCAGCTTGTGGGGAATTAAAACAGTGGATTAGCCAAGTACATGTTAACCTTTTCAAATGCAGTTTGGCACTCTTTATCCTATACATGCTTGGCTCCGTTCTTGAGCTTATTTAAGATCGGTTTGCATATCATAGTCGGCTTTGTTATAAAATGGCTAATGTATTGCACACAACCTAAGGAACCCAATACCGTTTCTCGGTCTTCGGTGATACAATCTATTGAATGGATTTGATATTGGATGGATCAACCTTGATTCCTCTAAGACTCACAATAACGCCTAATAACTTGCCTAAAGTTACCCCAAAGGAACATTTCTAAGGGTTAAGGCGCATTGTATTTCCGTAGTCTTTCAAAGAATTTCCTCGGTAAGGTAAGTGTCGAGCCTTGTCTTTAGACTTAATAATCATATCGTCAACGTAAACCTAGGCTTCTTTAGGGATCATATCGTGCAGCAAGGTCATGGCTGTCCTCTCGATATGTGGCCCCGCTATTGTTCAAGCCAAACGATATTACTATAGAAAAATATGTCCCCATTGAGTGATGAAGGTTATCTTTTCCATATCCTCCTCTCGTCATCTTAACCTGGTTAGTAATCGGCATAACCATCCATAAAGGAGATGGCTTGTCGTGTTATCAACCAGGATGTTTATATGGGTAAAGGAAAGTAATCCTTAGGGCTACCCTTATTCAAACCTCCGAAATCGACACACATCCGAACCCTTCCATCCTTCTTCGAGACTCGGTACGATGTTTGCTACCCACTTAGTGTAGTGTACTACTCTAATGAATTTGGCATATGATTTCTTATGGACCTCCTTTTTAATCTTTAACACCCATTCAGGTTTCATCTTCCTATGCTTCTCCTTAAATGGCTTAGCATCTTCATAGAAAGGAATTTTATGTTTTCATATATTAGGATCTATTCCTGGCATGTCTCTATAGGACAAAGCGAAGACATCTATGAATTCTCGAAGGTTTGCTCTTGGAGAGACTTAGACACCCTAGAGGGGGTAATAGGGTGATGAGGAAATTTAAGCAAAGACTAAAAGATTAAATTCCGAAACCGACTTTGAAAGAGTCTCGAGTCTAAATTGAACTCGTAAAAGTGTTAACTCGTAAAATACGTGGATACCCTCCTGGGCGGAAAACCACTGGTCAGTGCTAGTCCAAGCACCAAGTCAAATCCAAGTATTTTGAATCCATAAAATACAGCTTGAAAGACTCAACCCGAATTCCTCCCTTAGACAATTCCTTACAAGATTTTCCTAGACTCGAAGTTCCGTAGTCCGATCTAGTACTTCCTAACCGAGGTAACCTTTACAGCTTAGGGACAACCGAGCTGAGTTAACCCTTACAGCTCAGCCAAGGGACCTTGCTCGAAAGTAAGAATAAGTGTTTGTGACTCGATTACAAGACCTTACAACTCGGAAAGATGTTAAGTACAGAGTTGGAGTTGTAAGTAGAAGATTGAATGAGAATTATAGAGAGATGAATTCAGCAATAGGTTCAATAATCTCCTCGTCTTGTGAAGTGACTTCTATTTATAGATGACCGGGAAGATTAGCCGTTGTGACTATCTTCCGATTAGAAGTCCTTTGTGACCGTTGCAATAGTTTTTCTGAGTGACTTAGAAAATATCCGTTGAGGTGTGAACGTTGGGCAACGACACTTGACTCCTTTGGATGTTCCAATCTACCGGTGGTGTTCGAAAAGTAGGGTGGAAACCACCGTTGAGCTTGGCGTTGCAGATTTCTAATTTTGGAAATGCACAACCCCGACACGAGTGTCCGGGCCTTGGTCGAAGTAGAAAAAGCCTTGTCTCGCTGGTGATTTGACATCTTAAAGCTCGGTTACTTTTGTAATTCAAAAGTAGGATAGCCTCGTTTGAATAACCTACAAAGTAAATCAATTTGGTTCTCAAAGTATAAATTACTTTGGTTCAAGTTTAGATACGGATAATATTTTAATTTAGATAATTAAGTGTCTAATTATCTAAGTTCCGAAAGAGTGGAATTTTCTAAGTCTAATATCCATTATACTCAAATTCCATCCGAGTCAATCTAGAGATGAAACAGTCCGATAGAGAATATCGAGTAATGAAACTTGATATAGACAAGCACAGCTCAAACGAAACATGCCGACTTAAAAGGATGAATTAACACTCGTAATTCAATCAAACTTAGATTACAAAGTCGACCCGAGCTTATGCGCGTTAGAGAAAATATTTGAACATGCAAAAATTTTGAGTGTTGTCTCGAGTGACTCGTAACTATGTGTGAAAGGATAAGTAAGAGTGTGCTTTCCGAGTTAGTCGAATCAAGTGAAAACATATGCAATAGTATCTCTAACACTCAAAAAGATTCTAAATCACTCGTAAAAGTTTCTAAAGCACTTAGAATGACTTCTAATCAAAACTTACAAGAGATAAAGTCTCGTACCTTATTCCTTGATGGTACTCACATGATATATTTGCAAAGTCCGAGTTTTCAATCTCCCCTTTTTATGAAAGGCATTCCATACTTGGATAGAAACTTGGTTAGTGATATAGATCTGATTTTTCATTCTTTCTCAAGAAGTAAGTTAGAGAAACAGTGCAAATAAGCTTAGTGAAATGAGTGATTAAACCTTAGATTGTATCGGAGCAAGTAAGCTTAGATTGCATTAGTGTTAAAGACTGAAGTGTCAAAGCAATGATAGACTCGAGTTGTTGAATCGTAACAAAGCAAATTACTGAGCAAGAAATTTAAACTCGAAATAATTGAAACTCAGAAAGTAATAAGCATGAAACCGAAACTTCATTAATATTCATAACAAATACATACACAAAAGAGGGTGAGAAAAACTCCCCTAAACAAGACAACAAATTTCTAAATATTCTCCCCTTACCTTTCAAAGAAAAACCAAAAGGAGGAAGAATGTAACAAGAGTATACAAATTTGTATGTCCGGAGAAAAAAATTTGAAAACAGAAGAAGAAAATTTCTAAGATGGAGGGGAGGGAGCAATCTCGAGTCGAGGATGGTGGACGTGCAAGTGCGCCTTCGCCGATAAGATCTTGAAGATGTAGATGAACTAGGCGGGGCAAGCACTCGGTATCTCCTGAATGAGCTCGCCTCGAGTGGTCGACCCGTAACTAAGTCGTTCGGAGGTTCGTCCTCCCGGAACTCGACTAAGGGAGGTGCCGGCTCGCCGCCGATCGACCATGGGCAGCAGGGTCTTCCGACCCACTCGGACTACTATCCGAGCCGATCACTTCCGGTTGGGGTTCTGGAGCACCCCGGCCCTCTCGCTACTTCAGCTCCCGTTTCTACTTCCTTCTCCCCTTCTTCTTTTTCCTCAAACGGAGCTGCCTCAGCCATAGGCTTTGCTTCTTCTCCTTCTTCTTCTTCTTCTTCTTCCCCTGCAGAGGGGCATTTGGCCTGACTCGAGGATTCTTTTAAAATATCCGAGTCGATCGAATCCCGAGCCGCCTTGAGCGTCTTTTCCGAAGGAACTCAATCATCTCCCTTTGCTCCTTGACTAGTGCTTTCATCTTGAGAAGCACGTCTTGCCGCTCTTGGATTTAGGATTGAGCCGTTTCTCGATTGATGGTCATAAATCGAAGAACAATCTGCAATGATCGGAGGGTGTCCTTGAATTCAATGGACACCGAGGAAAGCTTGTCCATTATGGCAAGTGGACAAAGTAGAAGAGAGAATCTGAGAAACACCCGAGGTGGAGGAGGTAGAGAAAGAGGGAGTTAAGTCCGAGTCCGAGGCGGAGAAGGAGGCCTCGCTTCGAGCTATAAACCCGGACACCCGGTTTGGTTTCTTGGTATCCATACCCAAGAAGTTCTTTTTGCCAACGACAATGGCAACCTCGAAACCACGTTAGGATCTAAGGGAAGGGGAACTTTGAATTGCTTGAAGATTAGGGTCGAAGAGCCCCGAAACGAAGTGGGGTGGACATCTTGGTCCGAGTCCGAGCAGGTACAGTAGCCCTCAAGAATGTCGTAAAGAGCTTTAAGATGCTTGGAGTTAGGGTTCTCCTTGCTAGAATGCTCGAGAGAAGAAGGTCCTCATCAGCAGAAAGCATAGAAGACGAGCTTCTAACTTGAGTTGAGTCACGGAGAAGTTTTTACGTGACTCAGAAACTCTTTGGCATATTTTTCGAAGAATTCATCAAGCAACCTCGTTGAAAGGTATGGGGTTGCTGTTGAGGAAAAGAGAAGAGACTTTGAAGAGACGGTGAAGAAGATAGGTGTTGATGTGAACCGTGACATTTTGAACTCTAAAGGTGAGGATACCCTCGTAGCTAGAGAGGTTAGAATAAAACTCGAAACGAGTTCTGGGTATATGAACTCGCTGAAACAGAGGAAATTGTAAACCCCGTTGATTTGATGTGAGCCAGCCACGAAAACTTTATGGTCGGGAAGAATTTGTCATCCAACGTTAGATGTTGGGTGACACCGATTTTGAGGGATTGGAGGGGACTTCCGGCTTTTAGTACGAGGTTTCTTGGTGGCGTAACCAAGAAAATCAGGGTGGGAACCTCTTTTCGACATGTTTGTAAGAAAAGAAAGAGATGAACTTTTGAGAGAGAGGGAAAGAGAGATAAAGAGAGAAAAAGCTCGACGAGACCGAGGGAGAAAAAAAAATGAGAGAGTAGAAAGAGAGAGTTGAGAGGGACAAGTGCTTACTTGAGACTTCTTTCACTTATCTTAAGAGCGATGAAATCTTCTTTGAACGTAGAAAGCTTGCTTGAGTTGAAGTAAGTGAGAGAGAGAGAGTGTGTAAAGAGTAAAGTAGCATAATGAAGGAAAATAGATGCTATTTATAGAGAAAGAAATATCCTTCAGTGGTACGTTCGACCCAGCTCTTCAACGGTCGCCTTAGACCGGTGTGACTGTTCCGCTCTCCAACGGTTAGAATTCTAGTGATTGTCTCCCAATGGCTAGTTGTCTTATCGATGCGAGAGAGAGAGAGAAGAGAGAGAAAGAGAGAGAAAAGAGAGATTTTAAAAGAAATTTCTGAAATTCTCCACCGATCTAGAGATGATTTCGTAAGTTTGATGTCCATTTTTTCTCAAAATCCGAGTCCGACTTAGTGAAGTTTCTAAGTGACTCGAAACCGCAGACAAAGAATAACTCATAGCTCAAGTATCGCTATCTCAACCGAACTGATTGTTATTTTAAAGATAGAAGGCGTATATCATATAAACATGCAAAGAAAATTTTACTCGTAAAAGCACATAATTATGCATTGATCATGCCAAACTCATTCCTAATAAAGCAAAACCGATCCTCACTAAGTGGCTTAGTAAAGATATCGCCTAATCGAAGTTTGGTAGGAATGAATTCAAGTTCAATATCACCTTTCTCGTAATGGTCTCTTAGAAAATGATACCTGACTTCAATGTGTTTTGTCTTTGAGTGCTGAATTGGGTTCTTGGTGATGTTGATTACACTTTGATTGTCACACTTGATTGGAATTGATTTGAATAAAAGTCCAAGATCTCTCAAGTGTTGCTTGATCTATAAAATCTCGAGCACAAGCATGCTCTAGCCGCAATATACTCAGCTTCAGCGGCTGATAGAGCTACTGAGTTTTGCTTCTTTGAGTGCCAAGATATCGTGGATTGGCGGGCTCTCGAGGTGCTCTTTCTATCAACTTTGTACCCAGCATAGTCAGCATCCGAGTATCCAAGTGAGAGTCGGTTCCGAGTCTCTTGAGTACCATAGACCTAGATTCTCGAGTCCCTGCAAGATATCTCGAATATTCTCTTTACTACAGTAAGATGTGATTCTTTTGGATTAGCTTGAAATCTTGCACACGGACATACACTAAACATTATGTCTGGCCTACTGGAAGTAAGATATAGCAAAGATCCAATCATACCTCGATAGAGTTTCGATCTACCGCTTTACCTTTCTCGTCCGAGTCTAGTTTTGTACTGCTACTCATAAGTGTTGCTGCATATTTTGGGTCTTGAAGTTTGTACTTCTTCAGTAGCTCTTTGGTATCCTTTGATTGATGGACATAGATGTCATCTTTGTCTTGCTTGATTTGTAGACCAAGGAAGAAATTGAGTTCTCCCATCATACTCATTTGAAATTCTTGTCTCATTAACTCGAAAAATCTCGACACGTAATTTCATTAGTAGCTCCAAAGATTATGTCATCAACATAGATCCGAGCAATAAGAAAGTCTTTCCCCTTAGTTTTTATAAAAAGAGTCTTGTCAATCTGGCCTCTTCTAAAATCATTTTCAACTAAGAAATTGCTCAGTCTTTCATACCAAGCTCTGGGAGCTTGTTTAAGACCATAGAGAACTTTTTGCAATTTGAAAACATGATTTGGAAATTCTGAGTTTTCAAATCCAGGGGTTGCTCAACATATACTTCCTCTTCAATGAAACCATTAAGGAATGCACATTTAACATCCATTTGATATAATTTGATATTCATGCTAGATGCAAATGTCAACAAGATTCTAATAGCTTCAATTCTCGCAACAAGTGCAAAGGTTTCCCCACAATCAATCCCTTCTTCTTGATTGTAACCTTGAGCCACAAGTCTAGCGTTATTTCTGACTACCAATCCACCTTCATCCAGCTTCGTTCTTGAAAACCCATTTGGTTCCTATGACTGCGTGGTCGAAGGTCATTTGGTCGAGTCCGGACTTGGTTTCTTTTGAATTGATTGAGTTCCTCTTGCATGGCCTCTACCCATTTAGGTTCATTTAGGGCCTCTAGTACATTTATGGGTTCAATTAATGAAATGAATGCAGTGGATGCACATAGATTTTATAGAGAGGAACGAGTTCTTACCCCACTCGTTGCTATTAGACAAGATGTTTTCGAGTGGGTGGCTCGAAGCACACTTCAATGCTCTACCTGTTCTTTGGTTCACCAGATCTGTAAGTTGAATTGGTTGATCCTCGAAGTCTCGTTCCGATTGAGCTTGTTCATCTAATAGACCTTCACCATTCTGAGTTGGTTCATGAGTTGTCTCATTCTAAGTCAAGTTGTTCGAAGTCACTTCATTCCGAGTGACTTTGATTTGATTCTCGATGAGCTCATTTTCACCAAGATCATCATCTCTGCTGAGCTTTAGGTTTGAGAATGTTGACTCACTTGGTTTTGCCTGTTCAATCGCATCAAAGACAACGTGGATACTTTCTTCCACTTTGTTAGTTCTTTTATTGAAAATACGATATGCTTTGCTATGACATGAATAACCAAGAAAAATACCTTCATCTCACCGAGCATCAAACTTGGTCACGTGATCCTTGCCCTTATTATGAACAAAACACTTACGCCCAAAGGGTTTAAAATATGAAATTTTGGGTTTCTTCCCTTGGTAGAGCTCGTATGGAGTTTTCTTTAGGATGGGTTTAATAAGGCATTTGTTTAATGTGTAGTTTATCGTGTTGACTGCCTCAGCCAAGAAATAGTAGGGTAGATCATGTTCAATCATCATTGTCCTTCCTATTTCTTCAAGAGTTCGGTTCTTTCTCTCCACTACTCCATTTTGTTGAGGAGTTCTTAGCACTGAGAAATTGTGGGAGATGCCATTCTTATCACAAAACTCGCAAATTCCGAGTAGTAGAACTTCCTTCCATGGTCGGCTCAAATTCTCCGGATCCGAGTCCGAGACTCAACTTGGATTTTCCCGTAGAGCTTGCTGAACTCTTTGAAAGCTTCATTTTTGTGCTTAAGAAAATAAACCTAGGTAAATCGTGAGTAGTCATCAACAATCACAAGCACATATGATTTACCTCCGAGACTCTTGACAGGGATTTCACCACATAAATCCATATGCAACATTTCAAGCACTTTGGATGTGGAAACGGTTTTCAGAGATTTGAAAGATGATTTGACCAGTTTCCCTTTTGTGCATGCTTTGCAGATTTTATCTTTCTTAAATGCACAGTTAGGCAATCCTCTAACTAAACCATGAGAAGCAAGCTTCTTAATGGTATGCATGCTAATATGACCTAATCTATGATGCCATGTCCATGAATCATCATATAGAGATGCTTTTAAGCAAGATAGATTCTCGACTTGGTTCGAAAGAGGAATAGTGTAGGTGTTACCCGATCTCTTACCCGAGAGCTTGGTCTCCTTGGTAGTATCATTAGAAATATAACGGTTGGTCTGAATGAATCTTACCTCTTAACCTTTGTCACACAGCTGAGAGATGCTAAGTAGATTGTACTTTAATCCCTTGACAAGATATACTCGGGTCGACCAAATCGTTTCCTTTTCCAATCTTGCCTATCCCAATTATCTTCCCTTTGCTCGTCATCTCCAAATATGACTTTGCCTCCCTTGTACTCTTCTAACTCGTAAAAGAGTCTTGGATTTCCTGACATGTGATGTGAGCATCCACTGTCCAGTTACCAATGCCCTTTTGTTCTTTTCTCGAGCCACTCGCAAGTTAGAACCAAACTAACCTTTCTCACTTCCTCTAATGAACCCAAGTAACTTCCTTTACCGTGGTCCTTTTCCGAGGAAGAAGACTCTTGGGAACCCATATTTGGATAACTTTGGATTTGGTCGGATTATGAGTCTTTCTTTTAGAAAACCGAGTCCGTGTCTCTATCTTTTGAAACTCTTTCCTTTTATAAACAGGAGGAGAAGGTTTTCTCCCGTAAGCTGGTCCGGGTTCAGTCCTCCTTTCATTCTTATGAATGGGACCGTGCTCAGCTTTCCTCAACTTCACAGTTGTGGAATCCTTTTGAAGAGTTCCGAGTAGGAATTGGATTCCTCTTCTTTGTTAAAACCAAGTCCTTCTTTTCGAAGGAGACACATTGAGACCCTAAGAGCATGTCAAGGTTTTTCTAACCTTGAGTAAATTTTAAAACAAGCTCTTGAGACTCATTGCGCTCTTCCTTCGGATGCTCATTTTCTCTTCGAGTGACTCGGACTCAGTCTCATTAGATTGAGCACTAGTCTTGAGTTCTCTTAGAGTAAGTCTCAGCTTTTCTAATTCATTTTTCAAAGAGATGCTCTCAAAAGTAACAGACCTAAGTTGTTCTTTAAACCGAGAAGAATCGAATTGGACTTTTCTTCCAAAGTAAAAATATATTTGGCTAAATTAACTTTGGAAAATTTGAGGAAGTATTCAATTACCTGCCGAGGATTTGTTTCCTCATTGTCCAAGTGATCTCGAGTCCGAGTCCGATTCGGCTTCCGAGTCCGAGAGTGCCATCAGCCACTTTGAATCATCTCGAGTCCTCATCATCTTCGGATGAGTCTTCATCACTCCAAGTGGCCATCATAACCTTTTTCTTCTTTCTGTCCCTTTTTCTCCTGGGATAGTCTTTGACTATGTGTTCCTTGTTGCCATATTCTAAACAGATCGGAGTTCTTAGTTAAAGATAACTTTCAAGGGGAAGAATGTTTACCTTTTCTATCCTTCTTGTCTTTCTTATAAAACTCTTCTCTTGGCTTCTTATCCCATGTCTTGTGCTTCATCAATCTTTTGAAGCCTCCGACGATAAGTACCATGGGATCCTCTTCCGAGGCGAGGAACTCGCATTTGCTTCTCTATTTTCTCGAGGCCTTTAGTGCGATTTTCTTTTTAGTACTCGACCTCTGCATCCTCCTCTTCCAGGTGGATCTCATGGGTGAGTAGCTTCCCAATGAGTTCATCTCGGCTTCAATAAGGACAGGTTCTCGAGCCTCTTCGATGGCTGTAACCTTGGGGCCCCATCTTCTCTTGGGTAGACTTCGAGTGTCTTTCCGCACATTTCCTCGTGGGAAAGTTTTCTACCCAGAGATTTGAGATTGTTAGTAATCTCAATGAAGCGGATGAACATCCGAGTGATGTTCTCTTCTGGCTCCATCTTGAACACCTCGTACTTGTGAAAATATTGGCTAATCTTTGCTTGTCCGACTTGGCTTGTGCCTTCATAAGTGTTGACAAGTGTGTCCCACACTTCTTTGGCCGTGTCACGGCCGACACTCGGTTGTATTCTTCCGAGCTGATGGGGCACATCATAATGTTCATTGGCTTGAAGTTCTTTCGAACTTCTCCGCTTCTTCAGCAGTGTACTCAGCTTTTACTTTGGGCACGAGTCTTGTTTCATAAATCTTCATTGGAATGTAGTTGCCTACTTGTATGATGTTCCAAACATCTTCATCGTGATCCAGCAGAAAACATTCCATGAGCTTCTTCCAAGTGCACAAAGTTAGATCCTTTGAACTTTGGTGGTCTCGTTGGAAGATTTTCCTTCATCGAACTCTCCATTGTTCTCGAGCCATTTGATCTTTAAACCATTAGATGGTTAAATCCTTTTTGAAAGGCTAGGCTTTGATACCAATTGAAGGTTTGCACTTGGAGAGACTTAATCACCCTAGAGGGGGTGAATAGGGTGATGAGGAAATTTAAGCAAAGACTAGAAGATTAAATTCCAAAACCGACTTTGAAACAGATCTCGAGTCTAGATTGAACTCAAAAAGAGTTAACTCGGAAAATACGTGGATACCCTCCTGGGGCAGAAAACCACGGTCGGTGCTAGTCCAAGCACGAAGTCAAATCCACTATTTTTAATCCACAAAATACGAGTAGAAAGACTCAACCGTAATTGCTCCCTTAGACAATTCCTTACAAGATTTTCCTAGACTCAAAAGTTCCCTAATTTGATCTAGCACTTCCTAACCGAGGTAACCTTTACGAGTTAGGGACAACCGAGCTGAGTTAACCCTTACAGCTCGGTCAAGGGACCTTACTCGTAAAGTAAGAATAAGTGTTTGTGACTGATTACAAGACCTTACAACTCGTAAAGATGTTAAGTACGTAGTTGGAGTTGTAAGTAGAAGATTGAATGAGAATTATAGAGAGATGAATTCAGCAATAGGTTCAACAATCTCCTCGTGTTGTGAAGTGACTTCTATTTATAGATGACCAGGAAGATTAACCGTTGCGACTATCTTCGATTAAAAGTCCTTTGTGACCGTTGTAATGGTTTTTCTAAGTGACTTAGAAAATATCCGTTGAGGTGTGAACATTGGGCAACGGCTCTTGACTCCCTTGGATGTTCCAATCTACTCGGTGGTGTCCGAAAAGTAGGGTGGAAACCACCGTTGAGCTTGGTGTTGCAGATTTCTAATTTTGGAAACAGACAACCCTAACACAGTTGTCCGGGCCTTGGTCAAAAGTAGAAAAAGCCTTGTCTCGCTGGTGATTTGACATCTTGAAGCTGATTACTTTTGTAATTCAAAAGTAGGATAACCTCGTTTGAATAACCTACAAAAGTAAATCAATTTGGGTCTCAAAGTATAAAATACTTTTGTCCAAGTTTAGATACATATAATATTTTAATTAAGATAATTAAGTGCCTAATTATCTAAGTTTTGAAAGAGTGGAATTTTCTCGAGTCTAATATCCATTATACTTAAATTCCATCCGAGTCAATCTAGAGATGAAACAAGTCTAATAGAGAATATCGGAGTAATGAAACTTGATATAGACAAGCACAGTTCAAACGAAACATGCTGACTTAGAAGGATGAATTAACACCGTAATTCAATCAAACTTAGATTACAAAGTCGACCCGAGTTTATGCGCGTTAGAGAAAATATTTGAACATGCGAAAAGTTTGAGTGTTGTCCGAGTGACTCGGAACTATGTGTGAAAGGATAAGCAAGAGTGTGCTTTCGAATCGGTCGAATCAAGTGAAAACATATGCAATAGTATTCGTAACACTCGTAAAAGATTCTAAATCACTCGTAAAAGTTTCTAAAGCACTTAGAATGACTTGTAATCAAAACTTACAAGAGATAAAGTCTCGTACCTTATTCCAAGATGGTACTCACATGATATATCCGGAAAGTCCGAGTCTTCAAACTCGTTAACTATGAAGTCAAGTGCTTCGCTCTTCTTGATTTAGAGTTTTCCCAATCTTAACTTCTTGAGGATAATCTAGAGATCCAATTTCAATAGTGATTGTATCATCTAGAATAGGTGAGTAATTTTCATAATCTTCTATAACTATTATTAATTTTTTAGGGATTTTTTGTTCATTATTAGAGGCAAAAAAATTAAGAATATGAGAAGGCAATGAGGAAGCGTAAAGATTCATCTCGTTGAATGAAGAAAGGAGTATAACAAACTAGGAAATAGAAACAACAGAATTAAGAGAAGAAGAACTAACAGAATTAGAAAAACAAAGACTAGCCCTAGCTATAGACTCTAAAGTAGAGTGCTCTCTTAAGATGACAACGAACTTTTTGCCCTCTTCGGTATCAATTCAAGTAATGTCATTCGACCCTTCTTTATCTACGTCAATCATGATGTTCGGTGGATCGAACTTCGAGTGTGACATAGCCTTGGACGGTACCGAATTCATATCCCCTCTCGGGCGCTTCTCTTGTTTAAGCAACGGACCAAAAATGTTGCTCCCTACCAAGTTGGTCCAATCTAGGGTAGATTGTTCTTTTTAAGGAGGAAGGGTGCTTCCTCCTCTAGCTTCGATAGTCGTTGAAGATTTCTAACCCCGTAACTAAGATGCCCTTTTCTTTTAGATAATAGGGCTTAAGAAAACCATAGTAAGGAAAGTCATCTCCTTTCTACATAAACTCCCCATTCATATTGCGTAGGTAGGGTTTAATTGGTTAGACTGTTACAGGTGTAGTCTTCTTAACTTAAACTTCCCACTTAGCTTTGGCTATATCTTTATTAGTTGGGTGGTAGTCGAGGCCAAATTTATAGTTGTTAGTGGGGTTTAAGGGCGGATAGATTGGGTGGTATGCCCTACGTCCAATAGCTAATTCGAGAAAGTACCCCTTATTCCTTAACATCAAATGGATGCTAGGGTAGGAATAAGGATCAAATTCTAGAGGTTCTTTATCCTTTTCCGAAGTAGCTACGGTCTCGAAACCATACGGATCTTCATCATTGGCATCATGCTCGACCTCAATGACCAAGTCCGTAGTAGTTATCGTAGCACAGAGGTTGTCTCCTTTAATAGCCACAACTTGTCCTTTAATAATCATTTCAACCTTCTGGTGTATTGTAGATGGAACTACTTAGTGTTCGTGTAGCCAAGGGCATCCTAGAAGAAGGTTGAAAGTGCCGAGGATGTCTAGTGAAGACTCACGTACAAACTAACCCCTTATCTAATTTTGATTTTAAGTCATTCATCCAAAACTTAGATATATCCCTTTGCATTTTGCATTAGCTTCAGATTCTTGATGAGTCTAAACTAACCCAAGACTCGAGCATCAATAAATATCTTTCGGAGTCTAAGGACTCGGCTCTACTTAGAAAAGTAAAAACTAACTTAGAGCACTAACCGAGACACTTAATTTTGGAAACCGACCCACTAAGTATGGCTGAGATTAAAACTTTATCAAATAATTTCACAATTTTAATTGATTTTTTAAACTGGCTCACTTCACATTTTGAAACAAAATTACCTCGTGTTTATGATAAATTGGTCGAATAATTAAGTTAAATTTAATTTTATAGGCAAACATTGAAATATGTCTAAAGAACTCTTTGAACTCATTTATCTCATATTTAATCATTGAGTTTAGACATATATGGAATTTGAACATTAAATATTTGACCTGAAAAATTCTACTTTAATAGATTAAGGAATTTTAGTCGTTAACCGATTTTTTAAACTAATCCTTATCTAACGTTAGACCAAAGTATGTTTATACTTTGAGTACCAATTGTAATTTATTTTTATAGGTTTATTAAAGCTGAATAATATCAGCTTAAAGAAAAACCAAACAGCTTCATTACTTGTTCAAAGCTAGCGAGATAGAAAAGGCATCTTTTCCGGACGGACTCAAAACACTCGTGTCGGGAATGTTTGTTTTCATTTTTGGTAACTTCTAGCTTTTGAGTCTAACAGCTTGTTTCTAACTTGCTTCTCATATACAACAATTTGGTAGGATTGGTTTTGGAGGCTAGAACCTATGTTCAACGACTACTTTCATAATAGTTCTATTTCGGAGGACTCATACTGCTCGTTGTAACGGCTAGCTAAGCCAAAAACTCCAGCCTAAGGCACAATGACTTTCTACGTACTGCCTATAAATAGAAGACTTGATTCAAGAATTACAAGATTGCTTGAACTAAGAACTAAACTTTCATATTCTCTCTTCTAGCTTACAACTCTAGCTCATTCAATCTCAACTTTCGAGTTTTAACCTCTTGTAAAGAATAGTTTTATAATCTCTACTATTTTCTCATACACTTTTCTAGTTTATCCGTTGAATGAGTTGTAATGGTTAATTCAACTCATTTGCCCTAAATTGTAAAGTGTAACTCGGCTTGGAAGTATTAAGGCGGATAAGGTAACTTCTATGCCTAGGAAAAATGTTAGCTTGTCATGCAGTTACAAATTAAACCACTACTTAGGCTTATAATTAACAATATAGCATAGGAAAGTAGGGATTGAATCCACTAGGAAAGATATTATAAATATGTAAGCTTAAATCTAATTAAATTTACTACACTTTAAAACAAAACAGAAAATATAAACTAGTAAATTAATAGCTTTAAATCATAGAAAATTATGCACTAATAAATAAATAATTTATACAGAATATAAAAACTATAATAACCCAAAAATATTTTTGTATATTTTTTAGAATAATTAAAACAGAAGTCTAAAGCAGTAAAATAACAAATTCTAAAACAGAAAATTAAATAAGTAAAATTCTGCACTAAATTAATTACGAAAATAAATACAAAAAATATCCAGAATATTAAACCTAATTTTCTGGACCTAACCAGACCTTAAAAATATAAAAATAAAATTTAAAACCAAATTTACGAAATTATTTAACTAAAAACCTACAGTAATTAAATCTGAAAAATTATCAAATCAATGTCAAAAATTCTAGAATTTAATCACATCAAAATAGCACTCTATCTAAACCCTAAAAAAGATAAAACACAACAAATAATAAAAGAAACTATTTTTAAACTAATTTCTAACAAACTTACTCAAAAATAATAAAAACTGCCAGAAAAATAATCTAAAAATTAAAATATATAAAGAAATTAAATTAAAATAAAATTCCTCAAACTAACCTAAAATACTGATCTTTAAGGGGGATAACAAAATTAATAATAAAAGATTGTGACTTTGTAAATAAAAAGTATTGAACTAAAGAAAACTACTAAAAAAAGCAAATAAATAATTATCAAAGATATAAAATTTATAACAAGCACTTAGTATAATCTATATCCAACATGCAAATTATTATTTATCATTAACACACAAATTGATTTACCCATGAGCTAAAATGTAGAAGACAACCACTAGCGGATCTTCCCTATTTTTCCTTAGTTATTAGTTTACCTAAGCCTAGCCCTAATATAAACTCTAGTAATATTGATAACCCTAGCACTAGCACTAGAATTTAATAAAATTAGAGCATTAAGAGTTAGAAAAACATCATCTAGCACCTATTAACCAATCTATTAGCAAATTGATTTAAAAAGGATCCATGATAATTTCCTATTTAAAAGAGATGGGTATGAGCCATCCATGATTAACTAGGGTGATATTTATGTCTAAAAGACCAATGATTACATACTTAAATCCTTTAAACTATCATATGAATTTATATAAAACTAATTAGCGTGCACTCTAATTAATTAAATATAAAAGCACAAACATTAAACACAAATTATCATAGAATCATGGACAAAATCAATAAGACAATAAAGATCAAAACTTTGTTTCAAAATAAATAATTTAACATGGTTTCAAATAGATTATACTAAGTATAAAAAACTACTCACACATAATATAATTTGGGACACATAAACTAAATAAAAATATCATCTTTATTATTAAACTAACAATAAAAATTGAATCTTTAAAATAAAAATTACAATAATAATAATAACAATAATAATAATAACAATAATAATAATACCATAATAATCCTTGCCATGGTAATGATGGTTACGAATATGATGATGATTAGATGAGAGATGATGATTGTGTGAGATAGTTGTGAGGCAGCAAGAGGTAAAGAGAAGATGGGTGTTGATGAGTAGCGAGTAGGGGCGATTGCCCGTGAGGGGCTGGGTCCTTTTATAGTTATTGGTCTTTCTTCCCTTCCAAGTTTCCTTCTTCTCATGCAACTATAAGGAGGGGTCTTAGTGGGTTTAGGAGTATGATTATCTTCACTCTCCTCTTCAAATTAAAATTTCATAAAATAAATATTTTGTGACACATTATTTTTATGGACCGACTTCATATCTTTTCTTGGACGCTTGTCGGTAGCTAAAAACCTACTTTTAACGTCTATTCTTTTCTTCCCCAGTTTATTCGATAATTACTTAAAAATAGACAAAATAGGATAAATTAGATAAAATAAACTATATAATATAAACTAAATAACCACTAAAAATACGTACAAAATATGACTTAACAAATTCCCCCACACTTAGACTTTGGACGTCCTCGTGCAAAGAAATCTAAAACTCGACCTAAAATTACGCTTTCTTATAAAGATATACATAAAATATAAATTATACACTAGGTTTGCCTTGCTTCCAAAAACAGTTTGATGAAAATTTGTCTTTCCCAAGCAACTGAAAAACTAAACATTTCGTTGTCATCGGAGAGTTTATTCATCAACTTCACAATATCTCCTTTAATTAAGCAACAATAAAAAATTATCCATCTTTTTCAAACATGTACATTCCGGTCAAAAGGTCTAAAAAGTTTTAGAATGGGAAAAATTAAGGTGTAGTATGGTTATAGAGACGTTGAATCAGCAAATAAATCACTAAAAATCGATAATAAACTTGTTTTGCAAACTTTTCTTTAAAATTTTTTCTTTTCTTTTCTTTTTTTTAACTCCATTCAAACACATATTCAAGGCCCATATAGGGTCTTAGAAATATAACACTCGCTGTCTCCCACTCACCCAAATAGAGGTGCTTGGAGTTAATTTTCTATTTTTTTCTTTTTCTTTTTGTTAGTATGGTTCGAGCCATTGATCCGCCCAAAGGGGGCATGACTCTCCCAAGCATGGGTTACTCCATTCAGAAAGGCTCAGCTTGAGACCTAAACTTAAGGGGAAATGGTGCCGAGCCACCTACTCCGACCCATGTTGGTAGACTAACATTTTTTTTCTCTTTTTTTATTTTTTATTTTATTTGTTGGCATGTTTCGAGTTGTAAACGGCCATTAACTGGGTTGACTCTTCCAAGCATAGGTCTTTTCCATACACAAGCCGCTTAAGGGGAACAAATGCCGTACCACTTGAACCAACCTGTGTTGGTAAACCAACATATTCTAAACTTTAATAGGCAAGACAAGAAAAATCAAATTTTCAATGAGTCATTCTCGCTAAGTTCAGTAGTCTAGGTGAATGGTTTAAGTCAATTTATTGCCTCTATCATGATCATATAACATGATCAAACTGAAAGAAAAATTATGATTGTCACTAATTGAAGAAATATATGAGGATCAACTCAAACAACTCGAAGGACAATTAACATGTTAAAATTTCTCACTTACAAAGGGAAAGAAAAACTATAGACAGAAAAATTTAAGCAAGTTAACCTAGCATATATTCATGTTCATGCATTTCTTTACAAGAAAGAAATTTTTTAAAAAAAGATAAAACTAAATGCATAAAATTAAAATGTAGGATGCACTCCTCCACACTTAATTCATGCATTGTCCCTAATGCATGAAAAATAAAAATAAAGTAAAAATAATAGAGAGAACATAAACTTCCTTAAAAATGTTGGGTTGCCTTCCAACCAGCGCCTTTTTTATCGTCTTTGGCTCGACACCTTTGCAGCTCAAGGATCATTCAGTTGCATTTCCCACACTAAATTGATCTGGTCTCCTACATACTTGCAATTAGCGGGAGATTTCTTTTGGAAAAGAGCATATCTATTCTCCCCCACACTTATCTTTTTGTTCCTTTTCAATTTTAATTTGTTCGTGAATATATCTTTAAGGAACTTAGCATAACGAGGTTCCCATTTCATGGTATCTAGAAGAGGAATGCTTATTTCTCCCTTCCTAGATATTTATATGATCTCTTCAATTGCCTCTTCTATCTTAGGAGTTATGCTTATCAATCTACTAGGAAAGGGTGGGATAGGCTTGTAAAGATCTTTCTTATCACCTATTTTCTTAGCATTAGAGGCCTTATCTTTGTTTTGGTAAGGTTTAGATTCCTTGACCTCTAATTCTGGCCCTACCTCTATGTTTTTCCTAGGTTCCTCTAACTCTTTCCCACTATTAAGTGTTTTGACACTCACATTTTCTTTTGGATCCTAGAAAGGTTGAGATTGCATTTGGGCTTGCAGGTTGCTAATTATTGTATCATTCGCTGTCTGTCTCTCTTGAACCTGCTTAATGGTCATCTCTAAGCTTTGGAACCTAAGGCCAGTCTCCTTTTTTGGTCATCTATGTTCTTAATGATTTGCTCTAAAAGATCATTAGTTTTGTTCCGAGCAATGGATTGATCAAATTCTAGAGGGTTTTCATCGGGTATTCATACCCAAGGTTAGAATAATTACTCCATTCGTCACAAGTGTTAGAGAATGGGTCGTAGTTCATTTGACCTTGGTTGGAAAAAATAGCATTCACATGCCCTCTTTGTTGAGTAGGGCATGCATCGGTAGGGTGCCCCTCTAAACAACAAATTTTACAAGCTATTGTTTCTCCTCTATTGACCAATTTGTTCAACATAACAGTAATTTGGGACAGTTGAGTCTCTACAGATGGACCTAAATTGAACTCATTCACATTCCTAAATTGGATATTTTAAATTCTAAATTTTTGACTATTTTGGTCCATAATATTAAATAATTCTCTAGCTCGAGCTGGAGTCTTATTAAACAAGGCCTCTCCACTAGCAACATCTATCATATTTTTATCTATTGGTAATAAACTTTCATAAAATATATTGAATCAATAAATATTTAGAAAGTTGATGTTGGGGACCACTAGCACATAATTTATTAAAACACTCCCAATATTCAAAAAAGTCTCCCCAGTCATCTCGTTTAATGCCACAAATTTCCTTTTTAATGGACCCTATCCTAGATGCAGGAAAAAATTTCTCCGAAAATGCTTTATGAACTTGGGTCCATGTAGTGAATATTGCAGGGGTAGGTAACAAAACCAATCTTTAGCCTTATCCGAAGTGAAAAGGGAAAGGATTTCAACTTAATTTGGTCTTGGGGATTCCCTCAAGTTGCATGATGGAACATGTAATAAAAACTCATTGATATGACAATATGGGTTCTCACCGGGCAATCCATGAAATTTAGGTAACATATTTAAAAATCCAGAGTTCGGTTTTATTGGTCGGTCCAATGCAGGATATAAGATAGGTAGAAGTTGTGTATCCAAGTTAGATGTAGCAAGTTCACATAAAGTGGTCATCTCAATAATTTTAGAAATTACGAAACGGAATTAGAAACACTTACTTGGCTTCAACTTTATCAAATGTATGCTCCTTATCAAAATAAAAAAACCTAAAAAATTACGAAAATAAACTATTAAAGTCACAAAGAAGTAATAAAAGTAGTAAATCTAAATTAAATAAAAACTAACTATTATTTTCTTTCCCAAGCACCAGGTGCCAAAATTTGTTAGCTTGTCGTGCAACTACAAATTAAACCACTATTTAGGCTTATAATTAACAATATAGCATATGAAAGTAGGGATCGAATCCACGAGGAAAGATATAATAAATATGTAAGCTTAAATCTAATTAAATTTACTACTCTTTAAAATAAAACATAAAATATAAACTGGTAAATTAATAGCTCTAAATCACAGAAAATTATGCACTAATAAATAAATAATTTATACAGAATATAAAAACTATAATAATCCAAAAATATTTTTGTACATTTTTTTGAATAATTAAAATAGAAGTGTAAAGTAGAAAATAAACAAATTCTAAAACAGAAAATTAAATAAGTAATATTCTGCACTAAATTAATTACGAAAATATATACAAAAATTATCCAGAATATTAATCCTAATTTTCTAGATCTAATCAGACCTTAAAAATAAAAAAATAAAATTTAAAATCGAATTTATGAAATTATTTAACTAAAAATATGCAGTAATTAAATTCAAGAATTAAATCTGAAAAATTATCAAATAAATGTCAAAAATTCACATCAAAATAGGACTCTATTTAAACCCTAAAAAAGATAAAACACAAAAAATAATAAAAGAAACTATTTGAAAACTAATTTCTAACAAACTGACTCAAAAAAATAAAAATGACAGAAAAATAATCTAAAAATTAAAATATATAAAGACTCAAAATTAACTTAAAATAAAATTCCTAAAACTAACATAAAATACTGACGTTTAAGGGGGGATAACAAAATTAATAATAAAAGATTGTAACTTTGTAAATAAAAATTATTAAACTAAAGAAAACTACTAAAAAAAGCAAATAAATTATTATTAAAGATATCAAATTTATAACAAGCACTTAGTATAATCTATATCCACCATGCAAATTATTTATCATTAACACACAAATTGATCTAGCCATGAGCTAAACTGTAGAAGACAACTACTAGCGTATCTTCCCGTTTTTCCTTAGTTATTAGTTTACTTAAGCCTTGGTCTAATATAAACCTTACTAATATTCATAACCCTAGCACTAACACTAGAATTCAATCAAATTAGAGCATTAAGAATTAGAAAAAATCATCTATCACCTAGTAACCAATCTACTAGCAAATTGATTTAAAAAGGATCTATGATAATTTCCTAATTAAAAGAGATGGGTATGAGCCATCCATGATTAACTAGTGTGATACATATGTCTAAAAGACCAAGCGATTAGGTACTTAAACCCTTTAAAGTATCATATGAATTTATATAAAACTAATTAGCGTGCACTCTAATTAATTAAATATAAAAGCATAAACATTAAACACAAATTATCATAGAATCATGGACAAAATCAATAAGACAATAAATATCGAAACTTTATTTCAAAATAAATAATTTAACATGGTTTCAAATAGATTATACTAAGTATAAAAAAACTACTCACACATAATATCATTTGGGACACATAAACTAAACAAAAATATCATCTTTAATATTAAACTAATAATAAAAATAGAGTCTTTAAAATAAAAATTACAATTACAATTACAATAATAATAATAATAATAATAATAATAATAATAATAATAACAACAATACCATAATAATCCTTGCCATGGTGATGATGGTTAAAAATATGATGATGATTAGATGAGATGATGATGGCGTGAGATAGTTGTGAGGCAGCAAGAAGTGAAGAGAAGATAAGTGTTGATGAGTAGTAGCAGGGGCGGTTGCCTGTAAGGGGCTGGATCCTTTTGCATTGATTCGTCTTTCTTCTTTTCCAAGTTTCCTTCTTCTCATGCAACTCTAAGGAGGAGTCCTAATGGGTTTAGGAGTATGATTATCTTCACTCTCCTCTTCAAATTAAGATTTCATAAAATAAATATTTTATGACACATTATTTATATGGACCGACTTCATATCTTTTCTTAGACGCTTGTCGGTAGCTAAAAACCTACTTTTAACGTCTTTTCTTTTCTTCCCCACTTTATTCAATAATTACCTAAAAATAGACAAAATAGGATAAATTAGATAAAATAAACTATATAATATGAACTAAATAACTACTAAAAATACGTACAAAATACGACCTAACAAAAACATGTATCGGAATTATCAAAGGGAGCAATTCCGGTAGTCAATTCATTGTATTTGTGGATTTAAATAATGTATTTGACTTAGTTCTTGGATTAGTACTTTCTATGGTTTTCTGCCGCATGAGGGTTTCCATATAAAACTTTATATGCATCGTTATGTGAGTCAATCTAGACTCAATTCTTGTTTCTAAGTTCAATTTTTCTCAAAGAACTTTTAATTTCCACAATACTTCCTCATCACCCTATTCGCCCACTCTAGGGTGACTTAGAGTCTCTAACTCGAACCTTCAATTGGTATTAGAGCCTAGACTTTCACAAAAGGATCTCACAATTCAAAGGTCTAAGGATCATATGGCTCAATACAACTTAGAGTTTGATGAAGAAAGGTCATTCACCGGATCATTAAAGTTCAAAGGGCCCAACTTTGCTCATTAGAAGAAGCCGATAGAGCAATTCATTTAATACTATGATGAAGAAGTTAGGAATTCATCTCCAATGGAAACTACATTCCCACAAAGCAAGTTGGCGATCAAACTGTGGCGAAGGTGATGTCGATTCACACCGGAAGAGAAAGAAAAGGCACACGAAGAATTTCAAAGCCATGAACATCCTAATGTGTGCTTTGGATGCATCTTAGTACAACAGAGTCTCAGCTTGTGACACTACAACGAAGTGTGGGACACTCTGGTCACCACCTACGAAGGCACAAGCCAAGTGAGATAAACAAAGACAACTCGAGTATCTACACAAGTATGAGTTGTTCAAGAAGTTGAAGAAGTAACTTAGACATCAACTCAGGTGTAAGAACTCAATCAAAAGACATGTAAAGCGTTTAAATATGCTTCTACTCATCCACCTAAAAACATTATCTTAGACATCAACTCGGTTGTAAGAACTCAATCTTGTTTGCATAATCTATGTGCATTTTTCGCCTTCTTTTCATTAATTAAACCTAAAAATGTAATAGAAGCACTACTTGAATCTATAGGTAGAGGTCATGTAAGAAGAACTATCACAATTTAAAAAAACCAAGTTTGGACATTGACTAACTGACCACCTAGTTATAGGAACCAAGTGGGTTTTCGAGAACAAACTAGATGAGGAGGGCTTGGTAGTCAGAATAAGGCCAAACATGTAGCACAAGGGTATAATAAATAAGAAGGAATTGATTGCAGGGAAACCACAGGCACCGGTTGCTAGGATTGAAGCAATTATGATTCTACTTGCATTTGCATCCAGCATGAACACTAAGTTATATAAAATGGATGTTGAATGTTCAATTAGAGAGTCTAAGTCACCCTAGAGGGCTGAATAGGGTGATGAGAAAATAATGCAAAAATTAGAAATTCTTTAAGAAGAGACTAAGCCGAGAAAGCGGAACCGAGTCTAGATTGACTCAAAAAAGGAAGAACAGAAAGTTTACATGAAAAACCTCTTAAGGAAAAAAGCCACGTGACGGTGCTTATCCAAGCACTAAGTAAAATTAACTACTTGAATCCGGAAATACAAAGGATTGATAATTCGAATTGCTCCCTTAGATAATTCTTTTACATGTTTTTCCTACGCATAGAAGTTACCTTACAATGTCCTAGTACTTCCAAACTTATTTCACGCTTACAATTTGGAACAATTGTGAAGGTTTGCTTTTGAGAGTTTGAATCACCCTAGAAGGGGTGAATAGGGTGAGAAGGAAATTTTACGGAATAAAGAGGTTTTTGGCAAAGTATAAACTTTGAAAATAATTCCGAGTCTCAAATGAACTCGAAAAGACAGAGCTCTTAATATACGTGGAAACCCTCCTTAGGCGAGAAAACCATGAACAAGTGTCAATCTAGAAACCATGTGAAATCCACTATTTTGAATCCACAAAATACAAGGACTGATTCTTACATAATTGCTCCCTTAGAAAATTCAATACAAGTTTTCCTAGACACGAAATTTCCTTATTTGTTCTCATACTTCCTAACTCGGATAACCCTTACATCTAGGGACAACTGAGCTGAGTTAACCTTTACAGCTCGATCAAGGGATTTTACAGAGAATTGCGATAAGTAAGAGTGTTTACAACACTTCTTCATTACAACTCATAAAGTAAGGACTTAAGTATAAAGTTGAAAGCTAAAGCTTGAGAGAGAGTGCTCGAATAAGTGTTCAACACTAAGTTCATCAATCTTCAATTATAGTAGAATGGCTTTTATTTATACTCAAGCAAGCGAGTAGCCATTCCGACCGCTTCGGATCGGTAACCTTCACTACCCATTGCAATGGATAGTCTATGTCCCTTAGAAAAGGCGTCGTTGTAAATGTGAACGTTGTGCCTTGGTCCTTGCCTCAAAAGGTGGTCCAATCCACTAGTTGTGACTGAGATCTAGGGTAGAAACAGACTGTTAGACTCAAAGTTAAAGTTTACCGGATTTGGTAACAAACAACCCTAACCGGTGTCCGAGCATTGTCCCGAAACAAGTACTTTTATGTCTGCCGGTGTTTAACGGTTAGAAGTCGCTTGCTTTTGCTTTTCAAAATGAGATTAAAATGATTTAATCAACCTACAAAAGCACATCAAAGTGGTACTCAAAATATAAAAATACTTTTGTCCAAGATTAGCAAGGATATTAATTAATTCATAATAATTAAGCACTTAATTATCCTTAACCCGAGAAAATGGGATTTTTCTAGTCTAATATTCAATAGGTTCTTATTCAATTTTGTGTTTGTCGTTTAGATGAGTAAGAGATTAAGCATATAGAGACACATTACATCAAATTGATCGGTAAATAATTTCAAGTAATAAATCTAACTTAGAAATAAGAAAACATAGTAATTCTTTTCCTGTGAATTTAGAGAGTTAGAGTTCAGAATAATATATGCATGTGAAATTATTTACTCAAGAAAATTGTTTGAGTTGCATCCGAGTGTGTCGAAATCCAATGTTGTGTGTTTTACTCAAGAACTGTTTTTGAATAGGTCAAATAGTATTGAAACTTAAAGATGAGATTCTTAAGGAGTGAGAATGACTTGAATTCAGAACCATAGAGAGATAGAGAGTTATACTTGAGTCTTTAAACTGAGTTGAGTTAACCCTTATAACTCAGTCAAGGGATAAAGCGGAAAAGTGTATGAAAAAGAGTAAAGATTACAAGACTTTTCTTTACGGGATTTTCCAACTCGAAATTTATGATTGATTAAGCTAGAGTTGTAAGCTAGAAAAGGAGTATAAGAGTTGGGTTCCTAGTTCAAGAAATCTTTGAAGTCTTGAATAAAGGCTTCAATTTATAGGCAACATTGTAGAAAGTCGTTGTGCTTGGGCTAGGACTTCGGGTCAGCTAGCTATTACCAACGGATAGTCTCGATCTTTAGAAATAGAACCGTTGTGAATTCATTCATTGTGTATAGGTTCTAGCCTCCAAAACTAGTCCTACCCACTTGTTATATCATAGAAACAAGGTACAAACAATTGTTAGATTCAAAAATTGGAAGTTGTCGGAAATAGAAATAAATAGTCCGACACAATGTTTGAGTCCGCTCGAAAATAGTGGCTTTTTTACGTGTGCTTGTCTTAGAACGGTAAGAAGTCGTTTGTTTTTGCTTTAAATTGAAATTATTTAGCTTTAATAAACCTGGAGAAACAAATTACAAATGGTACTCAAAGTAGAAAAATACTTTGGTCCAAGGTTAGATAACAATTAGTCACAATAAAACATTTAACAATTAAAATTTCTTAATATATTAAAATGGAATTTTTCAAGTCTAATATTAAATATGTTCAAATTCCATTTATGTCGAAAGTGAAAGAATAAACAGGTTAGAACTAAGTTCAAGAGTCATTTAGATATAAGAATAAATAGGTTAGAATTAAGTTCAAGAGTAGTTTAGATATATTTCATTATTTGCCAACTTGATTAATTTCAACTTAATAATTCCGGCTATTTTAGAATTAACATAGGTAATTCCGCTTCAAAATATGAACTAAGCTAGTTAAAAAGATAATTTAAGTATGTGAAATTATTTAGGCAAACTTTATGTCTGAGCCATACTAAGTGGGTCGAGTTTTCCATAATTGAGTCATCGATCGGTGCTCGGTAACTAAGGTTGAGTCGGTTTCTACTTAGTTAAGTAGAGCCGAGTTCTAAGACTTAAAGAAATGTTTTTGTTAAGGCTTAAGGTCTTAGATGAATTTATATCTCATTGAGAATATATCTAAGTTTTGGAGAAATGACTTCAAACCAAAATCATATAAGGGGTCGAGTTCATGCTTGAGTCTTCGGATGTTAAGTGTGTATTTTTAAATGGTTATATTCCGGAAGAAGTTTATGTTAAGCAGCCACCTAGATTTGAAAATCCTCATTTTCCAATCCATGTTTTCAAATTGCAAAAAGCAATTTATGTTTTAAAACGAGTTCCTACAGCTTGGTATGAAAGATTAAATAATTTCTTGGTTGAATATGGATTTAAAAGAGGTTTGATTGACAAAACCTTATTTACTAAAATCAAGGGGAATGATTTTTTTATCGTTCAAATTTATGTTGATAATATTATCTTTTGTGCTACTAATGAAATTCTCTTTTAAGAATTTTTGAGCTTATGAAACAGGACTTCTAAATGAGCATGATGGAAGAATTAAATTTCTTTCTTGGATTACAAATCAAATAAGAAAATTATGGGATTTATGTTCACCAATCCAAGTATGTCAAAGAGTTACTTGAGAAGTAAAAGCTTCAAGATGCCAAACGAGTAGCAACTTTTATGGGAAGCAATACCAAACTGGACTCAAATGAGAAGGATACATTAGTAGATTAGAAAATCTACAGAGGTATGATTGGATCTCTGCTATATCTAACTTATAGTAGGCAAGATATAATGTTTAGTGTTTAGCAATGTGCAAGATTTAAAGCTAATCTAAAAGAATCTTATCTCAGCATGGTGAAGAGAATTTTAGATATCTTGTAGGGACTTAGACACTTGGTCTTTGGTAGTCAAAGGACTCAAGTTTGACTCTCGGTGGTTACTCGGACACTAACTATGTTAGGTACAAGGTAGATAGGCAAGAGTACTTCAGGAGCATGTTAATTTTTGAGTTTGGTGTAGAGTTAGAATTTATTCCTACTAAGCTTCATTTGGCTGATATTCACTAAAGAACTAGGTGAAGATTAGTTTTCCTTTATTAGAAATGAGTTTGGTATGTTAGATGCTTGATTACATGTTTAATTGCATGAGTTATTATGTCTTTATCTAGCTTAAACATGTTCTTTAAGAGAAATTTGATGACTAGAAGGTCGAGTTGAGAATTCATGAAATTGAGCCCTAGTCGTTATTGAATTGAGTTGTTTCTAAACACTCGGACGACTAATTGAGTCGAGACTTAGTTTAAATTAAATGGACATTCAAATGTCCGAGGTTATCTCTAATTAATAGAGAATCTTAGATCAATTTTATTTAAATTATCTCTCTCTCTTTCCCCGCGATTTGACTGTAAAAGTAACCGCTAGGATTTAGTGACTCAAGTAACCATTAGAAACTAGCTATTAGGAAGTAGTTGTTGGCTTGCGTCCGATACTAAGTATTGGACTACCAATTGAGAGCGTTATCTCTATAAATAGCCTTCACTTTCATTTATTCCACCGCTTTGCTATTTTCTTCTCACTCACTCGGAACCGAGAACTCAATTTTCTTTCTCACTCGGATCTTCTACTTTACGTGCTTTCGGACTCGGGTTCTCATTCTCATTTTCTCTATCTCTTTTTCAGTTCTTTACTACTACTCAATTTATTTCTTTCTCACTCACTCGGTTAAATATGAATAAGAGAGTTTTTAAGGTAGAGGTTGGCTCAACAACTTAAAAGAAGTCTAGAACCTCATCTAGACTCGCACCCTCTAAGCCTGAGGACCCTCGGAAGGAAGCCTCAAAAATCAAAGCTAGGTCTTCCCTAAAGCTGGAAGAATCGAAAACCTCTTCAATCGCGTATCACTACTCGCTTGGAAGACAAATTCTTCTTATCTACCAAAATACGTGGGCTGAGAAACTTAAGGAGACTCATTTTCTTGAACTTCTTTGCTTTTGTGACTATGTCTACCCGAACTTAGTCATTGAATTCTACCAAAGTTTGTCTTCCTCAAAAACATCCTTGTCTCCTCGGTTCGGGGCAAGAAGATTGTTATAACTTTTGCTCTTCTTCATAGGATTTTCAACATTGAAAGCATGTTCCTTTAGAGAAACACTAACACATTCTCTATCATAGATGATGATTTCTTTTCAAAATATGTCATAGCCATACTCAAAGTTCAAAAGAACTTTTCGTTACTCGATTGAAGTCCGAACCTAGACTTCTCTATTTCTTTCCGATGAGAACTTTGTTCTCATTCTATCCTTCAAAAGAGAACCCCAATAATAAGGTTCTTAAGATTTTCTATGACATCATGGTAGGGTATGTTGTCAATCTCTTCTAGTTCATTATTGAATAGATTTCTTATGTCCCCTTGGAATTGAAGAACCTCCATCTTCCCTTCGGAGCACTACTCTCTTGAGTTTTTCTTATTTCAAGCTTGGCTCCCTAAAAATAACTTTCTGACTCATGTCGTCTCTATTAGTAGAGAGGAGCTTCTGGATGTAGGTTACTAAGAAATTAAGCTTGACATCTAGACTCATTCTTCAGATATTCCTAAACCTCCTCCTTCTCATTCCCTAAAAACACTTATTCTTACCCTTGGCCTATCCACTTAACTAGGACCCTCTGCTGAATCCTTTCAGTATTTGGCCTCTCACTTTGGATCTCAAGCTAAAGAGTTTAGAGATACCCTCCTTAGCTTCCAAAAATTCATCCTTGAGCTCATCGAGATGCGGGCAATAACTTAATAGCAAATTGATCGGAGTAAAACTTTGATTGATAAGCTTCAAGACATGCTCAAGAGGCAAGAAGCTGTCATGTAGCAACTACCTCAACATTCAAGGCAGCCAGCAGTATCAGCAGAAGAATCCGAGGAAGAGTCTTCCTTAGGAGAAGAGCCATGGGAAGAGGGTTCATCCTCTAGGGAGACAGACATCTAGAGAATCGGAAGAGATTAGTACATCTGAATTACCACCTCCACCACCATCTCCATAGCCTCCACAACCTACTCAGCCTGCTCAAGTTGAAGGCTCGGTAATTAGAGAAGCAAGATCACCTCGGCTAGTTCGTTGCTAAAGAACTCGAAGTCCGAGCAAGCAATCTCTTCTCAATCGGCTGATCCTCCTCCCTCTTAATTTCTTTTTGTCTTTCTCACATTTTTTTTATCAAACAATTTTTTCCTTGATGTATTTTTGATGAAATGCATTGGGGAGAAAAAGCAAGAAAATGGGATGACTACTTCAGGAGAGTAGTTGTTATTTTATTTTTTTTTTGTACCATTGGAAACTGTTTAACGATCAATTAATTTTTTTTTATCTACACTAATATTCTTTTTTTGCTTTGATACATCTTTATTTTATTTACTCTAATATACTTATAGTTTTTTCGATACTTTTTGAAGTCGGTTACTCGAAGTTGTCTCCTCCGATACTTAGCGTCTATTCTAATATGTTTTTTTAGTATACACTTCCATATAATGATATGTATTGTAAATACTGCTCCCATATTCTATATACATCTGACTTTCTAAATCTTTCTATGTTTTGAATGCCCTTCATAAAAAACGGGTAGATTGAAGACTCGAGTACGAACCGGCCCCTTATCTAATTTTGATTTAAAGTCATTCATCCAAAACATAGACATATTCCTTAGCATTCTATATTAGCTTTGGATTCTTGATTAGTATAAACTAACTCACATCTCCGAGCCTCAATAAATATCTCTTGAAGTCTAAGGACTCGGTTCTACTTAGAAAAGTAGAAACTAACTTATAGCACTAACCGAGCCACTCGGCTCCGGAAATTGACCCACTCAGTATGGCTTATATTAAAACTTTTCCCAAATAATTTCACAAGTTTAAATTATCATTTGAATTGGCCCACTTCGTATTTTGAAACAGAATTACTTGTGTTAATTCTAAATTGGCCAAAATATTAAGTTGAATTTAATTTCATTGGAAACGTTGACATATATCTAATTAACTCCTTTAACTCATTTATCTCATATTTACTCCTTGAGTTTAGACATATATGAAATTTAAACATATTGAATATTGGACTTGAAAATTAATACGTAAAGAAATTTGATTCGTTAAATGATTTATTTAGACTAATCTTTATCTAACCTTGGACCAAAGTATTTTTATACTTTGAATACCAATTGTAATTTGTTTTTGCAGGTTTAATAAACCTGAATCATCTCATCATAAAGCAAAAACAAATGGCTTCATTATCATTCAAAGCCAACAGACATAAATGCCACCTTTTCCAGTCAAACCGAGAACATTGTGTCGGGACTCGTTTGTTTCCATTTTCGAGTAACTTCCAATTTTTGAGTCTAATAGCTATTTCTACCTTATTGCTTAGATACAACAAGTTGGTAGGAATTCTTTTGGAGGCTAGAACCTTTGTTCAACGAGTACTTTCACAACAATTCTATTTCTTAGGACTCGGACTATCCGTTGTAATGGCTAGCCGACCTAGAAACTCTAACCCAAGGCACAATGGCTTTCTACATGTTATATATAAATAGAAGCCTTGATTCAAAACTTACAAGATTTCCGAAACTAAGAACTTAACTCTCATATTTTCTTTTCTAGCTTACAACTCTAGTTCATTCACTCTTAACTTTCGAGTTGTAACATCTTGTCAAGAAAAGTATTATAATCTCTATTATTTTCTCGATAAACTTTTCTAGTTTATCCCATGACTGAGTGGTAAGAGTTAACTCTCAATTTCCTAAAACCGTAAAGGATAACTCAATTTGGAAGTACTAGGGCAAATAAGGTAACTTCGTGTCTAGGAAAAACTTGTATCAAAATTGTCTAAGGGAGCAATTTGGATAGTCAATTAATTGTATTTGTGGATTCAAATAATAGATTTAACTAAGTGCTTGGATTAGCATTGTTCGTAGTTTTCTTCCCCAAGATGGTTTCTACGTAAAACTTTCTATCTATCTTTATGTGACTCAATCTAGACTCGGTTTCGGTTTGTGAATTCAATATCTTTTCAAAGAACTTTTGATTTCCGTATTATTTTCTCATCACCCTACTCACCCTCCTCCCCTACTAGAGTGACATAAATGAAGGTTTGCTCTTGGAGAGTCTTCGTCACCCTAGAGGGGGATGGATAGGGTGATGAGGAAGTTGAAGGTTTGCTCGGGGAGAGTCCGAGTCACCCTAGAGGGGGTGAATAGGGTGATGGAAAAATCTTTGCGAAAACACACACTTTTGTACGGAAAAGTGACCAAGATAGAATCCGAGTCTAAACACGGGGTCGAAAAGATTGGACTCGAAAGCAATGAATCGGAAGAAGCAGGAGCACTAATGCTCGTCCGAGTCTAGAATGAACTCGAAAGAGAACACAGAAATTTTTACGTGGAAACCCTCCCGGGGCAGAAAACCACGGCCCGTGTCAATCCGGACACGAAGTCAAATCCATTATTTTGAGTCCACAAAATACCGTGAACTTGACGGAACCCGAGTTGCTCCCTTAGACAACTCTATACAGATTTTCCTAGACTCGAAGTTACCTTATCCGATCTAGTACTTCCTAGCTGAGATAACCCTTACAGTTAGGGACAACTAAGCTGAGTTAACCTTTACAGACTTAGTCAAGGGACCTTACAAAGAATGTAAGAAGTGTTTGTAACGAAGTACAAGACCTTACAACTCGAAAGTAATGAATTACGAGTGGGAGTTGTAAGTTGAAGATTGAGAGTAAAATACAATAACTTTGAACAAGTAAGTGTATAGACAATATGTTCTACAACCTTCAAGTCTTGTGAAGTGGCTTCTTCTTATAGATAAGACCAGGCAGAGTAGCCGTTATTTCCATCTCGCTGACCGAGAGTCCTCTCGTGACCGTTGAGAGAGGCTTTTGAGTCACTTAGAAAGTATCCGTTGAAATATGAACGTTGGACAACGGTTTAACTCTCTTGGAAGTCCCAAAACCATCGGTTGTGTCTTGAAAACCGAGGTGAAAACCACTTGTTAGGCTTGGCGTTCAGTTTCCGGATATTGAAGCGCATGGCTTCGACACAATCTTTTGAGACTAAAGCGAGGAAGGTGAAAAGCCATATCTGCTGGTGATTTGACGTTCGAGCCGAGCTACTTTTGTAGTTTTGAAAAGATATCCTCGATTGAATAACCTACAAAAGTAAAACAACTTTGGTTCTCAAAGTATAAAATACTTTGGTCCAAGGTTAGACACGAGATAACAAAATAATCTTGAGAAATTACGCAATTGATTATCCGAGTCGAAAGGAAATGGAATATTCCGAGTCTAATATCCATGATACTCGGAATTCCATATGACTTAGTCTTAAGAAAAGAAACACGTTCTACAAGCAAATATCAAAGTGAGAAAGAACTTGATATAGACTAAGCATGAAATGAACTATGAATGCCGACTATGCAAACGATAGAGTAAATAATCACAAGTCGGATTCCGAGTGAGAAAGAACTCGGAATAAAGAACAACTTTTCCGAGTCGCTAACTAAAAAACGATTAAAGAGATATGTGAAGGCCGAATCGCATAGGAAGGAAACTATTTAATTCAAGTATGTTTCTAAGACACGGAGAATGCCTTGGAATCAAAACTCTATATGAATGACATCGTTATACCTAATTCCTTTTGCATGACTCGTAAAGATATAGAGCAAGTGTTCGAGTCTTCGAAGTTTTAAAAACTCGAAAGATTTTCGCTTGAAAAGAATAATCAAGACAGATCCGAGTCTAGATTGAACTCGGAAAAGTGTGAACTCGGATATACGTGGAAACCTTCCTGGGGCGGAAAACCACGGCCGGTGTTAGTCCACGCACCAAGTCAAATCCACTATTTTGAATTCACAAAATACAACGAGATCGACTCAACCGAATTGCTCCCTTAAACAATTCTTTACAGAGTTTTCCTAGACTCGAAATTCCCTTATGTGATCTAGTACTTCCTAACCGAGATAACCTTTATAGCTAGGGACAACCGAGTTGAGTTACCCCTTACAGCTCAGTCAAGGGACCTTACTCGGAAAGTAAGAAAGAGTATGTAACTTATTACAAGACTTTACAACTTAGAAAGTATGAATTACAAGCTCGGAGTTGTAAATAGAAGATTGAGTATGAATACAATGACTTTTGCTTAAGTAATGTGTATTGACAATATGTCCAACAATCTTCAAATCTTGAGAGTTGGCTTCTATTTATAGATGACCAAGTAGATTAGCCGTTGTGACTAATTTCCGAACGAAGTCCTTCGTGACTCGTTGTAACGGTTCTTCCGAGTCGCTCGTAAAGGATCCATTGAGATGTGAACGTTGTGCAACGGCTCTTGATTCCTAAGGATGCTCCAATCAGCTGGTGGTGTCCGAAAAGTAAGGTGGAAACCACCGTTGAGCTTAGCATTGAAGTTTTCCAGCTTTGGAAACAGACAATCCCGACACGACCTCCGGGCCTTGTTCGAAGTAGAAAAGCCTTGTCTGCGGTGATTGACATCTTGAAGCCGGTTACTTTCATAATTCAAAAATAAGATAACCTCGTTTGGATAACCTACAAAAGTAAATCATTTTGGTTCTCAAAGTATAAAATACTTTGGTCCAAGATTAGGCATAGATAATAATTTAATTAGGATAATTAAGTGCATAATTATTTTAGGCTTAGAAGAGTAGAATTTTCTAAGTCTAATATTCATTATACTCAAATTCCATCGAGTCGAGTCTTAGGAAAGATCAAGTTATAAGAGTGAAAACATCGAGTATAACTACTTGATCTAGACAAATAATTCTCAAACAAATATGTCGACTTAAAAAGTTGAATTAACGTTGTAATTCACTTTACTTCAAGATATGCAATCGTAACTCGGATATGAAGTGTTAGAGAGATTATTTAAACATGCGATAAATCTGAGTAGTGTCCGAGTGACTCGAAACATCAGTGTGAGATGATAGATGAAAATGAGTTTTCTAAGTCAGTCGTAATTGAATGAAAACATATGCAATAGTTTCGAGTCTTAGTCTTCAATCTCCCCTTTTTGATGAAAGGCATTCCATAGAGAGAAACTTTGTTAGTGAAAGAATCATGAGTTTTCATTCTGACTTAGTGAAATATCGTAGAAAATAGAGTAATGAGTGAAGTGTTTCGAACTTAGAATGTTTCGTAGATAACTCATATGGTGAATAGTGGTTAGTAATTATATCGAGTAAGATAGAGAAACAAGCCGATATATCGGAGCAAAACTAAATGAGAAATTTAAACTTAGAAAGAGTTATATTCGAAATCAATATGCTCGAAATTAGAAACTTCATTCATAAATATACATAAAAACAACATAACAAAATACATATAAGAGAAAGAGTGAGAAAACTCCCCTAAACAAGACAAAAATTTTCTTGTATATTCTCCCGTTGCCTTTCACCAAAAAATACAAAAATGGGGAAGAATGTATCAAGTTGATACAATTTTATGTCTGGACAAAAAAATAAATAAATAGAGAAGAGAAAAAGAAATTAAGATGGTGGAGTTGGGGCGGTCCGAGTTGAGGCGGATGAGAGTACAGGTGCGCCTACGCCGATATGCTTGTGAAGATGTTGAAGATATGGGCGGTGGCAACATTGGTATCTCTGGAAGTGGCTCAACTCCGAGTGGCTGACCCGGAACGAGGTCATCCAGAGGCTCATCCTCTTGAAACGTCACGGATGGGGGTGCTTCCTTTGGTTTGACTCGCTGCGGACTCGTCCAAAATCCGCGAGGTCTTCCGAGTCACTCGGATGGTTGTCCGAGCTTATCGGTTCCGGTTGAGGACTTGGAGCAGCTTGTCCCATGACTTGTTCTTCCTTCTCTCATTCTTCCTCTTTATCTTCTTCCTTCTTCTCCTTAGAAGGAGCCGCTTCAGCCGCAACCTCCTCTTCTTCTTTAGCCGCCTCTCGGATGGAGACTTGGCGGGGCTCGAGGACTCTTCGGATGTATCCGAGCTGTTTGGGTCCCGATTGGCTTTGGAGCATCTTTCTCCGAGGAGCTCAATCATCTCCTATTGCTCCTTAACTAGAGCCTTCATTTCGAGGAGCACATCGTGTTGCTATCGAATATGAGACTGTGCCGTCTTTTGGTTAATGGTCATGGATCGAAGGACGAGTCTTAAAGGAATAAAGAGTGTCTCGGATTTCTATGGACACGAGAGGAGAGTTTGTCTATCGGTGTGGTAGATAAAGCGATAGTGGCTTCGCGAGGAGGACCCGAGGTGGAAGCACCGTCGGGTAGAGGAGGGAGTGAGAGAGGAGTCCGAGTTTGAGGCGGAGGGAAGTTGCCTCGGTCCGAGCTATGGACCCGGACACTAGGTTGGGTTTCCCGGTACCCGTATCCAAGAAGCTCTTTTCTCGCCAACGACTATGGCAGCCGCAGACATTTCATTTGGGTTTGAGGGGAGCGGAACCTTGAATTGTTTAAAGATAAGGGTAAGCGGGGCTCCGAAAGGAAGAGGGGTGGATTTCTTAGTCTCGAACAAGCATAGTGGCCATCTCGCTCGATAATGGCGGGGAAGAGGTCTATGTCGTAGCCCTCGAGAATGTCGAACGAGCTTTGAGGATTTTGGAGTTGGGATTTTCTTTGCTGGAGTGGTGAGAAAAGAAAGTTCATCGACAAGAAACAGAGAAGTCTCGCCTCGGTCTTTATCTAAGTCACGAGAAAATTTCTTACGTGACTCGGGGACTTCCTTGGTGTATTTTTCAAAGAACCTATCAGCAACCTCGTTGAAGGGGATGGGGTTGTTGTTGAGGAAGATAGAGGAAACTTTAAAAGTCGGTGGAGGAGAGAGAGATTAATACGTACCACTCGTGTTGCGAACTCTGGAGGTGATGATCCCCTAAGAGCAAGAAAGGTTCGAATAAAATTCAGCAACGAGTTTACGGTATATGAACTCACTAAAGTAAAGAAAATTATATACCCCGGTGGTTTTGATGTATTTCAACCACGAAAAGGTTGTGGTTGGAAAGAATTTGTCATCCAACGTAAGTTGTTGGGTGATAAGGATTTTAGAGAGGTTAGAAGGACCCTCTTAGCTTTTAGTTCCGGGCTTCTTAGTTGAAGAACCTAGGAAATTTGGAGCGGAACCTCTTTTAGGCATGGTTGAGAAGTTGTGAGAAGAAGATGAGCTAACTTGAAGAAGAGAGAGAGAGAGAGAGAGAGAGAGAGTAATGAGAGTGCTTGAGAGCTTACATTACAAGAGTGAGTATGCGAGAGTTTAGGTTAGCAGAGAGTAAAGTAGCGAAATAAAGGAAAAGGGATGATATTTATAGCGAAAAGAATGTCCTTCAAGATCCGTTTCGACCCAAACTTCAAACGGTCGCCTCGGACCGGTGTGTCTGTATCGCTCTCCAACGGTTAGAATTCCAGGCTGTCTCCCAATGACTAGCTCGGTGATCGATGCGCGCGGTAGAGAGAGAAATGGAGAAATTTTAAAATAAATTTATGAAATTCTCCACTAATTTAGATATGATTTCGAAGTTTGAAGTCCGATTTTACGAAAAACCGAGTCCGACTTAGTAAAGTTTCTAAGTGACTCGAAAACGCAAACAGATAATAACTTCTAGCTTAGTGTCACTAGGTCAATCGAACTAATTGTTATTAAGACCAAGAGAGGAACATGTAACACATAATCATGCAAGATATTTTCACTTAGAATAACACATAATCATGAATTTATCATGTCAAGTTCATTCCTAATGAAACAAAACTAATCCTCACTAAGTGGCTTAATAAAAATATCAGCTAATTAAAATTTTGTTGGAATGAATTCAAGTTCAATATCACCTTTCTCAGAATGGTCTCTCAGAAAATGATACCCGACCTCAATATGCTTTATCTTTGAGTGCTGAACTGGATTCTTAGTGATGTTGGTTACACTCGATTGTCACACTTGATTGGAATTGATTTGAATGAAAGTCCAAGGTTTTTCAATTGTTGCTTAATCCATAGAATCTGAGCACAACATGCTCCAGCTGCAATGTACTCAGCTTCAGCAGTTGATAGAGCAACCGAGTTCTACTTCTTTGAGTGCCAAGATATAAGGGATTGACCCGAAACCGGCATGCTCTCGAGGTGCTCTTTTTATCAACCTTGTTTCCAGCGTAGTCGGCATCTAAGTATCCAATGAGGGTCGGTTCGAGTCTCTTGAAAACCATAGACCTAGATTCTAAGTCCCTGCAAGATATATAAAAATTCTTTTCACCGCGAGTGAGATGTGATTCTTTTAGATTAGCTTGGAATCTTGCACACGAGATATACACTAAACATTATATCTAGCCTACTGGATGTGAGATATACTAGAGATCCAATCATACCATGATAGAGTTTCGATCTACTTGCTTTACCTTTTTCATTTGAGTCCAGCTTTATCGTCGCTACTCATTGGTGTTCGTTGTATGTTTTGCATCTTGAGGCTTGTACTTCTTCAAGCAACTCCTTGGTATACTTAGATTGGTGCACATAGATCCCATCTTTGTCTTTTTCTGATTTGTAGACCAAGGAAGAAATCGAGCTCTCCCATCTTGCTCATTTGGAATTCCTATCTCATTAACTCGAAAAATCTCGACAAAGATTTTCATTAGTAGCTCCAAAAATTATATCATCAACATAAATCCGAACAATAAGAAAGTCTTTCCCCTTGGTTTTTATGAAAAGAGTTTTGTCAATCTGACCTTTTGTGAAATCATTTTCAACCAAGAAACCGCTCAGTCTTTCATACCAAGCTCCGGGAGCTTGTTTAAGACCGTAAAGAGCTTTTTACAATTTGAAAAAATGATTTGGAAATTTTGAATTTTCAAATCTAGGGGTTGCTCAACATAGACTTCCTCTTGAATGAAACCATTCGGAAAAGCTCATTTGACATCCATTTGATATAATTTAATATTCATGCTTGATGTAAATGCCAATAGGATTCTAATTGCTTCAATCCTAGCAACTGGGGCAAAGGTTTCCCCACAATCAATCCCTTCTTCTTTATTGTAACCTTGAGCCACAAGTCTAGCCTTATTTCTAACTACCAACCCACCCTCATCCAGTTCGTTTTTGAAAACCCATTTGGTTCCTATGACTGGGTGGTCAAAAGGTCGTTTGGTCAAAGTCCGGACTTGGTTTCTTTCAAATTGATTAAGTTCCTCTTACATGGCCTCTACCCATTCAGGTTCATGTAGGGCCTCTAGTGCATTTCGGGTTTAGTTAATGATATGAATGCAGTGAATGCACATAGATTTTGCAAGGAAGAGCGAGTTCTTACCCCACTATTGATGTTAGGCAAGATTTTTTCGAGCGGGTGGCTCGAAGCATATTTTGAAGACTTAGACTCGAATTTATACCATTCCGAGTACTATCAAGGACTCAGGTACAAACATCATGCTTTCTAAGTTTTTATTATAAGTCATTCGAGTAATATAGAAACTATTGCATATGTTTTCATTTTATTCCGACAAACTCAAAAACACATTCTTGTTCATCGACTCGGATCGATGTTTTTGAGTCACTTAGACACTACTTAGTTTTATCGCATGTTCAAACAATCTCTCTAACACTTTTAATCTAAGCTCTAACTTCATATTCCGAGGTAAAGTGAATTACGACGTTAATTCATCTTTCTAAGTCAGCATATTTGTTCGAGAGTTATTTGTCTAGATCAAGTACTTATACTCGATATTCTCTTTATAACTTCGTCTTTCCTAAGACTCGACTCGATGGATTCCGAGTGTAATGAATATTAGACTCGGAAAATTTCACTCCTCTCGGCCTAAGATAATTTTGCACTTAATTATCTTAATTAAATTATTATCTGTGCCTAATCTTACACCAAAGTATTTTATACTTTGAGAATCAAAATTATTGACTTTTGTAGGTTATCTAAACGAGGTTATCCTATTTTTGAATTACAAAAGTAACCGGCTTCAAGTCGTCAATCACCAGCAGACAAGGTTTTTCTACTTCGAATAAGGCTTAGATGCTTGTGTCGGGGTTGTCTGTTTCCAAAATTGGAAATCTTCAATGATAAGCTCAATAGTGGTTTCCACCTTACTTTCCGGACACCACCAGCCGATTAGAGCACCTTTATGAGTCAAGAGCCGTTGCACAACGTTCATATCTTAACGGATCTTTTCGAGCCACTCGGAATAACCTTTTAAACGACCACAAAGGACTTCTATTCGGAAGATAGCAACAACGGCTAATCCGCTTGATAATCTATAAATAGAAGCGAACTCTCAAGACTTGAAGATTGCTGAGACTTGCTAGAATTATTGTCAATACACATTACTTAAGCCAAAGTCTTTGTATTCATACTCAATCTTTTATTTACAACTTCCGACTTGTAATTCTTACTTTCTTAGTTGTCAAGTCTTGTAATCATTCACATACTCTTTCTTACTTTCCGAGTAAGGTCCCTTGACTGAGCTGTAAGGGTTAACTCAGCTCGGTTGTCCCTAGCTGTAAAGGTTACCTCGGTTAGGAAGTACTAGATCGGATAAGGGAACTTCTGAGTCTAGGAAAACTCGTATGGAATTGTTTAAGGGAGCAATTCTGGTTGAGTTAGTATACTGTATTTTATGGATTCAAAATAGTGGATTTAACTTGGTGCTTGGATTAGCACTGGCCGTGGTTTTCTACCACGGGAGGGTTTCCACGTATATCCAAGTTCACACTTTTCGAGTCCAATCTAGACTCATATTGTCCGGATTATTCTTTTCAAGCTTTAATCTTCCAGGTTTGTTAAAATTTCCTTATCACCCTATTCACTCCCCTCTAGGGTGGCTAAGACTCTCCAACAGTGAACCTTCATATTTGAATATACAAGACATGTGCCTATAGCGAGACCACCTAATCTCGGAAGAATACAACGAGTGTCGGCTTGTGACACAGCTAAAGATGTGTGGGACACTCTTGTCAACACATATGAAGGAAGAAGCCAAGTAAGACAAGTGAAGATAAGTCAATATCTTCACAAATATGAGCTGTTCAAGATAGAGCGAGAGGAAAACATCACTAAGATGTTTATACGCTCCACTAAGATTACCAACAATCTCAAATCTCTGGGTAGAAAGATTTCCCATGAAGAAATGTGCGGAAAAATTCTAAGAAGTCTACAACAGAGAAGATGGGGTCCCAAGGTGACAACCATCGAGGAAGCTTAGAACCTCTCTCAACTAAAGCCGGATGAACTGATTGGGAAGCTACTTACCCATGAAATCCATCCGGAAGAAGAGGATGTCGAGGTCGGCACCAAAAAGAACATTGCGGTGAAGGCCTCGGAAAACAAAGGAGAAAATCCGAGTTCCTCGGATTCAGAAGAAGATCCCATGTCACTCATTGCTCGAAGCTTCAAAATAATGATAAAGAACAAGAAATGGGATAAGAGGCCAAGGGAAGAGTTCTACAAGAAAGATAAGAAGGACAGAAAAGGTAAACATTCCTCCCCTTCAAAGTTATCTTTAAATAAGAACTCGGCA
This sequence comes from Talinum fruticosum, assembly GCA_021018815.1. Lineage (NCBI taxonomy): Eukaryota > Viridiplantae > Streptophyta > Magnoliopsida > Caryophyllales > Talinaceae > Talinum > Talinum fruticosum. Next base: position 8,001,055 of record JAITYX010000003.1, on the reverse strand, counting down.
TGTTTTGAATGTGGCGAGCAAAGATCACCTAGTCAAAGATTGTCCAAGGAGAAAGAGGGATAGAAAGAAGAAGAAGGCTATGATGGCCACATGGAGTGATGAAGACTCATCCGAAGAAGATGAAGACTCGAGACGACTCAAAGTGTCCGATGGCACCGTCGGACTCGAAGCGAACCGGGTGAGAGTCCGACTAACTCGGACAATCGAGGAGACAAATCCTCGGGAGGTAATAGAATACTTTCTTAAGTTCTCTAAAGTTGATTTAGCTAAATATATTTACACTTTGGAAGAAAAGTCTAATTTTGATTCTTCTCAATTCAAAAACAACTTGAGTCTCTCACTTATGAGAGTATTAGTTTGGAAAAAGAATTAGAAAAACTAAGACTCGACTCTAAGAGAACTCAAGACTAGTACTCAAACTAATCGGACCGAGTCCGAGACACTCAAAGAGAAAATGAGCATCCGAAACAAAAGCTCAAAGAGTCTCAAGAACTTATTTTAAAATTTACTCAAGGTCGGAAAAACCTTGACATGCTTTTAGGCTCTCAATGTGTCTCCTTCAGAAAAGAAGGACTTGGTTTTAACAAAAAGGAGGAATCTAATTCCTACACATATCTTTTTAGAAAGGATTCCGGAACTGTGAAGTTCAGGAAGGCTAAGCATGGACCCATTCATAAGAATGAAAGGAGGACCGAGCCTAGACCAGTCTACAGGAGAAAGCAATCTCTACCTATTTATAAAGAAAAGATTTTCAAAAGAAAGAGACACAGACTCGGTTTTCTAAAAGGAAGACTCAGAATTAGACCAAACCCAAAGTAATTCAAATTTGGGTTCCCAAGAGTCTTCTTCCTCAAAAAGGACCACAAGTAAAGGGAGATACTAGGTTCGTTAAAGGAAGTGAGAAGGGTTAGTACATTTCGACTTGCGGGTAACTCGAAAAAGTTAAAAGGTCATCGGTACCTAGACAGTGGATGCTTATGCCACATGTCGGGAGATTCAAGACTCTTGTATGAGTTAGAAGATTACAAGGGAGGCAAAGTCACTTTTAGAGATGACGAGTAAGGGCAAGATAGTTTGAATAGGCAAGATTGGAAAAGGAGACAACTTGGTCAGCAAAATCTATCTTGTCAAGGGATTAAACTACAATCTACTTAGCATCTCTCAACTTTGTGACAAAGGTCAAGAGGTAAGATTCACTCGGAACAATTGCTATATTTCGATGCAACTACCAAAGAGACTAAGCTCTCGGGTAAGAGATCGGGTAACACCTACACTGTTCCTCTTTCGACCCTAGTCAAAATTTATCTTGTTTGAAAGCATCTCCGCATGATGATTCTTGGACATGGCATCGTAGACTAGGTCATGCTAGCATGCACACTATCACAAAGCTTGCATCTCATGGTTTAGTCGGAGGACTACCTAACCGAGCATTTAAGAAAGATAAAATTTGTGAAGCATGCACAAAAAGGAAACATGTCGGATCATCTTTCAAATCTCTCAAAACTATTTCTACATCCAAAGTGCTTGAAATGTTGCATATGGATTTATGTGGTGAAATCCTCGTAAAGAGTCTCGGAGGTAAATCATATGTACTTGTAATTGTTAATGACTACTCACAATTTACATGGGTGTGTTTTCTTAAGCACAAAACTGAAGCTTTCAAAGAGTTCAGCAAGCTCTGCAGGAAAATTCAAGTTGAGTCTCGGACTCGACAAGAAGAATTCGAACCGACCATGGAAGGGAGTTTGATTACTTAGAATTTGCAGAGTTCTGCGATAAGAATGGTATCTCCCATAACTTCTCAACACCCAGAACTCCTCAACAAAATGGAGTAGTGGTAAGAAAGAATAGAACCGTTGAAGAAATAGGAAGGACAATGATGATTGAACATGATCCGCCCTACTATTTCTAGGTCGAGGCGATCAACACAGAGAAACTACACACTAGACAAATGCCTTTTCAAACCCATCTTAAAGAAAACTCTATACGAGCTCTACAAGGGAAAGAAACCCAACATCTCATACTTCAAACCCTTCGGATGCAAGTGCTATGTTCACAATAATGGTAAGGATCATCCGACCAAGTTTGATGCTCGATCGAGATGAAGGTATTTTTCTTGGTTATTCATCTCACAAGTAAAGCATATCGCATTTTCAATAAAAGAACTAACAAAGTGGAAGAAAGCATCCACATTGTTTTTGATGAGATTTACCAGGCAAAACCAAGTGAGTCAACATTCTCGGAACCGAAACTCAATCGAGATGAAGATGATCTTATCGAAGCTAAGCTCGAGACGAGTCACGGAAAAGAAACTCGGAATGAGATAGCTCATAATACCATAACTCAAACTCAGCGAGTTCGGAGCCAACTCGGAATGCTGAGAGTCAATCGGATAAGCAAGCTCAATCGGATCGGATCACTGAAGATAAACAAATTCAACCTACAAATCTGGTGAACTAGAGAACAGGTAGAGTATTCAAATATGCTTCGAGTCACCCACTCGAAAACATCTTGTCCGACATCAACGAGTGAGGTAAGAACTCGTTCTTCTTTGCAAAATCTATGTGCATTCACTGCATTCATATCATTAACTAAACCTAGAAATGCACTAGAGGCCCTAAATGAACCTGAATGGGTAGAGGCCATACAAGAGGAACTTAATCAATTTGAAAGAAACCAAGTACGGATCTGTGACCAAACAACCTTCGACTACCCAGTCATATGAACCAAATGAGTTTTCAAAAACAAACTGGATGAGGGTGGGTTGGTAGTCGGACATAAGGCTAGACTTGTGGCTCAAGGTTACAATAAAGAAGAAGGGATTGATTGTGGGGAAACCTTTGCACCGGTTGCTTAGGATTGAAGTAATTAGAATCCTATTGGCATTTGCATCAAGCATGAATATTAAATTATATCAAATGGATGTCAAATGAGCTTTTCTAAATGGTTTCATTCAAGAGGAAGTCTATGTTAAGCAACCCCTGGATTTGAAAACTCGGAATTTCCAAATCATTTTTTAAATTGCAAAAAGCTCTTTATGGTCTTCAACAAGCTCCCGAGCTTGGTATGAAAGACTGAGCGGTTTCTTGGTTGAAAATGATTTCAAAAAGGTTAGATTGACAAAACTCTTTTCATAAAACCCAAGGGGAAAGACTTTCTTATTATTCAGATTTATGTTGATGATATGATTTTTGGAGCTACTAATGAAAATCTTTGTCGAGATTTTTCCGAGTTAATGAGACAGGAATTCCAAATGAGCATGATGGGAGAGCTCAATTTTTTCCTTGGTCTACAAATCAGAAAAAGACAAAGATGGGATCTGTGTGCACCAATCTAAGTACACCAAGGAGTTGCTAAAGAAGTACAAGCTTCAAGATGCAAAACATACAGCAACACCAATGAGTAGCGAGCATAAAGCTGGACTCGGACGAAAAAGGTAAAGCAGTAGATCGAAACTCTATCAAGGTATGATTGGATCTCTGCCATATCTCACATCCAAGTAGGCCGGACATAATGTTTAGTGTATGTCCGTGTGCAAGATTCCAAGCTAATCCAAAAGAATCACATCCGATCTGCGGTGAACATAATTTTTAGATATCTTGTAGGGACTCAGAATCTAGGTCTATGGTTTTCAAAAGACTCGGAACCGACCCTCGGTGGATACTCGGACGCCGACTATGCTTGGATATAAGGTTGATAGAAAGAGCACCTCGGGAGTATACCACTAGGTCAATTGCTTACATCTTGGCACTCAAAGATGAAGAACTCAGTCGCTTTATCAACTGTTGAAGTTGAGTACATTGCAGTTGGAGCATGTTGTGCTCGGATTCTACGGATCAAGCAACACTTGAAAGACCTTGGACTTTCATTCAAATCAATTCCAATCAAGTGTGACAATTAGAGTGCAATCAGCATCACTAAGAATCCAGTTCAACACTCTAAGACAAAGCATATTGAGGTCGGGTATCATTTTATGAGACACCATTATGAGAAAGGTGATATTGAACTTGAATTAATTCCTACAAAACTTCAACTAGCTAATATCTTTACTAAGCCACCTAGTTAGGATCGGTTTTGCTTTATTAGGAATGAAGTTGGCATGATAAATGCATGATTATATGTTATTCTAAGTGAAATTATCTTGCATAATTATGTGTTACATGTTTCTTCTCTATGTCTTAATAACAATTAGTTCAGTTGACCCAGTGATACTGAGCTAGGAGTTATTATCTGTTTGCGCTTTCCGAGTTACTCGAAACTTTACTGAGTCGGACTCGGTTTTGAGAAAATTGGACTTCAAACTTCGAAATCATCTCTAGATTAGTGGAGAATTTCAGAAATTTCTTTTAAAATATCTCTTTTTCTCTCTCTCTTTTGCCCGTATCAATGAATGAACTAGCCGTTGGGAGACAGACACTAGGGGTGAGCGGTTCCAGTACCCTGTACCAAAACTAGGAACCTTACCCTTACCCTATTTGACCGGTTCCTGAATTTTAGGAACCTTACCCTTACCCTCGGGTTCCGGTTCTCGAATTTTAGGAACCTTACCCTTATCCTCGGGTTCCGGTTCGGTTTCAGGGTACCCTATTTACAACAAGATATTAAGAAATTACCTATTTTGTAATGAGAGCACCGATGAGGACGAAGCCGCAAGGGAGAGTTGGGACTGGGAGTGGGAGGAAGGAAGGAGGCGACACCAACACCGACGAGGACCGGGAGGAGGTCAATGAGCAGCAGCGAGAGAAAGGGCAGAGCAACGCGAAATGAAGGAGCAAAACAGAGCAACACGAAATGAAGGAGCGAGAGCGGAGCAACGCGAAATGAAGTTCGATTCGTCGAGAGAGCGGACAACGTGAGTCAACGAGCAGCAGCGAGAGAAAGAGAGAGCAGAGCAATGCGAGTCAACGAGCACCAGCGAGAGAGAGAGCAGAGCGGAGCAACGCAAGGGAGAGAGAGCGAGCAACGCGAGAGAGGTGAAATAAAGGAACGCGAAATGGAGCAACGCGAAATGACGAGGAGGAAGGAGATTAGGGTTTCTAATAAGTTGGGCCACACATTAGAAATTCAAAAGTAAAAATTTCATGGGCCTCAAAGCCGAAAAATTCTGAAAATTTTAGTAACGGATTCGGGTGCCCACGGTTCTAGAACCTATCTAAACGAGTTCCAGGTTCCGGTTCCGGGGTTTCATTTAGGAACCTTACCCTTACCCATTTGACGAGTTCCTAAATTTTAGGAACCTTACCCTTACCCGTTTGACCGGTTCCGGTTCCGGAACCTTACCCGTTTGACCGGTTCCGGTCCGGTTCCAGGTACCCGTCGGTCGTGCTCACCCCTAACAGACACTCGCAATTCTAACCGTTGGAGAGTAGAACAGTACACACCGGTCCGAGGCGACCGTTGGAAAGTTGGGTCGAACGGATATCGAAGGACATTTCTTTCACTATAAATAGCATTTATTCTCCTTCATTTTGCTACTTTACTTTCGATAACCTACACTCTCACAATCTCGGCTCTCAAGCAATCTCAATTCTCTCAAGCGCTCTCCCTACTCTATCTCTCTCTCTCTCTCTATCTTTTCTTCGAGCTAACTCACCTTCTTCTCAAAGCTTCTCAAACATGCCTAAACGACGATCCGCTCCAGAATTTCTAGGTTTTGCCATCAAGCAAACTAGAACCAAAAGCCATGAGGGCCCTTCTAACCCCTCGAAAATCCTTATCACCTAACATCTTACATTGGATGGCAAATTCTTCATAACCACAACTTTCTCGTGGTTGAAACACATCAAGACCACTAGGGTGTACAACTTCCTCTATTTCAGCGAATTCATTTACCCGTAACTTGTTGGTGAGTTCGACTCAAACCTTTCCAGCTCGAGGGGATCATCAACTCAAGAGTTCGCGATACGGTAGTTCGTATTAACCTCTCTGTCCTCCATTGTCTATTCAAAGTTTCATCTCTCTTCCTCAACAGCAACCCCATCCCCTTAAATGAGGTTGCTAATGAGTTCTTTGAAAAGTATGCCAAGGAAGTCCCCGAGTCACCCAAAACTTTTACGTGACTCGGATGAAGACCGAGGCTCGTCTTCTCTGTTTCTTGCTGATGAAAACCTTCTTTTCTCATCATACCAGCAAAAAGAATCCTAATTCAAATATTCTCAAGGTTTTGTTTGACATTATCGAGGGCTACAATGTGGACCTCTTCCCAGCCATTATCGAGCGGATGGTCTCTATGCCAGCTCGGACCAAGAAATCCACTCCTTTCCCTTTCTGGGCTCTTCTCACCCTTATCTTTAAACAATTTAAGGTCCCGCTCCTCTCGGACCCTAACGAAGTGTCCGAGGCTACCATAGTAGTTAGCGTAAAAGAGCTTCTTGGCTATAGATACCGTGAAAACCCAACCGGGTGTCCGGGTCCACACTGAAAACTCAGGCAACCCTCTCATCTACCTCAAACTCGGACTCCTCTCTCACTCCCTCCTCTACCTGGTGGTGCATCCACCTCAGGTCCCCCTCTTTAAGCCACTATCGCCTTGTCTACATCCTCTCGTGTCCGCCGATCTCCGGGACACTCTTCGCTCCTTCAAACTTGTTCTTCAAAACATGTCCATCAACCAAAAACAGCCCAATCTCAAATGAAAAATTTGGTTAAGGAGCAACAGGAGATGATGGAGCTCCTCCGAGAGAGGCTATCCAAAGCTGCTCAGGACCTGCACGGCTCGGACACGTCCGAGGAGTCCTTAAGCCTTGCCAAGTCTCCATCCGGAGAGGTAGTCGAAGAAGAGGAGGAGGTTGCGACTAAAGCAACTCCTTCGAGGAGAAGGAGGACGAAGAGAAGCATGAAGAGAAAGAGGAAGAAGGAGAAAAGAAGGATGAAGCCGAGGGACGAGGTGCTCCCGCTCTTCAACCGGAACCGATAAGCTCGGACATGCAGCTTAAATGAGTCGAAGACCCTGCCGATGTTGGACGGTCAGCAGCTAGTCAAGCCGGAGGAAGCACCTCCTTCGCAAAGTTCCAAGAGGATGAGCCTCTGCATGACCTTGTTCTAGGTCGGCCACTCGGAGCTGAGCCCATTCAAGAGATCTCGGTGATGCCACCGCCAAGATCTTCAACGTCTTCGAAGCATATCGGCGCGAGCGCACAAGCACGCTCATCCGCCTCAACTCGGATCGCTCTCACTCCACCATCTTGATTTCTTTTTCTTGGTTTTATTTTTGTTAGTTTTATTTTATTTTTTATCCGGACAAACAAATTGTATCGACTTAATACATTCTTCCCCATTTTGATTTTTTTCTTTGAAAGGCAAGGGGAAGAATACTTAGAAAATTTGTTGTCATGTTATGGGGAGTTTTCTCACCCTTTCTTTTGTATGTATTTTCCGTATTTTTGTATATATATGAATGAAGTTTCTAATTTCGAGCATATTGTTGTCCAGGTATAACTTCTTTCCGAGTTTAACTTTCTTATTTTGTTTTGCTTTGATATATCGAGTCATTTCTCTATTTTCCTCTCGATATAACTACTCACAATTTTTCATCAAATTAGCTATCTATAGCAATATTTTAAGTCCAAATCACTTCATTTGTTATTCAATTTTTCCGTGATACTTTATTCAAAGCTCGATATATTCTTTCTCAAATGATAAGAATGAAAACTCTTGATTATTTCACTAACAAAGTTTCTATCCGAGTATGGAATGCCTTTCATCAAAAAGGGGAGATTGAAGACTCGAGACCCCGAATTTATATAATTCTAAGTAATATCAAGGACTCGGGTACAAACCGCATCCTACCTAAGTTTTGATTACAAGTCATTCCGAGTAATATAGAAACTATTGCATATGTTTTCATTCGATTCTGACCGACTCAAAAACACATTCTTGTTAATCAACTCACACCGATCTTTCCGAGCCACTCGGACACTACTTAGTTTTATCGCATGTTCAAACAATCTCTCTAACACTTTTAATCTAAGCTCGACATCATATTCTAAGGTAAAGTGAATTACGACGTTAATTCATCTTTCTAAGTCAAGCATGTTTGTTCGAGAATTATTTGTCTAGATCAAGTACTTATACTCGATATTCTCTTTATAACTTGGTCTTTCCTAAGACTCGACTCCGATGGATTCTCGAGTGTAATGAATATTAGACTCGTGAAAATTTCACTCCTCTAAGCCTTAGATAATTTTGCACTTAATTATCTTAATTAAATTATTATCTCGTGCCTAATCTTATACCAAAGTATTTTATACTTTGAGAATCAAAATTATTGACTTTTGTAGGTTATCTAAATGAGGTTATCCTATTTTTGAATTGCAAAAGTAACCGGCTTCAAGTCGTCAATCACCAGCAGACAAGGTTTTTCTACTTCGAATAAAGCTCGAATGCTTTGTGTCAAGGTTGTTTGTTTTCAAAATTCGAAATCTTCAATGATAAGCTCAACAGATGGTTTCCACCTTACTTTTCGGACACCACCAGCTGATTAGAGCACCTTTATGAGTCAAGAGCCGTTGCACAACGTACACATCTCAACGGATCTTTCTCGAGCCACTCAGAATAACCTTTTAAACGACCACAAAGGACTTCTATTCGAAGATAGCAACAACGGCTAATCTGCTTGATAATCTATAAATAGAAGCGAACTCCAAGACTTGAAGATTGCTCGAGACTTGCTAGAATTATTGTCAATACACATTACTTAAGCCAAAGTCTTTGTATTCATACTCAATCTTCTATTTACAACTTCCAGCTTGTAATTCTTACTTTCTCGGTTGTCAAGTCTTGTAATCATTCACATACTCTTTCTTACTTTCTCGAGTAAGGTCCCTTGACTGAGCTGTAAGGGTTAACTCAGCTCGGTTGTCCCTAGTTGTAAAGGTTACCTCGGTTAAGAAGTACTAGATCGGATAAGGGAACTTCGAGTTTAGGAAAACTCTGTATGGAATTGTTTAAGGGAGCAATTCTGGTTGAGTCGAGTATACTGTATTTTGTGGATTCAAAATAGTGGATTTGACTTGGTGCTTGGATTAGCACCGACCGTGGTTTTCCGCCACATGAGGGTTTCCACGTATATCGAAGTTCACACTTTTCCGAGTCCAATCTAGACTCATATTGTCTTGATTATTCTTTTCAAGCTTTAATCTTTCAGGTTTGTTAAAATTTCCTTATCACCCTATTCACTCCCCTCTAGGGTGACTAAGCTTTAATCTGCTTGGTCATCTCAAAATAGAAGCCAAATCTCAAGACTTTAAGATTGCTCTGAGACTTGCTACAATTATTGTCAATAAACATTACTTAAGCCAAAGTCTTTCTATTCATACTCGAACCTTCTATTTACAACTCCCAACTTGTAATTCTTACTTTATGAGTTCTAAAGTCATGTACTCGAGTCACATACTCTTTCTTACTTTCTAAGTAAGGTCCGTTGACTCGAGTTGTAAGGGTTAACTCAGCTCGCTTGTCCCTAGTCGTAGAGGTTACCTCGGTTAGGAAGTACTAGATCAGATTAGGGAACTTCGAGTCTAGGAAAACTCTGTAAGGAATTGTTTAAGGGAGCAATTCTGGTTTAGTCAATCTGTTGTATTTTGTGGATTCAAAATAGGGTTTCCACGTATATCTTAGTTCACACTTTTCCGAGTCCAATCTAGACTCGGATTTTCTTAATTATTATTTTCAAGCTTTAATCGTCCAAGTTTGTTAAAATTTCCTTATCACCCTATCCATCCCCCTTCTAGGGTGATTAAGACTCTCCAAGAGAAAACCTTCATATTTGAATGTTTTACCTGTTCTCCGGTTCACCAGATTTAAGGGTTGATCTTCGGTGATCCGATCCGATTGAGCTTGCTCATCTATTTAACCTTGAGCATTCCGAGCCAGCTCTTGAGCTAGTCTAGTCTCGAGTCATGATATTCCGAGCAACCTCATTCCGAGCCGCTTTCTTTTGACTTTGTCCGAGCTCAGCTTCGGTAAGATCATCTTCATCTCGACCGAGTTTTAGATCCGAGAACGTTGACTCACTTGGTTTTCCCCGATCAAACTCATCAAACGCAACGTGGATGATTTCTTCCACTTTGTTAGTTCTTTTATTGAAAATGCAATATGCTTTACTATGAGACGAATAACTAAGAAAGGTACCTTTATCCGACCGAGCATCAAACTTGGTCGAGTGATCCTTACCATTATTGTGAACATAGCACTTACATCCGAAGGGTTTGAAGTATGAGATATTTGGTTTCTTTCCTTTGTAGAGTTCATATGGAGTTTTCTTCAAAATGGGTCCGATAAGGCATCCGTTCGAGTGTGTAGTTTGTTGTGTTGATCGCCTCGATCAAGAAATAGTAAGGAAAATCGTGTTCAACCATCATTGTCCTTCATATTTCTTCAAGAGTTCCGTTCTTTCTCTCCACTACCCCATTATGTTGAGGAGTTCGGGTGCTGAGAAGTTGTGGGAGATGCCATTCTTGTCGCAGAACTCTGCAAATTCCGAGTAATCGAACTCCTTTTTATGGTCGGTTTGAATTCTTCCGATCCGAGTCCGGGACTCTACTTCAATTTTTCTGCAGAGCTTATCGAACTCTTTGAAGGCTTCATTTTCGTGCTTAAGAAAACACACCCAAGTAAATCGTGAGTCATCAACACCCATAAGTACATAAGATTTACCTCCGAGACTTTTTACAAGGATTTCACCACACAAATCCATATGTAACATTTCAAGCACTTTGGATGTGTAAACAGCTTTGAGAGATTTGAATGAAGATCCGACGTGTTTCCCTTTTGTGCATGTTTCACGATTTTATCTTCTTAAAGGCATAGTTAGGTAAACCTCTTACTAAACCATGAGATGCAAGCTTTTTGATAGTATGCATATTAATATGACCTAGTTTACGATGCCATGTCTAAGAATCATCATGTAGTGATGCTTTTAAACAGGATAAATTCGACTTGGATCCGAAAGAGGAATATTATAGGTATTACCCGATCTCTTACCCGAGAGCTTAGTCTCTTTCGTGGTTGCATAAGAAATATAGCAATTTATCCGAGTGAACCTTACCTCTTGACCTTTGCCACACGGTTGAGAGATGCTCGAATAGATTGTACTTTAATCTCTTAACAAGATAGACTGGGTTGACCAAGCTATCTCCTTTTCCAATCTTGCCTATTCAAACTATCTTGCCCTTATTGTCATCTCCAAAATGACTTTGCCTCCTTTGTAATCTTCTAATTCGAAAAGAGCCTTGAATCTCCCGACATGTGGTGTAAGCATCCACCGTCTAGGTACCAATGACCCTTTGTCTTTTCTCGAGTTACTTACAAGTCGAAACACACTAACCCTTCTCACTTCCTCTAACAAACCCAAGTAACTCCCTTTCATCGTGGCCATTTTCTAAGACCCATAATTTTGGGTTAGTAGTGGTCCGAGTTAAAGTTAATTATTTAGTTTTAATTAAATAGAGTAAATCGAATAACTAAAATATATACAGGGTTAGATATTCGAAAATTTATTTGGGCAAATTATTATTAGTTCACGTAACTATTATTAGTGAAGCGTATTAATTCCTTCCTCCGAATTTTCCGCCTAGATTAAATAAATAAGACCCGAGACCGTTTACGCCACTTAATTGGGTTTAATCTAATTAATGCTATAAAAGAGAGAAAAAGAAAAAGGGTAATAAGATGGGCAATTAGGTGTCCGCTTAGGAATGGCATTAGCGTGAAGTTAGGAGTAAGTGTTGGCTTGGCAATACCTAATAGAGCCGACAAAAAAAGGAGTAGAGGAAATTAAGTGAAAAGAAAGGAAAGAGGGGCTCGGGAAAGCGAATGAAAAAGGAAGCGGAATAAAGAAGGAAGAAAGAGGGAGCATCGAACGGGAAAGAGAGAGGGAGAGAGAGGGAGAGCGAGCGGGAGGCGGGAGCGGGAGCGGGAGCGGGAGCGGGAGCGGGAGCGGGAGCGGGAGTGGGAGCGGGAGCGAGAGGAACGCCGGAAACCGACAGCCGGCGGGCACGGCGGGCACGGCGAGCCCGAGGACAAGCGGCGGACGAAGGAAAAAGAAAAGAGGGAGCGAAAGAAAGAAGGAGCAAAACCGGAAGCAGAAAGCGAGACAAGGAAGAGTGACCAAGAGAAGCGGAGAGGAGGTTGGAGGCTGGCGCGACGAGCAAAAGAACGGCGACCGGCGAGCAACGGTACACAGCGAGTGAAAAAGGGGCCGGAGACGAGACAACGATGGCAGAACGAAAAATGGGAGGGAGCCCGATCGAAAACCGAGCCGAGACAGATGAGGTGAGAACTAGAGGCAAAAGGGGCGAGGATGAAGCAAAGGGCTGAATTGAAGAACCGGAGAGAGACTGGGGTAAGCGGTAGAGGAAGAAATTAGGAAGAAAAAGGAAAACGCAAACGAAGCAATCATCTAAAACCCTAGAATTTGAGGTGGGTAGTCTTATACTCTAAACTGTTAGTAATTTCGAAACCCAAATGGATTTATTGTGAATATTGAAGGTTTGTTTGTGAATACCGAGTCGTTGTGCATTTTGAGCATCTATATTGCGAGAACAAACCTAGTAGTTGTTTAAGATTTAAATAAGAGTTCAGAATGGATTTAGGGAATTATTAGGGCTGAATCGAGACATGAGAGCAGATTACTTGAGTTAAATAGTAGAATTGAATTGAGAACTTTGAACAAATTTAGTAGTTACTTAAAATTGAATTGGAAACCTAGGGATTCCGATGAAGTTCGATTGTATAGGTGAAATGAGTAGTATTGAAGTTTTGATTAGCCATTTAGGATGAAGGAGTTGGGACATGGATACAAATTAAAAATTAATTAAGCCTTAGAGATTTCTTAAACCTGCAGATATTGAGAGCTAATTACGAATATTGGGGAATGATAATTCGAAGTATAAAGAGTATGAATTCATATTAATTGATGCACAATTGAGGCATGGGAGTGAGAAGTTGGTGATTGTTAGGTTAATGGAGTTCAAAATATGTTTAAATCCTTGAGGTTGAGCTAAACACGAAGGTAAGCGAAGCTAGCAGAAATTAAGTGATGAAAAGTGATTAAGAACACTATAGCTAAGGATGGACGAATGACAGCTTGGTCAATAAGGTAAAGATGTTAAATGGGAATTTGAGGTAGGGAAATAGCAAGTCGGGGAGCGTGAGGTTAAACTTAGCGGAAGGCATATCTAAGATCTTTGAGAATGAATTGAACAAAAAGGTAAATGGAGCTAAAGGAAATGCGGTAAAGAGAGTTTAAGAGTTATATGGTCGAATGTGGGCAAAAGAGGTTGATTTATAAAAGAGAGACATGAAATGAGGAATCCAGGTAAAAGACGATGAATTGTAAAATGTTGAGACGTTTGAATTAAGTGATATCTACTTGTGGTTATTATGGCTTAGAAAAGGAATTAATCTTACTAAATTGGTGAATTGAGAAAGATATAGTTGGAAAGAAGCCGAGAATGACTATCGGCGATTGAATCATAGCTATTTGTGCAAGTGATTGTGTTAAGGAATGTTCAAAACTAGTTTTGAAAGGAGTTATGTATTTTACGCGTATGATTCTTGAATGCAATTTCTTGAGAACCGCCTTTCAAACTTGAACATGTTTTAAAGAAGCGAACTTATTTGAGAAAGTGAATTTATAAGGGTGACACATGGTGTAATGTCGTCCTTGGTATTCAACCAACTTGAGAAAGTCTGTTTGGAACAGATGTGATGAATGATTATGTGCAAATTGTTTTAAATCGACTGGCTATGGATCGTTTAGCATACTGAAGGGTTCTAACAGGGGTCATGCAGATGGCAAGATGTCCGATCCGAGACTTCCTAGAAGATAGGTCCCGGAGCCTTTTGTTCGGGGTCGTGCCCTCGAATTGTGAAGTGCTAGTTCTAATCCCCGAAGCCCTAGAAAGTTGATTCAGTCCCCAAAGAATTGTGCATGAATGTGATCCCGTGCTTTTAAATGATCGAAGAGTCGTGATATTTACGTTACAAGAGATTTCATTGAAAGTATCTAGATTTGTATTATGTTATTCTGTTTACACCGATTTCCTTATTATGAGTAATATGTGTAAAGAATTTCCATTTTAAAGGTATAAGACTCCGGTGAGCCCGTGGTTTATTGCTCACCCCCACAAATTTCCCCTTTTTCCCCTAATGTTGCAGGTACACTTTCGGAAGGTATAATCTAGACTTAGCATATTTCGGACTCCGCTAATTGCTATTTGCTTGCATGCTGAGTGATTCAAGTCAAGAATATGCATTTCTTATATTTCTCAACATTGTATTTTGTAATTTAGTTCATATAGTTGTACCGGATGTATAATGACCCATTTAGATTGTTTTAAGTTTTATTGCATGATTGGTTGGACTCCGACGTGTGGTCGTTGAGTTGTATACTCCGAGCGTGTGGCTCGTTGAGTTATATTGTGGTTTTATGCAGGGTTTTAAGGCTTTAAGCCTATGGGTAGTCCACATTACAAACAAAACTCTGCCGAAATTTTTGGAAATCTCAATTCTTTTGGAAAACCACCTTTATTACCTCTAAGTTGAATTTAGAGGGCTGAACCGACACCTAATAGAGCCTTGGGAGTTCCCGTAAGGAACTCCGGCGATGTAATACTCCTAGGGGGTGTTTTGGGGTGTTACAAAATGGTATCGGAGCATAGATTTTGCGACCTTAAGTTTGCATTGCATATAGCCATCTAGGATCCTTGTTATGTGATTATGTGCTTTATTTGCGGCAGATATACGTATGGCCTTAAGTTTAACCTCCGACTTATGAGTAACTACCCAGTTGACTTGGTCAAATTAGTTTATTGTAAACCGCCCACAAAATACGTAAGACCGACTCAACCAGAATTACTCCCTTAAATAAATTTTTACAGAGTTTTCCTAGACTTAGAAATTCCCTTATCCGATCTAGTACTTCCTAATCGAGATAACCTTTACAGGTAGGGACAATCGAGCTGAGTTAGCCCTTACAGTTCAGTCAAGGGATCTTCCTCGAACGTAAGAAAGGGTATGTAAGTGATTACAAGACTTTACAACTCGAAAGTATGAATTACAAACCGGGAGTTGTAAATAGAAGATTGAGTATACAATGACTTTTGCTTAAGTAATATGTATTGACAATATGTCCAGAGAATCGTCAAGTCTTGAGATTTGGCTTTTATTTATAGATGACCAAGCGATTAGCCGTTGTGACTAATTTCCGAACAGAATTCCTTGTGACTCGTTGTAACGGTTCTTCCGAGTCACTCGTAAAGGATCCGTTGAGATGTGAACGTCGTGCAATGGCTCTTTACTCCTAAGGATGCTCCATTCAGCTGGTGGTGTCTCGAAAAGTGAGGTGGAAACCAACATTGAGATTAGCATTGAAGTTTTCCAATTTTGGAAACAGACAATCCCGACACAACCTCCGGGCCTTGTTCGAAGTAGAAAAGCCTTGTCTGCTAGTGATTGATAGCTTGAAGCCGGTTACTTTTGTAATTTAAAAATAAGATAACCTCGTTTAGATAACCTACAAAACTAAATCATTTTAGTTCTCAAAGTATAAAATACTTTGGTCCAAGATTAGGCATAGATAATAATTTAATTAGGACAATTAAGTGCATAATTATCTCAAGCTCGGAAGAGTGGAATTTTCTAAGTCTAATATTCATTATACTCAAATTCCATCGTAGTCGGTTTTAGGAAATATCAAGTTATAAGAGTGAAAACATCGTAGTAGAAGTACTTGATCTAGACAAATAATTCTCAAACAAATATGCTTGACTTAGAAAGTTGAATTAACACCGTAATTCACTTTACTTCAAGATATGCAGTCAAAACTCGGATATGAAGTGTTAGAGAGATTATTTGAACATGCGATAAATATGAGTAGCGTCCGAGTGACTCGAAACATCGAGTGTGAGATGATAGATGAAAATGAGTTTTCTAAGTCGATCGAATCGAATGAAAACATATGCAATAATTTCTATAATACTCAAAATGACTTGTAATCAAAACATACAAGGGAAGAGGTTTATACCTATCTTTAGTGGTACTCGGAATGGTATAGTTTCCGAGTTTGAGTCTTCAATAAACTTTTTAATTGAACCTTCATCTAGGACTTGAAAATCAATGTTTTTAAACATCGGTCCAACATTGATAGAGAGAGTCACCTTTCCTAACAATATCCGTTTAGAATTGTCATAGGCTCCGAGGTGAACGGTTTGCTTAGATAATTGTTGCTTTCTTATCCCTAACCTCTTAGCAGTCCTCTATGGGCGGACATTTATAGCTAACCCATTGTCTACTAAGGTCAAGGGTACAAACTTGTTGATGAAAGTTACAATCATGTAAAGGAAATTATTGTGTACAATTCCTTCTTCGGTAGGTCCTCTTTATCGAAAGTGATAGTTCCATCTCCGTTATTGGCCATACCTACTACCTTCTCAGGTGACACTTCAGGAGATTCATCAATCTTATTAAGTGTGTCGATTAAGGCTTGCTTATGTTTATGAGAAGCGGATATCAACTCCCAAATGGATATATTATCTTTGAGCTTTTGAAGTTGTTTAAGGACTGGATCTTCTTCTTTGGCATTTTATTTTTCTTTTGAGACCTCTTGAGTCTGTTGTGGACTTGTTGGTGCATTGTGTTACACAGATTTTGTTAGGAAGTGAACTTTGGAGGTCTTCGTTCTCCCCAAAAGTCATCATCTTCTATGGGTTGTGTGTCTTAGAAGTCATCATCATTGTCATCCTTAGTTTCATGCGTGTCACTTAATCACTTGCCCACAATCCATATATTTTCGGATTTGTTGAAGGCAAGCTAACCTGGAATTTGGGTTTTTCTATGTCTTGAATGAAGACAAAGGGATCCTACTAATCGTGAATGGGCTCGTAAAAGATGGCTAAGGTTCCGCTAAATGGGTTCTTATTGTTGCTTGGTTTTCGAGTAGCTTTAGGAAGGGGAAGCTTACCACTACGGAACATACTCTCAAGTTTGTTTTTGAAAGTCCAACATTGTTCTATATCATGTCATCGTGCATGATGGTATTTGCAAAATTTTCCCGCGTCTTCTTTTTTTTTTTTACTATTTCACAGCTTTTTATTATACTCTAATAGTCGAAGCTCAATTTTACCCTTCGAGAGTAGGCAATCTAGTGCTTGAGCATACGTGGTGTTTATTGGAGTGTAGTCAGTATACATGTTGAGGGCATTGACACTGCACCCTCGCTAGTAGTACCAGTATTGGAGATTTTCCTGTCATTGTTTTGGTAATTACCTCTATAACTTGCCACGACTTTTGAAGTCAAAGAGGACAATTCTTTGTTAATCAACATTCCCGCATCTGTAAGGGTTGTGAAGCTCATGAAGGGAAAGAACTTCAAGTGTTCATTGGAGGTTGGTCGAAGATTCTTCTCGATAATCCTACCTTGATCCTTCTTAGAAGGTTGGTCTACCATATAGACATCCTTTGCCCTCCACCTAGTGAGATAGTCGATGAAACTTTCTTTTTCTTCTTGTTTAATCAATTCTAGTCATGAAGAGTAACAGGAAAGTCAATGTTATAGGAGTATTAATATAGAAACTCCTTACAAAGATTCGTCCAATTAGTTACCTTGCATAGGTCAACCGCTTTATACCATTTCATGACATCCTTATCGAATGTCCAAGGGAAAATGACATGGTATGTGTCTTCAAGTACATTTTTCGTAGTCATTACTCCTATAAAATTTCGGACATGATGGTGGGGATTCACAAAACCATGAAAATTTATGTATGACATAGTGAACTTAGGAGGCGGTTTATCTTGAGGGATTGAAGTGAATCGCGCAAGGTTATCGTAGTGACTTTTAAACATGGAGGAATCTCTTAGCATTCTCTCTATCCGAGCCACACGTGGATCAAGACGAAGGTGCAAGAGGAGCTTGGCCATTAGGTGGTGATTGGTCGTTAGGTGGTGGTCAAGGTTCTTCGTCTTCCTCTCCCTTTTTTGTTTTCCTCATTTTTCTTTAAAGTCTCACGGATAGGACCAAAGTTTTCGAGACATGGATTCTATTTTCTTATCTTAAGCCTCAATCGTAGCTTCTATTATAGCAGAAGATTCATTGATCAAAGTTGAAGGCTTGCTCTTGAGAGTCCGAACCATACTAGAGGGGAATGAATAGGGTAAGAAGGTAATTTTACGAAATAAAAGAATTTTTTGCAAAATATGAACTTAGAAAATAATTATGAGTTTAGAATGAACTCGGAAATACAAAACTTTGAAGATACGTGGAAACCGTCCCGGGCGTAAACCACGGACAATGTCAATCCAGCACACCAAGTCAAATCAAATATTTTGAATCCACAAAATACAAGGACTAACTCTTACATAATTACTCCCTTGGACAATTCAATATAAGTTTTCCTAGACACGTAAATTCCCTTATCTATTCTAGTACTTCTTAACTAAGATAACCCTTATAGCTAAGGACAACTAAGGTGAGTTAACCCTTACAGCTCATCCAAGGGACTTTACAAAGAATTGAAGTAAGTAAGAGTGTTTACAAGACTTCTTCTTTAAAACTCGTAAAGTAAGAACTTAAGTACAAAGTTGAAAGCTAAAGATTGAGAGAGTATGATTCAGTTTTTCTAATTTTGTCAATCGTCTAGTCTTGTAGGATGGCTTCTATATATAAACAGCAAGGTAAAGTAGCCGTTGTGATTGATTCTAGACTGGGAAACTTTACTAGCGATTGTAACTGGTAGTCCGAGTCCCTTAGAAAAGGAGTCATTGCAAATATGAACGTTGTGCTTTGGTCCTTCGCTCAAAAGGTAGCCCAACCCACTAGTTGTGACCGAGATCCGAGGTGGAAACACTCGTTAGACTCAAAGTTGAAGTTTACTTGGATTTGGTAAGAAACAACCCTAACACGGTGTCATAGCCTTGTCTTGAAATAGTACTTTTTATTTGCTAGTGTTTAACGGTTAGAAGCCGAGTGCTTTTGCTTTTCAAAATGAGATTAAAATACTTTAATAAACCTGCAAAAGCAAATCAAAGTGGTACTCAAAGTATAAAGATACTTTGGTCTAAGATTACGCAAAGATAATAATTAAGCACTTAATTATCCTTATCTTGACATAATGAAATTTTCTAAGTCTAATATTCAATAGGTTACGATTACACTCTGTGTCTATCTTTTAGATGAACTAGAGATTAAAATCATATAGACACATTGCATCAACATGATCAAGTAAATAATTTCGATTAATAAAATTGACTTAGAAGTAAGAATTAACACAGTAATTCGTTTCCGATGAATACGAGAATGTCGAGTTCGAATAATATATGCATGTGAAATTATTTACTCTTAACAACTATCTAAGCTGCATCTAAGTGGATCGAAACCCAAAGATGTGTGTTTTACTCGAGAATTGTTTTTTAGTAGGTCATAAAATATTAAAAACTTAAGGATGAGCTTCTTAAAGAGTGATAATGACTTGAATTCAAAATAATTAAGAGATAGAGAGTAATACATCCCCCTTTTGATGAAAGGCATTTAACACTTATAACAAGAGTTAAAAGTTCAAATAGTTAAGTTTTCATGTGTAATACCCGTAATTTTAGCGAAGAGCAACTGTAAAGCGTAGAATTATTGAGTATTATTCCGTGCATATAGGGGATGAGTGATTTATTTTATTTACTGGCCATACATATTACTTTAGTAACCCTTTGGAGGCTGCTGTTAAATAAATTAAATCAGTGAAATTGCCTCCCTTTTTATTGAGCTGAACCTTTGCACGGTTAGGAATTGTCGTGGGCGGTATATTAAAATAAGTTAGGATGCAACGGCATAAGAGGACAGAAGGGATATGAACTTGTCGTACAGGAGCCGATGATTATTTTGGCTGGATTATGGCAAGATAAGAAAAGTTAATTGGAGGTCCAATAGAAGGGAGAGGCAAAATTTTGTTTAGCGGTGGAGAGAGAATGGAACGAAATAAAAGAAAGGAAGGACCGAAGGGGAGGGGGATGGGAAAAACAAAGAAAGAAGAAACGGAACAAGTAGAACAGGGAGGGGGAGAGGAGCACCGAACGGGAAAGAGAGAGAGAGAGAGGAGGCGAACGCGCGAGCAAAGGAAACCAAGGGGAGGACCGACGACCATCGCAGGATCTGGAGGCAGTGACCGGCGATGCGAGTCAGCACGAGCGAAGGGAAAAGAGAGCAAGGGTGAGCGCAAAGGCGGGACCCGAGGATGGGACAAACGCCGGAGGGACCGAGAGGCCAAAAACCGAGAAAGGGGTGGCGACAAGGGAGGAGGACCGGCGGCGAATGCACGAGGACCCGGACCGAGAGCTAGCAGAGGCCAAAAATGACAAACCATAGACAGGGAAGCAAAAATCGAGCGATCGAGCAAGGACTCGGCAGAGATAGAGACCGAAACCGGAAGGCAAAAGTAAAGGAGCCCGAAATCCATCCCTAAAACCCGAGAATTTTAGGTGGGTAGTCTTATACTCTAAACTATTAGTCATTTCGAAATCCAAATGAGTTTATTGTGATTGTTGAATGTGATTGTGAATATTGAATATGTATGCTATTGAACGAGTTTAGTAGTTGCTGAAAGTTGAATTAGGAGTTGTGTAGAGAATTGGTAGTTGTTTATGCTCGAATTGGAAACCAGCGAATTCGGACGGAGTTGCGTTGCTTGGGTATAATGACTAGTTTCGGGAATTTGGGAAGCTAGGGATGGGGATAAGCACGTTGTGGTTTGGGTATAAATTGTGAATTAATATTTCGGATTGAGCCTTAGAGATTTACTGAGATTGCAGCATTAAGAAATGATTGCTAATATCGGGAAAATATGAGGCAAGTACACAGAGGAGTATGAATTCATATTAAGTTATGCACAATTGAGGCCGAAGTGGGTGATTGTCGAGGCTAATTAATTTTGAAGTATATTTAAATCCTCGAGGTTGAACTAAACGGTAAGGTAAGCAAAGCTAACGGAAACCGAAAAATAAAAAGTGATTAAGAGTTACATAACTAAGGCCGGACGAACAAGAGTCGAGTAATGAGATAGAGACATACAATGGGAATTTGAGGCAGGGAAATGACAAGTTGGGAATGGTAAGGTTAAGTTGAGTTTGGAATCTATCTAAGCCTTCAGCTGAAATTAAGTTAGAAGATAAGCTTAGCAACAAGGAACTTAAGTGATAAAGTGGGATTATGAGCCATATGGCTGAGTATGAGCAAAGGAAATTAATTTATGAAATAGAGACCTAGAATGAGGAGTTGGAGTCAAGACAGGGAGTTGTGAGAAGTCGAGACGTGAGCAAAAGAAATGGATTCATAGAGTAGAAACATAAAATGGGGAATTGAAGTAAAGATAGAGAATTGTGAGAAGTCGAACGTTCAATTAGGTGGTGTCCGATTGTGGTTATTGTGGCTCGGAAAATGGAAATTAATCGTACTAGAATGGTGGATTGAGAAAGATATAGTTGGAAAAGAGCTGAGAATGATTGCTTGCATTGAACGATGGCTATTCGTGTTAAGTGATTTCTTTACGTGATGCTCAAAAGTAGTTTTGAAAGGCGTTTTGTATTTTACGTGAGATGATACTTGAATGCAATTTCTTTTGAATTGCCTTTCAAACGTGATTCTGTTTTAAAGAAGCAAATCTGATTGAGAAATAGAATTTGGAGGGATGGCACGTAGTGCTATGCCTTCAAGTGTGTCAAAATTGATTTGAGAAAGTGAATTTATAAGGGTGACACGTGATGTAATGCCTTCCTTGATGCTAAATCGATTGAGAAAGTCTGTAAAGTGAATGTGATGAATGAGTATGTGCAAAGGGTTTTGAATCAAGAGGCTATGAATTGTTTAGCATACCGAAGGGTTTGAACTAGGGACGCCCGACTAGAAACTTCGAGGGAAGGGTTCTAACAGGGGTCCTGCAGAGGCAGGATGCCCCCTCTCGGACTTCCTAAAAGATAGGTCCTGGGAGCCTTTTGTTCGGGTCGCACCTCGAAATAAAGAACTCGTTACTCGAATCCTCGAAGGCCTAGAAAATTTGATTCAATCCTAAAAGAATTGTTCATGAATGTGAAATCGTGCTTTTAAGTGATTGAAGAGTCATGATCTTTTCCATTGCAAGATATTTCATTGAAAATATCTAGATTTGTATTATGCTATTATGTTTTCACCAATTTCATTATTATGAGTAGTATGTGTAAAGAATTTCCATTTTAAGTGTGTAAGACTCCGGTGAGCTCGTGGTTTATTGCTCACCCCCACAAATTTCCCCCTTTTCCCTCCCCGGTGTTGCAGGTACACTTTCGAAGCATGATCTACACTTAGCATATTCCGAACTCTTGCTTGAATGCTAATGGTTGACCGTTGAAGTGATTCAAGTGGCCGACATGCATTCTTATGTTTTTAAATGTTGTACTTGTAATTTTTAGTTCATGTAGGTGTACCCAACGTACCATAAACCATTTAGATTGTTTTAAGTTTTATCGCATGATTGGTTGAACTCTAGCGTGTGGCCATTGAGTTATGTACTCCGAGTGTGTGGCTTATCGAGTTATACTCGTGGTTTTTTTTTTTTTTGTAGGGTTTTAAGGCTTTAAGCCTATGGGATAGTCCATATTACAAACGAGAATTATGTCGAAATTTTCGAAATCTCAAATTCTTTTAGAAGACCACCTTTATTATCTCTAAGTCAAATTTAGAGAGCCAAAATGACACCTAATAGAGGCTTGAGAATTCCCATAAGGAACTCTGCTAATGTAATACTCCTAGGGGTGTTTTGGGGTGTTATAAAAATGGTATCGAGCATAGATTTTGGTGACCTTAAGTTTGCATTACATATAGCTGTCTAGGATCCTTGTTTTGTGACTATGTGCCTTGTTTGTGACAACTATGCGAATAGTTTTCCAATGAAACTTCGACCTAAAAGAGATTACTTAGTCAACTCGGTTCAATTAACTAATTGGTGGTTGGTCTTTTAGATGAGAATGTGCACCGATTGACCGCCTTACTCCTTGGCTAAGATACTTATTTATGTCTCGCTCTAAGTATGAGGAAGTAACACAACTTGAATGTCTTAGGTGACCAATCAAATGGCGTTTTCCTAGGAAGATTATGCATATATGCCCTTTTGGTGGGCGGCTTGCAACGCCATATTCTTTTGGAGAGTCATGGAGTTGAGTAACGAATGGAATATAGACTGGACCACTTCGGACTTACGGACGAAGAACTTCATCCGGAATCCGCCCTTGGATGGCCCATGGGCGAGAAATCACAGATGCGCTCGTAGGCTACCATACCCTTTAGGGATTGGTGTCCCTTCTCTTACCAGGAATTGGTCACGTTCTTATGGAACGTGGGACCACTACTCCCGAGTTGGAAGGACTAACATCGAGGGCTAGAGAGGCCGCTGCGGACCATCTTGTTTAAATTCATTTGATTGAGCCCAGCAGAACCAGGGATATTAGAGGGGCGAGGGCTTCATACGAAAGGCACAAGATGACTACCTTGCTCCATAGTACGCCCTACTTCCAAACCTATCAAACTATGTGGGCCGGATGGGCGGACTCCATTCCAAGAGATGGGGTATACTACCTCGAGGGTTAGACAGCCACCATGAACCGAATGCACGACTTGGTGGTGAACATGGCAGGCATCGAGTGGGCCCCTATCGAGGAAATAGGAAACTGTCTAGCACCCGCACCACTCCCTAATTCTAGCAATTCTACGGGACATTAAGTGGTTGGCTCAAATGAAGGCGAATTGGAGATAGGAGATGGGACGGAGACGAGGAGATGGAACGGAGGAGGGAGCGGGATGGAGACGAAGGCGATGAAAACTCACCGGGAGATTCTTCGGACGAGTGATGTATAGAAGGAATTATTTGGGAACAAGTGAATGATGTAAATCCCCCTTTAGATATATAGTGTTGTAATAATTCGGTGACTTATGTACATATGTGTAACTAGTGTAGAGATAGGAGGATACCGATGCTTCTTGAGCAATCTTCGGTATAGATTTCGAGATAGGTTGAAGCAAGTATGTATGAACAGTTGTGTATAAGGTTGTACAAAAGAATAATGCATGTTATTGATTGAAGTATTGGCATGGACAGATCGTGAAGGAATGGAGTCATTCTATTGATCTAGCTTGAGGTTAAAGTAAATAGAGATTATACATTCGTATACGGACGAATAGGTGTTTTGTTGTCCGAAGTATAGCCCATGGCCCAGGGCCCAAATGAAGATGATATTATCGTTCCAGTCAAAAGCCTCGAGAAATTGAGGAACAGGAAACCCAACCCTTAAGAAGAAGTAGTGAAGATAAACAGGGGTATATAGACACTTACTAGTTATTATAGGTACCATAAGTCATTTAGTGATCTCCTTGTCCAAATTATACGATTGTTTGAAGTCTCGATGCCTCTAAATTCTAACTTGACTTCGATATTCGTATTAATCCTACTTCCGAACCCCGACTACTTCTTTTAGCAGTACTAACCAGCCAACAGGCTTTTCATTCTTGCCAATTGGCGGTAAAGATAGCTATAGGCAAACCCTTAAGTTAATCGGCCCCAACTAGCTTAACTATAGAGTCACTGGTCGTGTGGGAACAAGGAACAAGCGAGTAGCGTGGCAACATGGAATTGATCACTCGATTGCGTTAGCATGACCGTAGCCGGGATATCGAGTTTGTGGAGCAAATCCCTAGATATCAAGTATACCTACGCGACATTTGAAAGCTATGCCCGAATTGCATTGGCGGTGGTGGAGGCATTAAGGTTCGGTGTAAGATAAGTGACGGGATCACAACCTCCAAGCCAACTATTTTCCCTTTTGAGTGCGATTTGATCCTCGGGCCCAAAAATAGAGTGAGTACGCGCATGAGATAGTTGTAGAAAGGAGGCTGGAATTCATTGATCCCGAGCAAGACTAATTGCCTCTCGTGAATCAAAGTTTCGGCTCAGTAGCACTTGGATGAGCGGCCCGTAACTATGTAAGTGTTCGTAGCCTGGATGTTACCCACTACGAATTTCGAGGACGAAATTCTTTTAAAGAAGGGAGAAATGTAATACTTGTAATTTTAGCGAAGAGCAGCTGTAAAGCGTAGAATTATTGAGTATTATTCCGTGCATCTATGGGGTGAGTGACTCGATTTTATTTATGGCCGGACATATTACTTTATTATCCCTTTGGAGGTTCGTTGTTGAATAAATTAAATCGGGAAATTGCCTCCTTTTTATGTAGCTGAACCTTTGCATGGTTAGGAATTGTCGTGGTCGGTATATTAAAATAAGTTAGGATGCAGCGGCATAAGAGGACAAAAGGGATACGAACTTGTCGTACAGGAGCCGATGATT
This sequence comes from Talinum fruticosum, assembly GCA_021018815.1. Classification (NCBI taxonomy): domain Eukaryota; kingdom Viridiplantae; phylum Streptophyta; class Magnoliopsida; order Caryophyllales; family Talinaceae; genus Talinum; species Talinum fruticosum. Next base: position 7,975,697 of record JAITYX010000003.1, on the reverse strand, counting down.
ATTTTGGCTGGATTATGGCAAGATAAGAAAAGTTAATTGCAGGTCCAATAGAAGGGAGAGGCAAATTTTGTTTAGCGGTGGAGAGAGAATTCAAAGAAATAAAAGAAAGGAAGGACCAAAGTGAGGGGGTACACGAGAAAAACAAAGAAAGAAGAAATAGAACAAGCACAACAGGGGGAGAGGAGCACCGAACGGGGGAGAGAGAGAGAGAGAAGAGGCGAACGCGCAGGCAAAGGAGACCAAGGGGGAGGACCGGCGACCATCGCAGGACCGGAGGCGGTGACCGGCGACGCGACTCAGTGTGAGCGAAGGGAAAAGAGAGCGAGAGACCGAGGTAGGGTGAGCGCGAAGGCGGGACCCGAGGCAGGGACAGACGCAAAAGGACCGAGAGGCTAGAAACCAGGAAAGGGGATGGCGACAAGGGAGGAGGACCGGGGTAAATGCGCGAGGACCCGGACCGAGAGCTAATGGAGGCAAAAACGACAAACCATAGACAGGGAAGCGAAACACCGAGCGATTGAGCAAGGACTCGCAGAGACAGAGACCAAAACCGAAGGCAAAAGTAAAGGAGCCCGAAATCCATCCCTAAAACCCAAGAATTTTAGGTGGGTAGTCTTATAATCTAAACTGTTAGTCATTTCGAAATCCAAATGAGTTTATTGTGATTGTTGAATGTGATTGTGAATATTGAATATGTATGCTATTGAATGAGTTTAGTAGTTGCTTGAAAGTTGAATTAGGAGTTGTGAAGAGAATTGGTAGTTGTTTATGCCTGAATTAGAAACCGGCGAATTCGGACGGAGTTGGATTGCTTGGGTATAATGAGTAGTTTCGGGAACTTGGGCAGCTATGGATGGGGATGAGCACGTTGTGGTTCGGGTATAAATTGTGAATTAATATTTTAGATTGAGCCTTAGAAATTTACTGAGATTGCGGCATTAAAAAATGATTGCTAATATCGGGAAATAATGAGGGAAATACATAGAGGAGTATGAATTCATATTAAGTGATGCACAATTGAGGCCGAAGTGGGTGATTGTCGAGCTAATTAATTTTGAAGTATATTTAAATCCTCGAGGTTGAACCGAACGGGAAGGTCAGCAAAGCTAATGGAAACCGAATAGTGAAAAGTGATTAAGAGTTACATAACTAAGGACGAACGAACAAGAGTCGAGTAATGAGATAGAGACATACAATGGGAATTTGAGGCGGGGAAATGACGAGCTGGGAATGGTAAGGTTAAGTTGAGTTTGTAATCTATCTAAGCCTTCAGCTGAAATTAAGTTAGAAGATAAGCTTAGCAACAAGGACCTTAAGTGATAAAGTGGGATTAGGAGTCATATGGCTGAGTATGAGCAAAGGAAATTAATTGATGAAATAAAGACCTAGAATGAGGAGTTGGAGTCAAGACAGGGAGTTGTGAGAAGTCAAGACGTGAGCAAAAGAAATGGATTCATAAAGTAGAAACATAGAATGAGGAATTGAAGTAAAGATAGAGAATTGTGAGAAGTCGAACGTTCAATTAGGTGGTGTCCGATTATGGTTATTGTTGCTCGGAAAATGGAAATTAATCGCACTAGAATGGTGGATTAAGAAAGATATAGTTGGAAAAGAGCTGAGAATGATTGCTTGCATTGAACGGTGGCTATTCGTGTTAAGTGATTTCTTTACGTGATGCTCAAAAGTAGTTTTGAAAGGCGTTTTGTATTTTACGTGAGATGATACTTGAATGCAATTTCTTTTGAATTGCCTTTCAAACGTGATTCTGTTTTAAAGAAGCAAATATGATTAAGAAATAGAATTTGGAGGGATGGCACGTAATTCTATGCCTTCTAGTGTGTCAAAATTGATTTGAGAAAGTAAATTTATAAGGGTGACACGTGATGTCATGCCTTCCTTGATGCTAAAACAATTGAGAAAGTCTGTGAAGTGAATGTGATGAATGAGTATGTGCAAAGGGTTTTGAATCAAGAGGCTACGAATTGTTTAGCATACCGAAGGGTTCGACCTGGGGACGCCCAGCTAGAAACTTCGAGGGAAGGTTTCTAACAGGGGTCCTGCAGAGGCGGGATGCCCCCTCCGAGACTTCCTAAAAGATAGGTCCCGGGAGCCTTTTGTTCGGGGTCGCACCCGAAATAAAGAACTGCTAGTTCGAATCCTCGAAGGCCTAGAAAAGTTGATTGAATCCCAAAAGAATTATTCATGAATGTGAGATCGTGCTTTTAAGTGATTGAAGAGTCATGATCTTTTCATTGCAAGAGATTTCATTGAAAATATCTAGATTTGTATTATGCTATTATGTTTTCACCAATTTCATTATCATGAGTAGTATGTGTAAAGAATTTCCATTTTAAGTGTGTAAGACTCAGGTGAGCCCGTGGTTTATTGCTCACCCCCACAAATTTCCCCTTTTCCCTCCCGGTGTTGCAGGTACACTTTCGAAGCATGATCTACACTTAGCATATTCCGAACTCTTGCCGACTGCCGATGGTTGACTGTTGAAGTGATTCAAGTGGCCGACATGCATTCTTATGTTTCTAAATGATGTACTTATAATTTGTAGTTCATGTAGTTGTACTCGACGTACCATAAACCATTTAGATTGTTTTAAGTTTTACTCGCATGATTGGTTGAACTCGGCGTGTGGCCGTTGAGTTATGTACTCCGAGCGTGTCGCTTGTCGAGTTATGCTCGTGGTTTTTTTTTTATTTGCGGGGTTTTAAGGTTTTAAGCCTATGGGATAGTCCATATTACAAACGAATTCGTCGAAATTTTAGGAAATCTCAAATTCTTTTAGAAGACCACCTTTGTTATTGCTAAGTCGAATTTAGAGAGTTGAACCGACACTGATAGAGCCTTGGGAGTTCCCATAAGGAACTCGGCGATATAATACTCCTAGGGGGTGTTTTGGGGTGTTACATCATGGCTCAACACGAATGACTGTAAGATGTTCTTGTTGCAAAATAAGTCGAATTCGTTATCGGAACAAATTGATGCTAAATGTATATATCAAAGTATTTCTCGAGTAGATGAAATAAATATGATGAATTATTAGAGCAGAAAAAGTGTTGAATAGCACAAGTCAATAATGCTCGGAAATAGCGTAATTTCGTTACTCGAAAAAAATAAATACTAAGACATATAAAGAAAATAAATAAGCAAGCTAAGAAAGCTCCTTTTTCTTCTTCTTCTTCTTCTTCTTCTTCTTCTTCTTCTTCTTCTTCTTCTTCTTCTTCTTCTTCTTCTTCTTCTTCTTCTTCTTCTTCTTCTTCTTCTTCTTGAAGACTTTGAGGATGATTCCGAGTATGAACTGGATTTAGAGTCCTCAATAGCCTTGGATCTGTGCTCTTAAAGACGACTTATCCGATCTTAGTACCGCCTAATGACTTCTTTCAGCTCGAGACCATAGCTTGACTTTGATCTATCTCGCTTCGAGTCGTGATCTAAAGTTGAGTCAATATAGGCATGAAAGCCTAGAATGCACCAAGAGTTGATTGTAACTCTTTGGCAAGAGCAACAAATTGTGAGGGCACTTTCGATGTAAATCCATAAAGCGGTAGCCTGGGAAGACGATCCAAAGAGGAGTTTTAGAACTCTTCCGAGTCTAAGAAGGTGGAGGTGGGAGTTTAGAAGAGTGAACCCAAACACCAGGTGAGATTTCCTAGTATCCTAGAGTGATTAGCTCTACCCTACCTACATAGACAGCTGGCTTAAGACATTTAAGAGGATCATCAAGAAGATCCACATTGAATTAAGTAAAAATAGTAGTCGAGTAAAGCTCCGAAAGGAAGGGGGTTTCTTCTTATATGTGGGAACAGAAGTTATTTGCTCGATAATGAAAGGGAAGAGGTCAACTTCATACCTTTCTAGAATATCATACAAAAATTTGAGAACCTTGTTGTTGGGGTTCTAGTCTCATCAAGCTAAAGTAGAGAAGTTTGGCTTCGGACCTTATCCGAGTCACGTAAAAGTTCTTTCTGGACTTGGGAACAACTCGGCATATTTATCAAAGAAATCATCAGCAATTTCATTAAAAGGGATAGGATTTGAGTTCGAAAAAGAGTCCGAACCTCAAAGAGTTTGTACAGAAGAGAGATATTAATGCGAATAATCTTCCCTAAACCGGATAAGAGACTACGTTGTCTCTTGTGGTCATGTTACAGATAAAATTTACTGAGAAGTTGGGGGTAGATATAATCACGTAAGCACGGGTACTTAAAAGTTCCTATGTGGAGAAGAGGTTTTATCCATGAATGTTTGGTGGATAAAAAGAATTCTTTTTCAGAAAATAATGTTAGGCTACAATCTGCTTTGGCTCATTAAAGGTGAGAGCCCGGCCTTTAGAAGAATCCCTCCGTAGATTTTCAGGCTGGGTGGTTCCGGTTCTAGCCTTTTGGTGGCTGACCCTCCTTGAGCTAAGCTTTCTCTCTCGAGCATTGTGAGAGAAAGAAAACGAATTTGGATTGAGAAGGAGAAAGAATGAAAAAGTGAACGAGTGAGAATGAATAGAGTAGAGAAATAGAGAATATGATTTTAAAGAGTAGCCGAGCAAGCAATTCCGAGTTCGAGTGTAGAAAGTGAGATAGTGAGAGATAGCAAAGTGAATGAATGAGAATGAACAAATGCTATTAATAAATCAACAACTCTCAAGGAAAAAAGGCCTTACCGACTCAGTACTCATAGTAATGGCTACCCGACCGTTTGCCGTTCCAGTGTCTAACAGCTTACTTCTTGAAACTACTCCCTCTCAACGGCTAGTTTCCTGACTGTTCACGTAACGAGAGAGAAAAAGAGATTTTCGAAAATATTTCCAATATTCTCTATTGATTTAGAGAAGATCTCATAATTTTGATGTCTATTTTTCTCAAAGCTGAGTCCGACTCGGTGATGTGTCCGAGATACTCGGAATACACTCACAAACTTAATAACTTATAGCTTAGTTTCATCTTATTTCAACTAATCCACTTGTTATTCACTCGGAATAGATAATAAATGATTAAAATCACAAATTCTCATGCAATCACTCAATTAATCTTGCAATCATCATGCCAACTTCATTCCTACTAAAACAAAACTTATCTTAGAGTTTTTGTGAAGATATCGACTAACCGAAAATTGGTATGAATAAATTCAAGCTTAATATCACCCTTTTGAGAGTGGTCTCTTAGAAAATGATATATGACCTCGATGTGCTTTGTTTTTTACTACTGAGTCTGGATTCTTTGTAATGCCGATGGCACTTTGATTATCACACTTGATCGGGATGGATGTGAATGTCAGTCCTAGATCCTTCAAGTGTTTCTTAATTCATAAAAACTAAACACAGGAGGCTCCAATTGCTATGTACTCTGCCTTAGTCTGTTGATAAAGCAACTGAATTTTGCTTTTTAAGTGCCAGGAGATGAGTGATTAACCCGGAAATTGACATGCTCCTAAGGTACTCTTTCTTTCAACCTTATATCCAACATAATCAGCATCCGAGTATCTAGTGAGAGTCAGACTTAAGTCCCTTGAATACTAGAGACCGAGTGTTTGAGTTCCTATAAGATATCTAAAAATTCACTTCACCGCTGTGAGATGTGATTCGTTTGGATTAACTTGAAATCTTGAACATATATAGACACTAAACATAATATTTGGCCTACTAAATGTGACATAAAGTAGAGATCCTATCATACCTCTATAAAGTTTCGATCTACAACTTTACCTTTCTCATCCGAGTCTAGTTTGGTACTGCTTCTCATTGGTATTATTGCATGTTTGACATCTTATAGCTTGTACTTCTTGAGTAACTCCTAGGTGTATTTGGATTGATAAACACAGATTCCATCTTTCTCTTGCTTGTTTTGCAATCCAAGGAAGAAATTAAGTTCTCCTATCATACTCGGTTGGAGTGCCTATCTCATCAACTCAGAAAACTCTTGGTATAGAGTTTCATTAGTAGCTTCAAATATAATGTCATCAACACAAATCTGATAATGAGAAAATCATTCCCCTTGGTTTTTGTGAAAAGAGTTTTGTCAACAAGACCTCTTTTGAAATCATTTTCAACCAAGAAAATGCTCACTCTTTCATACCAAGGTCTTGGAGCTTGTTTTAAACCATACAAAGCCTTTTGCAATTTTAAAATATGATTAGGAAATTGAGAGTTTTCAAATCCAGGTGTTTTCTTAACATAAACTTCTTCTTGAATATAACCATTTAGGAATGCACACTTAACATCCATTTGATATAATTTAATGTTCATGTTGGATGCAAAAGCTAAGAGAATTCCGATTGCCTCAATCCTAGCAACAGGTGCAAAATGTTTCCCCACAACAAATTCCCTCTTCTTGGTTATAACCTTAAACAACTAATTAAGCCTTGTTTCGACTACCAATTCTCCCTTATCTAATTTTTTTTGAATACCCATTTGTTTCGTATAACTGGGTGGTTAGATCGTTTGGTCAAAGTCCAAACTTGGTTTCATTCAAATTGAGATAGCTCTTCTTGCATGGTCTCTACCCATTCAGGTTCAAATAGGGCTTCTAATACATTCTTAGGTTCAATTAATAAAATGAATGTTGAAAATGTACATAAGTTTTACAATGAAGAATGAGTTCTTACCCCACTATTGATATCCGAAACGATGTCCTCGGGTGGGTAACTAGATGCATATTTGAAAGATTTACATGTTCTCCGATTTACCAGATTTGACTGTTGAATGTTCTATCTTCAGCAAGTTCAGCTTGTTGACTTTCTTCATTAGCTTGTTCTTCAGTGGTCTAAGCTTGTTCTTGAACTATCTCATTCTGAATTGGCTCAATTCCTTTGTTTTTGTTCATTCTAATCCGAGCCTCCACTATGTCATCTTTATCTCGATTGAGCTTGAGATCCGAGAAGATGGATTCCCTTGTCCTGCCATGATTAATTTCATCAAAGATAACATGGATACTTTCTTCCACTTTGTTAGTTCTCTTGTTAAAGATTCTATAAGCTTTGCTATGTGAAGAATAAACAAGAAAGATACCTTCATCCGACCTTGCATCAAATTTGCTCGGATGTTCCTTACCATTTTTATGCACAAAGCATTTACATTCGAATGGTTTGAAGTGGGAAATATTAGGCTTCTTTCCTTTGTATGGCTCTAGGGTGTCTTCTTCAAAATGGGTCGAATGAGGCATCTGTTTAGAGTGTAGTTCGCCGTATTTATTGCCTCCACCCGGAAATAGTAAGGTAGATCATTTTCAATCATCATCGTCCTTCCTATTTCTTCAAGTGTTCTATTCTTTCTCTCCACTACTCCATTTTGTTGAGGAGTTCGAGTGCTGAAAAGTTGTGGGAAATGTCATTCTTATCATAGAAGTCTACAAATTCTAAGTAATCGAACTCCCTTCCATGGTCAATTCGAATTCTTCTTATCCGAGTCTCGGACTCCACTTGTATTTTTCCTGCAGATCTTAGTGAACTCTTTGAATGCTTCATTTTTATTCTTCGGAAAACACACCCAGGTAATATAGTGAGTAATCATCAACAATAACTGGCACATATGATTTACCTCCTAAGCTTTTAATAGGAATTTCACCACACAAAGCCATATGTATCAATTCAAGCACTTTGGATGTTGATATTGTCTTGAGTGGCTTAAAAGATGAACTAACTAGTTTTCCTTTTATCCATGCATCACAAATTTTATCTTTCCGAAATGAACAATTACGTAGTCCTCTAATTAATCTATGAGATGCAAGTTTCTTGATAGTATGTATGCTAATATGACCTAATCTACGATGCCAATACCATGAATCATCATTCAAAGAAGCTTTTAAACAGAATAAATCTTGACTTGAATCGGAAAGTGGAATAGTGTAGGTGTTACATGACCTCGGACTTGAGAGCTTTGTCTCTTTGGTAGCTGCATCAAAAATGAAGTAGTTAGTCCGAGTGAATCTTACCTCTTGACCTTTGTCATATAGTTGTGAGATACTCAAAAGATTATATTTGAACCCCTTGACAAGATATACTAGACTAACTAAACTGTCTCCTCGACGAATTCCGCTAATTCCAACTATCTTGCCCTTGCTATTATCTCTAAATGTGACTTTTCCTCCTTTCATCTCTTCAAGTTCTAAGAAGATTCTTACATCTCCGGACATGTTGCGTGAACATCCACTATCTAAATACCAAGAACCTTTTTGTTTCTAAGTTACCTACAAAAGCAGAAACAAACTAACCCTTCTCACCTCCTCTTACAAACCCAGTAATTGTCTTTACTGTGGTCCTTTTCTGATGAAGAGGACTTTTGGCAACCCAGATTTGAATGATTTTGGGTTTGGTCCGATTCCGAGTCTTCTTTCTTGAGAATTAACTCTGTGTATCTTTCTTTTAAAAACCTCTCTTTTGTAAAGAGGTTGAGAAGGCTTTTTCATAAACAATGGTTTGGGCTCAGTCCCTTACCTTTTTAATAAATGGGGCCATGCTTAGCCTTCCCGAACTTGATAGTTCTAGAATCGGTTTTGAAAAGATTTTTGTAGGAATTATCTTCCTGTTCAGCATTATATCCAAGACCTTATTTTCGAAGTGAGACACACCGAGAACCAAGTAATAAATCAAGGTCTAGTGGAGGATCTAATGAAAGGTCTATAATCGACAGGTCGCAAGCGCACGGTGTATAGGTTGTAGCTAGTCAAGGTCGATCCCATAAGGACTAGATCTATCAACACACTAAACTAGTCCTCTACTCAATTGCTAAGCTAATCGGGTTTTTAGAGTTTGCTTCTCTAAACTATTTCTAAATATTAAAATCAAGGAAATTAATCTAGAATTAAATCAATAGGTAAAAACATCTAGGGATTTGCTTTCCTAACAATGAGTTTGATTATTTAAACATAGGTTGTGCAATCATTCTTTCAAGTGAATCAAGGATCGATAATCAAAAAATTCTACCGCTCTTTCGATGCTTAATAGAATTGCTCTAATTAACCTATCAAACAACTTTCATATGCCTTTTAAGTTAATCAAAGTTAAAGATTTCAAATTATCAAAGTGATCCCCTAATTTACTAATCTTTTCTCAAATTTCATAAATTAGGTAGAAAGGTTGGTTATCGGATTATTCTATTTCACTTTTCAATACATGACAAATTAATCTCTAAGCACAAGTATTCTAAGCCTTCAAAACACTCATGAATATGATAAACACAACCTTCTATTGATCAAAATCAGAATTCAAGCACAAATCATGAAAAACTAATCAAAGCTGCATTGTTTCGGATTACAAATCCCTATAAAAACTAAACTATTCACACATTGTTATTGAGAGCTTAAAAAAATTCCAATACATGGTAATCAAACCTCAAACAGCAAAAATGAAGAAGTAGGATGATAGACTTGAAGAACTCCACTTGAATCTCTCGACTTCATATTGAAATCCCGTAATCTGGTTCAAACTTCTTCTTCAAAAAGTGTCTCGGTTTGATGTGGATGAAGGTAGGATAATGGCAATGTATGAGTGGTGGATGAACTATGGATGGATGCAGGAATCGATGCCTCAAAAAACAACCGAAAATTAGCTTAAATAAGCCATTATGAGGCAATCAAGAGTCGAAACCGTCAAAATCGAATCATCACGGTAGAATTTACCGCCAACACGGGCCGTGTCCGCCGACACCGGCTGCCCGTGTTGGCTGCTAGATCATCAAAACTGGACGGAAACACGAAAACGGGTCATGTCCACCGATGCGGCCAACCCGTTTCGATACAAAGGCTCCTGGGCAAGCTTACCTCTAACACGGGTCGTGTCCGCCGACATGGGCTGCCCGTGTTGGTTGTTGGAAGTGCGGACTTCGACAAATCAAGGGGAACAGCCGATTTTGACTACAAAGTTGGACTGTGTTGGCCTTCTTAATGCTTGAAACACTCACTAATCTCGGGAATACTTGGTATTAGTGATCAAATCTGCACAATCATCTCAAAATACCAAAACACAAGCGTAAAACCGAAAATGGAGTATAAACACACTCTAATTAACTGAATTTTCCAAAGAAAAGCGTAAAAATGCCTAAAACACTAATGCATTTCATGCACTTATCAAATTCCCCATGCTTAAACCTTACTTGCCCTCAAGTAAGGTCAAAAAGAAAAGTAAATTCCTAGCAAAAGAATCATAACCTCCTCAGGCTAGGCAACCATAAGTATCATAAGAAAAACCATTCAACAATAGCCCATAAGCACATCAAATCTTTTCACAATCGGATGGAAAAAATATTTTCAAAAACCACATTGAAGACCAATAAGACAAATTAGATCAATCACCCATGTCATCACTTAAACAATTCATGTCGGAACATGTAGAACAATAGAGCTAGAAAGACCAGTAGAACCTCACTTTGGAAATGTGAAAGCACTCCTCTCATGTGTTTAGGCTCGTACAAGGTTCACTCAATCTCTCTCACAATCATGCAAATTACCATAAGCTTGGTAGAATTCTCTAAACGCCACCACTAAAATGTAACATGCAACATGACAATCAAGAAGACTTCATATGGTTGTAACGAGGCTTAGGAAATAGGTAAGAAAGGGATATTGTAGATTTTGGGAAAAATGAGGAGCTAAAAAGCCAATTGGCAAGGAGCTTTCAACACTCTAACCAACAAAAACATACAATAAAACTCATTACACCCAACCTCTAACTCGACAAGTACTTTCAAAAATGAGCTTTACTAATAAGGACCAAACTTAATATTCCAAACTGCCAATCATTTTATTGTCTTTTTTGCTCTTTTTTAAACTTTTCTTGATTTTTTCTTTCTTTTTTTTTTTATGCTTGGCATGAGGAATTTCTAACAAATCAAAAATAAAAGCTCATTTAACATCAAAGTACTCATCCTTACAACCAAGAGAGGGAATCATCTCAAACTCAATACAAATAAACCCCTCAACTCAACAAAAGATCCAAATCATCACCAACACATTAAAGACTCCAAACAAGCCAAAAACATGAGTAAGAAGCTCCACTAGACTTCGCTTTAATAATAGGTTATGTGGTTGGCCAAGGGCTAGTTAGGAGGGTTCCAACAAATGAATTAGGTAATTAGGCTCAAAGGGCTATCAAAGGTCAATACCGCAATTTGGTTAATGTAGCTTAAAAATCAAAGATTGCCTCAATCATGTTGTCACAAACCATGCACACATGTGATTTTGAAGAGAATTCAAACAAGTTCTAGAGATGCAATCATAGAGGAGAATCACACATGAAGAAAACATGAGAATAATTGTAATATTTAGTCTATTGAAGGCTCAAAAATCTCACATGGTTTCTACCACAATATCAACTAGCTCAAAGAGTTTCACATGCCAACACTTTTGTCAAGGAATCAAGGACAATTAACTTTCATCCATCAAATATGGTCAAAATTTTGAAGTTCAAAACTGGTTTTCAAAAATTTCTGCACTTTAGGGCTATGCATTGAAATCATTCTCCATGGAAAACTTATTTGGCCTAAAAGGAATCATCACTGGAGGTTCATCTTTTTTTTAAGTTTTTTAAGTTTTTAAATCCAAGTCTATATGATGCTACCTAAATGCTCTAAATGCAATCCTAAATGTTTTTTTTATTTTTTTTTATTTTTGCAAAGTTTTTAATTTTTTTTTAATTTTTTTGTTTTCAAATGCAAAACTACATGCTAAATGTCAAATAAAGCATGCTCTAACCTAAATGAAATGCAACTATACATTATTCAACAATGACAACCTAAGTAGGCACATTCCCCCATGCTTGGACATAGCATTGTCCATAATGCAAGCACAATCAGTCAAAGGAGATGGGGGAGAACAAAAGATCACTCAAATGGAGGGGAGGGGGAGGAGAAGGGGATTGGGGTTACCCTAGGAGATATGCCAATCATGCCAAGTTATCAAACATTCACCCATCATATGCATATAATGGTTCCGATTAGCAAGCATGTCACGAAGTTCAATTTGGGCATTTTGTATAGTCTCACACTTTGAATGAACATAATCTCGAAGAGAGGCATGTTTAGAGTGGATGTACTCCCTAAGTGAGGCTTGCTCGAGATCTAAGAGCAAGTGTGCTCGGAATGAACATACTCCCCGAAAGAGAGCTGCTCTTAATGAATGGCAGTGAGAAGTGAAAGCACGAGATGCATCGAGCATAGGAGCATTATGCACGAGGGCGGGGAAGAGAAGAGGTAGACGCACCCCAATCAGTATGGGGTGGAGGGTGAGGGTTTCATCCTCACCAGGAAAAAATCTGAGGTTGGCCGCATCCCTAAGGGATATGTGCTCGGGACAAGGAAGACGCAACATACGGTTATGAGGATACAACCAATGTAACTCTCCGTAAATTGTACGACACATGCCCATAGCCTCCAAAGCCTCAAGATGTATTCTTTTAGACCCTTGCACCCTATCATCATGGTGCTCATCGAGGTTCCAACCTAAAGCTACAGCAATTGGAATAATAAACCCCTAATATTAAAATGGCGAAACTTGAAAATTTGAGTAGTACGTTTGTAATGATATGTTTGCATTAGGCATCCCACATTTAGCAACCTTCGAACTAGTTTAAATATTGTTTTGGACCACTAGGAAAACTTAATTGTACCCACTGTTTAACCATTTTTGGAGAGAGGCTCCCACTCGGTTCCTCGGCGAGCCCAACTAGTCTTGATTTGCCAAGGAAATGGTACCTCCTCCCACGTAGCACGCCATCTTGAGCTAAACATTTTGGTTCACCAAGAGGCATCGAAATTCTGGTTGGTATCCTTATCTCGTGCAACATATAAACAAAACAATTCAAAGAGATACATATTATTCCCACTTGTCATCCCTCCCAAACGGACCATGGCCTAAAACCCGATAAATGTATCGAATACAGGGGTTTCGAACAGCTTGTCGCCTTAGTCGAACTAGGATGATAGTCTTGCTCATTAGAAAGAGAATTCTAAATTTGTATCGAATTAAAACAATCAGAAACTAAATGGTGTCCAAGTTTAACGTCTCTAGGTAGGGTAAATAAAGCGATAAACTCACTAACAGTGAATTCACGGTATTCCCCTAATAGGCATGCTCGGCATGAGAACCACGCCCAATTTCAACGAGTTAACGACGCCAAAAATTGACAGGCCCCCAAGCGCACGAGTATAGGTTGTAGCTAGTCAAGGTCGATCCCACAAGGACTCGATCTAGCAACACACTAAACTAGTCCTCTACTCAATTGCTAAACTAATCGAGTTTTTGGAGTTTGCTTCTCTAAACTAGTTCTAAATATTAAAATCAAAGAAATTAATCTAGAATTAAATCAATGGGTAAAAACGTCTAGGGATATGCTTTCCTAACAATGAGTTTGATTATTTAAACGTAAGTTGTGCAATCATTCTTTCAAGTGAATCAAGGATCGATAATCAAAAATTCTACCGCTCTTTCGATGCTTAATAGAATTGCTCTAATTAACCTATCAAACAACTTTCATATGCCTTTTAAGTTAATCAAAGTTAAAGATTTCAAATTATCAAAGTGATCCCCCTAATTTACTAATCTTTTCTCAAATTTCATAAATTAGGTGGAAAGGTTGGTTATCGGATTATTCTATTTCATTTTTCAATACATGATAAATTAATCTCTAAACACAAGTATTCTAAGCCTTCAAAACACTCATGAACATGATAAACACAACCTTTTATTGATCAAAATCAGAATTTAGGCACAAATCATGGAAAACTAATCAAACTTCATTGTTTCGGATTACAAATCCCAATCTCTCGACTTCGGATGGAAATCCCATAGCTCGCTTCAAATTTCTTCTTCAAAAGGTGTCTCGATTTGATGTAGAAGAAGGTAGGATAATGGCCATGGATGAGTGGTTGATGAACTATGGATGGATGCAGGAATGGATGCCTTGAAAAATAGCCGAAAATCAGCTTAAATAAGCCATTAAAAGGCAATCAAGAGCCGAAATCGTCAAAACCGAATCGTCTCGGCAGAATTTACCGCCAACACGGGCTGTGTTCACCGACACGGGCTGCCCGTGTTGGCTACTAAATCATCAAAACTGGACAGAAACACAGACCCGTTTTCGATGCAAAGGATCCTGGGCAAGCTTACTTCAAACACGGGCCATGTCCGTCGACACGAGCTACCCGTGTTGGTTCGCTGGAAGTGCGGACTTCGACAAATCAAGGGGAACGACCGTTTTGACTGCAAAGTTGGACTATGTTAGTCTTCTTAATGCTTGAAACACTCACTAATCTCGAGAATACTTGGTATTGGTAATCAAATTTGCAATGTCATCTCAAAACACCAAAACACAAGCGTAAAACCGAAAATGGAGCATAAACACACTACAATTAACTAAATTTCCTAAAGAAAAGCGTCAAAACGCATAAGAAACTAATGCATTTAATGCTCTTATTAATAACCCCACAAAGAGAAAGGCAATTCATCCGGGCAATCCTTGTAAGTAACTGCCATTTTCTCCACTATTCTCCGGATGTTCTTATTAGTGGCTTCAACTGCTCCGTTGGTCCGAGGGCGGTATGGAGAAGATTTATGATGCTTGGATTTTATACCTATCCAACAAATCTACTACTTCCTTCTTGAAATGACTATTGTGGTCACTTATAAGCTCGTAAGGCACTCTATAACGACAGATAATATTCTGGATGATGAATTTGGCTACCTGTTTCGACGTTAAGGTTGCGTAGGAAGCTGCTTCTACCCATTTAGTGAAATAGTCGATTGCTACTAACATAAATTCATGACCACCTGTTCCCTTAGGAGTTACCTTACCAATAATGTCTATTCCCCAAACTGAAAATGGCCAAGGTGAGGATACTGTAGTGAGAAATGATGGAGGTTGTTGTTGTAAGTTTACATACACTTGACATTTATGGCACCTTCTAACAAAGGCGTGACAATCTGCTGCCATAGTTAACCAATAATAACCAAGTCTCCGAACCTTACGGACCAACATTCTACCGTTCATATGAGTTCCGCATTCCCCTCCATGAATCTCTTCGATGATGTGCTTTGCTTCATGTTGATTGACACAAAGTAAGTTGATCCCAAAATTAGTTTTCTTTAAACAATTGTCCTTGATTGAGGAAAAATTAGGCAGCCAACATCCTGATGGCTCATTAGGCTCTAGGTGTGGAGTCCAAAGGATATTCTTGCTTATCCAAATACTAATAAATATCATGATACCAACTAGTATGGTCAATATTAGATATTTATAAGGCGTAGACGTATACGAGCTGACTACGTCGCTCGATGTGAACAGGCATTGAGTGAATGCCAACGGGAATATTGATTATGGAAGCTAACTTAGCTAGTGCATCCGCAAATTGATTATTATCCCTATGAAGTTAAGTGAAGGAAATCTTCTAGAAGTGTTTAGATAATTCTGTCAAATATGCTTGGTAGGGTGCCAAAGCTTCACTACATACCTTCCACCTTTGTAAAATTTGGTTGATGATCAAATTGGAATCACAAAAACTTTGATGTTCTTGACTCCGATCTTTATTATAGCTTTAAGTCCTATGATACAAGCTTCGTACTCTGCAACATTATTAGTGACCTCAAAGTCTAGCTTGATCGAAATACGAGCATGTGCTCCCTCCAATGAGACTAAAAGAATCCCTACTCCACAGCCCCTTTGATTGGAAGCGCCATCAAAGTACATTGTCCAAGCGTCCACCTCTACTTGTAGAATATCTTCATTTGGAAAATCAAGGTGTTCAGGTTGTGATTCACGCACGGGTAGATCCGCCAAGAATTCCGATACTACTCTTCCTTTGATGGCTTTTTGAGGAACAAACTTGAGTTTGAATTCCGATAGCATGACAGTCCATCGCGCTATCTTACTACCGATAGTCGGTTGCTCAAGTATGTACTTAATAAGATTCATGGGTGCTACCACATGTACCGTGTGGGTCAACATGTAGTGTTTGAGCTTCTTGGTATCCCAAACTAAAGCCAAAGATGTCTTCTCTAACAGTGTATATCTAGTCTCATAGTCCGGAAACTTCTTACTAAGATAGTAGATCGCATGTTCTTCTTTTTTGTCCTGCTAAGCTAACATGGCTCCCAAAGTTGTCTCTGTTGTAGTGAGATACAAAAACAAAGGTTTCCCGATTGGGGTGGAACTAACACTTGGAGGAGCAGCTAGGTATTCCTTAACCTTCTTGAATGCTTGTTGGCACTCGATATCCCAAATGGGCTCGAGATCCTTTCTTTAACTTCTTGAAAATGGGTTCACACACCATAATCGGTTTTGATATGAAACGACCGATGTACTCGCAAACGTCATAGGAAGCCCCTTATCTCCTTCTCCGTACTTGATGGAGGGATTTCCTTAATAGCCTTGATCTTGGATGGATCAACTCCAATTCCTCTAAGACCGACAACATAGCCTAACAGTTCACCAAAGGTTACCCCAAAGGCACACTTTTGAGGATTAAGGCGCATGTTGTACTTCCCGAGTCTATGGAAGAATTTTCTCAGTCGGGTAAGTGCCCTGTCCCGTCCTTGGATTTTATGATCATATCATCTTCATATACCTCGGCTTATTTATGGATCATATCATGAAGTAGTGTCGTGGATGTCCTCTAATACATTGCACCCGCATTTTTTAGCCCAAATGGCATCGCCACATAGCAATAAGTCCCCCATTGAGTGAACAAGGTCATCTTTTCCATGTCTTCCTTAGTCATCTTCACTTGATTATACCCAAGCATAACCATACATAAACGAGAGTAGAGCATGACTCATTCTATTATCTACCAAAAGATCGATATGAGGCAATGGGAAATTATCTTTAGGACTCGACCTTATTTAAATCCCCGAAGTCGACGCACATACGAACCCCGCCATTTTTCTTCGAGACTAGAACTATGTTTGCTACCTACCGAGGATAATGAACTACCTTAATAAACCCAGCCTCCAACCTGTTTCTAAACCTCCTCCTTAATCTTCAAGGCCCATTCCGGTTTCATCCTCCTTAACTTTTGCTTAACCGGCTTAGCATCTTCATAAAGTAGAATTTTGTATTCTGCTATACTTGGATCTATACCTGGCATCTCTTCGTAGGACCATGCAAAGACATCAATGAACTCGTGAGTAGTGACTTGAATTGCTTCTACTCTTCCGCATTCAAGGTTTTTCCAATTTTGGCCTCTTGGGGTTGATCGGTTGACTCCGGATTAATTGTTATTGTTTCCTTTATTATTGGTGAGTGATTTTCATGATCTTCCATAGCTTTTATTAATTCTTTAGGAATTTCTTATTCATCATTAGAGGCAAAACAATTCACAGCAAGAAGAGGCAAGGAGTAAGTAGAAAGATTCACTTTATTGAATGAAGAAACTAGTACCTCGGACTCGGAAGCTGAATTGGAAATAACAGAATTAGAACTAGAAACAACAAAAGAAGAAGAATAAATACAAGCCCTAATACTAGACTCGAAGGAGGGTGCACTCCTAGATTAACAAGCAAATTCTTGGCCCTCATCAACATCAATCCAAGTGATATGCTTGGACCCTTCTACGTCAGCATCGGTGATGAACCTAGATGGATTGAACAACAGATGTGACATAGCTTATGACTCGTATTGAGACAGAGTTCCCCCTATATTACTCTCTTGACCGAACGGAAGGTCGAAAAGATTGTTTCCGGTAAGACTAGTTCAATCTTATGTGGATTGTCCCTTTTGAGAAGGTGAGGTGCCTCCTATTCCATAATATAGCAGTCATTGAAGATCTCTAGACCATGTACTAGGATACCCTTCTCCTTGATGTAATAGGGCTCAGGAAAACCATAATAAGGGAAATTATCTCCTTCTCTCGAAATTATCCATTCAGGGTATAAGGAAGGGGCCTAATAGAGCGGATCGTGTGTGGTGCGATCCTCTTTACCTGGATTTCCCACTTGGCTTGAGTTATTTCCTTAGTGGTATGTTGATAGCCTAGCCTAAAGTTGTAGTTGTTAGTGGGTTCAAGGGGTGGAAAAATAAGGTGGTATGCCCTTCGACTCGCAACAAGACTCGGAAAATACCCCTTCGCATAAGCATCGATTGGACACTAGGGTTGCCATAAGGATTAAAGGTAAAAGGTGCTTCATCCCTTTCTAAGGCAGCAACGGTTTCAAAGCCGTATAATTCTTCATCATTAGCATCGTGTTCGATCTCCACTACATACTCTTTGGAAGTGATAGTAGCACAAAGATTATCCCTGTCAACAAGTTATGGCCCGGCCTTTGATGATCATTTTAACCTTCTAATGCAATGTAAAGGGCAATGCTCAATGATCGTGCAACCAAGGGCGTCCTAGAAGTAGATTGAAAATAGTTAGGATATCTAAGACTTGGAATTTAGTATTCCTCTCCACTAGCCCTATATTGATTGGTAAGGTCATTGTTCCCAAGACTGTTCTTCTAAAATTATCATATGCTCGGAGATGAACAATTTGCTTAGAGAGTTGTATCTCCCTAATTCCTAACCTCTTAGCGGTTCGCCAGGGACACACCTAAACTATTGATCCATTATCTACCAAGGTTAAGGGAACAAACTTGGTAATGCAAGTTACGATTAAATAAAGAGCATTGTTGTGTGCAATGCCTTCTTCTGGGAGATCCTTTTAATCAAAAGTAATGGTTCCATCCCCACTGTTAACCAATCCTACAAATTCCTCTGGCGTGGTTTCAAGAGAAACTTCAATCTTACTGAGTGCATTGATTAAAGCTTGTCTATGTTTCGGGAAGCGAGATATTAATTGCCGGATAGAAATGTCGACTTTTAATTTCCGGAGTTGCTTAAGGATTAGGTCTTTTTCCCTTACAGCTTTAGGTTCTTTTGAGGCTTCCCGAGTCTGTTATGGACCCAAGGGTGCGTTATGCCGTCCCGATCTAGTAAGAAGCTGAACAGTAGAGCTCTTAGTGTTTCCCTAAAAGTCTTCTTCTAAGGGTGGTGTGCCCCAAAAGTCATCACTATTATTGTCATCATCTCTCGTTTCGTAGACATCTTCTTCATCACTTACCCATAGCCCCTAACTTCCAGATCCAATGATGGTAGACTAAGAAGCAGTTGTGACTCATTAACATCTCGGATAAAGTTAGAAGGATCCCATTGACCTAGTGTGGGTTCGAGTAAAGATGGTTAAGGTGCCGCTAAAAGGGTTTGAAAACTCGGACTTTACATATACATCATTCTGAGTTCCATCAAGGAATCGGGTCTAAGACTTCATCTCTTATAAGGTTTTGATTACAATTCATTCTAAGTGTCTTAGAGACTTTTCCGAGTGATATAGAATCTTTTCCGAGTGTTATAGAAACCATTGCATATGTTCTCACTTGATTCCGACTGACTCGGAAAGAATACTCTGTTCGCACACGCTTCCGAGTCACTCGGACAACACTCGGATATATTGCATGTTCAAACATTTGCTCTAATGTGCATAAACTCGGTTCGACTTCAAGTTCTAGGCCTAATTGAATTATTGTATCAATTCATCTTTCTAAGTCTCGTATGCTTTTTTGAACATTGGTAGTCTAGATCAAGTCTTTCTACTCGATGTTTTTATCCGACTTGCTTGACTTATAGATCGACTCGAGATGGAATTTGAGTATAATGGATATTAGACTCGGAAAATTCCACTCTTTTAGGACTCGGATAATTACCCACTTAATTATCTTAATTAAATTATTATCTATGTCTAATCTTGGACCACAGTATTTTATACTTTGAGAACCAAATTGATTTACTTTTGTAGGTTATTCAAATGAGGTTATCCTACTTTTGAATTACAAAAGGAACCGGCTTCAAGATGTCAAATCACCGACGAGACAAGGCTTTTCCTACCTCTAACCTAGGCCCAAACACTATGTCAAGGTTGTCCGTTTCCAAAACCGGAAATCTGCAACGCTAAGCTCAACGGTGGTTTCCGCTCTAATTTTCAAACACCACCAGTGGATTGGCACTTCAAAAGGAGTCAAGAGCCATTGCCCAACGATCACACCTCAACGGATATTTTCCGAGTGACTCGGAAAGACCATCGCAATGGTCACAAAGGACTTCAAGTCGAAGATAGTCACAACGGCTAGTCCGCTTGGTTATCTATAAATAGAAGCCAACTCTCAAGACTTGAAGATTGCTGAACCAACTGTCAATACACATACTTAAGCAAAATTCATTGTATTCATACTCAATCTTCTACTCACAACTCTAACTCGTACGTAATATCTTTCCGAGTTGTAAGGTCTTGTAATCAATTTACAAACACTCATTCTTACTTTCGAGTAAGGTCCCTTGACTGAGCTATAAGGGTTAACTCAGCTCGGTTGTCCCCAACTGTAAAGGTTATCTCGGTTGGGAAGTACTAGATCGAGATAAGGGAATTTCGAGTCTAGGAAAATCTTGTAAGGAATTGTCTAAGGGAGCAATTCGGTTGAGTCTTTCTACCGTATTTTGTGGATTCAAAATAGTGGATTTGACTTGGTTCTTGGATTAGCACTGACCGTGGTTTTTGCCCCATGAGGGTTTCCACGTAACTTTACGAGTTAGTACTTTTCGAGTTCAATCTAAACTCGGACTCTCCTCGCCGTCTTGTCTAGTTTTATTCTTCCATTACTTGTTTAAATTTCCCCATCACCCTATGCAACCCCCTCTAGGGTGACTTAGTCTCTCCAAGAGAAAACCTTTAATTGGTATCGAGCCTAGCCTTTCAGAAAGGATCTAACCAACCAAAGGTTTAAAGATCAAATGGCTTAGAAAAATAGAGAGTTCGATGAAAGAAGATCTTCCAACAGACCACCAAAGTTCAAAGGATCTAATTTTGTGCACTCGGTTAAAGTTCATGGAATGTTTCCTGTTGGATAACGATGAAGATGTCCGGAACATCATTCAAGTTGGGAACTACACTACAATGAAGATGCAAGAAATAAGACTCGTGCCCAAAACAAAATCCGAGTATACCACTCGAAGAAGCATAGAAGTTCGAAAGAACTTCAAGGCGATGAACATTCTAATGTGCGCCATCAGCTCGGAAGAATACAACCAAGTGTCAGCCTGTGACACAACCAAAGAAGTATGGGACACGCTTGTCAACACTTATGAAGGCACAAGCCAGGTCGGACAAGTGAAAATAAGCCAATATCTTCAAAAGTACGAGCTGTTCAAGATGAAGCCGAAGAGAACATCACTCGGACATTCATCCGCTTCACTCGAGATTACTAACAATCTCAAATCTCTGGGTAGAAAAATTTCCCACGAGGAAATGTGCAGAAAGATACTCAAAAGTCTACCCAAGAGAAGATGGGGTCCCAAGGTAACTGACCATCGAAGAGGCTTAGAACCTGTCCTTACTTAAGCCGGACGAACTCATTGGGAAGCTACTCACCCATGAGATCCACCTGGAAGAGGAGGATGCAGAGGTTAGCACTAAAAGGAACATTGCACTCGAAGGCCTCGGAAAACAGAGAAGCAAATCTGAGCTCCTCCGACTTAGAAGAGGATCCCATGTCACTTATCACCGGAGGCTTCAAAAGAATGATGAAGCAAGTTCTATAAGAAAGACAAGAAGGATAGAAAAGGTCAACATTCTTCCCCTTCAAAGTTATCTTTAACTAAGAACTTCGACTGTTTTGAATGTGGCGAGCAAGGAACAAATAGTCAAAGACTGTCCCAAAAGGAAGAGAGACAGAAAGAAGAAAAAGGCTATGATGGCCACTTGGAGTGATGAAGACTCATCAAAAGATGATGACGACTTAGATGATTCAAAATATCTGATGGCACTCTTAGACTAGGAAGCCGAATCGAGTCGGACTCGGATCACTCATACAGTGAGGAAACAAATCCTCGGGAGGTAGCTCGAAAAGAACAAAAGGTCATTGGTACTGGACAGTGGATGCTCACGTCACATGTCGGAAATCCAAGAATCTTTTCGAGTTCGAAGAGTACAAGGGAGGCAAAGTCACATTTGGAGATGACAGTAAGGGTAAGACAATTGGGATAGGCAAGATTGGAAAAGGAAACAATCTAGTCAGCCATGTATACCTTATCAAGGGATTAAAGTACAATCTACTCAAGCATCTCTCAACTATGTGACAAAGGTTAAAAGGTAAGATTCACTCGGACCAACTGTTATATCTCCGATGATGCTACCAAAGAGATCAAGCTCTCGGGTAAGAGATCGGGTAACACCTATACTATTCCTCTTTCGACCCGAGTTAGAATTAATCTTGTCTAAAAGCATCTCTTCATGATGATTCATGGACATGGCATCGTAGACTAGCTCATGTTAGCATGCACACCATTAAGAAACTTGCAACTCATGGTTTGGTCGGAGGATTTCCTAACTGTGCATTTAAGAAAGATAAAATCTGTGAAACAAGCACAAAAGGGAAACAAGTCGAGATCATCCTTCAAATCTCTAAAAGCTGTTTCCACATCCAAGGTACTTGAAATGTTGCATATGGACTTATGTGATGAAATCCCTGTCAAGAGTCTCGGAGGTCAATCATATGTACTTGTTATTGTTGATGACTATTCACGATTTACCCGGGTGTGTTTTCTTAAGCACAAAAATGAAGCATTCAAATAGTTCAGCAAGCTCTGCGAGAAAATCCAAGTTGAGTCTCGGACTCAGATTTAGAGAATTCGAACCGACCATGGAAGGGAGTTCGACTACTTAGAATTTAAAGAGTTCCGTGACAAGAATGACATCTCTCACAACTTCTCAGCACCAAGAACTCCTCAACAAAATGGAGTGGTGGAGAGGAAGAACCGAAATCTTGAAGAAATAGCTAGGACAATGATGATTGAATATAATCTACCCTACTATTTATGGGCTGAGCCGATGAACACAGACAAACTACACATTGAACAGATGCCTCATCGGACCTATCCTGAAGAAAACTCCATACGAGCTCTATAAAGGGAAGAAAACCAACATTTCATACTTCAAAACCTTTGGATGTAAGTGCTTCGTTCACAACAATGGTAAGGATCACCTGACTAAGTTTGATGCTCGGTCGGATGAAGGTATTTTTCTTGGTTATTCATCTCATAGCAAAGCATATCGTATTTTCAATAAAAGAACTAACAAAGTGGAAGAAAGCATCGACGTTGTGTTTGATGAGATTGAACAGGAAAAACCAAGTGAGTCAACATTCTCGGACTCGAAGGTCAGCAGAGATGATGATCTTGATGAAAATGAGCTCATCAAGAATCAAATCATAGTCGCTCGGAACGAAGTGACTAAGAACAACTTCACTCAAAATTAGACAACTCCAAAGCCAGCTCAAAATGTTGAAGGTCAATCAGATGAACAAGCTCACTCGGAACGGACTTCGAAGATCAACCAATTCAACCTACGGATCTGGTGAACCAGAGAACAGGTAGAGCATTCAAGTATGCTTCTAGCCACCCACTAAAAACATCTTATTTGATATCAACGAGTGAGGTAAGAACTCGTTCCTCTCTACAAAATCTATGTGCATTCACTGCATTCATTTCATTAACTAAACACGAAATGCACTAGAAGCCCTTAATGAACCTCGAATGGGTAGAGGCCATGCAAGAGGAACTCAATCAATAAACCAAGTCCGGACTCGACCAAATGACCTTCGACCACCCGATCATAGGAACCAAATGGGTTTTTAAGAACAAACTGGGTGAAGGTGGGTTGGTAGTTAAAAATAAGGCTAGACTTGTGGCTCAAGGTTACAATCAAGAAGAAAGGATTGATTGTGGGGAAACCCTTGCACCTGTTGCCGAATTGAAGCTATTAGAATCTTATTGGCATTTGCATCTAGCATGAATATCAAATTGTATCAAATGGATGTTACATGTGCTTTTCTCAATGGTTTCATTGAAGAGGAAGTCTATGTTGAGCAACCCCTGGATTTGAAAACTCAGAATATCCAAATCATGTTTTCAAATTACAAAAAGCTCTCTATAGTCTTAAACAAAATCCTAGAGCTTGGTATGAAAGACTCGAGTAATTTCTTGGTTGAAAATGATTTTAGAAGAGGTCAGATTGACAAAACTCTTTTTATAAAACCAAGGGGAAAGACTTTCTTATTGCTCGGATCTATGTTGATGACATAATTTTTGGAGCTACTAATGAAATTCTGTGTTGAGAGTTTTCCGAGTTAATGAAACAGGAATTTCAAATGAGTATGATGGGAGAACTCAATTTCTTCCTTGGTCTACAAATCAAGCAAGACAAAGATGGCATCTATGTCCATCAATCAGAGTATACCAAGGAGTTGTTGAAGAAGTACAAACTTCAAGATGCAAAACATGCACCAACACCTATGAGCAGCGAAGCATAAAACTAGACTCGGATGAGAAAGGTAAAGTAGTAGATCGAAACTCTATCGAGGTATGATTGGATCTTTGCTATATCTTACTTCTAGTAGGCCAGGCATAATGTTTAGTGTCTATCTGTGTGCAATATTTTAAGCTAATCCAAAAGAATCACATCTCACTACGGTGAAAAGAATATTCGGATATCTTGCAGGGACTCGGAATTTAGGTCTTTGGTACTCTAGAGACTCGGAACCGACTCTCACCTGGATACTCGGATGCTGACTATGCTAGATATAAAGTTGACAGAAAGAGCACCTCAGGAGCCTGCTAGTTTCGGGTCAATCCTCGATATCTTGGCACTCAAAGAAGCAAAACTCAGTAGCTCTATCAATTGCTCGAAGCTGAGTATATTACAGCTGGAGCATGTCGTGCTCAGATTTTATGGATAAAGCAACACTTGAGAGATCTTGGACTTTCATTCAAATTAATTCCAATCAAGTGTGATAATCAAAGTGCAATCAGCATCACTAAGAATCCAGTTCAAGCACTCAAAGACTAAACATATTGAGGTCGGGTATCATTTTCCGAGAGATCATTCTGAAAAGGGTGATATTGAACTTGAATTCATTGCTACCAATCTTCAATTAGCTGATATCTTTACTAAGCCACTTAGTGAGGATCGGCTTTGCTTTATTAGGAATGAGCTTGGCATGATTAATGCATAATTATGTGATTTTCCGAGTGAATTTACTTTGCATAATTATGTGTTATGTGCTTTCTTTCTTTAATAACAATTAGTTCGATTGAACCAGTGATACCGAGCTCCGAGTTATTAGTTGTTTGCGGTTTTGAGTCACTCGAAACTTCACCGAGTCGGACTCGCATTTTGAGAAAAATGGACATTAAACTTCGAAATCATCTCTAGATCATGTAACACCCCTAGACCCGCCCTAGGAGTATTACATGCCGGGGTTCCCGAGAGGAACCCCTAAGGCTACTTAAGATCTCAACTTGGGGTTAATAACCCTTTCTTGGATTGGCGGAAGCGTAATTCTAGGTTTTTGAAGGTTTTTCTAGAAATTTCGGCAGAGTTTCCTCTCGTAAGCTGGCTAAACCCATAGGCTTAAAGCCCTAACCCCGCACGAAACACAATCTTAAACTCAACGAGCCACACGCTCGGAGAAACACAACACAACTCAACGAGCCACACGCTCGGAGTATTCACATAGGGATTTACATTCATAATCAAACTTAAGCTCACATACAATAGTCTTTACAACATCTTTATAAACTAAAGACAGAAAAACATGCAGTAAGTCCAGCATCTCCTATTCGTCCGCTATTTCCAAAAGCCAAAGGCAACTCCTACCGGTCTTAACTTCGTACCTAAAATGTTGGTGATGTCATGAGCTCACTAGCCCAGTGAATAATCCAAACCCAACCCCGGGTTTCACTTTGCACATTAATTCATTAACAAACACACGTAAGTTCATAACTCATTCATGACATGCGATTCGGATCATACATGCTTAAGACATGCGAGATTCTAAACTTACCAACTTGCCGAGAAACATAATGACATCACTTACTCATGAATTCAATCAAACATACTTCATTCATATTTCTACACAAGTAAGTCATAGAATCATTCATCATGTAAATCATCATAAATCATAGCTTAGTTCTTATCGCAATCATTTCTTACGAAAATAGGATTCGATCTTCTTCTTATTCTTCTTCTTGAGTTCAATCGTGCATTTCATAAATCATTAGTTCTTTCTTTCTTGTTCGTCATGCACGATCATTTGATTCTTCGTATCGTAATTCTTTAAGTCTTCTTAGTTTCGAATGGAAAGAAGATTTATGTTCCGCTCTAAAGACCCAGTTCTTGGAGCCAAAATAATTCGTGGGCTCGGTTCACGGAGGCATATAATTCGTGGCCTCGAGTCAAAATAATTCGTGGCCTCGAGGTAGCCTCCCTTCCCCGAAGGACGCATACTATCAATAATTCGTAGAAGCAAAATAATTCGTGGCTTTGGGTTGATGAGACACTTCTATGGCCATAGCTTCGGAGGGTTCTTTAATTCGTGGGGTCTTAGATCAATAACACAATCCTTTCTCCCTTCTTTAGTTCTTTATGTTTCTTATTTTCTTCTTATCTTCTCATTACTTATACATAAGATATACTTAATTCATATAATTCATGCTCAACACGTTCATGCGTAACTTCTTCAAAACAAGCAATTCACATGAGCAAGTTCCAACTCAAGTATAATCAATTCATTTCACATATGCATGCTTATATCATTTATAATCGATGTAATTCGGGATAAACACATAATCACATAAACATGCCAACTAGGATTTCTAATCAACGAACTTATCGTTTTCATGATCGCGTATTATCGCGTATAAGTGGTTTATGGTTCTATAACTTTCCTTAATCGATATATATCTTTTAATATAGCCCCATCGCTTCTTAAATTTCAGTTCTCAATTCGGTTACTCACTTAATTCCGATTTTGCTCAAAACAGGACATTTTCACTTAAAATTGCATATCTCCCAATCTACTCATCCAATGCATACCAAAATTTACAGGAAATTCTCATAAATTATCAGGAAGCTGCAGTAAAAATTTTAGGAATTTCGGGCTACACATGACGGCACAATAATGCAGACAGCAGGCTTTATTCATTGAAAAATCTGCACTAAATCATGAATTCAATTTTCCGATTTTTCTCACTATACCTATTCAAGCTATTTTCATCAAACTCTCAATATACAGTTCAATAATCATGCTAAGAATGGTTAATAATCACTAAATTCATGAATCGGACATCAAATTCGCAACATGCTTTTCAATTCGTGAGTTGCTAATTCGTGAATTTAGGCCTCTAGCTTCTTCAATTAACTTAGGGTTTCCAATTTCATACCTCAAATTCAAGTTCAATCCACCAAATTCATTTTAATTCTTGAGGATGAATTTGAATTACTCACCTTAGATTCTTAGAGGTTCTAAGATTTCGGTTCTACAGGGTTTCGATTGGGTTTCGATTTGGGTTTTGCTTTCTCTTCTTCCTCCTTTCGTCGCCCTCGTTGCTCTCCGCTTCGTCTCTCCTTCTTTCGCCCTCTGCTTCTCTTTCCTTTCTCCTTCGTCCGCTGCCTGTCCTCGGGCCTACCGTGCCCGCCGGCAGCCGGTTTCCGGCGTTCCTCTCGGTCCCACTCCCGCTCCCGCTCGTTCTTCCTCTCTCTCTCGTGCGTTCGCTCCCTCTCGCTTCCCTCGCTTCCGCGTTCTTTTGTTCCCCTTTCTTCTTCCGCTCCGCTCGGCCTCCCGAGCTCTCGCTCTCCCTTGCCCACCAGCGGCGAGTCCTCGCCGTTCGAGCGGCCACCGGCTTCTCGCGTTCTCTCCCTCTCTCGTTCGTTCGCTTCTTCTCGGCCTCCCTCTCGCTCTCTCTCTCGCTCCGCCTCTTCTTTTCTTTCCTTGCTTCGCTTCGCTTCTTCGTTCCTCCCCTTTTGTTCTCAATCCTAATTTCTCTCTCCGCTTTAGCTAATTACACATAATGGGTCGTTGTTTCATTCCAATTGGACCCTTAATTCCCACACTTCGCTTTTACGCAGCACTCCTACTCTCAACTCGCCAACCATCCTTCTTCATTTCTCATTTCCTTTCTTTTTTTATTTTATTTTATTTTAATTGGGCCCAACTAGCTTCTCAAGGCCCAATTTAGCTAGCCCATGCTCGGTTCCTGGTTCTCGGGTTTCTAATTCCAACTCGGAAAAATTCTAATAATTCACTACCGAGCAAGCACCCGAAATTTTGGGGTCTCACGGATCGGTGGAGAATTTCATAAATTTCTTATATAATCTCTCTTTTTCTCTCTCTCTCTATCGCGCTTCGATCGGACATCTAGCCGTTGGGAGACAAACGCTGGAATTCTAACCATTAGAGAGCGGAACAGTCACACCGGTCCGAGGTGACCGTTGGAGAGCCGGGTCGAACGAATATCGAAGGACAATTATTTCTCTATAAATAGCATCTATTTTCCTTCATTTCGTTACTTTACTCTCTACTTACTTTCACTCTCTCAATTACTTTAACTCGAGCAAGCTCTCTGCGATCAAAGAAACTCTCGTCGCTCTCAAGCTAAGTAAAGGTCATCTCAAGTAAGCTCTGTCACTCTCAACTCTCTCTTTCTACTCTTTCATTTTCTTTTTCCGCTCACTTTCGTAGAGCTATCTCTATCTCTCTCGCTCTCTTTCACAAAAGTTCATCTCTCTCTGTCTTTTCCACATCAAACATGCCGAAAATAGGTTCCCACCTCGATGTTCTTGGTTCCGCCACCAAGAAACCCCGTACCAAAAGCCAAGAAGGCCCCTCCAATCCTTCAAAACCTCTTGTCACCCAACATCTAACGTTGGATGACAAATTCTTCCCGACCACAAAGTGTTCTTGGTTAGCTCACATCAAATCAACAGGGTCTACGATTTCCTCTATTTCGGTGATTTCATTTACCCGTAACTCGTTTCGAGTTCTATTCCAATCTTTCTAGCTTTGAGGGTATCCTCACCTCAAGAGTTCAAAACATAACCGTTCGCATCAACACCTCTCTTCTCCACCGCCTCTTTAAAGTATCTTCTATGTTCTTGAACAGCAACCCCATACCTTTCAACGAGGTTGCTGATGACTTCTTTAAGAAGTACGCTAAAGAATTCCCCGGGTCACGCAAAACTTCTCTATGACCCAACTCAAATCGAAGCTCGCCTTCTTTGTTTTCTCGCTGATGAGAACTTTCTTCTCACAGCATTCTAGCAAGGAGAACCCCAACTCCAAGCATCTAAAAGCTCAGTACGACATCCTCGAGGGCAATGATGTAGACCTCTTTCGTGTAATAGTCCAGCAAATGGCAGCTGTGCTCGCTCGGACTCGGACCAAGAAGAACACACCACTTCCTTTCGGGGCTCTTCTCACCCTCATCTTCAAACAATTCAAAGTTCCTCTTCCCTCGGATCCTAACGCGGTTTCGAGGCTGCCATTGTCGTTGGCAAAAAGGAACTCCTTGGGTATGAATATCGGGAGACCCAACCGGGTGTCCGGGTTCATAGCTCGAACCGAGGCCGCCTTCTCCGCCTCGGACTCGGACCCAATCACCTCTCTCTCTAACTCCTCCATCTGGTGGTGCCTCCACTTCAGGTGTTTCTCAAGTTCTTTCTTCTGCTATGTCCTCTCGTTCGATGGACAAAATCTCCTCGGTGTCCACCGAATTAAAGAACACCCTCCGGTCATTCAAGACTGTCCTTCGATCTATGACCATCAACTAGAAAACAGCTCAATCCCAAATCCGAGAGCAGCAAGACGTGCTTCTCGAGATGAAGGCACTAGTTAAGGAGCAGAGGGAGGTGATTGAGCTCCTTCGAGAACGGCACTCCAAGGCGGCTCAAGATCCGGTGGACTCGGATACATCCGAAGAATCCTCGAGTCCAGCCAAATCCTCCTCTACGGGGGAGGAGAAGGAGAAGAAGAAGAAGAAGAAGAAGAAGAAGAAGAAGAAGAAGAAGAAGAAGAAGAAGAAGAAGAAGAAGAAGAAGAAGAAGAAGAAGAGCCTGCAGTGAGGCAGCTCCATCTAAGGAAGGGGAGAAGGAAGCGAGAACAAGCGGCAGCAACAACGAGAGGGCCAACGTGCTCCGGAACCTCAACCGGAAGTGATCGGCTCGGACAGTAGTATGGAATGTCTTTCCTCAAAAGGGGAGATTGAAGACTCGGACTTTACATATACATCATTCGAGTTCCATCAAGGAATCAGGTCTAAGACTTCATCTCTTATAAGGTTTTGATTACAAGTCATTCTAAGTGTCTTAGAGACTTTTCTAAGTGATATAGAATCTTTTCCGAGTGTTACGAAACCATTGCATATGTTCTCACTTGATTCGACTGACTCGTAAAGAATACTCGTTCGCACATAGTTCCGAGTCACTTAGACAACACTCGGATATATTGCATGTTCAAACATTTGCTCTAATGTGCATAAACTCGGTTCTAACTTCAAGCTCGAAGCTCGATTGAATTATTGTGTCAATTCATCTTTCTAAGTCAGCATGCTTGTTTTGAACATTGGTAGTCTAGATCAAGTCTTTCTACTTTGATGTTCTTTATCCGACTTGCTTTACTTCTAGATCGACTCAGATGGAATTTGAGTATAATGGATATTAGACTCAAAAAATTCCACTCTTTTAGGACTCGAATAATTACTCACTTAATTATCTTAATTAAATTATTATCTCGCATCTAATCTTGGACCAAAGTATTTTATACTTTGAGAACCAAATTGATTTACTTTTGTAGGTTATTCAAACAAGGTTATCCTACTTTTGAATTACAAAAGGAACCAGACTTCATGATGTCAAATCACCAGCAGACAAGGCTTTTCCTACCTCGACCTAGGCCCGGACATCGTGTCGGGGTTGTCCGTTTCCAAAGCTGGAAATCTACAACGCTAAGCTTAACGGTGGCTTCCACCCTACTTTTCGGACACCACCAGTGGATTGGGACTTCCAAAGGAGTCAAGAGCCGTTGCCCAACGATCACACTCGAACGGATATTTTCCGAGTGACTCGGAAAGACCATCGCAACGGCCACAAAGGACTTCCAGTCGGAAGATAGTCACAACGGCTAGTCTGCTTGGTTATCTATAAATAGAAGCCAACTCTCAAGACTTGAAGATTGCTGAACCAGTTGTCAATACACGTACTTAAGCAAAATTCATTGTATTCATAATCAATCTTCTACTCACAACTCCAACTCGTACTTAATATCTTTTTGAGTTATAAAGTCTTAAAATCAGTTTACAAACACTCATTATTACTTTCGAGTAAGGTCTCTTGACTGAGTTGGTAAGGGTTAACTCAGCTCAATTGTCCCTAACTGTAAAGGTTATCTCGGTCAGGAAGTACTAGATCGGATAAGGGAATTTCGAGTCTAGGAAAATCTTGTAAGGAATTGTCTAAGGGAGCAATTCTGGTTGAGTCTTTCTACCTGTATTTTGTGGATTCAAAATAGTGGATTCGACTTGGTGCTTGGATTAGCACCGATCGTGGTTTTCTCGCCCCATGAGGGTTTCCACGTAACTTTCGAGTTAGTACTTTTCCGAGTTCAATCTAAACTCGGACTCTCCTCGAGTCTTGTCTAGTTTTATTCTTCCATTACTTGTTTAAATTTCCCCATCACCCTATGCAACCCCCTCTAGGGTGACTTAGTCTCTCCAAGAGCAAACCTTCGGGGTTTTTATTGTTACTCGGTTTCTTGGTAACCTTAGGCAGGGGTAATTGTCCATTTCGAAACATATCTTCTAGTTTGTTCTTGAATGTCCAACACTGTTCAGTATAATGTCCTCGTGCACGATGGTATTTGCAAAATTTTTCCGCATCCTAATTCTTGGACTGTTTTGCGGTTTCGATTCTCGCTCTAATATGTGGCAACTCTATCTTCCCTTTCACCAAGAGACGATCAAGGGCTTGAGCATAGGTAGTATCTATAGGAGTGTAGTCAGTATACTTGTTGAGGGCATTGACATCTCGCATCCTTGGTAGCATTGCCAATATTGGAGGTTTTCTTCTCTTTGGAATGATAATTACCTCTATATCCGATTGCGACTTTTGTGGTCGAGGTGGACAGCTCTTCTTCTATCAGTAAGCCAAGCATCTCTAAGGGTTGAAAAGTTCATCATAGGTAAGAATTTGAGTTGCTGATTATAATTAGGCTAAAGGTTCTTCATGATGATATAGACTTGATCTTTCTCGGAGGGTCGATCAACCATGTGGGCTGCCTTTACTCTCCATCCGGCTAGGAAATCGGTGAAGCTCTCCTTCTCACCTTGCGTGATTAATTCCAAATCTCTAAGAGTAATAGGTAGATCTGTGTTATAGGAGCATTAATGAAGGAACTCTTTGCATAGATTTGTCCAATTGATACCCTTGCATGGGTCGACCGTATTGTACTACTTCATGACATCGGTATCAAATGTCCAGGGGAAGATGATGTAGTAAGTGTCTTCAGGAATGTTCTTAAGATTCATTGCTCCCAAGAAGTTACGTACGTGATGATAGGGATTCTCGGAACCTTTGAACTTAATATCGGGCATGGTAAACTTAGGAGGTAGTTTACCCTTAGGAATTGAAGTGAATCCCTTATGATCGAAATAATGATTGTCGAACATTGATGACTCCCTCAACATCCATTCTATTCGATCTATCCAATGATCGGACCGAGTTTTGGATTCAGGCTCAGGAGATTCATGTTTAGGATTATCTAGAGAAGATTAGATTGGTGGAGGTGATATAATCATAGCCATTTCCCTTTGCACACGCCGAGCTTCTTCGGCATCTTCCGTTCTCCTACGTTCAACTTCCTCATCTCTCGACTAGCCCCTATAGCACTTATGATGGTCTTAAGATCTCTAGATACGAGAGGATATCTATTCCTCCCGATCGGTTAACCTGGTTTATATTCTCATTAAGCATATTGAGGGTAAGATACTGTTGGGGATTAGGACCCATTGGAAGGGAACTCTTTTTAGGTACTTGTCTTAGAACAAGGAGTGGATTGTGACAGTATAGTATGCACCAAAGCTTGTCGCACTGGTATAGACCGCGAGTAGAAAGAAATGACAATGTGCCGACTCCTTGGCTAGACGTTCTAATCTTTTAGAGCTCGAATTTCGACGATACTCAATTGTTGTAGTCTTCCCTATTCTGCAGCCCTAAGGATAAGATTTAGGACCATGTGAGAGAAGATCACTTTTAGGAGGAAGGGACTTAAGCGTAAAACCCGAAGAGACTAAGGATGGATGCACATAAAGAATGCAATGAAAAATGCTTCTTATATGATAATGGATTTCCTACTTGAGATGAACTTTGGACTAAATGCAAAATGAGAATAACGGACTTATCCATCCTAATATGAAATGATCTTATTTGGCTAATGCAAATAAACTCATCTAATTGTGAAATCATTTTATTTGGATAATGCAAATGGACTCACCTAATATGAGATGATTTTTTTTTGCTAATGCGAATGGACTCACCTAATATGAGATGATTTTATTTGGCTAATGCAAATGGACTCACTTAATATGAGATGATTCAAGATGAAATGTGATAATGCAAAAGAAAAATAAGAGGATTGAACAATAAGAAAAAGGGAGCTTCTAGTAATAGCCTTTCACAAAAAGCAACTACTTAAACTATTAGAAAGATAATTTTGGAATGACGAGGAAAACTGCAAATAAAGGATCGACCTTATTAAGGAAAAAGGTATTTTGACTTTTGGCTAAATGCACATAATGGACGAGACTCTAGGAATTTTATTAAAGTGTTTTATCTTCACCCATGCAAGAGTTTAAATCAAGCGCTCCTCACCTATTCCTAAAGGCTCACAAGCGTAAGATTAAATCTAAAACAAACACACTCATTCAAGCATGCAAATGAAGGCAAGGTGACCTAATAGTCCAAAAGTTCTATGGTTGAAGAGTTCAAGAGTCTAGATACATGGCGACACGTAGTCCGAAATTTGGTCCCCCATGGGTTGCACGGATAAGGATACCAACCAGAATTTCGATGCCTCTTGGCGAAACAAAAGGTTTAGCCCAATATGGCGTGCTACGAGGGAGGAGGTACCGTTTCCTTGGTAAATCAAGCCTAGTTGGGCCCGCCGAGAAACCGAGTGGGAGCCTCTCTCCGGAAAGGGTTAAACAGTGGGTACAATAAAGTTTTCCTAGTTGTCCAAAACAATATTTAAACTAATTCAAAGGTTGCTAAATGCAGAATGTCTAATGCAAGCACATCATTAAAAACACACTACTCAAATTTTTAAGTTTTGCCCTCTTAATAAAAGTTTATCCCCGGTGGAGTTGCCACTTGTAGGAACCACGGCCGGTCGGGGTTGCCGAGCATCCCCACTCATGTCGGGTCTCTATTTTTTAAAGGATTGATTTTGAAGATGGTTTTTGAAAGTCGCTTTTGAAATGTGGGGATAAACCTTTTATTAAGATTTTCGAGTTGTATTAAATCAAGTTGAAATGAATTAAATCATATTTGATTGGCGATTTTATTAATCATTTTATTTTAATAATTATTTTAGAAATCCCAAGATCTTATTTTCTAATTAAGGAGTAAATGATATTAGGGTTGTGATTCTCGCGGTGGGGCTTTAGGGCCGATTGGTATGAAACGCCAATCGGGACCGAAGCCACCACCGCCACCCCGCAATGATGGTCGTAGCCTGCACTTGGGAAGGCGAGGCACTGGCCAGGGGCTATGGCTGGTGAAACCAGCCTCGGTCTCGCCGTATGCCACATCCGGATCCTAACGTCATTTTTTCCTGCAATCGAGAAAACACCGAGATGCGAATTTGCGTAGACTAAAGCATAAAACAAGGGAGTCGCCAATCAACTTTTAGGGAAGAAAACAAAATCTGCTCTTCCAATCTTAGTATGAGAAAACTAATACTAAAATAGGCTAAACAATGGCTCCATTGGTCTTGAACCGAGAATCGGATTCGGGGCGAGCATACGAAATGTAAGGACAAACCCTTTCGTTCCGCCCGTTCGAATACGGCCATTATTAGTTCAAGTAGTGTATTAATAAGAGATGTAAGAAAACAAACATATAACATGCGAAATGAAATTAAAGCAACCAAAACATAACAAGGAAAACAAGAAAGAAAAGCGATATAGTAAGCGATAAAAGAAAGAAAAGTGGGGGATAAAACATTAAATCGGTCGACGAGAAAATTAAAGCGATTACACTCTTAAACCATAATACGGAAAACAAATAAAATAGAAATAAATATAACCATTCGAAGGCTGGAATATGGCCCTCGGGTTGTCCCACCTTGTTGATCCGGATCTCTTCACTAGATCTCTCGATGCAATGGTGACAATCCAAAGAAAGGGCTAGTTTTGTGAACGATGTCTAGGGTATGGTAGTGATCAATTGAATGGGTGCCTAGAGATCAGAATAATCGAGTATTGTTTAGCTCTTTGCACGCATTCAACGGTGAAAGATGAATGTTTATGGAAAATTCGAGTAAAGTAATGGTTAGATGAGAGCATTCAAGTTGGCTTTTAGCAAGCACAATGTTAAGGCGAAAAGTTGTGTAGGAATAAGAGCCAAGGCTCTCTATTTATAGGAGAAGACCTAGGTCTCAAATGACCTAGGGTTTACCTCTTATCAGCTGTCCAAATAGCTAAAATAAAATCGGGCCATTCCTTAAGAGATAGAACCAGGATCGGAAGATGATAAAATCGGATAGAACAAGCTAAAAGAGAGAAGGCAGGCGGCCAACCGGATCCTCCTAGGGTTTTGTGCCCTAGTTGTGCTTCCGAGGACTCTCCAAGCTCAAAACACAGCGTTCCACCATGCTTCTAGAAGGCGGACGCCGGCCTCACGACGTCGTTTAGGGAAAAAGCTTCTAGCCTTGTGTGGGCTGTCTCATGAAGCTTAAAACGCAAAATTTTGATGCACTCGATCATGAAATGCAATGCCTTAATGTCGTCTTCGGGTCTTCGGCTTCTTGTCTAACCTAGACAAAAGTATAATGCAAGTATTCTATACTTGGAATTTCCCGGCACACATCATAGAACTCCACAATCTCTAAAGGCTCGGCCCGACTCTTGGACGGTCCGAAAGAAAATAGGATTTGTGGACCGACCCAAGGCAAAAGGCTATTTAAGTGGTGTTGGGGTTCTTTGTAGTTTACTAGCTTACAGTACACCGATCGATCACAGTCCAGTAATCCAAATCCACAAACAGGACTCGGGATTAACATCATCGGACCCACAAAACAAAACAAAGAAATAACTACATAAAGGACGACACTTTTTAGGTGTCTACACCTCCCGGGCGGAAAACCACGAATAGTATCAATCCAAACACCAAGTTAAATCCACTATTTAGAATCCACAAAATACAAGGACTGACTCTTACATAATTTCTCCTTTAAACAATTCAATACAAGTTTTGCTAGACAAAGAAATTCCCTTATGTGTTCTAGTACTTCCTAACCGAGATAACCCTTACAGCTAGGGACAACGAAGCTGAGTTGGAATAAGTAGGAGTGTTTACAAGACTTCTTCTTTATAATCGAAAGTAAGAACTTAAGTACAGAGTTGAAAGCTAAAGATTGAGAGAGTATGATTCAATTTTTACAATTTTGTCAATCTTCTAGTCTTGTAGGATGGCTTCTATTTATACATAGAAGGGCAGAGTAGCCATTATGACTGATTCTAGATTGGGAAATTTCACTAGCCATTGTAAAGGGTAGTCCGAGTCCCTTAGAAAAGGAGTTGTTGCAAATATGAACATTGCGCTTTGGTCCTTGGCTCAAAAGGTGGTCCAATTCAGTAGTTGTGACCGAGATTAGGGGTCGAAACAAATTGTTAGACTCAAAGTTAAAGTTAACTGGATTTCGTAACAAACAACCCTACACGGTGTGTGAGCCTTGTCCCGAAACAATACTTTTCTTTCTGTTGGTGTTTAACGGTTAGAAGCCGGTTGCTTTTACTTTTCAAAATGAGATTAAAATACTTTAATCAACCTGAAAAAGCAAATCAAAGTGGTAGTCAAAGTATAAAGATACTTTTCTTCAAGATTAGGCAAGGATAATAATTAATTCATAATAACTAAGCACTTAATTATGCTTATCCTAAGAGAATGAAATTTTCTAAGTCTAATATTCAATAGGTTCTAACTCCACTCTGTGTCTATCTTTTAGATGATTAAGAGATTAAAATTATATAGACACATTGCATCAACAAGATCGGGTAAATAATTTCAGTTAATAAAATTGACTTAGAAGTAAGAATTAACGTAGTAATTCTTTTCCAATAAATATAGAAAGTCATAATTCAGAATAATATATGCATGTCAAATTATTTACTCTTGACAACCTGTCCGAGTTACATATAACCGGGTCGAAACCTACAAATGTGTATTTTACTCAAGAATTGTTTTCTAAGTAGGCTAGACAAGTATTGAAAACTTAAGGATGAGCTTCTTAAAGAGTGAGAATGACTTGAATTTAAAACCATAGAAAGATAGAGAGTCATACATGAGTCTTCAAAAGTCATAAGGGGAGTTTGATGTGGTTGTTCTTCATCTATTGGAGGGGAATTATTTTTAGGTACTATCCGACGACAAAAAGCGTTGGTCTAATTGGAGTCGGACGTATCGATGCTTGAGTGCACCGACGTTGGTTGCACCGAAGTTAATCAGGATGGTGTTGAACGCGAAGGTGTTGCACTCGGACTCTCTACTCCACCATTCTAACTTTTCAAACCCGGATTCCGACGAAACCCAGTTGAAGTTAACTTCCCTAATCTGTAGCCTAAAAGGATAAATGCTCGGGACCATGCTAGAGGTAACAAGATTTTGGGGGAGAAGGCTCAAGCACTAGACCCGAGGAAAGACTAATCCTAAAGAGAAAAGGAAGAGAGTATGCTCTTTAATTTAGATGCATGTAAAGAACGCAGACTTACCAAAATGAACCGAAATGATGCAAATGGACTCATCCTTAATTGGGATGAATTTAATTTGGCTAATGCAATAATAGACTCACCTAAATTTGAGATTAATTTATTTTGGTTAAATGTTACAATGGACCTTCCTCAATTTGAGATGAATTTAAAATTGGCTAAATGCAACAAAT
Source organism: Talinum fruticosum (assembly GCA_021018815.1). Lineage (NCBI taxonomy): Eukaryota > Viridiplantae > Streptophyta > Magnoliopsida > Caryophyllales > Talinaceae > Talinum > Talinum fruticosum. The sequence goes on along the minus strand of JAITYX010000003.1, from coordinate 7,937,700 downwards.
GACTCACCTAATTTTGAGATGAATTTAAAATTGGCTAAATGTAATAATGAACTTACCTAATTTTGATCTGAATTTAATTTTGACTAAATGCAACAATGGACTTACCTAAATTTGAGATGCATTTATTTTGGTTAAAGGCAACAATAGAATGAAATTATGGAGAAAAATACAAAAAGAAAGCTAGAAACTAAGACCCACTAGAACATGAAAGAGGTCCGCGTAAAACCAACCCGAAGAGTGGGTGGGCAGCTGGCGCCAGTCGAGCCTAACGGTTATGGCTTGTTTAGATTTTTTGGACCGATGAAGACTCATGTATGAACTAATCCCTCTTTATGATTATGATTTAAGACATTCCTTCAAAACTTAGACATTCATACCAAATTTAGACATTCCATTTCGGGTTTCCAACCCGCTACGACAAACTCGGACAGAAAGTTTGCCCAAATAATTTCACACACTTAACTTATCTTTTCAACTCGACTTGTTTCGTATTTCAAAACAGAATTATCTCGTGCTAATTCTAAAATAGCTAGATTTATTTAGTTGAAATCAATTAAATTGGCGCAAACACTGAAATATGTCTATATAACTCTTGAACTCAACTCTATCTTATTTATTATTTGAGTATAGACTTAAATAGAATTAGAATATATTGCATATTAGACTTAAAAAATTTTATTTTATTAAATTAAGAATTTTCAGTCGTTAATTGATTTATTTGACTTAAATCCTTATCTAATCTTAGACCAAAGTATTTTTATACTTTGAGTATCATTTATATTTTGCTTTTGCAGGTTTATTAAAGCTGATTTTTATTAGTTTAAAAGCAAAAACCACCGGCTTCTTACCGTTTTTGCACAACAGATAGAAAAGCATTATTTTCAAGCTAACTCGGACACAAAGTGTGAGGGATGTTTGTTTCCATTTCCAGTATACTTCAGTCTTTGAGTCTAACGTGCTGTTTCTACCCTAGGTTTTAGATACAATAAGTGGCTAACACTCGCTTTTTGAGGCTATAATGGATGCTCAATGAATACATCCTCAACGGTTCCATTTTGATGACTCGGACTATCCGTTGTAACAGCTAGCAAATCCAAAAGCTCAAGCATGAGTCACAATGCCTCTCTACTTTGCTGCTCTGTAAATAGAAGCCTTGTTACAAGACTTACAAGATTGCTGGAATTATATTCTCAACTCATATACTCATACTTCTAGTATACAACTCATGTACTTAGAATTTCAACTTTCCGAGTTGTAATGAAAAGTCTTGTAATTACTTAGTCTATTATACGTTTTTCTACTTCTTCCCTTGACTGAACCGTAAGGGTTAACTTAGCTCAATTGTCTCTAACTGTAAGGGTTATCTCGGTTAGGAAGTACTAGGACAGATAAGGTAATTTATGTGGCTAGGAAAAACTTGTATTTGAATTGTCCGAGGGAACAATTTTGAGAATTAGTCCTTCATATTTTGTGGATTCAAAATAGTGGATTTGACTTGGTGTCGGGATTGACATTGGTCGTGGTTTTTGCCCCGGCAGGGTTTCCACGTAAAACTATCTTTGTATCTCTTTCGAGTGTAATCTAGACTCAGGCTTTTTTTTAGTTCTAATTTCACATAAGTAATTCAATTTTCACATTATTTCTTCATCACCCTATTCACCCCCCGTCGACGGTGACTTAGACTCTCTATTCTAAACCTTCAACCGCGACTAAGAGAAAATTGGACTAACTCGGAAAATACAATAAATGGACCGACTTAAAGGAAAAAAGAGAATTTGACTTTAGTTGAAATACACAAAAATGAATTGGCCAAAGAAGGTTCATTATTTTATTTATTTTTGTACTTATGCAAGGGTTATTTTAGCGAACCTCAACTCGCTTAACCTACTAAGCTAAAGCTCAAAAGAAGGTTAAATACTAAAAAGTATCCACAATCATTCAAGCATGTAAATGATAAATGGGTACAACCTAGACTGCCAAAGTTTTATATCCATATGGTAATTATAGGTAGGGAAAACATGGTGGTAATAATGGAACCTGAATTATCAATGCCTCTCAATCGGAGATTAAGAGAGCGTGTTATAAGTGGAGAGTAATCACACCTCCGTGTTAAGTCAAGTGGACCTACCAAAATAGTGATTTGACCTCTCCAAAAAGGGTTCTTAAGGGTTAAAATCTATAGGTCCAAAAAGAGCAACTATATTCAAGGTCGCCTAAATGCAAAATGTCTAATGCAAATACAATAAAAACTCACAATTCAGATTTTCAAGTCTCATCCTTTTAATAAGTGATCTCTCCAGTGGACTCGCCGCTGTAGGAACAACGGCCCATCCCTATCAAGGGACCGCCTGGACTCTCTCTTTTTTTTAATTGATTTAGATTTAGGAAATAAGGCAAGTCTCTTATTAAGATGGTTTTTAAAATTAAACTCTTTGAAGTATTTTTAGCTCAAAGAATTTATTGGCAATTTTTATTAATCGTTTTATTTTAGAAATGAGTTTTAGAGAAGGCTCGGGATGTTATTTCAAAGGTAAGAGAACCAGAAAAATAATAGAAATTCATTTTGCCGCAAAGCTTTAGGGTCGAGCAATCAAACCTATTTGGTCTAGGAGCTAAGCTCGGTTGCTAGTCGACATCGGTCGACACATGTTTTGATTGGTAACCAGCGCCGATTATCTAGCTGAAGCTGCCAAAATGACCCTATTTTTTTATTTTTTTTACCTCAAATGCAGAGAGGAAATGTAGAGAATAAAAGCCAAAAATCAAGGAGTCGCCCGTCGCTTTGAGTGCTCCTTATTTCGCCGTCAATAGATAGTCTTTACTAATCTAAATTATGAGTTAGAAATTGTGTTAATTCAACTAGGCAACCAACATAAAAATTACTAAATTGAAGCACCTAACATGCTTTAAAAGCGATAAATAAAACAAGTAAATAAAGCGATAAAAAGTGATAAAAGAAAGTGGAAAAAATTAAAATTACATCGCACAGGGAATGCAATACAACTTTAATCCACAATACAAAAGCGATAAACGAATTGAAATTCAATGAAACTGTAAAATAAACATAATAAAAGCCCCCTATTTATAGTAATAAAATCACCTCCAGCTAGTCAGGTTTAGCTTGAATCGGACTCGAAAATAGCAGAAATAGATAATAAAAAATCGGATATTCACCTAGACAAAACGATGTCGTTTCAAGAGTTACGGAAACCGGTACCGATCGAGAACGACATCATATGGACATCCGGTACGCATGCCGCATTTGGCCGCTGAAGAGTAAAATTTTACGTTTTACACAGGATTTGGGGATTACCGCCGATTCGGATCCCGGTTAGGAGTCCTATCCTAGCTTGGTTCGGCCGAAGGAAAAGATTGCAGGCCATCCCAAGCAAGTTGATTTTGTGGTGCTAATTTATTTTATGTGATTTACTTACTTTCATCACATTATTTTCAATACAATCATGACTCGAATTTGCAGACGGGAGAGGGATTTCATCACCGAGTAACAAAAATAAAGAACTAAAACAAAAGGATAAAGACGACACATTTTCGGTGTTTATAAATTCAAACTACAATAAGAAAATAGTTAATAATTAATAATAAATCAATAATCGAGACATTAGAATTATTAGAGAACATGAATAACTAGGAAACATCATTAATATATATTTAAAACATTAATTATGTATTTCAAAATATTATTAATATGTATTTCTCAATTTCCTGGGATTTTTTAAAGAAGGAAACCAAAAGATGAGAAAAAATGAAGGAAAAATATACTTAAGTGTCCCAATTTTTGAATAGTTGAGTTAGAAAACTAGCAATAAAATAAATAAAAATATTTTAATATAAATAGTTAAAATAGTAAATTTTGATTAAAGAAAAATAATAATATTTGTAATAGACTTTGAAAATTTATTTATTTATAGCAGAAAATGAATAATAGAGGTAATTTTTGATACAATATACTTAAAATAAGAATAATTTGAAAAATCTTAGAAAAATGAGAAAATGATTTTTTGTTCAAAATATTGAAAAAAACAACTCTAAAAGGGGAAGAGAGACTGAATAATGAAAAAAATATATAGTAACTAAATTTTCCTAAAATTAAGGAGGAGAGAGAGAGAGAGAGCAAGTATATGGGAAAAGCAGAAGGGGAAAAGGATTAGATAGAATATAGGAAAAGGTTGTACATGCATCAAGTGACAAAACTCTAATGGGTGAGCCTCATTATTGGCATAGAATTGAAATAATATCTGTAAGTAAAATTTGTATTTAATTCCAGCTTTCCAATAGTGATGAGAAGGTAGAGAGATAGAGGGGAGGGCTCTAAATTAATGTGCTGATCATTTACTTCATTTTGGATGGAAGGAAATGGTTACACCTCGCTTTCCTCTCCTGGTTATTCTTCTTAATAATTGCTAATTACAATAGGGTTTTAATGAACAAGGACGTGCACCCTCCATAATGTTGAAAAAAATAGTTTGTGACAATCATTTTTATATCATTCTCAGTATAGTTGTTAGTATACACCAAAATATCTCATCAAGAATCAAATAGTAAACAAAATTAATTAATTTAGAGTAAAACTAAAACCTCTTTATAATTCAAGAATTTTCTTACATTTTATCCTCAAACATCTTACTAGAACCGCACAATAACCTACTTTTCGAGATGAGTTTTTGTACTCTCCCTCCTTGAGATCTGTGAGATTAATTCATTTAACCTCAAACTATCTAGTTGAATTTCAGCCACCTTGATCAGTGATGATTTGTTAAAGTAACACCTAATTCCATTTACGAACTAAAATGACTAGTAAACACAAGAGAAAAATGCGCTAAATTGTCATCATTACCCCATTGAACATCCTAAGCATTGTTTAAAAATCTCAACTAGATAACTATCTCTATAAAAAGTAAAAATCCTCCGTCCCGCCCCCTTCTCCTATGAATCTCACATCAAGTTCACCATTTTTGGACCAACTTTAAAGTAAAACTTTTTTAACCTACAATTTTGATAATTTTATTTTGGCAAATTTGAAGATAATCAGAGAATTATTTTTATTGTGTTTTCCGGTAAATTGAAGGTAATGTTGTTTAGTATTTTTAAGGGTCGTCATGGATGGTTTTTAAGCTTCAGTTCCCCAACATCAAAGGTAAGAACTTGTTATCTAACATGTAAAGTGCTGACTGAATTCGAGTACAGTCTGTCGAGATTCAAGAAGAATTTCTTGAGGCCTCATTATTTGTGTTAAATGTGGAAAGTTCATATGTTGGGCAAAGCAAAAAAAGGCAGAGGTAAAGCTGTATCTTGATTTTTCTATATGCCAGATTCAAACCTCGCACCAAAGGTTTTGATTTTTCTATATGCCACAAATTGAAACCCACGAATTTCAAAATATGGTTTTCAAGAGGAATTGAGAGCAACGTAGGGACTACTGAGAGCGAGAGTAATAGAGAGAGAGAGAGTTAATTTGCTTTATCATTAAAGGACCTAACAAAAATTATCCGAACAAAATTAGTAAATTCGAATGACTTGAAATCCGACCCAAACTTACGCCCGAAATAGCTCAACTGATTTTGACCTCAAACTTGAAAAAGAACTTATCTGAAATTGAACCAATTTGAAATCTAATTGAACTGATTTTAATCCGAACCTCGTAATAATCCGAACCAAGTTAAACATCTACCTGATTCAAACCCATACCGTTTTAACTCGACACGAATAACCGAAACTCGAACTGATCTAGATTCCGTAATTTATTCAAAGAAATCAACACTTAACAAGCTATTAACTACACAAGTGGTATACCGGCTAACACATCACACAATTGTCCGACCAATAATGACAACCTAATACAAATTTTGCAGTAGTTCGATTTGGATCATACTAGTTCAATTTGACTGAATCAATTTAGCCTTATTTTAAATTTAATATCAAATTTATGTCCAAATCAAGTTGAATTGATTTGAATAAATCTACAACAATACACTTAGTCTTATTTTTCGCGGTCTTGCAACATCCCCTTTTTAAAATATATATGAATAAGTTTAAATTGGTTCGTATGACACATTAAAGTACCAATCCAAATTTGTCCAAGTTATTCGATTAAAGATTAATTTTACATAATCTTATCTCTTACGATTTTTTGTTTTGACCCGTGTAAAACTAAAAGTCCTTGTAAGACATTACACATGAATAAATTTTATTAAAACTCGTGATGTATTGTTACCTGATCCACTCGTAAGGACAAGAGTATATTAAGAAAGTTGTTATACTGGTGATATTCATATCACTAATCACAACTCAGATAATTTGGGTCACAGTATTGCCATGGTAGCTTACATGATCACCAAGGGCTATCTTACTACCTTAATTAACGGTTCGACCTATTGATTAACTACTACTATAAGTGGGAATTATTATTATTATTATTATTATTATTATTATTATTATTATTATTATTATTATTATTATTATTATTATTATTACTACTTAGCTAGTTGGTGGACAAACATCAATTTCATCAAGTAGTTCTGCTTTAATTAAATTGGTTGTGGTTTAAGAAAGGGCTCTCATTTTACAAGATCAAGACTGTCTGAATATGTTAAACTTAACTTCTGATGGGATTTGCATTTAACTAATTGGCAACCATACGATAGTGACTTCCATGGAACAAGTAGGTTTCATGGAATATTATTAATGAAAAGATACCATAGACGACTTTCAGTTTCATTGGTCGAGCACTCATTATTTTCATTACACTATTGTCTTGTATTGATATTTGATATGGCTTGTGCAAATCTATTTTTCGTTTATCGATCTGAAATTAGGCCATGGACCCACGTACTTCGGCCTTGATTTTGTGTCTCTTGAGAAAGACTGCCTTTATTATTGACCACAAGAATGGTACTGTTTAAATTTAGATCTGGTTGATCGACCTTAATCTTGGTGGATTCCTATTTGTTAGTAAGAAGCAGATTGATACAGCGGAAGTACATCTTTTCTTCTCGTTGTACACTTTAAGATGGGCAATAGAATTACAAAATTATAAAAGATGGGCACGTTAAATATTACGAGGAAAACTCTCCAAGACAAAGGGAAAAGTCACAGGACTATTAGTCCAAAAAATATACTTCCACTATTTGAATAGTAAGATTACCATATATTTGCTTAAAATAAATTAGAGGGTATACACTCAATATCTCCCCCTTTCGGAATGGAATACAAAACTAATCTCGACCAATTTTTGGTGGAATTCCCTCACCTGTTTCTGGTGGTAACACTAAGGGGTGAGAAAAAACCAGAACCAATAAATTGAATAAAAAATAGGCCAAATTGAACCAATTTTTCATTAGCCGAACCGATTAAAAAATCCAATTACAATTACTGTTCATGATTTTAGAATCTTTCAGTTAATCAAACCGAACCTGACTAATTTAAATTTTTCTTCACAAATCTTGTGATGGTGAAGGTTATGATTTTTAATTTTTTTATGTCTATCATCTAGGTATATGCTTGTAACTAAATGGGGGTAATAGTTAGCCAATACGCAGGCCATTAGCCCATAACAGTAAGCCCAAATCTAATTTGTATGAAAATTTTTAAAAAGTAGAAATATGGAAGACTAGTACTTTTACTTTGCTTGCCATACTTGCTCTCTGATCACTTGCACTTCTCCAGTTAGGCACCGGATTAGTTGGGCACCAAGCAGTGGCCATTGGTAATTACTGTATACTCACATTAAATGATAGAATATTAAATAAAGAAAATACATCAAAAATTAAATATGTGAGCAAGAGGAGATGAGAAATTTTTCTTTAACGTATCCGGTTAATCATTGAGACGAATTTACTAAATTGGTTAACCGATTTACACTTAATTGATTTATCTAATTATAATTTAGGTTTATATTTTTATAAAACGAAGATTCTGATTAATTTAACTAAAATCCGTCAAACCAAACCTATCTGTGCTCACCTCTAGTAACTCTCTCTAACTAGTATTCACTTCACAAGTTAGTATATCTCAACTTTTGGTGCATGTCTACACACCCGAAGCTCCCAATATCTAAAGAGCAAGAGCTAGCTTTTACTTATGCCTCTCTGTAACTAGTATTCACCTCACAAGTTAGTATATCTCAACTTTTGGTGCGTGTCTATACACCCGAAGCTCCCAATATCTAAAGAGCAAGAGCTGGCTTTTCCTTATGCCAGTTAATTGTTCCTCAAAAGCATCCACAAATGTCTTCTCTAGTCACTAATTTTTCTTCAATTTACTGGCTCTCAACCTTGACATGGCCATCTTTTGAAGTCAAGACTATTTAATGCTTCAAGAGTATCACTCACCACTTCACTCCAGTTCTGGTGAGCTGTAGTAGCTTTCTTTTCTTTTTTTTTTTTTAAATTTATCCATCGTGTGAGTCTCACTAATTATGGTGAGAATCCAAAAATCTTCCCCTCTTGACTCAATTGGGGACACCACATTGGCACCTTTTTAAAATTTTTCGAACTTTATGCTCGGTATTACTCTGGTCATTATGTCAGACCAATTTTCATTGGTATGGACTTTTTAAAATTGTAGGAGTTTATCTTTCAACACCTCCTTAATCCAATGGTTGTGAATAACAATATGTTTTGAACAGGAGGTAAAAGTGGAGTTATTGGGTTAAGTGTATAGCGCTTTGCGCCACATAGTTTATTGCTCGTGACCCAACTTGAGTAAGAAAATTTTTCATCCATAATATCTCTTCACATGCTTCAGTAGTAGCAATATACTTGACCTCGATGGTCTATAGAGCCACACAATTTTGGAGTTTAGACAACCAAGAAACAGCTCCCCTATAAAAGTGGTCAAATAACCTAATTAATGTTAATTTTATCGCATTAGTATCACAGGCCATATCAACATCCATGTATCACTCTAACAGAGGTTTCCCTCCACCAAAGTATAAGCACTTTTTACTTCCCCGCTGTATTATTGCAGTATCTATTCTACCGCTAACTAGTGTTTTTTTCATTGTTAATTAAGAACCGACTTAGGACACCCATAACATAGGCAATATTGGGCCTCGTAATATTGTGGTATACACGAGATTGCCTACAATGGATGAATGTGGGACATTTCATCTCTACCTTTTCTTTCTCATTTGTCCAACTTGGCTTTGTTGTCAACTTAAATTGTACAATGAGTGATGTGCTACTAGGGTTAGCCTTATGGATGTTGACTCTTTCCAACAATTTTTCAACATATCTCTATTAGGATAGCTATGATAACCTCTTGGGTTTGTTTCAGTTATTTATACACAAGGATTTGTTTTGCTAAGCCCAAATCTTTCATGGAAAATTATTTATTTAACGCCTTTTTCAGGGCAACTATTTTCTTTAGATCATGCCTATCAACATAAAGTAACAATATACTAAAATTGCCACTAACATATTTCTTTATAAGACAATGATTTGTGAGTGTCTTCTTGAAATTATTATCGACCATGAAAGAGTTTAACTTCTTGTACCACTATTTTGGCTCTTGTTTTAGATCATAAGGACTCTTTTTAAGTTGAAAACCAAATTTTCTTTTCCTTCAAGGCCAAACCCATCATGTTGCTCCACGTAAATTTTCTTCTCTAGGTCGCCATGACGAAACATTATTTTGGCATCAAGTTGCTCAATCTCCATGCCTAGACTAATAGCTAGACCAAGGACAGCTTTGATGGATCATGGTTTTAGCAACAAAGAGATTATTTCTTCAAAATCAATTCTTTTCTTCTAACTAGAGCCCTTTACGACCAATAAGGGTTTATACCTTGGTTTTGAATTATTTTATTCGATTTTAAGCCTATACACCTATTTGTTTTTTAAGGCTCTTCTTCCTTTAGGTAGCTCTACAAGATTATAAGTATGATTCTCATGCAAGGATCACATTTTTTTTTTGCTTGGCTTTCAACCATTCGAATTTATAACTATTTACCATGACTTCTTTGTAACTCTTAAGATCCTCCTCATTTGCAATAAATTTACTCGTTTGAGTTATGTCTTATGAATGGTCGCTTTTCTCTTGTTGATCGCCTTAATTGAGGCTCTTGGCGCACTTCTTACTTGATAGTTTCGAGTCGGATGAATTTGAATCTTTCCCTTAATCATCATTAGAGGAGGGGATAGGATTTGCATGTGTACCAGCTTGATCATTACTAAAGCCCTGTTTGTTTGGGGAAAAGTGGAATGGAACTTGAATACTCTAGTTAAGTTCCTTTTTCAATTGTTTGCTTGAGGCATTTTGAAGGTGGAACTTGAAATTTACAGGTTTTAAATTCCCTCAAAACAAGGGATTTGAATCCCCCAAATAGGAGGGGGTCAATTCTCTATCCCTTAGGTATCGGTTTATGATTATTATAAAAAAATTAGCCTAATATTAAAAATTTTGCTACATTATTATTATTATTATTATTATTATTATTATTATTATTATTATTATTATTATTATTATTATTATTATTATTTCATTATTAGGTTGGAGTATTTTGTTTTTGTTTTTGTTGTTGTTGTTGTTATTATTATTATTTTTATATATAATTTTTTTGTCAGAAAATAGTTTACTAAATATTATAAAGAAAAGTTATTAATCATTGAAAAATTTATAATAAGATAGTTGATTAAAAAAATTAAATAAATATAAGACTCAATTATCAGCAAATATGATGACGAGTTACAACTTTTATTGAATCAAATGATGATGATAATAATAATAATAATAATAATAATAATAATAATAATAATAATAATAATTTACAACTATATATAATATTTTAAAAAATAAAATAATTTTTATTTCATTCCATGGTTAACAACCAAATAACAAAAACTAGAACTTGATTTCATTTATGTTCTCTACCAAACACTTGAAGAAAATATTCAAGTTCCACACCTAACTTCTTAGGTATCATTCCCTAACTTCATTCCACTCCATTCCAATTTTCCATAGCAAACAGAGCCTAATTGTGTCCTCCCTTGAATTGCCACAAAACATAGAAAATAAATCGGGCTCAATATTTTTAATGACCTTTGGTTTTAAACTTCTAGATTTGACATCTTTAATGATTTGATCCTCAAATAACATAACATCTTGAATTCTCACAATCCTTTTGTTCACAGGATCCCAATGTTGATAGCCAAATTCATCTCTCAATGTAACGAGGTAAAACTCGTTTGTCTTTGAATCAAGTTTGGCTCTCTTCACCTTCGGATAATGGACAATTGTACAACAATTAAACACCTTCAATTGGTTTTAGGATGCCTTCTTTCCCGGCCAAACTTCCTCTTGGATATCTCTATCCAAAGGAACTCATGGTGAAAGGCCGATAATGTCAATTGCGATCTTCACAGACTTGTTTCCAAAATGACTTAGGGAGTTTTACATGTGAAAGCATACATCAAACTCTTTCTTTGATGGTCTAATTTATCCTCTCTACTAGACCATTTTAACTGTGGTGTTTTTGGTGGCATCTTCTCAAGTCCGATTCCATGCAACTTCTAGTATGTCTTGAAGGGACCATGGTATTCTCCACCATTGTCGACTTGAATACATTTTAGTTTTTACCAGTCTCTTGTTCTACCCAACATGAAACTCCTTGAATGATTCAAGTACTTGATCTTTTATCTCAACAAAAAGACCCAAACTTTTCTTAAATGGACATCAATGAAAGTGATGAAATACAATGCACTACCAAGTGACTTTTAAGTCATGAAACATACATCGAGTATACACCAACTTATGAAAGTGTTTTGTCCTACTAGGTCTGAAACTTTTCTGAAATTTGACCTTATGTTATTTTCCAGCCAAACAATCATTACAAAGCTCAAGTAATTTGCCTTTTAACTAGGGTATGTGTTCTTTTCTAACAAGGATTTGCAATCCTTTCTCACCGATGTGCCCAAGCCTCTTGTGCTGCAACTCTAAATTTTTTAGTTGTGATGTGTAACTCTAAATTTTTTAGTTGTGATGTGTAATATTAACTTTCCTTTGGCACTAATTTCCTTGCATAATATACAAGGAACCTTCCTTTATTCCTTTAACAACAACTAGGCTTCCATTGGTAAGCTTCCATTTTCCACCACCGAAGTGGATGATCAAACTAACATCATCAAGTTTCCCAGCCCAAATAAGATTGAGGTGCATATATGGAACATGTATCCTTTAACATGAGTTTGCAACTAGTGTCGACCATCACAGTGACCTCACTTATACAAACAATTTTGTTGAAATGTGGTTTTCCATCTTGATAGTATCACAATCACCATTTTGGTAAGATAAGAAACAACGTTCATGTGGAGTGACATTGAAACAAGCACCCTGAGTCAACAATCCATGAACCATTATCAATCGGGGATTAATGTAATTTTCTTCTTCAATAATGACACCTCCTGTTCATTTTTGGTTGTAATGACGATAATGTTATTCTTTCTCTATTCTATTCAATCTCATTTGGTTTAACTTTTCCGACTTTATGATCCTTCTTGAGAATTTGACACTTAGATTTCTTGTGGCCTCGACTCGCTACACTAATAGCAAACATTTTCGAAGCGAGATTTTGATCTCCACATGGACTTTGCATGTCCATTGTTTCTTTTACGATTATCACTTCTATTACGGTTCTCAACAACATTGGCTTTGGATTGTATCGAAATGCCTTTTTCTTTTCTTCTGGTCTTTTTAGGAGACTATTTGTGACATTATCCATCGTCAATCTACCTTCCGGAGAGGAGTTACTTGATGTAACCATCAACGTGTTCCAACTCTCGGGAAGTAAGCTAAGAAGTAGTAATGCCTCCAGTTCATCTCTAAGGTTCATCTCGATCTTTGACAATTAATTTATGATCTCCTTGAATGTGTTTGAGTGCTCAATCATATTTTAGTGGTTCTTGTACTCCAACTTCACCAACCATCTTACAAGTTAGGCTTTGTTACATGGAGTCTTGTTTTGGATAACGAATTAAGGTGTGTCCAAACTTTATATGCATGATCAACGGTTAACACATGCTCGAACAAGCTCCCATTAATGTACTTCGAATCATTGGAACAACTTTACGGTTTAACACTCGTGTAATCCTTTTCATCTTTGCCTAATGGCATCTCCTCATTCAGCATGAGCTTAACAAGGTCTTTGTAAATTATGTGATCCTCCATTATGGACTTCTATAGTAAGGATAGTTATTTACTATTAGTTTAACCATGTCACCATTGTAATACTCTCCATCTTGAATCATACATGGTACATGGTTGCTCAACCTAAGCTCGATACCACTCGCTGGAAAAAGGCGAGTTCCATATAGCATAAACGTACCTTTTTCCCTCTTTATGTGATTTAATATGGGCAATAAAATTATGAAAATATAATCGATAGAGACACACGAATTTTTAAGTGGAAAACTCTCCAAGACGAAGGGAAAAACCATGAGACATGTTTGTCCAAAAAGTATACTTCCACTATTTAAATAGTAAGATTATAATATTATCTCTGTTAAATAAATTAGAGGGTATGTACTCAATACCTCCCCATTCGGGATGGAGTACAAAATTAATCTCACCTAATTTTTGGTGGATTTCCCTCGTATAGTTTTTGTGGTAACACTCTCACCTAGTATTCACTTTACTAGTTAGTATCTCTCAATTTTTGGTGTGTATCTACAACACATTTGAAGCTCCTAAACCTGGAAAAACTGATCCAAACCAAACGAGGTCGAATGGAATGACATCCGAAATAGTTCAACAAATTTTGACCCGAACTCGAAATTGAACCAGGCCAAAACTAAATCGATTTGAAATATAATGAACTCGATTCGGATCCAAACCGAAATGGCCCGATCCCAAAACCTAATTGATCCGAAATATAATTGACATGATTAAGACCCGAACTCAAAATGACCCGAACCGAATCAAATCCGAACCGATTCGGACCCAAACCAATTCAAGCCGAATTCAAGTGATCCGAACCCAACCCACCCGAATCCGAGTTTGACCCGACTTGAATCTAATCCAATCCAACTCAAACTAAAATATGTTTATATAAGTTTTGACATTCTTTTTATATATTTGTTGAGATAAAGAAATGATAACTATATGTATATGTATGTAATTTATGGCCTGTATTGGAATTATATTTGGGTTTTCCATTTTAATACATTTATTTAAAAGTAGATTTAATAAGTTTTCCTACGAATCAAGAATCACATCAATCGAGTTCGGACGAGAAAGTTACAATTGAAACAAGTAACCCAATTAGAATTCAACTCGATACGAAATTGACTAGACCCGATATCTACCGACCCAAAAGAGACCCGACCTGATTTAAAGTTGACCCGAAATCATATCCAAAACATGCTGGAAATGAAATTGACCCAACCCGAATCAAAACCGACCCGACTTAAATTCACTCAAAGTTAATCGGATACGAAATTAATCGAACCGAACCCGAATGAGATGGACCCAAAGTTTACCAAAATCGAATTTTACCCGAACCGAAACCGAATCCTACCCGAACGAGCTCAACCCAAAGTTGATTCGAACCAAACTTAATTCAAATCGAACCCGAATCGAATGACCCAATTACCATGTCTAGAAGCTCCCAACTTATAAGGAACCAAGAGTTAACTTTTCCTTTTTGCCAGTTAATTGTTCTGCAAAATCATCCACAAAAGTCTTCTCTAGTCAGTAATTTTTCTTCAATCTCAATCTAGTGGACTAGGTAATCAGTATTGGGTGGCAACCTTAACATTGGCCATCTCTCAGTCAAGACTATTTAATGTTTCAAGAAAATCACTCACTACTTCACTCCTTCAATTATTCGTGACTTGCAGTAACTTTCTTTTTCTTTTTTTGCTTTTTTAATTTATTGATTGAGTGGATCTCACCAATTATGGAGGAAACCAATACTGTTTACCTCTGCAGCCACATGATCGTGACAGAATCTCTACTGAATTGAAGAAGTAGGATCCACCGACGACTAATCGAAAATCTACCATGTATGACTTTGATTTTTATAGGTGGAACACTCACTACTTTCATTTATGTACTGTCCTGTATTGATGAGGCTCGTGACAAACAATTGAAGACAGTCAACTGCTAAAGCCTCCACATTACTGAGCGGAAAAGGATGTTCATGGAGTTGATCTATCATTAAAACCTACATGACTGTCAAGCTAAAAGTGTTGTTATCTCTTATTATTGTCTCTTATCACTTGAACTCAAGGTGGAGAGTTTTCCAGCTCATAGATTGGAAATGGAAGAAGATGTGCCGAACCATGATGCTTCTTCTGATCCGAACCATGATCACGAAACCAACCCAAAGGTGTCCAATTCCAGAACCCAAAAGCGAGTTCCGTTTTCCAAGTTGTTTGCAGCTGCTGATGCACTGGACTATCTGCTCATGGTTTTTGGAGGCATCGGGGCAGGTATTCACGGGGCGTCGATTCCAGTATTCTATGTGCTTTTTGGCCGTATGATGGACTCTCTAGGGAAATTTTCATCGGAACCTGATGTGGTATATGACCATATGTCAAAGGTACTTCTCATCTAGTCCATTACTGTGACTTACCGACCCAGGATATGAGCCTCAACAGAAGTTCCCATTTCATCCATTGAAATTGCGAACTAAAGCCTATTTAAAATTATATAAAAATTATTATTTATTTCTGTTATTTATTTATTTTCTTATTTCTGTACGTTTTTATTTGAGGTTATTATTATTATTATTATTATTATTATTATTATTATTATTATTATTATTATTATTATTTATTTTTTTATGTAACTGTAAACAGGTACTAAGTAGCATTATACTTCACCGCCTTTTGTTAGGTGTCTTAATTGCATTGATTGCTTTATTTATTACTCCTTCCATCTTAAACCTTAAGCAGCAACATGTCTACTAGTAGGAATAAAATGCCCTGCTGTAAAATCTCTCTTTTTTTTTGTTTTTTTTTTGGGTGGGATCAACTTAAGTGGATAATGGGGTCTTATCTAATCTAATCTAATATTATAACTAAAATATTTTGTAATTATTCTTTACACTATATTCAATTCCGTCAACTACTTCTTTGAAATTGTTACTCTTCCTTTTTTAATCCTTTTTTAAATTTAAACTAAATTACTTCTATTTTGTTAAAGATATCAAACACATTATATATATATATATATATATATATATATATATATATCCTAAACTTTCCCTATCATTATAAAAATAAAAATAACTACCTTATTCAATTTTTTTAATATATACCATATTCACAATTATTATTTAAATAAAAAGCAAATTTACATTACCATATTCAAAATAAACTCTTAGATTTAAAAATACTTCATTTTTAAATATACGACATAGACAATTATTCCCTCTATTTAGCTCTTAAATTTCGTTTTTCCTTTAAATTAATTCTTTGCTTCCTTCGATCTTATACTATAATTTAAGTGTTTTGTTTTTTCAAACACTTGCTTGCATGATATTGAATCATGTTCAAAGTAAGGCCTTGAAATGCTTTCCCTTCCATTTGCCAATATTTTAAATCTAAAATGCAATTATATTTAGTAAAATCTTTGACAATTGGCTATATTAATTTAAATTGAGCCATAATCATACACAAGATTTTGGGACGTAATCACATTTGAAAATAAATACACATTAATGATATCCATTAATCTAGAACTTCCAATCGTAAAAAAATTTAATTTAAAATATAATTAAAAATATAATTAGTATAATTAGTATGCCAAATTGATACAATAACCTTTAATATTGTCAAATCATACACCTTTCAAAAAAGAAAATGTGATTTATATATCTCAAAAAAATATGTCCAACCTTTTTTTTCTTTTTTTGGTCAAACAATCTTCTTACAGAATAATACTAAATATATTTTTTTATATAAAAAATATCTTAATTATATCTCAGTTTACAAAGCAACTGAAAGAAATAATAATAATAATAATAATAATAAGAAGAAGAAGAAGAAGAAGAAGAAGAAGAAAGGATGGGATTTTTCTTGCTCTAAGCTTAGCCATGGTAGGGGACAAGCGAGGTTGGCCAAGAGGACAATCAAGTAATGCGATTTCAACAAGATATTGCAAATGTTTGATTAAATCTAGGGCTTTCCACACCTAATGGCTCTAATGGAATGTAACACTGATTACATCTGCAATGGGAAGAAATGGGATACCAAGAAATCCCATTCCAACGATAGAGGGGACATCGACTCGAACTCAAAGGAGGGTGAAACGCACAACAGTCCTCAGCCTAGGGTAAGTTCTTACGCTATATTAGTTAATCATGAGGAGGGGAATACCCTTAAATATGTTCTTGTAATGGATGTCAATGGAATTAAATGTGCTCGATTGGTGAAGGATGATATTGTTGGGGAGGTAGAGTACTGGAGTACAACTATCTTGTGATGTGTGCTATGATCTAATCCTCTATTGAGGTGGTGAATGAATTTTTAGAAGAATTTGGAAAACCCATAGTATTGATAAGGTAGCAGCTATGAGAAAAGGGTTATTCGTTGTGTGATTTTCATCCCTGCAGGACAATGAAGTTGTTTCTGAGTAAGGTGATTTATTTCTTTGATAGAAAGCCTTTCATAGTTAAGTCATTAAATGTGGATCTCAACATAGATACCAATGTGATTACATCATTGCATGTTTGGGTCCAATTCTCAGAATTGGATATCAAATATTGGGGTGTGGATAGTCTCGGCAAGAAATAGGCAGCTTGGTGGGGATCCCTACTAAGATTGATAGGCCTACTATGGAGAAAATTATGCTCCACTATGCTAGATTATTGATTGAGGTACAAATGAATGAGCCTTACCTAAGTCAGTTGACTTTGTGAATGAAAATGATGTGGTTGTTAAGCAGAAAAGTGAAATAGGAATGAAAGCCCACAAAATGCACACATTTCTCATTGTTTGGGCATGACATTCAGGACTGTAGGAAGAAGCAAAGGATCTGGAGGAATGGAGAATGGTACAACAGAATAAAGAAGTCATATTGAATGGGAATGCTATACAGGGAGACGATGGATTTCAGTAGGCCAAAGAAGACAGCAAGGTAAAATGTGCATACAAACCCAACCAATGGAGAAACTAATGTTATTGCAAATAATTTTGAGGTTTTGCTAGAAGAAGAAATTGTGGAGATAACCCTAATAAATAGGCATGTGAAGAACTACTTGTAAAAAAATCGGTCTAGTTGGCCTTTTGGAAACCAAACTGAAAGCCAAAAAATGAAGCATTCGTTTTACAAAGGATGATGGGAGGTTAGAGGTACCAATCAAATGGTCACATTCTGCAAAAAGGTAGGAAACCACTTTACTATGATGTGCAGGTTGAGCTTATTAAAGAACAACTTATTCATTGTAAAGTTTTTCCAATGGAAACCACGAAATCCTTTTATTGGACTGAGATTTATGGGTATAAAAAGTTCAGTAAAGAAAGGAGCTATGGGAAGACTTGAATTGGGGATTTTAACTCTATTTTACATGCAGATGATATAATTGGAGGAAATGAGGTGTCCGATTATGATATTGCAGATTTTAGTAGCTACTTGGAGTCATGTAGTCTGAATATTATGAAAAGCTTTTGGGCAAGATACACTTATACAAATAAATATGTTTAGTCCAAGACTGATTGTTCTTTGGTAAATATCCATTGGTTCTCCATTTTTTATTTTGTGGAGGTTGAATATCTGGTTCATATCCTCCCAAATCACACCCCAACCCTACTCTCTTTTCGTGATTTCCCTAGGACAATAACCGGATTTAGATATTGTGATATGTGGAGCAAGGATGCACAGTTTAGAACCATTTGCAAAAAGGATAGCAAACAGGAAATAAACTCTAAGATGGTTGACCTCAAAGAAGTACTTACACATTTGGAAAAGCCTCAGAAAAAGTTGAAGAGAGATAAATTTGCAGATGTGCACTGAAGGTTTGTTCCTTGAGAGTTTGAAACACCCTATAGGGGAGTGAATAAAGTATGAAGAAAATTTTGCGGAAATACGAAACTTTAAAGCACAAGTCAGAACTCAAAAATAATATTTTTAAGTCTAGAATGAACTCCGAAAAGTTAAGATAAGAAGAATTACGTGGAAACCCTCATGGGGTAGAAAATCACATATAGTGTCAATCCAAATACCAAGTCAAATCTATTATTTTGACTCCATAAAATACAAAGGACTCGACTTCTTAAAATTGTTCCCTTAGACAATTAAATACAAGTTTTCCTAAGGCACATAAGATCTCTTATCTTTCTTATTACTTCCTAACCGAGTTAACCTTTACACTTAGGTACAACTAAGTTAAATTAAGCCCTACGAGTTCAGTCAAGGGAAATTACGAAGAATTAAAAAGTAAGTGCTTGACTGATTACAAGACTTCTTTGTTTCAACTCAAAGTTCGCTACAAAAAACACAAAATAGCGACGGAAAATGTCTAATGGGTTAAGAGCCCATCGGACGATCCGACATGTATTCCGGCGGGTAGTATTTTTTAAAATTTCGACGGGATTTACATTGAATTCCAATGGGCCCGATGTAATTCCCGTCAAAATTGTCCGACGGGTACGTCGGTCAATCGGCACCGACAAGTGGAATTCGGACAAGCATTTCCACCGAAAATCCCATCGGAATTCCGAAATTCCGTCGGGATTCCCATCAAAAATCCCGTCACTATTTCGGATATTTTTTGTAGTGGTTGAGAAAAATTAGTATATAGTTGAAAGCTAGAAAAGATTGAGTGTATAAGATAAGAGTTTAGTTCCAGGCAAGATTCTAAGTCTTGTAGAGTGACTTCTATTTATAACCAGCAAAGCGGATAGCCGTTGTGTCTCGGTCTTGATCGGGAAGCTTCACTAGTCGTTGTAACGGAGAGTCTAAGTCCCTCGAAATAGAATCGTTATGAAGAATCCTTGGCTCAAAAAGTAATCCATCCCACTTATTGTGACTGAAATCTGGGTGAAAATCAACTGTTAGACTCAAAGTCTAAGTTTTTCGAAATAAAAACAAACAACCCCGACACGGCGTCTAAGCCGTCCCGAAAATGTGGCTTTTACGTCCGTCTGGTGTTTAACGGTAAAAACTGGTTGTTTTTACTTTTCAAATTGAGTTTAAACAGTCCTGGAAAAACAAATCAAAATAGTACTTAAAGTATAAAGATACTTTGGTCCAAAATTAGTCAAGGATAAGAATTAATTCAAATAATTAAACGCTTAATTATCTTTAAATTAATTAAATGAAAATTTTTGAGTCTAATATTCAATATATTTTAATTCCGTTTGTGTTCTATCTTTTAGATAAATAAAAAGTTAGAGAAATGTATAGACATAATACATCAAGTGCCAATATATAATTTCGGTTAACAAATAAATCTAGCTTAAGTTAGAGTTAACGCTATAATTCTTATTCGACTTTTGTAGTGAGCCAAATGAAATAACAAGTTAAGCATATAAAATTATTTAGGCAAGATGTATGTCCGAGCTCTATCTCGAGTACGTCGAAGCCCATAGATAAGTATTTCACTCAAGAATAGCTTTCGAGTGGTCGGATAGTGATAAAAACTTAAAGATAGGCTTTCTAAAGTATGTAAATGACTTGAGTTCAAAACTAGAAAGAGAGATACGAGTCATACCCGAGTCTTCATGCACCATCAAGTAGACATAGCGTGAGATGACTCGGAACAATTTGCAAAAGGATCCCCTGAGCTAGGAGGTCCAACAAGAAGAGAAATAGATGAGGAGAAAATACATTTCGATTCTCCAATCATTACTCGTCCCTCAAACAACAACAAAGCAAGACTCGCTCGGTCCCAATTTGGAGATCAATGTACTAAGTTCTTCTTGGTAATTGTAAAACAAAGGAAGATGACCAATTACATTTATTTTATTATGTCCATGAAGGAAATAGGGTAGAGGGTTTTGAGGAGGTTGTTAAAGTCATGGTCACATTTTACCAAAACCTCGTTAGGCGAGCAACAAACTAAAAGGAGGAAGATAGATACTACTGTTCGAATCATGGGGAGACTCCGAGTATTGAGTAGCGAGATAGAGCTTTGTAAACCATTCAAGGAAGATGATATTGGGCACATGATTTATAGTATCTTAGCTAATAAATCCCTTGGTCTAGATGGGTATAGTAGTGGATTTTTAAGGCTTGTTGGCCGATACAGAGCATATGGTGTGTAAGGCGAGTGCATGAATTTTTTAAAATTAGCAAAATGCATAGGGCATGAATACTACTAGTTTGGTAATATTGCCTAAAATACAAAGCCCACAGACTACAACCGACTTTAGGCCAATATTATGTTGTAATGTGACTTATATGTACATCTCAAAGTTAATCCGTGAGAGATAGAGGGTGGTTTTGCTAAACCTAGTGCACCAAAGCCAAGGAGCTTTTGTGTAAAGACAGAGAACTTCTCTATAATATATTGTTATGCCAAGCAATAGTAAGGTGTTATCAAAGGAATAGCATTTCACCTAGATGCTTGTTTAAAATTAACATCAAGAAAGCCTATGACTCCTTGCATTGGGAGTTCATTCACGAAATCTTGAAGGGCTTTAATTTCCCCACTGAATTTGTGAAATAGGCAATGGCATGTGTTATTACTACATCATTTACCATCAACCCAAATGGCATTAGTCATGGTTATTTTGAGGGAGGCAGGGGACTCGGACACTCCTTTTATTTGTGCTCTCCATGGAGTATCTTTCAAGGAATCTCTTACACGCAGTTATGTATCCCGAATTTAGATATCATCCTAAATGCGAAAAAATCAGATACACTCACCTCATGTTTCCGGATGTGATTATATTTTTCTCTCGCAAAACAAAAATCTGCGGACATTATTATAAATGCTTTTAGTGAGTTCTCAAGCAATCTCAGGATTGGAAGATAATCACCAAAGTATGTAATTATTATTGGAGGGACAAATAAGCTTTATAAACAATAATTAATCGAGTAGTACTAGATTTACAGAGGGTAAACTCCCTTTAAAATATCTAAGCATACTTATTACTGTAGAGAAGTTCGAAAAATTGATTGCAAGGAGCTGGTGGACAAGATCACAGCCAAGCTACGAGACTTATAAATCAAGAGACCTTTCATATACGAGACATGGTGACACTTATAAACTCTGTGATTATGGGATTTTACAACCTGTTAAGCATTTGTCTTTATCTTGCTTCAAGAAGTCATAAATTAAGTGAGTACCAAGTGTATAAACTTCCTTTGGGGAACTAATGGGGAGTACAAAAAGTACCATTTGTTTCTTAGGTAGATACATGCAAACCTAAAGCTTATGGAGGAGTTGGGCTAAGAACTCGGGAGTATGGAATCAAGCTTGTGCAGCTTAATTAATATGGATAGTTGTAAACAAAAAAGACATACTTTGGGTGAAATGAACGAGAGAAACATTCAGTCCGTAGATTAATGGCCATACTTTCCACATGGTGATGTGTGTTGGTATTGGAGAAGTTATGCTCCATAAAAGACCAATTTAAATGGGGCAGACAACACAAGGAAAAAGTGCCATTGGAAACAAGAAAAGTAAAGAGCTTACTCTGTGAAGACAACATACACATGGGGATTGAACTTGAAAGACAAGGTAAAATGGGCTAGGACAACCTGGTCCAAAATAAATTTACCTAGGCACACATTTACCTGTTGGCTACTAACGAACAAAAGATTACTAATTCAAGTTAGATTATCCAAAATACACCCCTAAAATGACACAAGTTGTGGTCTCTGCCAGACAAGGGATTAAAACACTTGAACATCTTTTTTATGATTATGAGTTTGCATTCCATTTGAGGAAAGATGTGGTCTGTATGGATTGGGATGCCCGACAAGGAGATAACTTGTGGCATTGGGTGGAGGCATGGAGCAAACTAAAGGGTCCGAGGTGGTTAACCCAGCTTAAATATATAGGTTTTGCAACCATGATTTTTTCTATATAGACGGTCGGGAATCACAAAATATTTAGAAATGCAAGCAGAGATCATTTCGAGTGTGATTTTTGAAATTTAAGAACAAGTCGACAGAGAGTTTTTCCTTTGATATCCTCTTGTAACATCTTGGCACAACAACACATTGTATAGGAGTTCCCTACCCTTAACAAATTCCCTTGACTCTTATGTACTAAGCTTGGTAGAACCATAATCAATCTGTTACATAATAATTTAGAGACACACTTATAGATGACATTACAACATGATATTGGTTTAAAGTCAATTGCACTATGAGGACAAGAGACTTTAGGTAAAATTACTAGATTTGTAGTGTTCCAAGCTTTATGCATTCTTCCAAGCTTAAAGAATTCTTGCACTCGCATCATATATTAGCCGCCCCATATCTCGATCAACTTGCTTTAAAAACCCACTACTTAACCTATCAAGTCTAGGTGATTTATCCTCGGGGATCATATACATCATTTGTCTAATATCTTCTTCATTAAAAGGGTTGCATAGCTCCATTTACTACTTACGTTCAAGAGCACCGTTATCTATTCTCCTCCTTTGATCTTCCGCCCGCCTAACAGGTTCTAGTAATATTTTACCATGACATTTGCAACCTCCTCAAAGCCCTCCACCTTCTTCCCTTCATGGTTAAAGATAGAGAATATGTAATTGGCCATCTTTCTTCTTCTCACCGTTGCGAAAAAAAAATATTACATTGATCTCCAAACCGGGACTAATCGGCCTTACTTTCTTTGTCTCTTGAGTGCCATGGATGACTCGAAGAATTGCAATGTACTCTTTCTTCAACTCGTCCTCTTCATGCTGCAACTCTAAACTCGGGGGCATTTTTGCAGCTCCTTTTATAACTCGTCCAAGTTTTACTCGGCTATATCCACTTGATGATGCATATCTGCAAATCTGTCTCTATTCAATTATTTTAGTGGTCGCTTCGGTTGTGTAAGTATTGCTCTAAGCGCTGCTATCTTGGATTTTTGTTTCTTGGTTTCTATACTCTTTCTCACAATGTTGCTAAATCGTTGGTCCTTGCTCCATATTTCATAATATTTAAAAGAAGTAGTAGGCCTAGGACACTTAGGAAAATAGAGTAGAATTGGAATGTGGTCTAAGAGCCCTTGGACAAAAAAATTCCGCTTACAAAAATCACAGTTAGAAAACCAGTGCAAGTTCACCAATGCCCACTCAATCTTGGACCAAACATGCTTGTTTGTCCAAGTGAATCTAGGCCCAAAGTTGCGCACAATATTGAGCTCACATGCCTCCAATAAGCAACCACTAAAATCTGCAATGTGATTCTCTCGTAACTTCAGCCCCTCCAATCCTATCATCTCGCATGTAATATAGTGTTAAAATCCACAATAACTCACCAAACCTCTTGAATATTTCCTACTAATTCTCTAAGCTTATCCCATAATTCCTATCTTTTCTATGCTTTGTTATAGCCATGAATCACTGTCCAATAAAAATCTTCTTGGTTGTTAATTGTAAAATCTTACAGATGTATCGGTTGCTCCTATATACTCGTCAACCTCGGACTTCATTATACAATGGGCTCCATGCGATCACAATTCTACCTTTTGGCATTATATGACCATTTGAAATGTATTTCCATCCCCAGAACATTCTTTGTACTATTACTTCCTCCTTATCAACTTTCACTTTGGTTTCCAATAACCTAACCAAACCTATTTTTTATTTTTTTGGTAATGTTTTACATTTACTAACATTCCAAGCATGGGATGTTCATCATTAGAGGGTCTATCCCCTAACACATGTTGGGTTACTATGTCCATAATTTTATTCTCCAATAAAGCCTTAAAGTTATTAGCCAAAATATTTGGTGCACCTCTAGTTGGAGTTGTTTCATTAGTAGTCTTCTTTGGTCCACTCGAACCCATCTTCACCGTGCAACTCATTCACCTCATTAGTAACAACCCTATTATGCTTGGACCCTTCTCCACTCCGGTCGACACCCTGTTTCTTTTTGCAATCCCGAGTATCATGCCCAAATAAATCACGATGTATGCATTTTGTAGGTTTCCATTCATACTTCACTTTCGTTTCACAACCACGTTATTCTCATTCACAAAATCAACAGATTCGGGTAATGGTTTATTAAGTTGCACCTCAATTAATAATCTAGAACAATGCAACATGGTTTTTCCCATTATAGGTCTATCAATTTTATAGGGATGTCCACCAAGCTGCCTATTTTGCTTGAGATTGTCCATCCCCAATACTTGATATCCAAGTATGGAAATTGAACCCATCTAAGCAATGTTGTCATTGCATTAACATCTATATTCAGATCTATATTCCAAGGCTTCACTATGAAGGGTTTCTTATCAAAGAAATACATGTCCTTACTTAAGACAACTTCCTTCTCCTCGTATTGAGGAGAATCGCACAATGAATAGTCCCTTCCTCACTTGTTGCAACATTATATGTTCTAGGCCTTCCGAATCCTTTTAACAAAACAATCAATCACTTCAAATGTGGGTTAGAACCTAACACACAACATAGAACAACAACTCTAATATTCAACCGTCCCCACAATATCTTGTTTTTCCAATCTAGCACATTTAGGCCCTGTTCTATTTAAGTGTAAGGAGTTATAAGACGAGCTCTAAAAAGATATATGCAGTTGTAAAAAGTTGTTTGATAGTTTTAAAGTTAGCTATAAAAAGATGTAATGAGCTGTAAGAAGTTACAAGGAGTTGTAAAGAGTCGTAGGGAGTTGTAAAGGTGTAATAGAAAAGGACCTTAATGCCATTGCAATTCATAGTAGGTGCAAACCTAAGCGTATTCCCTTCTTCGGGGTTGACCAATGAAGCATAAGTACTTACTTGTGGTTGGGTGGGAATAGCTTCCCTTTCCTTCTAGATCAAATGATTATCCTCTCCATCGAGTGGGAGTGAGATTCCCGATTCTTTTACTCCTTCCTGTATCAAGAACAATTGGAGTTATTATTTCATTAGTACCATTGGAGGCATGAATCCCGGTGCTCGATTATGTACTCGTAATTCCTTGAGAATGGGTGTTGGAACCAGATCTGGTCGAAACCGCTGCAATCGGTTGTCCTCTTGGTCGACCCCTCTTCCCCCGGCCATGGCCGAGCTTGAGCTCAAAAATCTATATTTACCAATTACTTATTGTTATCTTTTATCATTCTCTATTTGCTATTATGTTTTTTTTTTCACCCTCTATATTTCACTTTAAGAATATTTAATTATTTTTTGTTCTCAATATATGTTATAGCATGCATAAATTATTTTTTAAGTTTAAAATACTTATGCAAGAATAATAGCATAAACTAACTTTAATTATGTTGGTAAAACTCTAACTATATATAAATTAAAATTAAAATTTACACATTTCAATAGATACTTTTTTTAGTAACGAAGAATTGTGCTCTTGCACAAGCACAAACTAGTGTATATATATTTGTTATTTACCTTGGTAATTTGTTTATATATTTGTTTGGTTATAGGTAATTTCCTCTAATTAGAGTTAGTATTAGGGAAATATCAATATTATGTATTCTAAACTTACACACAAACACACTTTAAACTTATACATATATATATAGAGGTAATTTCCTCTAATTAGAGTTAGTATTAGGGAAAATATTAATATTATGTATTTTTAAACTTACACACACACATACATTTTAAACTTATATATATATATGTGCATTTGTTTCGTTATATGTGATTTCCTCTAATTAGAGTTAGTATTATATTAATATTATGTATTTCTAAATTATATACGGAGGAACTAAAATTAAATGAACTGGGTATATGTGTGTGTTAATATTATGTATTTTTAATATATAAACTGGGTATGTGTGTGTGTGTTGCCGGGGGTTATGAGTTATTATTAGCGAAAATATGCATATTATGTATTTTAAAATTATATTTGGAGGAGTTAAAATTAAATGAACTGGGCAAACTCAAAGAAGTATAAACTAAAATCACGAATGATGGCGTTGAAAGAGGTTAGAAAGAGAATTCTCCTCCATGGCGAGAAGGAAAAGGTTCCTTGATCTAAACCTCAAACGCAACTTACACCTTCTACATGAGTAACAACACTAGTAACAGTTCCTTTGATTACTCCATTGGCCTCACACGAGGGCGGTGTGGGTGAAGCGAGGGAATCGAATGAAACATTAATTTAATGTATTTCTGGTTCAATTTGAGTGATTAATTCGCAAATTGGACAAGACTCAGGGCGACAATCTTGGACTGATAGGCCGAGGAATGCAATTTAGAATGGTACCCATGGGGCGGGAAATCTTCCTAGTATGAATGTCTCAAAAATCCCAAATTTGGGGTTTCGATTGGACTTTATTCCTCATGTGGAACAAAATGGCCGATTAATACAAAAATTCAGTATGCTGGTATTGATTCAGGGGTTGAACATTGGGAATCTTCTGGTGCTATGCGGAATTCTGGGTGCAAACCCACCTGTGGTAGTAATGGAGGGGTATCTCGCTTGAATATGTGGAAAAACTGCCATTGATAAGGTATTGAGGAAGGAAAATGGTACTTGTTCCTTTTCATGCTAAATTGGATGGAGATGAGGTGGTTAAGCAAAGTATTTACTATTTTGATAAGAAGCCAATGGTTGTTAAGCCATCGTCATTAGGTGATGACCTAAACATGGATGTTATATCTGTTCCTATTTGAGTGCATTTCCCTAGAATGCACCCTAAATTTTGGGGAATGGATGGTTTAAGCAAGGTTGCAACAGCAAGGGCAAGTTAGGCACAGACAGGCTCCAGGGCTGGAATATCCTAAGCATAGGAATGGAAGAAATTCTTTTGGACCCCTTATTCATATTGAACATGTGGAGTCTGGATCTCATGGAGGGCAGCCACAGCATGGGGAAGCTCATGCATTGATTATGGAGAATATAGGGGTGTGGAATGTGAGGGGCATGAATAGCCCCTCAAAGCACGAGGAAATTAACTTTTCTCTTGAAGCATAAAGGAATAAAGCTTGTTGGGCTATTGGAGACAAAAGTTGAAAAAATGTATTACTGATGCAGACAAAGTGTGTAGAGGATGGCAATATGTCACAAATTCCACTTAGGAGAAAGAGTAGGATTTGGTTACGTTGGAAACAAGATTTCTTTGAAGTGCACATTTGTAGTCATGAGCAAGTCATACATGCTGCAGTTACACATATTGAAACACAAAAGGAATTTTATATTTTTGTTGCCTATGGCTCTAATAGTGGTATGGAAAGGAGGGACTTATGGAGTTTGTTGTCCACTTGGAAGCATAATAAAGCTTGGATAGTAGCTAGAGATTTTAACTGTATTCTAACAGAGGAAGAGAGGGTAGGTGGTGCTGCTGTAACGTACCAAGATATCATAGAATTTCAAGATTGTATTGTTGACTATCAGTTGCTGGAAATGCAGCACCAGGGGGCCTTTTATACATGGACTAACAAGCAGAAAAAGAGGGATAGAGTTTTCTCTAGGCTGGACAGAGTATTGGTGAGTGAGGAATAGGTGGACTGCTTCCTAGATGTGGACTAAACTGTATTCCCAGGGGGCATTTCTGATCTCTGTTTGTTGTTGATATCCAATCACCAAATGGAGTGATCTAGGACTCCTTTTAATTCCAAAATATGTGGTGCGTACATGCTGAATTCCAAGCTCTCGTAAAATCCAATTGGGTTAAGACTGCTCCTGGAACAAAAATATTTGTTCTTTGTAACAAACTCAAAAATCTAAAAGGGGACCTAAAAGGTCTTCATTGGACTGAGTTTCATGACATGGAGGTTAAACTAAGTCAGAAGAGATCTGAATTGAACCACATTCAAACACGACTCTACATGGGAGTTGATTGTGACAGAATTTTGTATGAGGAAAAGTCAGTTATTGGTGAATTGTTGAACATAAAAAATGCTCTGAGAGAAGCTTATGTTCAAAGAAGCAAGGTGAAATGGATTTTAGATGGGGATAAGAACACTAATTTTTTCCACTCCATTATTAAGCAGAATGCCTACACGAATAGGATCACGCTATCCTATCTCAGACTGGTGAACTTACATACAATAAAGCTGAAATTGAAAGCATCCTCATTGAGAATTTCCAAGTTTTGTTTACTGCATGACCAAGAATAAAAAAGGTTAAATGGTCAGTACTGCAGAGGGTACTAACATCTTGAGACAACAACAAGAAGATCTTATCAGGCCTTTTTCTGTTGAGGATGTAAAGGAGACACTTTGGGATATTGATACAACAAAGAGTCCTGGTCCAGATGGCTATGGGAGCAATTTTTATTTTATTTTTTCCAGCAACCTTAGCTCAAAATTGGAGAGGAGGTATGTTATGCTATTTTAGATTTCTTCAGTAGTGGCAGGTTACTCAAACAATTGAACACTACTGCTATTACTCTTGTTCCCAAGTTTGAACAACCTAACTCTGCTGCAGATTATAGACCAATATCATGCTGCAATGTACTGTATAAAGTCATTTCAAAAATGATATGCAAGAGACTAAATGGAATTCTACTTGTGGTTATTAAGGACAATCCAGCTGCCTTTGTTCCCAATCGGATAGTGCTGCATAATATACTTATTTGGCAGGATTTGGTAAGACATTACAAAAGGAAAAAGGTATCTTTTAGGTGCATTATAAAGGTTGACATTAGGAAAGACTATGGCACTGTGGACTGAGGTTTCATTAAGGAGATGCTGATAGGGATTGGTGTACCTAAGAGTTTTGGAGGCTGGATTTTTGAATGCATTTCTACACCCTCTTTCTCCTTGAAATATAATAGGGGACTTCATGGCTTTTTCAGAAGTAGTAAGGGCCAAGGCAGGGTGATCCTCTCTCTCCCTCACTTTTTCTGCTTGGTATGGAATATTTGTCTAGGTTACGTGAGCGGGCAGCTGAAGACAGACAATTTAGGTTCCACCCTGCATGTAAGGAGCTTAAGTTGACTTACTTGATATTTGCTGATGATTTTCTCATCTTTTGTAAGGCTGAGCCATATTCCATTTCATGTGTGATGAAAGCTTTGAAGATGTTTGCTCAAATATCTGGACTTGAAGCTAACCTGCAGAAATCTCAAATGCATTGTGTTGGGGTAAATGAAGAGGTGGAGAACAATTTGATTCATTTAACTGGTCTAGAGAAGGGGCAATTACCTTTGAAATATTTAGGTGTTCCTCTGAAACCTGGCAAACTAAATGCAAGTGAGGCTTGCTGGCAAACAAAATTACAGCCAGAATTAGACTATGGGGAGCAAAACATCTCAGCTATGCAGGGAGAATACAATTGATAAATTATGTGCTTATGAGCATGCACAGTTATTGGAGTTCTGTCTCATAGAAAAGTATGGAGTGCAATCAGAATGTGAACTAGTATTTTTGAAGACTATTGATACTGAGACAGCACATCCCAAAATGATATGATTCACAAAACCAGCACTGGACTGTGGTGAAATATGGAAAGTTCAATGTTCCAGCAGCCTACACAGCAATCCAGGAAAGCAGGTAGACTATGAATTGGAAAATAGCTTGGCACAAAAATACATACCAAAACACTATGTTTTTGGATGGTGCTCAAGAGGAGGGTACTATTTGTTTAATGGAGAATGCTTAACTTTTCCACCAAAAAAAAAAAAAATCAAAGAATACGAATAAACATGATGGAATTACACAAGGTGTCTTTACGTTGGTTAAAGATGGATGGCAAATATGCACATAGTTTTAGTTGAGTTTGTGCCACATCTACCAATTAGTAAAGACTAAAACGTGTTTCTATTATTTTGGTTCAGTTATGTTGGTCCAAATAATTTGTGTTAACTTCAAATTCATAATACTACACATTTGGTCGACTTTCAGATCCCATGAACGTGTGATTAGGTCTATACCTGGTCATACTTATTTTGAGTCAAGCTCCTGTATCATAAGTAGGATCAGATAAATTTGCTTTGTCTTAGATACCTCTGTTGGATGATTAGTGGGTTCAACAAACAACATAATTTCTTTGGGATTGGGTTCGGGTTGAGTTGAATTCCCTTATATGGAGTATTTTCAGCTGTTTCCGTGCCAAATTACTGCGTACAATGCCTATGCCATAGTCTTTCCTAATGTCAACCTTTATAATAGTGGTCCAAAGGGGAATAGTGGTCCATGCAAGCCAATTTCTCTTGGGACATAACTTATTCAATTTATATTGCCATATTACATGCTAAAATTGACTCCAAAACTATGCAAGTCACTTCATAGGGAAACTCATTTGTTATCTTGTCATTTGCAGTACTCGCTATACCTGGTTTATCTCGGATTGGCATCACTTTTAGCTTCGTGGATGGGTATGTCATATTCCTTTTTAGTTTAGTTTGGTTAATGTGCCTGAATATCTAAACATTGTATATGTTGGGGGCTTTTTCTCTCTCAGGAGTTGCACTTTGGATGCAAACTGGGGAACGACAAACAGGACGTTTGCGTCTTAGGTATCTTGAGGCAATTCTAAAAAGGATATGAACTTTTTTGACATTGAAGCTGAGCGAACAAACTTAGTGTTTCACATATCTAGTGATGCGATACTAGTGCAAGATGCTATAGGTGATAAGGTGTGCTTTGTCTTGCTCCTTTAGCCTCTTTTAAATCACAATGCTAACTTTCTCTCTTCAACTTGTCAATTATTTCAGTTTTTCCTCCTTCATGTGCAGATAGGGCATAGTATTCGGTTCCTTTCTCATTTCGTCGTGGGTTTTCTACTAGGCTTCATGTCAGGGTGGAAGCTTGCACTTGTCACCTTGGCTATTATTCCATTGTTAGCTATTGCTGGAGGAGCTTATACTTTAACAATCTCTACTGTATCAAAAAAGCTGAAGCTGCTTATGCTGAATCTGGGATGGTAGCTGAAGAGGTAATACTTCAAGGATTATTGCACGTCTTGCATTTTTCAGGGCTAGCATGGATTTTTGATCTAAATATTAATCTCATTGCATTTAAAGCAATCATAGTGGCTATTAATTCATTTCTCCTTGACTTTTCATGCGTGTTTTTTATGGATCAGGTTATTTCACAAATTCGTACAGTTCAGTCATTTGTAGGAGAGAGTAAAGCAATAGAGAAGTATTCTAAATTACTTCAAAATGCTCTCAAATTGGGGAAAAAGAGTGGCTTGGCCAAGGGCGTCGGTATTGGGTTTACATATGGAATCATTTTTTGTACAATGTCCTTGTTTCTATGGTATGCCAGTGTACTTGTCACCAATCAAGAAATTAGTGGTGGCAAAGCATTTATAACGATTGCTAACACCATCTACAGTGGATTGTAAGTTCATTAATAACAATGGTTATCTAATCCTAGCTAATTATATATTGGCCAATAACAAAACTACTTAATTTCTGCAGCGCCCTTGGTCAAGCTGCTCCGAATCTCGCTGCCATAGCAAAGGGTCAAGCTGCTGTTGCAAATATAGTCAGCATGATTGAAAAAGATAGGGACTCTTCTAAAATGATGAAGTCTGGAATAACGTTACCAACAGTAGCTGGGAAAATTGAATTCCGTGAGGTCTGCTTTGCATATCCTTCACGATCTAAACTTCTGTTTGAAGGTTTGAGTTTCTCAATTACTGCAGGAAAGACTTTTGCTTTAGTAGGTACGAGCGGTTCAGGAAAAAGCACAATCATTTCTATGGTTCAACGATTCTATGATCCCTCATCAGGTATTTTAGTTAGTTTCTTATTCTTTTTAACATAATTCCTCACCTATTCAAATGGCTTTCTTTTCTTTTGGATGTATGTGGCAGTGTGAGAGTGCTTTACTTGTTTGTAGTTTAAATAGTGATCTAAATTTGTGTATCTTTTGATTCGAATGAACTCCAGGGAGCATATTACTGGATGGACATGATTTGCAGAACCTTGATTTAAAATGGTTAAGAAAACAAATGGGGTTGGTCAATCAAGAGCCAGTGTTATTTGCAGCTGCCATAGCAGACAATATCCTACATGGTAAAGAAGATGCAAGTATGGAGCAAGTCGTGGAAGCTGCTAAAGCTGGAAATGCGCATTCTTTTATTCAGTCCCTACCAGATGGTTACCATACCCAAGTAAGAATCATGTCTCAGAATTTTGACATTCATTTCATTAAGAATTAAGATCCATGACAACAATTAAAAATTTGAAATTCTTAGGTGGGAGAAGGTGGAACACAACTTTCCGGTGGACAAAAGCAAAGAGTAGCTATTGCAAGAGCTTTGCTAAGAAACCCAAAGATATTATTACTGGATGAGGCAACAAGTGCTCTTGATGCAGACTCAGAACTTGTAGTACAAAAAGCTTTAGAAGAGGTCATGTTAAATCGAACAACTATTATTGTTGCTCACAGATTATCCACTGTTCGAGATGTCGATCAGATCATTGTCCTGAGTAATGGCCGTGCTGTTGAATCTGGAACTCATGTTGAATTAATGTCAAAAGGGGAGAATATGCATCATTAGTTGGCTCACAAGTATCCAGTAGTGTTAAGAATCAAACTGCAAAAACTTCAGAAATCTTGAACTCGAGCATCTCCTCCATCAACATTCAACCTCCACAAGGCTTAAGGACAAAATTGAATGCAGGTCAACAACTTAGTTGTGAAGCTCCATCATTCAAGGAACTTGTTTTGATGAACAAGGATGAGTTTCCTTATGCAGTGCTTGGGTCCCTAGGAGCAGCTCTGGCCGGCATGGAGCCTCCTTTTCTGGCCCTTGGTTTCACATATATATTAACAACATTCTATTCTAATGATGACTCCAAAATTAGGCATGATGTTCGAGTAGCTTGCGCTTTATTCCTTGTGGCTGCTGTCATTACTATTCCCATATATTTGCTGCAGCACTACTTCTTTACATTGATGGGTGAAAGAATTATCACTCGCGTCCGCCAATCACTGTTTTCAGGTTCATTTATGCACCTAGAGTGTGATGTATTTGGTCACTTTTGTTATGTGTTACTTGTAATTCACCAGGTTTGGGTGTCCTGTATGCAGCTATGCTATCAAATGAAGCCGGATGGTTTGACTTTGAAGAGAATAGCGTTGGCTCATTAACATCAAAGTTGGCTGCTGATGCCACACTTGTCCGAGCTGCTCTTGTTGATCGTCTTTCAGTACTTGTAAACAATATATCACTCATTATTACTGCATTTGTCATCTCTTTTAATCTGTGCTGGCGTGTATCTGCGGTCACTGTTGCCACGTACCCCTTTCTGGTTACAGCTGCTATAGCTGAGGTATAAATGTCATTTTCTCTTTTTCTATCTAGAGCTAACAACTAGTGGATCGTCTATCTCTCATTACTTTGAAATTAATTATGTTCGAATTGTATGCACCTTGTTATCTTCAAAATAAACTTGAAATAAATGATGACCTTATGGAAGGCCCCCTAACCCAACACAAAAAGTAATTTATGTTTCAAACTTTCTTCCCTTCGCTATCATAGGACATGCAATATATCTCACGAGACCCTATATTCCTTTTATTTTCGTGTAGTAGCAAGTCAATGCCATTCAAGTAAAATGGCATATTGTTCCTTGTTTTCAAGTAGTCAGAAATCTCCTCCCATCAATTGCGTTCAAATGCATAGTGGAAACTACTATTTCGCCATTTAATTGTAGCTGTAAGTTGGAAACTTTTGAATTACAAATACATATCTCATCTGAGACTAAGTGGAATTGTTTCTGATTCGTTTAGATTATGTCAATTTCACACATGCGAGTCTTCTTAACATTTTGAAAATTTTGTTTGTAATGCAGCAATATTTTATGAAAGGTTTTGGAGGAGATTATTCTCGTGCCTACTCTGTGGCTACTTCTTTGGCACAAGAAGCTATTGGAAACATTCGAATAGTTGCTGCATTTGGAATTGAAGAACAAATCTCAAAGCAGTTCTCCTTGCTCTTAGACAAGCCAAACAAAGAAGCTTTTGTACAAGGTCACATATCAGGTTTCTCTTACGGAATGTCACAACTCCTTGGATTTTCCTCATATGCAATCGCCCTATGGTATGGTTCTATTCTGGTGAGACATGGTGCCAATAACTTCCAGGACGTTATCAAGGCCTTTTTCGTCTTATTGGTAACAGCCCTTGCAGTATCCGAAACAGTTGCTATGGCACCTCAGATTTTGAAAGGGCTAGATGCTCTGGGATCAGTATTTGGCATACTCAGAAGGAAAGCAATTATTGACCCTGATGATCCCAACTCACTGGTTTTAACAAATATAAAAGGGGATATTGAATTCAGAGATGTGAGTTTTAAATACCCGACAAGACCGGAGGTACTAGTTCTACAGAAGTTAAACATCATGATTCCATCAGGGAAGAGTCTGGCCGTTGTGGGCAAAAGTGGGTCAGGAAAGAGTACATTGATTAGCCTGATCATAAGATTTTATGATCCTGACTCTGGTTCAATTTTGATTGATGGATATGACATTAGAAGTTTGAATTTGAAATCACTCAGGAGGAGGATAAGCTTAGTTCAACAAGAGCCACCATTGTTCTCCACCACAATTTATGAGAACATACGATATGGTAATGAGGGAGCAACAGAAATTGAAATCATAGAGGCTGCTAAAGCGGCAAATGCTCATGAGTTTATAACCAAATTGCCTGATGGGTATAGCACATTAGTGGGCAAAAAGGGGTCCCAGTTATCAGGAGGACAAAAACAGAGGGTGGCAATTGCAAGGGCGATTCTGAAAGACCCATCAATCCTTCTTCTGGATGAAGCAACTAGTGCGCTAGATAGTTTGTCAGAGAAAGTGGTCCAAGAGGCCCTTAACAAGGTAATGCAAGGACGAACGACTATCATTGTGGCTCACAGGCTCTCAACTATACGTGACGCAGATAGTATTGTGGTGATCCATCAAGGGCAAGTAGCTGAAATGGGGAGTCATAAGGATCTCATTAGCAGCCCTGGGAGTTTATATGCTCAATTGGTGAGCTTACAACACGAAAATTAGCAATAGTATCTTGACCAATCTGGAGATATTTGCAAGCATAGAGATTGCAAGCATATGACAGTTTGTACAACATTTTAGTTCACTGTTTGATCTTCAACTATAGCAAAATCATACTTTTTTTTTGGAATAAATCACACAAGTTATTGTATCTATTACTATTAGGATATAGAATGGTCTTAGTGAGTGAATCAAGCAGCTCTCTACTAGCGATTTTATGATATCTCTTTCTCTGTTTATCCTCTATCCCAACCCCTTCATGATTTGGTAGTAAGGCAAGTTAAATAACAACTTAATTACGAAAATAAGTGCCCAAAACTTGCACGCAATAATCCAAAATCATACTTGGGTGTATTATTAATAAGGCTCTACCTTGTTCTTCTTAGTTTTAAAGAGTTGTAAGATTGTAAACAACTGTTTAATATCGTAAGATAGTTGTAAGATTAGTTGTAAAAAATTGTAACAAATTATAAGATTGTAAGTTAAAATTTAAAAAATCAGAGTGTCGCCTATCAATTGTTGCATGATTCTATTCGGTATTGGTGCTGCTTTTATATTTGTTTGTGTCATCTTTAGTGTGTTTGTTACAACACTTAAAGATATAGAAATTTGAATGCCTTTTCGTTCTTCCTTTTCAATTCTTCACTTATACTCCATTTGATTTTAAGAAAATTAGAAGGAAAGAAAAAAAATGTGAAAAATGATTTTTTTCCCTTGTTTGAATTGTAGAAAAAGGAGAGAAAAAAAGTTTGATGGAACTCATTGAAAATGTAGGAAATTTAAGGACTAATCTTAGTAATACGAAAGCAATTGGATCGATTGCCGTTCAATAGCCCACAAACAAATTCCCGTGTCACAAACACAACAATTGTGGTTGTACTCCGAAATCCGGATCTACTAGTGTCACCCGGAATGATACAATCGGCGGCTACTAAAGTCGCCGGATAGCAGCCACGATACAAACCCGAAGACCCACGGGATGGTGGGTCTAATTGTGATAGAGAGTAGACGATTTCTAGAGAAAGTTTGAGAGAAGCAACGGATGCTTGTGTACATCTTTCTCCCGTATCTTTACGTATATTCCATATCCAGATTAAATAGGAGTATTCGCTCCTATCTTCGGAGTTGGGAAGTTGAGTCTATCTCAACTTCATTAACCATCCCACTTATCCAAGAACCTTTCCTAGGAAAAATGGGAGACCGATTAAGTGGAAACTAACGAACCTAAGTGGCCGTTTTATTAATCTTGTCCAACAGCTCCCACTTGGCCACGTACGCCTTAAAAAATTTTTAATCCTTCACATCTCCTCACGTTTCATACCGGAAAAAGTAATCGGTAGTGTCATATTAAAGTCACCATCTAACCAACATGACACTTTCATAAGGACAACGCCCCAAACCATTCAAAGACATCACATGTGGCATATATAATCCCTTATGCCTACTGATATATCATATGATTATATTCGAATATAATCGCCGGAGCTGATATGGTGAATATGAAATGGTTTTCCTTAACCACTCATGATGTTACATCTCGGTAAGATTGCTTTCCTAATGTATTCCGCTGAGCTGTATATTTCTATAACTCTTGGAGTGTACATTAAAGTAGCAACATATAACTTGGATTTCACATCATAGTCCTAATTCAAAGGGGATTGTGTTTTAAAATAATAATATTTCGAGATCACACAGTGATAAGGAAGGGAAACTATTGTCACTCCACAAGGTCGTCTTTTTAGCACACACGAGTATGAAATGTGTGTTATGATATAACTCCCACTAAGGTGAGCTTGTCACTTTTATATCATACAAATTACAAGTCTAAGTTTTTCCCAAAAGCTGATTTGAGTCACTTGGATTAACACACTCAACGTAATCCCGACACTTACATTCGGCTAAAAGGCTTCAATATAAGGTTATGTTATATTCGATTTTTGTTAAATCTCATCTTAGACTTACTAAGGCGACTATTCATGTATATTTTTCATACTATCTCGAGTACGAAAAATTAATCAATATTGCACATCTAGTGCCAATATGATTTTTAGTCTCATCCTAACCGCTACTTAAGTGTTAGTGTTGATTATCCGTGTGATAAGATAATCAAAAGCCTAGTGACATTCGAGATGTGCCAAATCAAGCAACCAAAAAAGTTATGAACATTCAAAGAAAAAGAAACACCAATCTTTATTTCAATGAAAAAGTTCATCCGAATGTATATCCAAAAACTAAAAATACAAGATATTTCAAATGAATAAACTCTATGAAGACCTAAACTCATCATATGAGTTTTGTACACATCTCTAGGAGTCGGTTTAGTCAAGGGATCAACGATCATCTTCTTAGTAGATAAATATTTGACAACAATCTCTTTCAACTTTATAGCGTCCCTCACAAAGTGATAACGCCTTTTAATATGCTTAGCCTTCCTGTGAAACTTAGGATCCTTAGCATATTGAATGGCAAGCAGTGTTATCGCACCACATCTCGACAGGATCGTCAACTCTTGGAGAAAGGTTGACATCTTGAAGAAAGCTCCTTAGCCGATTGCCTCCTGAGCGGCACGACAACTAGCAACATATTCCACTTCCATAGTTGACTGAGCCATGCGGTCTTGCTTCTTACTGCACCAAGATATGGCTGCCCCACCATGGGTGAAAACATATCCTGAGGTTGACTTGGACTCATCCAGGTCACCACCCTAATCTGCATCCGAGTATCCCCTCGGTTTGAGGTCCCCTCCTTGATAACAAAGTACCAAGTCGGTAGTTCCGCGAAGATAGCGCATTATTCTTTTGACTGACTTGCCGATAAGAAGGTCACGGGTTGTTTTGGTAACGACTAACCAATCCAACCGCGAAGCAAATGTTAGGCCGTGTACATAACATGGCATACATTAAGTTTCCTATCGCACTAGCGTAGGGAACACTACTCATTTTCTACTTTTCTTTATCTCGTTTTAGGACATTGCTCATGAGTCAAAGTAAGACCCTTATCGAACGAGTGTCAACGGGTTTGGAACTTTGCATCCGAAAATGTTCCAGGACTTTCTCAATAAATGCCTTCGACATAAACCAAGAAGTTTTTTAGAACGGTTCTCGATTATTTCCACACCAAGGACATACTTGGCTTCACCCATGTCTTTCATCTCAAAGACAGTAAGACAACCATTTCTTAGTAGTGTTGATCATTTCCAGGTTGTTTCTAGCCGGTAGTATGTCATCAACGTACAATGTAAGGAACATAATCCCTACTGTCGTCCTCTTGACATATACACAATGGTCTTCCGAAACCATGGTTAAGCCATATGAAATAATAGCTTCATGGAATCTAAAGTACCATGATCCGAAAGATTGTTTAAGACCTTATATAGATCTTTTAAGACGAAAAATTTGTCCTCTTGTC
Organism: Talinum fruticosum; assembly: GCA_021018815.1. Classification (NCBI taxonomy): domain Eukaryota; kingdom Viridiplantae; phylum Streptophyta; class Magnoliopsida; order Caryophyllales; family Talinaceae; genus Talinum; species Talinum fruticosum. Next base: position 7,898,304 of record JAITYX010000003.1, on the reverse strand, counting down.
CTTTTGATACGAAACCGAGTAGGTTGATCCATATAAATCTCCTCCTCTAGATTACCGTTGAGGAAGATAGTCTTTACGTCCATCTGGACTAACTCTAAGTCCAAATGAGCAATCGGGGCTAGAAGTGGGTGGATGGAGGTCCTTCTCACCACAGGAGAAAAAGTCTCTTCATAATCTACACCTTCAACTTGTGTAAAACCTTTCGCCACTAATCGGGCCTTGAACTTATTAATTGATCCATCTGCTTGATGTTTAACCTTGTAAACCCATTTGTTTCCAATGGCCTTACTTCGGGAGGAACATCAACCAGTTCCCAAACTTCATTCTTTGCCATTGAGTCCAACTCATCTTTCATCGCTTCCATCCATTCTCGTATGGTTTGGTGAATTTATAGCCTCTACATAAGAGGTTGGCTCTTCTATTTCCAAAGGCATGCAAAAGAAGATATCCTCTTTGATTTGAAAAAATCGTCGGGGAACTTTTCCTTGCTCGCTCCTTCGAATAATTTTAGGACTTGGCTCTCTTGTTCGACTAGGCTCGGGATCCCTCCTCCTTTTCCGTTGAGGTGTGGGACTCGAGTAATAGAAGAATCTCTCCCACTAATCCCTTGGGATGTGGATGAGGGTTCCTAAGAAGGAGGATTGACCTCGTGGTTAGGAACTAGAGATTGAGGACATTCCTCATTCTCTTGTTGGATCTCCTGTGTAGACATATTTCCATCATATGAGATGGTAGGACCTCTCCCACTATCTCTCGTTGTCCGGTGGAAAACCATTATCCTCGATGACATGGTGAGTATACAAATCCTCCCCCTTACCGAGAGATAGTTGTTGTAACTCATACAACTGTAAGTCTTTCTTGATTTCACCAATACTTAAGAACTCATCCTAAAGAAAATTGACATTTTGGGATTCTATTTCCTTCATGCCGCTAGTTGGATGTTCTCCATACATGACATATCCTTTTGAATTTTCTCGGATACCCGATGAACACCATTTTGGTAGCTCTAGGACCAATTTTTCCATGTTGATGAGTTGGGTTGTGCACATAGCCAGCCAAACCCCACGGGCGTAAATGGTACAAGATGGGCTTTCTACCATTCCATAACTCATATGGAGTGATTGAAACACTCTCGCTAGGCACTCGGTTCAGGATGTAAGTTGCCGTGAGCAACGCAGAAACTAATTGGCAAATTAGCTTGGGCCATCATTGTCCTAACCATGTCAAGTAATGTTCGATTCCGGCGCTCGACAACACCGTTTTGTTGAGGAGTGCTTAGAATCATAAGTTGCCTGCGTATGCCCTTTTCCTCACAAAACTCTTTGAACATATCGGAAAGGTATTCACGACCATGATCGGTGTGAAGAGACTTCACTCTACGCTCCAATCTGTTTTCTACTTCCGCTACGAAGCATTTGAACACATCTAAAGCTTCATAACGGTGTGATAAAAGGTACACATACCCATATCGTGAATAGTTGTCTATCAAAGTGAGAAAATAAGTAGCACCATGACGTGCTTTGACATTCATAGGTCCACATATGTTGGAGTAAATAAGCTCTAAGGGATGTGGCAAAGCCTTACCAAAAGGCTTCTTGGTCGCCTTACCAGCTAAGCATGACTCACATCTAGGCAACCTAACCTTAGTGAGCCGGTCTAGAAGACCTTCTTTTGCTAGTCTAGTCATTCTATCTTGGCCAATATGACCAAGTCTTTGATGCCATTTAACAGATTTAGAATTGGAATCAACAAATGAAACTAATGCGAGAATTATCATAGCAAACATCTAAATCCAAACCAGGGAAATTGTTTTGAAAATATGCATGGCCAAACAAATTGCAACCATAATAAATCTCTAAACCATCTTCTTTTGAAACAAATTGAAAACCTACTTTAACTAAGGAGACAAAGGAAACAAGGGACCATCGCACCTCGGGCGCGTAGAGAGCATCTAGTAGAAGTAACTTATTTCCTCCACGTAGCTTGAGTTGATATGTTCCCACACCGAGAACGTCTTCAATTGTGTCATTCTCTAATGTCACAGTTTGTATGCTCACCAGATAAGGGTGAAACTCTACAAACCCAACTCGGTCTTGAACTATGTGCTTGCTTGCTCCCGAGTCTACAATTCAATTAAGAAGAGAGTTAGCAACTAATGCATGGGAACAAACAAATAATTCAGAGAATTTAATGGAAGGGGTTACCTTTTGAGGCTTGGGACAATCCCTAGCATAGTGACCCTTCTTTCCACAATTATAACACTTCACACGTGCCACAACTTTCTCTTTATTACCCTTAGCCTTATGTTGTTTCTTCGCATTTCCACCTGTAGGTTGGGTTTCTTAGAGGGATGAGAACTTTTCTTCTTCCCTTGTTTAAACTTGTTGCCCTTAGGCTTGTTTCCTTTAGCAACTAATGCAGCAGGAATAGGAGCAGGAGCAGGAGCGAGGAGCATGTGACTTCATACGATCCTCTTCAAGTTCGAGATGACGAACAATATCATCCACGATCCGGAGGTGATCACTATGCACCATCGGGGTCTTAAAGGTTTTCCAAGGATCCTCAAATGGGATAGCACGAATCACATTCGTGACTTGATCATGCTCGAGAGATCTAGATCCCTCCAGCCTTAAGATAAAGAACCATTGCACTCAACGTTCATATATGTTCGATTATACTATGCTCCGGGCTAAAGTGTATTGCATCTACGTAAGATGCAAGTGACGGAGCTTAGTAGCGAGAAATTTGCCCAAATTTAATCTTAAGCTAATCCCACATGTCTTTAAGCGTGGGACAGTTCTCGAACTCATCGATTAAGTTATCATGCATAAGGTTCAATAAGGCATACCACGTCGAGCGGTCCTTTTTGAACCACTTCGATATGCTTTCAAATCCTTCTAATACTCGTGGTACTAGTATCAATATCCTTGTCATCTTTATCCTTAGTAGCAGGGGATACATTTTGGCGATCAAAAACTCTAGCATTTCACGTTCATTCAAAAGGAACTTAACCCTTTGATGCCAAATGTCATAGTTGGACCCCACCAACTTTTCAATAGTGGTCATATCAGTCATAGGTTTCATTATCATATCTACAAGTAAAATTGGACGTTTAGGCACATCTTAAAACAATCAAATTTTCATAAACTTCATCATTCAAGTCGTATGATCGAAAATTTTGCTAAACTCATAATCATCACATATGGAATGAACTAGAAATTTTAGAAAAACTAATTGACAATTTAATTCCACGGAAAACATATTCATATGAATTTTAACGTTAAACGAATTAACATTGAACTTTACACACCACAAAGGTGGTTAAGATGTAAAACTAATTTACAAAAAGAGAATTTTGTAAGTGATATTGTTAATTCACATGAAACATATTCACATTAATTCTAAAATTAATTTATAGATAATATCACTTAACTCATGTTATATAGGAACTAATTTTATAATTAATATGACTTCATGAAACAAATTCATATATATATATATATATATATATATATATATATATATATATATATATATATATATATATATATATATAGTATGTAAAGCAAAGATATTGCTTTATATAAAACTAATTTACACAACACTATATTAAACATATTTATATAATGTTCATGCTAATTGTCCACTTTTAAAACATGTAATACGAAATTACATATATTAAACAAATAACATGCCAAACAAAATGATTACATAAAACACAGCTTATATAATTTACATATATAATATGAAACAGATTCATATTAAGTGATAGAATTAACTTATTAAAATAACTTACACAAAATTATAAAATCAGATTAATATTAATTTAAATTTATACAAAATAAAAAATTAAAATTACGTACTAAACGTATTAATATTATCAGCATGCTAATTGAATAAATAAAATGGACCATCTCGTGAATCGAATACACGTGCCTCGGGAATGAAAAATAAGGATTGGGAAAAAATGAGGCCTCGGGAACGGCAAAAACAATAACCGGGGCTTGGTAGAAAAGAAATAAAAAAAGAGGAAGGGCACGCTAGCCCTTGATTCCCACGCCAGCCTGTTGACATATCCCCTTTCATTTATTCAAGCACTCCCTTTTTCCGGAGAGCTTCTTTCCTCTCTATCCTCTCTCCCTCTCTCCTTGACCTCCGTGAGTAGCCATGGCTACGGGAGGAAGGCCGCAACGTGACTCCATGATCTCCGGTGGCAAAGCCATGATCACTTTTTGTTTTCTAGCGACCTAGAAAATAGCCCAAATGATGCTAATCCCCGCCCTTCTCCGCCGAGCAAAAACGAGACCCATAAGCCTCGTTCCACCTTTTTCGACGAAAATACCACCATCATGGTGTAGATCGGCCGCTAAGCAACCGATTAACACCGGTATCAACAAGTGGTAGCGACGGCGTGGTGCATGTGAATCACACGCGCCACCACCAGGTTTGTTTTCGCGAAAAAACTCGGTGGTTGTAGATCGATATTGGAGAAGCAAGATGAGAGGAAGAACTAATCTTCGATGGCGGTGCGTGTAGGTACACGCCACCCATCTCTCCGGCGGTTTGATGGGTTAGTTCGATTACTTAACTTCGATTCCTTTTTTTTTTTAATTTGGGTTTTGGGTCAGCCATATCGGTATTGATGGCGTTGGGCCACTAAGGCCATGCCGCGGTCATCGCCGTCGCCACCGAGGCAATTGGTTAGGGCTACGGACCGTTTACGCCATGGTCGTTGAGAGGGGGTGCCGCCACGGAGGCGATGGTTCGTTAATTACAGAGGGTCAAGTCGGGGACGTTAACGGACACATAATCCGAACTAAACGAGAATTAAATTTAGATTAGTACTAAACAAATCTAATCGAGGCTAAAACTAATCGGGGTTAGGAACAAGCAATCTTATGCTCGATACAACCGTAGGAAATTTAAGGTCTAACCTTAGTAATGCGGAAGCAATTGGATCGATTGCCGTTCGATAGCCCACAAACAAATTCCGAGTGTCACGAACACACCAATTCCGGTTATAATCCGAAGTCCGGATCTACTAGTGTCACCCGAATGATATAATTGGTGGCTACTAGAGTCGCCGGATAGCAGCCACAATACAAACCCGAAGACCCTTGGGATGGTGGTTCTAATCGTGATAGAGAGTAGAGAATTTCTAGAGAAAATATGAGAGAAGCGGCGGATGCCGTGTACGTCTTTCTCCCGTATCTTTCTATATATTCCATATCCAAATTAAATAGGAGCATTCGCTCCTATCTCCGAGTTGGGAAGTTGAGTCTATCTCAACTTCATTAACCATCCCACTTATCCAGGAAATTTTCCTGGGAAAAATGGGAGATTGATTAAGTGGAAACTAACGAGCCTAAGTGGCCGTTTTATTAACCTCGTCTAGCAGAAAATTTTGTCAATTTGGTCAATGATATTTTCCTTTAAAAATTGAGAGAAAAACGGAAGAAAAATTCATATAGACAGAGAAATGGAGACAAGAGAAGGTCTTTTATTAAGAAAACCCATTAAGAATTTTCTCTCTCCTCTCATGGCAATGGTGGATGGATAAGAAAAATATAGTGGCTTCAATTAATCAATGTTATTAAGTATTTTCTCTCTCCTTTTCATTGCAATGTGGTGGATGAGTAAGAAGTTGTAAAATGATTGTACTTTTTTTCTCTCTCTATTTTTCCTTGAACCAAACACAAGAAAAAAAAATTTTCCTTTAACTTTTTTTCTATTACTTTTTTTCTTTTAAATTTTCTTTCCACCCTATTTTTTAAAATCAAATAAAACCTTAATGATATATGTTGGAAATTTAAGCCCCTTTACTTGTGTAATAGTATAGGAAAGAGGATGATATGACAAACAACAATATAGAGGAGGAATTAGCATGAGAAATCTTGTTACAATATTTTTAAGTATTCCAATTCAAAACTCACTCAGACTTTTCAAGTATTACAACAGCTTCTATTGTGGATTAATGATTACATGACAAAAATTTACTTAATGGCATGAATAGTAAGTGCATTTTCTTTCGCGTTTTGTTTTTTGGGTCATCATAGCCTTCTTGTAGACCATCTCAATATTCCGATTCAAAAATCACTTGCTGGTATGTCATGAACACCGAAACACCAAATAAAGAAACCTGTCATAGCCTTCTTGCAAAACTTTCTGTTATAAATAATCTACTTTTTGATCTGGTGTATTGTAATGACAATATGACAATTAATTCACAATATAACTAATTATGTAATGGAATGAAATATAAGTTTTCCATTTTTTTCCTTTAAAGGGTCTATTTGTTTTGATTGTTATAGTAGTTGTGAGTTATTTATGAGCTATTATAATTAGTTGTGAGTCGTTATGAGCTGCTATGATTACTTGTTATAACTGTTATAAATTTTTATGAGTTATTATAATTAGTTGTTATCTTTTATAAGTAATTAAGATACCATTAGTGATATTATTGATATAAAGAACTTTGATTAATAATAAATATTTAAAAAATATTTTTTGCTAATTTATTTAATTTTTATTTGGTTAGAAGTTCATGTTTTGTTTGTCACCATATTTTATTTTTATATGAGTTGTTTTTGGGGAAACAAAACAATAGCTCCAAGTAATATATATCTCAAAAATTTTTAAAATGCAACTACAAAATTTAACAAAAAGGCCGAATAATTATGCAATTAAAAAATTAACAAAAATACCCAAATAAAATTGAACACAAAAACTAAACAATATCTATCCTTTGTATCCAAAATAAAAAAATCTATCCCTAAATCAAAACCTACAACAAAAATAAAAATAATATTTATCCCTCTCTAGATACATGTTATTGAAACATTATTTACATAACAATTTGAATATCATGACAGCAGTGGCCTATTTAATAAAAATATTTGTGTGTCTTTCATACCAATACAATTACCACAACAACACATTAATAATCAGGACAACGACAAATAATAATAATAATAAAATAATAATAATAATAATAATAATAATAATAATAATAATAATATGAGATTATAATTAATGGTTATAGCGATTATAACTATTATAACTATTATGAGTTGTTATGATTTGTTATAGTTAATTAATAGATGCTATAAATTATTATGAGTTATTAGTAACGCTATTATAAACACTAAAATTAATAGGCCCTAAAGTAAGAAACTTAATAGATTTGCACCACGAATCATTGCCCTAAAATCAGGTTCAACTTTTAGAAGACTCCATGAATAAAGATGGTCACTGTTCCACAAACTTTGATTCGCTACTTCATTTAAGTGGCAATGCAATATAAAGTTTGGTAATCTTTTAAATTTTTTAAAAAGGAATTTTGAACAATAATTATTCCAACTTTTTGGGATATTAGATAACAATAATCCCAAATTTAAAAATAGTACCTAGTTTTCTTTAAAGATATTAATTTTTAATCCCACCGAATTATGATCACTATAGCTGGGTGGGGATTGGCGTTGTTTTAATTAGTCTTGCATGCTATGTGCATTATCGATTTAATAAGATAATATGTTTTTATGACATTTTAATAATACTTTATCTATCTATCTATCTATCTATCTATCTATCTATCTACGTAAATAAAATATGTTAGTAATACCATGTCGAATTCTAATATACTCCTAGGAGGATATATTATCAGTACTCTCGAGGGTAATTTTATAATTTCACTTGCTCTTTTTTACATAATTTTGTCATCACTCTTCCTTTCCCACTCACTCTCTCTCCCCCTCTTCCCTTTCCAGCCACACACCCTCTCTCTATCCTTACTTGTTCGGGAAATGGCGGACAAGAGAAAGCGTCACCGCGCCGACCACCACCTCTCCGACTCCGACACGGACGAAGAAGGCCTCCGCCTCCGCCTCCATCAAAACCAGCACCGCCTCAAAATCCTTTCCATTCCAAAAACGTCTCAAACTTGATGTTGTAATCCTCCAATCCCTTAAGAGCTCACCGATTCGGTCCTAAGCGGACCCTTCGAAGAAACCCATGACTCTCGTTGACCTCTGTCCTTCTCTCTCCTCCACATGCCGTGAGGTCGCCGACCTTTCTTTATCCTCTGTCCAGTCCTCCATCGAAACCCTAACTCTCTCTCTCACCAAGTCCATCCTCGTCGGGAATGGCTTTTCCTTCATGAACTAGTGTACAAATGGTGATGAATTGGTGTACAAATGGTTAAGAACTGGTATACAATTTGTAAGAATTCGTGTACAAGCTGTTAAGAATTTCGTGTACAAAAGGTTTAAAAATTTGTGTACAAGTGGGTATGAATTGGTGTACAAATTGTTATGAATTGGTGTACAAATAGTTATTAATTGGTGTACAATAAGTAAGAATTTGTGTACAAGCTGTTAGAATTTCGTTTACAAAAAGTTTAAAAATTTTTGTATAAATGGTTATGAATTGGTGTACAAATGGTTATGAATTAGTGTATAAATAATTATACACTAATCATTATACAATTGTATACTAATTAATATATAATTATATACTAATTAATCACGGAAGTATATGATGGTCTGTACTCCTGGAGAGCCATATACTAATGGTAATACCATATCCTTTCGCTAAACATGGTAATATTATTGGCTACACGTTTATTCCTATTTATGCCATGTTGCCTCAAGCCCTTTTGTTTTTAAAAAGCAATTATCAATGCTCATAATTTGTCTATCTTTTCGTTTCCTATGTTTAGTTCAGTTAAACTATTCATCTTTTCTTATAACTTCAATTTATATTTATAATCTATGCTTAAAATTGAGGGTACTCTCTCATTGGATACTGCTTTATTTTTCTGTTTTATATAATTAAGAATTTACTTTTAAATTGATTGTATTTGATAATTTATAGATAGATATATTATGATTGTCAAAAGCATTAAATATTTTCAATTCACAAAAATTTTATGAATTACATAATATAAGTCCATCCAATGCATGGTATGACACTAGTGTCAAACATTTTAGAGTCCTTTGTTCTTGTAGGGACAATCCCTACAAGACATTGTTTTCTATGAATGTTGATTTCAATGAGGTGCTCTTACTAAAAATTACGTCTCTAAATTTTAAAATTATTTTCTGGCTCGGTGTTTTTAGAAATTATTTTACTTTTCAAAAATCTTTAGAAGATTTTGGGATAGGCAAAACGAAAAGAACTGTGTTGAAATAGGCTACAACACGGCTTAATGGGTCAAACAACAAAGGATGTTTGGGCTAGGAGCCAAGCCCTAAACTTGCCACAAGAAACCGAGTGGGTTTCCAGTGGCATGAACTAGTCCCGATTTTCTGAACTAGATTATAGGAGCAATCCTGATTGGAAAACCTTGGCTGCAAGTTTAGTTTAAAATGATTTTAAATTTTGGTGGAAAAAATGAGATTTATTACTAGAGAATAAAAAAGAATAAAAAGAATAAAAGTTTTTGAGGAGGTAGGAAGGTTTCTTTTTGGGAGAGTACGGAAATAATGAGAGTGAGAAATCAAAAATTTTGGGTGTGAGCAAGGGGAGATTCAAGTGTGCATCAAGAGTGAATGAGGTGTTGGAATAAAGGAAAAAGAGAATGCTCAAGGTGTAAAATGAGGGTGCGAGGGGGTCCCTATTTATAGAAAGGCTTAGGTTTAGGGTTTATCTCACTTAGCCACCCAAAATGAATAGCATGAATGAGAAAAAGACACCTAAAATTTGCCACAAAAACAATCTGGAAATATGTTCGATTTGAATAGGTCAAAATGACAGAGTTTCGGTGAGCTTGGAACCGGTGCTTGGTTCCTAGCTTGGTCCGGGATAGGGTTTCTTGGGCTGGATTTTTAGGTTATTTTTGTGGTATGAGCTTATATTTGCCTTTTGTTCTAGAAAAGGGTAGGACACCTCCATGTCAATCCTATCTTACCCCAAGCATATAGAAGAAAACTGAATTTTCATCATCAAGCCATTACGAAAAATAAGTAAATAAGTAAAAGAAAGTGAGGTACTTTTAGGTGTCTATAGTTAGCCCCTATTTTGACCAAGTCGATGTAGACACTAAGATGTGCTTATCGGTTTTCTCGCTTTGTTGCGGATGCCGGCTGTAGTGTGTGGATAAAAGCCGATAATTGGTTGCTTGGGGATGACCTGAACCCTGGCGGTGAGCCCGAACTCGACTAATGAGGTATTATGTCCGACTGGATGACTCCTGAACTTGACTAATTAAAGTCATGAAGTTCGAATAGGTTCCTAAACTTGATCACCGGCTCAATCGGAACTTTGGTGATAGGTCCGAGTTGACTTGGATAATGAAGTCTAAAATTTAGCTAGCATCCGCAATATGATCCTCTCGGAGGTTGGCTAATTAAAGTCCTAAAACTCGGTAATAAAATATTCCCCATGGCAACATTTTTTTAGATAATAACATAAATAAATTCGAATTTTTACCTGAATTTATAGCAGCCGGATCTTTGTAAGGTTGTCTGGCATTTAAGCTTGATGATATGTAGCTAGATTCTTGTGAAATAGATGGAATCCAAGCTTGATGATTTTTAGTCGGACCCTTATAATTTTGGTGGCGATTAAGCTCGATGATCCGTAGTTAGATTTTCGTGAAATGGATGACATCCAAGCCTAATCATCTATAGTCAAATTGTTGTAAGTTTGGAGGCGGTTGAGCCTAATGATCGGTAGCCGGATCTTCATGAAATCTATCCACTTTTGCCTAAATAAGGATGGATGTTTGGTGTCTTTATACAAGAGTTTTGCCTAGACTTGGTCACAAGATTGAAATCTAGGAAAGGGCTGGAACTTGACTTGCCTGAAAGTTTGAAGCTCGACAAGGTGCCTAAACTTGACTGCTATTAAATTTGAAGCTCAACTTCTATCCGCTTTCATGTGAATAGGGATACATGTTTGTTGTTTTTATGATAGATCTTGGCCTAGATTTGGTCACTTGATGAAATAAAATATAGAAAATGGCTTGAAATTGACTTGTCCGAAATTCTAAAGCTCAAATCACTATTACGAAATCACTTTTAACTACGGTTAAAAATAACCTTTAACGACGGTTAACAGGTGTAGTGTATGTGGGCGTCATTGTATATACCACCTTTCACTACGATTCAAAAACCTTAGTCAAAGAGCACCTATAACTACGGTCCTAGAAAAGAATCGTAGTTATAGGTACCCTATAACTATGGTTCTGGAGAAAGAACTATAGTTATAGGTACCCGTAACTCGTAGTTATAGGTATCCGAACCGTAGTCAAAGAGCACCTATAACTACGGCTATGGAGAAAGAACTGTAGTTATAGGTAAAATTATTTAAAACTGTTCAAGGAAGTTCTTCCACTTCTCATATCGTTCTTCTTCCTCTTTCGAAATGATAAATTCACAAACGTAAAAGGTTTCCTCATCTCCACACATGAGAAGAAAGTTATAACGAGGCAATTTTAAATACAAAGATCGAAAAAATTAGTTAAAATTATGCCATAATCATTGAGTAAATACTATTAAATTTTAATGTAGTGTAAAGTACCTAGAATCAGCCTCCAATGTACGCCTGCTCAATAAGGACAACAACATTCTTTACAACAAATCAAAATTCTTGCTTCCATACCCATCTCCTTCACTCGAACATTAATCCACAAAATTGCATGTCTTTTTTCATCCGCATAATTTTGACGAGCTAGAGAAACATGAGGCACAGTAGGCACCATAGAAAGCTCTTTCTTCACCTCCTCGAAGGGCTAAAAATGACGCCGGTCAAAGGTCGGCTGTTCGACTCCGGCGACGTTGCTGACACCACAAATCCATTGGAACGCTTCACGGTGACAAAGATTTGAGGTCGGAGGAAGGAGCGAAACTTAAAGAATTTGCCGATTGGAGAAACGAAAGTGAGTTGTTACCGTTGATGATATCGCCATTGTTGGCGACGAGAGAAAGGTGGAGAAGCTCCGAGATCTTTTTCGCTCCGAAGGAAATGACCGAGAGAATGGTTGGATAGGAGACCGAGAGGGAGGGAGAGCGCGGAGGGGGCGCGTTTGATGGGAGACTAGAGAGAGACACAGCGGCGGATCCCGTAGGATAGAGAGAGAGTGAGAGAGGTTATTAGGGTTTCCAGAGAGTGGTGCGATGAGAGACCAGAGAGAGAGGCAGGAACACCCCATAGGAGAAAGGGAGCAAGAGAGGTTATTAGGGTTTCCTGAAATTGAAAAGACTTGGGCCTAAAAATATGGATTTTTAAAAGATATTTAACGACGGTTCAATTATTGAATCGTCGCTAAATGTGAACTTTCTACTTTTAACGACGACTCTTTAATTGAACCATCGTTAAATATAACTTATGACTACGATTTTTTTCCAAAATCGTAGTTAAAAGTTAACAGACTTCATCTATGACGATTGTTCTTTTAATAAACCGTGGTCATAGGTGTTATAAAAGGTCGATTATTTACAAAAATGCCACCAGTCCCTTCTTCATGACAGCTTATCCTTTTAACCATCGTTAAAGACCCGTCATTAAAAGTGGTTCGTGTAGTAGTGAAGGAGTGCCTGAACTTAACCGCTTTTGAACCCGAATCTCAATAAGATGCTTAAACTTGGCCGCTTTGGAACCTAAAGTTTGGCTTTTGTTGGGTACATGACTTTCGCTTTTTCTAGATGTGGAGGGATGTTGAGGTGTTCGAAGTTAACTATTTGGAGCTTGAACTAAGCATGTAACCCCCACTTTGATTGATCCTGAATGAAGCGATGGTCAATGTATTGCCATTGCTAATATAACTAAGATAGTTTACTAGGGCCATGTGCCCCTTTTTTTTTGTTATGTCATGCTTTTCTTGTGGATAAAAAGCAATACTTAAAGTTTGTGAGTCACCTGTTTGTGAATAATGAGGGCAATGTACCCCTTCTCGCTTCGAGATTTCAATCTTATGATCCTTGATGTAGATTTATGATTGAATAGGGTTGTGTGCCCCTGTTCTCATGCTTTAATTAATGACAAGCTTCTTATATAAAAGATCATTTGATGTTGATGCCTTTTTGATGTAGATTTATGATTTATGGTTGAATAAGGTCATGTGCCTCTTTTCTTTTTTATATCTTTTTCGAACATTGCTTGTATCATGTTGTAACTGGTGTGCATCACCCCTACATTTTGTCCTTTTTGTGAGCGGGTTTGTAGGTAGTCAATGACCTTTGTTTGATGTTTCTATTGATGTATCATGCTGTATGATTGTTTTATTGTGTAGACTATATGCCTTGCATGCTATTAGACGTGAACTGTGCTATTCATATCCTAAATGCAAACACTAATGCATATTGTAATGCAAAATGTAATTTCTAAATGATAAACTAGTATGATTTGTGCATTTAGCCCCCACTCCCTTCAAAAATGACGACCGAGTTATGTGTTCTCGACTAAAATTATTGAAGTTTATTAATTTGAACTTATTGGTACTAGTGATCTTGTATGGGTTTAGTCTAAGTCTGGCAAATTGTCAAGTCCATGTGCAAAGTGCACATACTGACTTTGTTGATGTTATGGGTTGATAAAGTCTTTGCGTTTGATCAAGCCATTAATTTTTCAATGAACAGGTGTCCTAAGGAATAGATAAGGCGACGTGTGGCAACCATTTTGGCCATAGTTTAGCCAAGTGTTACACTTGGATGTTTATTTTGCAAGTGGTTGCTTGCCTTACCTTCTATATATAACTAGTAAAAAATATTAAGAGACTCTAGCGGCTTCCTATGTGCATTTGATGCTTGCTCGATACATTATTTTATTGACTTTTGTATTCGATATGGAGAGTAAGAAGAAATAAAATTTTGGAAATGGATATTTGTAATTTGGGAATTAAAAATTTAAAAATAGAATTGGAATTTGGAAATTAAAAATTTGAAAAGGAAATTCGATTTGTAAATGGGTAAAAAGGGGAATAGAATTTAGAAATGGGAATCGAAAATTGGAAAATGAAATTTGGGAATTGAAGATTTGGAATTGAAAATGGGGAACAAATTTTGGAAATGAAAGGAAATAGAAATGAGAAAATGAATTTGAATTTGGGAATTAAAATTAGAGGATGGAAAGAAATAAGAATTAATTGGTATTTGAAATTTGGAAATGGGGAAAAAGGATTGGAACTGGTGTCAAACCTCATGGGTTTCTTACGTATCCACTATCGTAAAATTAGACCATCATAGTTCAAATCTTACGATTTGTTTTTTTTTTTTTGTTTTTGTGGGAGTTTTTTTTGATTTTTTTTCAGTGGGAAACAGGAAATGGAATTAGACCTAGGATGGATCTGAAATAGGGAGGTGTATGCTTTGTTGTCATCCTTGATGAGTTTTTTGAGTGATAAGCTCATTGGATCATTTGAGTTATAGTGCTTATTAAGTTTACTCGTGTTAGGCATAAGATTGATCAAATGGAATTACACCTAATATTGATTGCCTTTAGAGAGAAGGCATTCTTATTGTTAGGCATAGGTAGTAGCTATGAGAGTGTATTCGAGTGTCACAGTTTAAAGCATTCACTTTTCAACCTTACTAGTGGAATCGAAGTTTTTTCCCTTGATCGGATAGTTGTTTCTTCATTTGGTAGTGGATTTTATGGCCATAGTTTCTAATTCTTCTTTGATTAGCATTTTATCATCCCTTAAGGCAATAAAGTTCATGAAAGGCAAGAACTTTAGGAGTTAATTGTAGGCAAGTTTTTGACAATGAGCCTTACTTGATCCCTCTCGAAGGATCGAGTCCACCATATGGGCAGCTTTTTTCCTCCCTCGAGTAAAAAGGTCAATGAAGCTTTCCTCTTTTTCTTGTTTTACCAATTCTAAGTCTCGGATAATAATTTGTAAGTTAGCATTGTAGAAGTATTGGTGCAGGAATTCCCTACAAAGATTAACCTAGTTTGTGACCTTGTAAGGGTCAACAATATTGTACCATTTCATCACAGCCTTGTTAAATGTCTGATGAATGATGGTGTGGTAGATGTCCCTTGATACGTCCTTTGTGGTCACGACCTTTATAAAATTTCAAATATGGTGGTGAGGATTTTCAGTCGTTGTAGAACTTGATGTTTAGCGTGATTAATTTGGGGAAAACTTTCCTTTTAGGATGAAAGTGAATCCCTCAATGTCTAAGTAGTAGTTATTGAACATGAAAATCTCCCTTAACAATTTCTTCATATGATCCACCTGAGGTTAGAAGTAGGTTTTTCATTTTCGGGTTTAGGTGGATCCTCTTCTATCTTATGGTCAACACCTTCGGGTTTTGGTCGGCCTTCTAAGATTTCGGTTAATTTTTCAATGTCCCTAACTATGGCTTCAATTCATTTGTTTTTGGTTTCCATTTTATCATTTATCTTTTTGAAAAATTCGTTCATTAAGGGACCTTCTTCTTCTTCTCTTGTCATGACGGTCGAGTTTGATACCATGTCTATCTCGTGGCTAGATGGCGATGTACCTCAAAATTTTCCAAACAACTTTTTTGGAATTCCTCTGTTATATGAAGAGTTCCCATATCGTATCCCCAAAGAGAAATGTGCTCTATACTAGCTCTTCCAAGAAAACATGGGGATTTTTGGAGCTTTAGCACTTACCCAATCACCTTTACATCAAATGAACATTAAACATGAAATTTTTGAAGGTTTTCTCGTGGAGAGTCTAAGTCACCCCGAGAGGCTGAATAGGGTGGTGAAGAAAATTGAACACTTTTTGCAATAATTCAGCTCTACAACAGATTCTAAGTGTAGATTGGACTCAAAAAGTAATAACACAGATTTACATGGAAACCCTCCCAGGGCGAGAAAACCACGGACATTGCTAATCCAAGAACCAAGTTAAATCCACTATTTTGAATCCATAAAATATAAAGGACTGACTCAACCAAAATTGGTCTCTTAAACAATTCCTTACAATGTTTTCCTAGACTCATAAGTTCCCTTATCCGATCTAGTACTTCCTGACCGAGGTAACGTTTACAATCGGGGACAACTTAGCTTATTTAACCCTTACAGCTCAGTCAAGAAACCTTACTTAGAAAGTAAGAAAAGAGTGTGACTTATTACAAGACTTTCTTTACAACTCGAGAAAATATTAAATACAGATTTGGAGTTGTAAATAGAAGATTGAATAAGAGTGAGAACAATAATTAGTTCAAGTAATGTGTTCAACAATTTTCTAGTCTTGTGAGGTGGCTTCTATTTATATCCAACCAAGCGGAGTTACTTGTTGAGTCTTGGTTCGGATTGAAATCTTCATCGGCCGTTGTAACGGCTATTCTAAGTCGCTTAGAAAAGATCCGTTGGGATGTGAACGTTGTCAATGCCTCTTGGCTCCAAGATATGGTCCAATCACTTGGTGGTGACTGAAAGTTGTGGTCAAAACAACCGTTAAGCCTAAAGTTGAAGTTTTCCAGTTTTGAAAATAGATAACCCTAACATGGTGTCTAAGCCATGTCCGAAGTAGGTAAAACTCGTCTGCTGGTGTTTGACGACTAGAAGCCGGTTGTTTTTGTATTTCAAAAATGAGTTAGCCTCGTTTGAATAACCTACAAAAGCAAACCACATTGGTTCTCAAAGTATAAAATACTTTGGTCCAATATTAGGCACGAGATAATGAAGACTCGAGACTTTACTCCGCACATTTCGAGTTCTACCAAAGGAATCGGGTATAAGGCTTTCTCACTCATAGAGTTTTGATTCCAAGTCATTCTTTGTACCTTAGAAACTTCTCCGAGTGATATAGTATTTCCTCTAGTCATGTATTCTTACTTGTCTCTGTGAGACTCGAAACCATATACTGAACTTAATATTGTATACCCGGTTACGAGTCTCTCATCACTTAGAATTATCTCATGCTCAAATGACTAGTATTCGCATAACCGCACTCAGGTCCGACTTCATATTCCGGATAATATTTTGTTATAGTCGGGGCTTCTAGTCCGAACCATGCTTAGTCTAGATCAAGTTTATTTCACTCGATGTTCTCTATGTAACTTGATTCTCGCTTAGACTAACTCGGATGGAATTTTGAGTTTCATGGATATTAGACTCGGAAAATTCCATTCTTTTTCCGACTTAGATAATTAGTCACTTAATTATCTTAATTATATTATTATCTCGTGTCTAATCTTGGACCAAAGTATTTTATACTTTGAGAACCAATTTGATTTACTTTTGTAGGTGATTCAAACGAGGATACACTTTTTGAAATACAAAAGTAACCGGCTTCAAAACGTCAAATCATCGGCAGATATGGCTTTTCCCATTCTCCGACCTAGCACAAAAGATTGTGTCGAGGCTGTCTGTTTCCAAATCTGGAAAACTGAAACGCCAAGCTTAACGGTGGCTTCCACCTTATCCTTCAAGACACCGCCGGTGGTTTTGGGACTTCCAAAGGAGTTAAGAACCGTTGTCCAACGTTCATATCTCAACGGATACTTTCGAGTGACTCGGAAAGTCCTTAACAATGGTTACAAAGGACTCTTAGTCGGAAGATGGACCCAATGGCTATGCTTGGTCATCTATAAATAGAAGCCAACTCTCAAGACTTGAAGATTGCCGAACCTATTGTTAATACATATACTTGAGCAAAGTTGTTGTATTTATTCTCAATCTTCTACTTACAACTCCCACTCTGTAACTCATTATATTCCGAGTTGTAAGGTCTTGTACTTAGTTACAAACACTCTCTTTCTTACTTGTCTAAGTAAGGTCCCTTGACCGAGCTGTAAGGGTTAGCTCAGCTTCGGTTGTCCCTAGCTGTAAGGGTTATCTCAGCTAGGAAGTACTAGATCGGATAAGGGAATTTCGAGTCTAGGAAAAACTTGTAAAGAGTTCTAAAGGGAGCAACTCGGGGTCGGTCGGTCTACGGTATTTTGTGGACTCAAAATAGTGGATTTGACTTCATGCTTGGATTAGCACGGTCCGTGGTTTTCCGTCCCAGGAGGGTTTCCACATACTTTCTGTGTTTTCACTTTACGAGTACATTCTAGGCTTAGACAGATTCAAAGTTTTAGCTTTATCTCGCTTCTTTACTCTTTCGCTGCAATTACGAGTACATACTTTTCTGACCCCATTTCAAACTCGGAATCCGCCTCTGTTTGTGCCTCGATCAAAAGTGTTTGATTTTCGGAAAAATCTTCCACCACCTTATTCACCCCCTCTAGGGTGATTCAGTCTCTCCCCGAGCAAACCTTCAATTGGTATCGAGCCTAGCCTTTCGAAAGGATCTAACCATCCAAAGGTCTAAAGATCAAATGGCTGAGAACAACGGAGAGTTCGATAAAGGAAGATCTTTCAGCAGACCACCAAAATTCAAAGGATCAAATTTCGTGCACTAGAAGAAACTCATGGAATGTTTCCTCCTAGATCATGATGAAGAGGTTTGGGACATCATACAAAAGGAAACCACATTCCCATGAAGACGGAAGAATTTAGACTCGTTCCCAAGACAAAGGCCGAGTTTTCTTCAGGTGAAGCACGAAGTTCGAAAGAATTTCAAGGCAATGAACATTCCGATGTGTGCCATCAGCTCAAAAGAATACAATCGAGTATCTGCACGTGACACCGCCAAAGAAGTATCGGACACCTCGGTCAACACTTACGAAGGTACAAGTCAGGTCGGATAAGCGAAGATAACCCGAGTATCTTCATAAATATGAGCTATTCAAGATGGAGCCAGAAGAAAACATCACTCAAATGTTCATTCGATTCACTGAGATTACCAACAATCTTAAATCTCTGGGTAAGAAGATTTCCCATGAGGAAATGTGCGAGAAAATTACTCGAAGTCTACCCAAGAGAAGATGGGGTCCTAAGGTGACTCGCCATAGAAGAGGCTCGGGACTTATCACTTCTAAAGCAAGACGAGCTCATTGGGAAGCTTCTCACTCATGAAATCCACCTGGAAGAGGAGGATGCTGAGGGCAGCACTAAAAAGAATATAGCACTAAAAGCCTCGAAACCAGAGAAGGCGATCCGAGTTCCTCCGACTCGAAGAGGATCCCATGGCACTGATTGCGAGAGGCTTCAAGAGAATGATGAAGCACAAAAGATGGGATAAGAAGCCAAAAGAAGAATTCTACAAAAGGGACAAGAAGGACTTGGAAAGGTAAATACTCTTTTCCTTCAAAGTTATCTTTGACTAAAAACTTTGGTTGTTTTGAATGTGGCGGCAAGGATCACATAGTCAAAGACTGTCCAAAGAGAAAAAGGGACAGAAAGAAGAAAAGGGCCATGATGGCCACATGGAGTGATGAGGACTCATCGGAAGATGATGAGGACTCGGTTGATTCAAAATGTCGATGGCAATCTCGACTCGAAGGCGAAGTAGAGTCGGACTTAGACTCGAGACAGTGAGGAAACAAATCCTCAAGAGGGTACTCGAAAAGAGCAAAAGGACATTGGTACCTGGACGGTGGATGCTTACGCCACATGTCGGGAGACTCGGGACTCTTCTCCGAACTAGAAAAGAACAAAGGAGGAAAAGTCACTTTTGGAGATGACAGCAAGGGCAAGATAATTGGGATATGCAAGATTGGAATGGGAAGCAATCTGGTCAACCCGGTTTACCTTGTTAAAGGATTAAAGTACAATCCGCTCAACATCTCTCAATTATGTGATAAAGGTCAAGAGGTAAGATTTACTCGGACCAATTGTTACATTTCTAATGATACCACAAAGGAGATCAAACTCTCGGGTAAAAGATCGGGTAACACTTATATTATTCCTCTTTCGACCCGAGTCGGAATTTATCTTGCTTAAAAGCATCTCTTCATGATGACTCATGGATATGGCATCGTAGATTAGGCCATATTAGCATGCACACTATCAAGAAATTGGCATCTCATGGTCTGGTTAGAGGTTTACCTAAGCTGTGCTTTTGAGAAAGATAATGTTTGTGAACCATGCACAAGAGGGAAACAAGTTAGATCATCATTCAAATCTCTGAAGATAGTTTCCACATCCAAAGTGCTTAAGCTACGCATACGGACTTATGTGGTGAAATCCCTGTTAAGAGCCTCGGAGGTAAATCATATATATTTGTTATTATTGATGATTATTCACGGTTTACACAGGTGTGTTTTCTTAAGCACAAAAATGAAGCATTCAAGGAGTTCAGCAAGCTCTGCAGAAAAATACAAGTTGAGTCTCGGACTCGGATTCGAGAGAATCGAAGCTGACCATGGAAGAGAGTTTGATTACTCGGAATTCTCGGAGTTTTGCGACAAGAATGGAATCTCTCACAACTTCTCAGCGCCCGAACTCCTCAACAAAATGGAGTAGTGGAGAGAAAGAACAGAACTCTTGAAGAAATTACAAGGACAATGATGATTGAGCACAACTTACCTTATTATTTACAGGGCTGAGGCGGTCAACACGACCAACTACACTCCGAATAGATGCCTCATCGGATCCATTCGAAGAAAACACCTTATGAGCTCTACAAAGGGAAGAAACCGAATATTTCCTATTTCAAACCATTTAGACGTAAGTGTTTTGTTCACAACAATGGTAAGGATCACTGACCAAGTTCGATGCTCGGTCGAGATGAAGGTATCTTTACGGGTTATTCCTCTCATAGTAAAGCTTATCGCATTTTCAATAAGAGACCTAACAAAGTTGAAGAAAGCATCCACGTTGTGTTTGATGAGCTTGAACAGGAAAAACCAAGTGAGTCTTCATACTCGGATCCGAAGCTTAGCGAGAGAGGATGATAGTGATGAACATGAATGCGCTAAGATTCAAACTCAACCAGACTCAGGATGAAGTCACTCGAACGAAGTGACTCGAGAATGAGACAATTCAAGAGCCTCGCTAAGAATCGTTGAAGAACAAGGCGATCACTCGGACCAAGCTTCGAAGATCAAGCGATTCAGCCTATAAATCCGGTGAATCGGAGAACAGGTAGAGCTTTCAAGTATGCGTCTAGTCACCCACTAGAAAACATATTATCCGATATCAACGAGTGGGGTAAGAACTCGTTCCTCTCTTCAAAATCTATGTTCATTCACTGCATTCATCTCATTAACTGAACCCAGAAATGCACTAAAGGCCCTAAATGAGCCTGAATGGGTAGAAGCCATGCAAGAGGAACTCAATCAATTCGAAAGAAACCAAGTCCGGACTCGACCAAACGACCTTCGACCACCCAGTCATAGGAACCAAATGGGTTTTCAAGAACAAATTGGATGAAGGTGGGTTGGTAGTCGAAACAAGGCTAGACTTGTGGCTCAAGGGTACAATCAAGAAGAAGGGATTGATTGTGGGGAAACCTTTGCACTTGTTGCCGGAATTAAAGCCATTAGAATATTGTTGGCATTTGCATCCAGCATGAGTATCAAATTATATCAAATGGATGTTAAGTGTGCATTTCTCAATGGTTTTATTGAAGAGGAAGTTTATGTCGAGCAACCTCCTGGGTTTGAAAACTCAGAATTTCCAAATCATGTTTTCGAGACTTCAAAAAGTTCTTTATGGTCTTAAACAAGCTCCCAGAGCTTGGTATGAAAGACTGAGCAATTTCTTGGTTCAAAATGATTTTAGAAGAGTTCGGATCGACAAGACTCTCTTTATAAAAACCAAGGGGAAAGATTTCCTTATTGTTCAAATCTATGTTGATGATATAATTTTTGGAGCAACTAATGAAAATCATGTGCTGAGAATTTTACGAGTTAATGAGTCAGGAATTTCAAATGAGTATGATGGGAGAACTCAATTTCTTCCTTGGTATACAAATCAAACAAGACAAAGATGGAATCTATGTCTATCAATCAAAGTATACGAAGGAGCTGCTGAAGAAATACAAACTCCAAGATGCAAAGCACACAGCTACACCCATGAGCGAGCAGTATAAAACTTGACTCGGATGAGAAAGGTAAAGCAATAGATTAGAAACTCTATCGAGGTATGATTGGATCTTTGCTATATCTTACTTCTAGCCGGCCGAGATATAATATTCGGTGTTTGTTTATGCGCAAGATTCCAAGCTAATCCAAAAGAATCACATCTCACTTGTGGTGAAGAGAATTTTCAGATATCTTGCGGGGACTCGGAACTTAGGTCTATAGTACTCAAGAGACTCGGAACCGACTCTCACTTGGATACTCGGATGTGGATTACGCTGGATACAAAGTTGATAGAAAAAGCACTTCGGGAGCGTGCCAATTTCTGGGTCAATCCTTAATATCTTGGTACTCAAAGAAGCAAAACTCAGTAGCTCTATCAACTACTGAAGCTGAGTATATTGTAACCGGAGCATGCTGTGCACAGATTATGTGGATAAAGCAACACTTGAGAGATCTTGGACTTGCCTTCAAATCGGTTCCAATCAAGTGTGATAATCAAAGTGCAATCAGCATCACCAAAAATCCGGTTCAGCACTCAAAAACAAAACACATTGAGGTCGGGTATCATTTCTTGAGAGACCATTATGAGAAAGGTGATATCGAACTTGAATTCATTCCTACTAATCTTCAATTAGCTGGTATCTTTACTAAGCCTCTTGGTGAAGATCGGTTACGCTTCATTAGGAATAAACTTGGAATGTTAAATGGATAATTATGTGCTTTCTTATGTGACAATTCTCATTGCATGATTATTTGTTATGTGCGTTCAAATCTTTAATAACCATTTGATCGAGTTGATTTCGTGATACTGAGCTGATAGTTATTATTTATTTCTAGTTTACGAGTCACTTAGAAAATTTTATCCGAGTCAAACTCGGACATTGAGAAAAGTGGACATCAAATCTCCGGAATCATCTCTAGATGAGTGGAGAATTTCGGAATTTATTTTCAAAATCTTTTCTCTCTCTCACTCGCCGTGATCGGACTTCTAGCCGTTGGAAGTCAAACCGCTCGAATTTGAACCGTTGAGAAGAGAACCGTCACACCGGTCCGAGGTGACTGATGAAAGAGCTGAGTCGAAACGGATACAAATAACGTTGCATTGAAGGACGATTATTTTTCTATAAATAGCGCCTATTCACCTTCGTCTCGCCACTTTACATTTCATTTACTCTCTCTCTCGAAAGCAAAACTTCTCGCTCAAGCTCTCTACATCTACAGTGATCTCTGGACATTTTCAAGCGACGTGAAGCTCATCTTAAGTAAGCTCGATTGCTCTCAACTCTTTCTTCTACTCGTTTTCTTTCACTCTCGTCGACCCACTCTCTTCTACCTCTCTCTCAAAGTTTCACTTCTCTCTTTTCTCCTCCAAAATGCCTAAGAGAGGTAATCATCCCGACTTTCTTGGCTCTTGCTCTAAGAAGCCACGCACAAAAAGCCAAGAAGGCTCATCATCTTCTAAACCTGTTATCACCCGACCTCTTATGCTAGACGACAAGTTCTTTCCAACCACAAAATTGTCGTGGTTACCTCACATCCAAACCACCGGTGTTTATAATTTTCTTTGTTTTAGCGAGTTCATTTATCCCGAACTCGTCTCCGAGTTTTACACTCACCTCAGTAGCTTTGAAGGTGTCCTAACCTCCGGAGTTCGAACGTTACCGTTCGTATCAACACCTCTCTCCTCCACCGCCTATTCAAGGTCTCTTCTCTTTTCTTGAACAACAACCCTATTCCTTTCACTGAAGTCGTCGACGACTTCTTTGAAAAATACGCAAAAGAGTTCCCTGAGTCACGGAAAAATTTTTCGGTGGCTCAGCTCAAGTCTGAAGCACGTCTTACGTGCTTCCTGCTGATGAGAACCTTTTTCTCTCGGCATTCCAGCAAGGAGAATCGCAACTCCAAACATTTAAAAGCTCTTTTTGACATTCTTGAGGGCTACGAAGTAGACCTCTTCCCTTCCATCATTGAGCGGATGGCAGCTGTGCCAGCTCAACTCCAAAATAAGAAGAACACCCCTCTTCCCTTCGGTGCTCTTCTCACTCTTGTTTTTAAACAATTCAAAGTTCCTCTCCCCTCGGATCCAAACGCTGTTTACGAGGCTGTCGTTGTGGTTGGCAACAAGGAACTTCAGGGTACGGGTACCAAGAAACTCAACCTGGTATCCGGGTACACAGCTCGAGGCTGAGGCCACCTTCTTCGCCTCGGACTCGGAAAGAAGCCCCTCTCTCTCCCTACCCCACCTGGTGGTGCCTCCACCTCGGGTGTTTCTAAATCTCTCTCCTCCATTTTGTCCTCCTCCTTCTTGGACAAAATCAACTCTGTGTCCTCCGAATTCGAGGACATGCTCCGGTCATTCAAGGCTGTCTATCGATCTATGGCCATCAACCGAAAAACAGCCCAATCTCGGATCCGAGAGTAGCAAGCAGTGCTCCTTGAGATGAAGGCTCTGGTGAAGGAGCAGAAGGAGCTGATCGAGCTCCTCCAGGAGAGAAGGTCCAAGGCAGCTCAAGACCATGGCGACTCGGACACATCCGAAGTGTCCTCGAGCTCGGCCAAGACCTCCTCCTCGAGATAGCGGGGAGGATGGAGAAGAAGACCGGGAAGAAGCGAGGCGAGGAGCTGCGGGCGAGGCGGCTCCTACTGGACAAGGGCGGAACAAAAAGAAGAAGAAGGAGGGCTAGGCGAGGGTTAGAAAGCTCCTCAAGCTCGACTAGAAGTACTCGGCTCGGACAGCGATGCGAGTGAGTCGAAGACCTTGCTAAAGGCCAAGCTGCAGCGGGTCGAGCGAGCGGACCCCTCCAGCTACCGAGGTCCACAGGGAAGAACCGCTGGATCCTCTTGTTCAGGGTTAGCCACTCGGAGCTGAGCCCTTGACAGCAATCCCTGTCCTCCCTCCGCCGCGCTCAAGCACATCGTCAAGATCCTACCAGCGCCGGCGTACCTCTCGCCCTTCCTCTTCCACTCGAGACAACCCTCTCGTCCTTCTTAGGCAAACACCATGCACTTGTGTCATAATTCCACAGTCTGCAGATTCTTCTTCTTCCTGAAATTTTATTTTCTTTTACTTATCTTTTTGTCCAGGACATCAAATATGTACTACTTGTCTGTATTCTTCCCATTTTTTTTGTTTTTGCTTGAAAGGCAAGGGAGAGAATATAGATAGAAAAATTTGTTGTCTTGTTTAGGGGAGTTTCTCCATCCCTATCTCTGTATGTACTCTCTTTAACTTCAATGAATTAATGCATTCTCTACGTTTATTGTTTACTTGCAACCATTTACGAGTTAGCATTATTTCATTGCTTGAGTATATATATCCTTTATGATCTAAGCTTGCTTTACTTGTCTTATTTTCTACGCAAGTATACAAAAACAGATCTATATCACTAAAAAGTTTCTGTCTAAGTATGGAATGCCTTTCATCAAAAGGGGAGATTGAAGACTCGGACTTTACTCCGCACATTTACGAGTTCTACCAAAGGAATCGGGTATAAGGCTTTCTCACTTATAGAGTTTTGATTCGAAGTCATTCTCTATACCTTAGAAACTTCTCTGAGAGATATAGTATTTCCTCTAAGTGATATAGCATTTAATTCATGTATTCTTACTTGTCTCTGTGAGACTCGAAAGCATATCTCGAACTTAATATTGTATACGCGAGTTACGAGTCTCTCATCACTTAGAATTATCGCATGCTCAAATGACTAGTATTCGCATAACCGCACTCGAGTCTAACTTCATATTCCGGATAATATTCTGTTATAGTCGGCGCTTCTAGTCCGAACCATGCTTAGTCTAGATCAAGTTTATTTCACTTTGATGTTCTCTATGTAACTTGATTCTCGCTTAGACTAACTCGGATGGAATTTTGAGTTTTATGGATATTAGACTCGGAAAATTCCATTCTTTTTCGACTCGAGATAATTAGTCACTTAATTATCTTAATTATATTATTATCCATGTCTAATCTTGGACCAAAGTATTTTACTTTGTGAAGCAATTTGATTTACTTTTGTAGGTGATTCAAATGAGGATACTCTTTTGAAATACAAAAGTAGCTTAAGCTTCAAACGTCAAATCACTAGCGGACATGGCTTTTCCCATTCTCCGACCTAGCCCAAAAGATTGTGTCGGGGCTGTCTGTTTCCAAATCTGGAAAATTGAAACGCCAAGCTTAACGGTGGTTTCCACCTTATCCTTCAAGACACTGCCGGTGGTTTTGGGACTTCCAAAGGAGTTAAGAAGCTGTTGTCCAACGTTCATATCTCAACGAATACTTTCTAAGTGACTAAAAAGTCCTTAACAACGGTTACAAAGGACTCTTAGTCGGAAGATGGACTCAACGACTATGCCGGTTGGTCATCTATAAATAGAAGCCAACTCTTAAGACTTGAAGATTGCCGAACCTATAGTTAATACATATACTTGAGCAAAGTTGTTGTATTTATTCTCAATCTTCTACTTACAACTCCCACTCTGTAACTCATTATATTCTGAGTTGTAAGGTCTTGTACTTAGTTACAAACACTCTCTTTCTTACTTGTCTAAGTAAGGTCCCTCAATTGAGCTCTAAGGGTTAACTCAGCTCGGTTGTCCCTAGCGGTAAGGGTTATCTCGGCTAGGAAGTACTAGATTAGATAAGGGAATTTCGAGTCTAGGAAAAACTTGTAAAGAGTTGTAAAATGGAGCAACTCGGGGTCGATCGAGTCTACGGTATTTTGTGGACTCAAAATAGTGGATTTGACATCGTGCTTGGATTAGCACGGTCCGTGGTTTTCTGCCCCGGGAGGGTTTCCACGTACTTTCTGTGCTTTCACTTTCGGGTACATTCTAGACTCAAACAGATTCAAAGTTTTAGCTTTATCCGCTTCTTTACTCTTTACTTCAATTACGAGTACGTACTTTTCTAACCCCATTTCGGACTCGAGAATCTGCCTTTGTGCGTGCCTTGATCAAAAGTGTTTGATTTTCGGAAAAATCTTCCACCACCCTATTCACCCCCTCTAGGGTGATTCGAGTCTCTCCCAGAGCAAACCTTCGGATAATAATTAAATTAGTGCAATTAAAAGCTTAATAATCTTTGGCTTAGAAGAATGGAATTTTCGAGTCTAATATTCAATATACTCAAATTCCATCTGAGTTAATCCTAAGGATGATTAAGTAGAGAGAATAAAATATCATAGTATAACAACTTGATCCGGTCAAATAATTCTCAAGGAAACAAACCGACTTAGAATAAGAAATTAATCTTTGTAATTATATTTGCGTTGAAATACACAGTCGAGTGCTCGGAATAAGAATGTTAAAGAAATTATTTGAGCATGTGATAGTTTTGAGTGATGTCCGAGTGACTTAGAAATATCGAGTATAGGAGATATGCAATAAGGTGATTTCTAAGTTAGTCGGAATAGAATGAAAACTTTTACAAGAGTTTCTATAGTGCTAAGAATGACTTGAAATCAAAACTTAAGAGAGATAGGATTTATACATGAGTCTTCATGTAATACTCGAGAATGACTTAGGGTTAAAACTAAGTCTTCAATGTCCCCCTTTTGATGAAAGGAATTCCACACTTAGATAGAAACTTATTAATGCGAAACAGGAGTATTCATTTTCAATGATCGGAACATATCGGAGCGAAGAGTGACGGATGAGAGGCAATCCATATTTGTAAAATGTATTTCAGATCATAACATCACTCATAACGGTTGTACGGAAAATAAATCGGAGCAAAGAAATAAACAAATTATATCGAGCAAAATAGTAAGATGAAATAGCAGAGTTAGATATTTGAGCATCGGATCAAAAGTATAACTCGAAACATATAACTTAGAAATAAGTCTCGTCCGAAAAAAATATTCATTCATTGCTAAAAAAAGAGAGGGTGAGCTCCCCTAAACACAAAAGAGGGAAGAAAATAGAAAAAAATACAATGGATGTTGGACAAAAAAAAAATACGAGAGGAGGGCGTCGTTGTGGAGAGGAGGAGGGATGGGCGGTGCACCGGCGATGGTAAGCTTGGGAGGAGGTGGACGATTGTGGCGGTGACAACATAGGGATGTTCGGAAGTTGCTCCGTCCTGGTTGTCCGAGCCAGGGCGTATCTTCCTTAAGCTTATCCTCCTGGAAGACAACGAGAGGGTGGTGCTTCTAACTTAGCAGCTGTGGATCGACCAACGTCCCCAACTTCTTCCGACCCACTCGGATCGTGATATGAGGAGATTAGTTACGGTTCGGGAGCTCGTTGTACCTTGGCCCTCGGGTTGAGCGGCCTCTTCTTTTTCTTTCTCTTCTTCCTCCTTCTCCTTTTCCTTCTCCTCCTCGAGCTGAGCTACTTCGGCTTCTTCTTCTACCTCGGTCGAGGTAGACTTGGCTAGGCTGGAGGACTCCTTAGAAGTATCGGAAGTTTCTAGGTCCTGGGCAGCCTTGGATCTGCGTTCTTGAAGAAGTTGGAGCTGCTTGCGCTACTTGTTGATGACGCCCTTGAGCTTGATCGGCGAGATCCTGGTTCCCCGGATCCGAAGCTGGCTAGTCTTTTGGTTAATAACCAGGCCTTGAAGGACATTTTTGAGAGAGTGGAGGGTGTCTCGAAGTTCTTCGGACACGAAGCAACTTTGTCTACCAATACGAGTAAACATAGCGAGTATAGAGCTGAAGGAGGTGGTTGGAGAAGTAGATGAACCAGCGAGAGGGAGGTGGAAGTCATAGAAGAGTCCGAGTCCGAGTGGGAGGGGGTGAGGGAGGTTTCAACCTAGACCCATGAATCCGGACACCGAGGCTTGACTTCCTGGTACCCATAGCCCGAAGTTCTTTTCTGCTAACCACAATGGCAGCCTCGAAACAATATTTGGAGATGAGGGAGGGTAATCTTGAACTGTTTGAAAACAAAAGTCGAGAGAGCTCCGAAGGGAAAATGAGCGGATTTTTGGACTGAGTTGGCATGGATGCCATCTGCTCAATAATAAAGGAAAGAGGTCTACATCGTAGCCCTCTAGAATGTCAAACAAGGCTTTGAGAATCTTAGAGTTAGAATTCTCCTCGCTAGAATGATGAGAAAAGAAGGTTCTCATCGGAATGAAACAAAGCGACCTTGCCTCCGATCTCATCCGAGTCACGAGAGAAGTTCTTTCGTGACTCGGGTACTTCTTTGGCATACTTTTCAAAGAAGTCATCTGCGACTTCCATGAAAGTTATAGGGTTAGAGTTGAGAAAGAGGGAAGAAACTTTGAAAAGTTTACGAAGAAGAGGGAGGTTAATGCGAACGACCTTCCCTTGGACTTTTGAGGTGATGACACCCTTAGAATGAGATATGTTTGAATAGAACTCAGCGACGATCCGGATAGATGAAATCACTGAAGCATAAATAATTGTAGACTCTAGTGTCCTAAATGTGTTTTAACCACGAAAACGATGTGGTTTGGAAGAACTTGTCATCAAACATAAAGTATTGGGTGATACAGATTTTCGAGGGGTTGGAGGTACCCTTTTGAGGAGTTTTGGTGTGGGGCTTTTTGGTTGCAGATCCCAACAACTCAGGTGTAGAACCTCGCTTCAGCATGACGTGATTTGAGAAACAGAGAGGACACAGGAGAGCAAAGAGAGAACCAGAGCTTTGAATTCAAAGAGAGAATACGAGGGAGTAGAGATTTTGAGAGAGAAGAGCGAAAAGCAAAGTAAAAGAAAGAAGGCAAAGGAATGCTATTTATAGTGAAATGAAATGACTTTGGCCTTCGATCCGACATGAAGCTCTAACGGCGAGTCTTAGACGGGTGTGACGTTACGCTCTTCAACAGCTAGAATTCCAGTAGCTTTCTTCCAACGGCTAGTTTTCTCACGATCAAAACGCGTAGTAGAGAGAGAGAGAGAGAGAGAGAGAGAGAGAGAGAGAGAGCGAGAGAGAGAATAAAGACTTTTCGAAAATATTTTTGAAATTCTCCATTTATCTAGAGATAATTCCAAAAGTTTGATGTCCATATTGCTAAAAATTGAGTCCGACCTAGTATGTTTTCCGAGTGACTCGGAACACTCGGAGAAGTAATAACTCATAGCTTAGTTTCACTCGGTCAATCGATTCATTTGTTATTAAAACAAAAGGAAACATATAACATATAATTATGCAAGGATAAATCGCTTAGAAATCACACAATCATGCATTAATCATGCCAAGCTCGGTCTTAATAAAGCAAAGCTGATCCTCACTAAGTGGCTTAGTGAAAATATCAACTAACTGAAATTTCATAGGAATGAATTCAAGTTCAATATCACCTTTCTCAGAATGGTCTCTCGAGAAAATGATACCGACCTCAATATGCTTTGTTTTTTAGTGCTAAACCAGATTCTTTGTAATCCCGATTGCATTCTGGTTGTCACACTTGATTGGGATAGATTTGAGTGATAACCCTAGATCCTTCACGTGCTACTTGATCCACAGAATCCGAGTACAACAAGCTCCAGTTGCAATGTACTGAACTTCGGCAGTTGATAGAGCACTAGAATTGTGTTTCTTTGAGTGCACGGAGATGAGAGATTAACCGAGAAATTGGCATGCTCCTAATATGCTCTTTCTATCAACTTTGTATCCAGTATAATCAACATCCGAGTATCCGGTGAGAGTCGGTTCGAGTCTTTTGAAAACCATAGACCAAAATTCCGAGTCCTCGCAAGATATCCGAAAATTCTCTTCACCGTAGTGAGATGTGATTCTTTTGGATTATCTTGAAATCTTGCACACGATGCAGACATCGAAGATGATATCTGGCCTACTAGATGTGAGATTAAGTAGAGATCCGATCATACCTCTGTAGAGTTTTTGATCTACAACTTTACCTTTCTCATCCGAGTCCGGTTTCAAACTACTACTCATAGGTGTTGCTTTGTATGCTTCACATCTTATAGTTTGTAATTCTTCAAATGCTCCTTGGTATACTTGGATTGATGGACATAAATGCCATCCTTGACTTGTTTGATTTGTAAACCAAGAAAGAAATTGAGTTACTGCCATCATACTCATTTCGAACTCCTGTCTCATCAACTCGGAAAACTCTTGACACAAAGTTTCATTAGTAGCTCCAAAAATGATATCATCAACATAGATCTAAGCAATAAGAAAATCTCTCCCTTGGTTTTTATGAAAAGAGTTTTGTTAATTTGACCTCTTTTGAAATTATTTTTAACCAAGAAACTACTTAGTTTTTCATATCAAGCTCTGGGAGCTTGTTTAAGACCATATAAAGCTTTTTGCAATTTGAAAACATGATTTGGAAATTTTGAGTTCTCAAATCCAGGGGTTGCTCAACATAGACTTTTTCTTGAATGAAACCATTCAGAAAAGCACATTTGACATCCATTTGATAAAGCTTGATATTCATGCTAGATACAAATGCCAACAAGATTCCGATTTCCTTAATCCTAACAATAGGTGCAAAGGTTTCCCTATAATCAATTCCTTCTTCTTGATTATAACCCTAGGCAACAAGTCTAGCCTTATTTCTAACTACCAAACCTTCCTCATCCAGTTTGTTCTTGAAAACCCATTTGGTTCCTATGACTGGGTAGTTAGATGGTCGTTTGGTCGAGTCTAGACTTTATTTCTTTCAAATTGATTGAGCTCTTCTTGCGTGGCCTCTACCCATTCAGGCTCATTTAGGGCTTCTAGTGCATTTTTGGATTTTGTTAATGATATGAATGTAGAAAATGCACATAGATTATGCAAAGAAAATCAAGTTCTTACCCCATTGTTGATGTCGGAAAGTATGTTTTCAGGTGGGTGGTTGGATGCATATTTGAAAGCTTTACCTATCCTTTGATTTACCAAGTTTGTTGGTTGAACAGGCTGATCTTTAGTTGGTTGATCTTGCTGAGTCTCATTGACTTGTTCTTCAGCATCCTGAGCTGGCTCCTGAGTTTGTTTAGTCCGAGTCACCACATTACGAGTTGCTCCATTGTGAGTTGCCTCAATAATTCTGTTTTGACTCTTTTTGAGCTCGGTTTCGATGAAGGTCGTCTTCATCTCTTTTGAGTCTAAGATCCGAGTATGTGGACTCACTTATCCTACCAAGATGAATTTCATCAAAGACAACGTGGATACTTTCTTCAACTTTGTTAGTTCTTTTGTTAAAAACACCATAAGCTTTGCTATGAGATGAATAACCCGAAATATACTTTTATTTGACCTAGCATCAAATTTAGTCGGATGCTCCTTACCATTGTTGTGAACAAAACACTTACATCCAAATGGTTTGAAGTAGGAGATGTTGGGTTTCTTCCCTTTGTAAAGCTTGTAGTGTGTTTTCTTCAAGATGGGTCCGATGAGGCATCCGTTCGATCTGTAATTTCTGTGTCTTGATTGCCTCGGCCTAGAAATAGTAAGGTAGATCATTTTCAATCATCATAGTCCTTCCTATTTCTTCAAGAGTTATGTTCTTTTTCTCCACTACTCCATTCTGTTACGGAGTTCTTGGTGCGAGAGAAGTTGTGAGAGATGCCATTCTTGTCACAAAAGTCCGTAAATTCTAAGTAATCGAATTCCCTTCCATGGTCGGTTCGAATCCTTTTGATCCGAGTCCGAGACTCCACTTGAATTTTTCGTAGAGCTTAGTTAACTCTTTGAAGGCTTCATTCTTGTTCTTAAGAAAACACACCCAAGTAAATCGTGAGAAATCATCAACAACAACAAGTACATACGATTTACCTCCAAGACTTTTCATAGGAATTTCACCACACAAATCCATATGAATCAATTCAAGCACTTTGGATGTAGATACGGTTTTCGGTGGCTTCAAAGGTAATCTAACCTCCTTACCCTTTGTGCATGCCTCACAGATTTTATCTTTCTTAAAGGCACGATTAGGTAAACCCCTAACCAGTCCTTGAGATGCATGTTTTTTAATTGTATGTATGCTAATATGACTTAGTCTACGATGCCGAGTCGATGAATCATCATTCACATATGCTTTCAAAACAAGATAGATTCTGACTTAAATATGAGAGAGGAATAATATAAGTGTTACCCGACCTCAAACACTGAGATCTTAGTCTCTTTGGTGATTGCATCGGAGATGTAGCAGTTGGTGCGAGTGAACATTACCTCTTGACATTTGTCACACATGAAGACTCGGACTTTACTCCGCACATTTCGAGTTTTATCAAAGGAATCGGGTATAAGACTTTCTCACTTATAGAGTTTTGATTCCAAGTCATTCTCTGTACCTTAGAAACTTTTATGAGTGATATAGTATTTCCTCTAAGTGATATAGCATTTATTTCATATATTTGTGCTTGTCTCTGTGAGACTCGAAAGCATATCTGTACTTACTATTGTACACCCGGTTACGAGTCTCTCATCGCTTAGAATTATCGCATGTTCAAATGACTAGCATTCGCATAACCGCACTCAGTGTCGACTTCATATTACGGGTGTTACTCTGTTATAGTCGGCGCTTCTAGTCTGAACCATGCTTAGTCTAGATCAAGTTTGTTCACTCGATATTCTTTTATTTAACTTGATTCTCACCTAGACTAACTCCGATGGAATTTTGAGTTTCATGGATATTAGACTCGGAAAATTCCATTCTTTTTCGACTCAAATAATTAGTCACTTAATTATCTTAATTATATTATTATCCGTGTCTAATCTTGGACCAAAGTATTTTATACTTTGAGAACTAAATTGATTTACTTTTGTAGGTGATTCAAACGAGGTTATCCTATATTTGAAATACAAAAGTAGCGGCTTCAAACGTCAAATTACCAGCAAACAAGGCTTTTTCCACCTCCGACCTAGCCCCGAGAAGACGTGTCGGGGTTGTCTGTTTCCAAAGCTGGAAATCTGCAACACCAAGCTAAACGGTGATTTCCTCCTTATCTTTGAAGACACCGCCGGTAGTTTTGGACTTCCAAAAGAGTCGAGGACCGTTGCCTAACGTTCATATCTCAACGGACATTTTACGGGTAACTCGGAAAATCTTATACAACGGTCACAAAGGACTTCCAGTCAGACGATGGAGATAACGGCTATTCTTCCTGGTCATCTATATATAGAAGCCAACTCTCAAGACTTGATGATTGCCGAATCTATTGTTAATACACATACTTGATCAAAAGTCATTGTATTCATTCTCAATCTTCTACTTACAACTCCCACTCTGTAATTGATTATATTACGAGTTGTAAGGTCTTGTACTCGATTACAAACACTTTCTTTCTTACTCTCTAAGTAAGGTCCCTTGACCGAGTTGTAAGGGTTAACTCAGCTCGGTTGTCCCTAGCTGTAAGTGTTATCTCGGCTAGGAAGTACTAGATCGAGATAAGGGAATTTATGAGTCTAGGAAAAACTTGTAAAGAGTTGTCTAAGGGAGCAACTCGGGGTCGATCAATCTACTGTATTTTGTGGACTCAAAATAGTGGATTTGACTTCGTGCTTGGATTAGCACGGTCCAGTGGTTTTCTGCCCCAGGAGGGTTTCCACGTATTTTACGTGTCTTCACTTTCCGAGTTCATTCTAGACTCGGACTATCTTAAAGCTTCGGTTCTATCTCGCATCTTCGTTACGAGTTCATCCTTTTCTAACCCTATTGTAGACTCGGAATCGATTACGTGCTGTCCTTTAATCAAAAGAGTTTGATTTTTCGGAAAAATCTTTCATCACCCTATTCACCCCCTCTAGGGTGACTTAGCCTCTCCTTGAGCAAACCTTCAACACAGCTGAGAAATGCTAAGGAGATTGTACTTAAGTCCTTTGACAAGGTAGGCTGGGCTGATCGAGTTGTTTCGTTCACCATTTTTTCCAATCCCTTCTATCTTGCCTTTCTTGTTATTTCCAAAGGTGACTTTTCCTCCTTTTAGATCTTCTAACTCGAGAGAAGAGTCTTCAATCTCCGACATGTGGTGTGAGCAACCACTATCTAATTACCAATGACATTTCTTCTTCTTCGAGTTATTTGCAAGACAGAAACAAACTAACCCTTCTCACTTCCTCTTACAAACCTAGTAACTCCGTTTACCGAGGTCCTTTTATGAGGAAGAGTGCTTTGGGAACCCAGATTTGAGTAACTTTAGATCTGGTCCGATTCCGAGTCTTCCTTCCGAAAAGCCGAGTCTGTCTCTTTCTTTTGAGAGGAGAAGCCTTTCTCTTATAACCTGGTCTAGGCTTAGTCCTCTGTTCATTTGTATGAATGGGACCATGCTTTGCCTTCTTGAACTTTACAGTTCTGGAATCCTTTTGAAAAAGATTAGAATAGGATTTTGATTCCTCTTCTTCATTGGAACCAAGTCTTTGTTTCTGAAGGAGACACACTGAGAGCCTAAAAGCATATTAGGGTTTTCTAACCTTGAGTGAATTTCAAAACAAACTCTTGAGACTCATTGAGCTTTCTTTTCGAGTTGCTCATTCTCTATTATGAGTGACTCGGACACAGTCTCATTCCCTTGAGTACTGGTCTTAAGTTCTTTAAGATTTTGTCTCAGCTTTTCCAATTCATTTTTCAAAGCATTGCTCTCATCGAGTAAGAGACTCAAGTTGTTCTTTGAACTGGAACGAGTTAGAATTGAACTTTTCTTCCAAAGTGAAATATATCGTGCTAGATCAACTTTTGAAAATTTCAGAAAGTATTCAACTACCTCATCAATATCCGGGTCCTTGTTGTCTAACTCTAATTCAGCTTATGAGTCCGTAAGTGTCATAAGACACTTAGAGTCGTCTGAGTCATCTTCCTTAGATGAGTCATCATCACTCTGGGTAGCCATCATAGCCTTCTTCTTTCTGTCCTTCTTTCTCTTGGGATAATC
This sequence comes from Talinum fruticosum, assembly GCA_021018815.1. NCBI lineage: Eukaryota > Viridiplantae > Streptophyta > Magnoliopsida > Caryophyllales > Talinaceae > Talinum > Talinum fruticosum. The sequence continues at coordinate 7,862,687 of JAITYX010000003.1, read as the reverse complement.
TTTGACTATGTGCTCCTTGCTGCCACATTCAAAGCAACCAGAGTTCTTAGATAAAGATACCTTTGAAGGAGAAGAATATTTATCTTTTCTATCCTTATTATCTTTCTTGTAGAACTCATCCTTTGGCCTCTTTTCCCAATTCTTGTATTTCATCATTCTTTTGCGAGTCACAGGATATGAGTGCCATAGGGTCCTCTTCGATTCTAAGGAGCTCGGACTTTCACGTCCGCTTTACGAGGCCTTCGAGTGCAATATTCCTTTTAGTGTTGACCTCGACATCCTCTTCCTTCAAATGACTCTCGTGAGTGAGTAGCTTGCCAATAAGCTCTAAAGACTTAGATCTTAACTCTAAGTATTTTATGAAAAACTCAGGTATAAACTTCTATCTCTCTTAAGTTTTGATTGCAAGTCATTCCGAGCTACATAGAAACTCCTATCTATGTCTTCATCACTGTTACGACTGACTCGGATAGCGGTTTGTTTGATATCTTCTCTATTGAGGTATTTTGACCTACTCGAGAATCTACTCGGAACCATCGTATGATCAAATAATTCTTTTAACACACTTTTTCTAAGTACTAACTGTGCTTCCTAAGGTAAAATGAATTACAATGTTAATTTAGTCTTCTAGGTCGAGTTTATTTCTTAGAGAATTATTTCATAAGATCAAGTTTACTCACTCGATGTTTATCCTTTAATTTGATCCTTCTAGGATTTATTACGAGCTGACATTGAACCTATTAGATATTAGACTCGGAATATTCCACTCTTTCGGTTCTAAGATAATTAAGCTCTTAATTATTCAAATTTAATTATTATCTTTGCCTAATCTTGGACCAAAGTATTTTATACTTTGATAACCAATGTGATTTGCTTTTGTAGGTTATTTAAACAAGGCTAATCTATGTTTTAAATCTCAAAAGAAATCGGCTTCTAGCCGTTAAACACCGACGAGATAGTTTTAGCCAATTCGGATAGGACTTAGACATCGTGTCGGGACTGTCTGTTTCTAAAGCTGGAAAACTTCAACGCTAGGCTCAATGGTGGTTTCGGCCTTGCATTTCAGACAACACCAGTTGATTGGAACACCTTTTGTAACAAATAGTCTGTTGCCCAACGTTCACACTCCGACGAACCTTTTACGAGTGACTCGGAAAAGCCTTTACAATGGCTAGTAAAGACTTCACTCCGAAATCATATTCAACGACTACTCTGCTTGGTCATCTATAAATAGAAGCCACTTCACAAGATTTGAGGATTGCTGAAATCATTGATCAATACATTGCCTAATTCTCTTAGTGCATTACTTACTCAATCTTCTACTTATAACTCCAAGTCTGTATTTAATTATTTTTGAGTTGTAAAGAAAGTCTTGTAATCAATTACATTCATCACTTACTTTCTTTGTAAGTCCCTTGACTAAGTCTGTAAGGGTTAACTCAGCTCAGTGTCCCCTAATTGTAAAGGTTACCTGAGTGAGGAAGTACTAGATTAAATAAGGGATCTTCGAGTTTGGGAAAACATTGTAAGGAATTGTCTAAGGGAGCAATTCTAGTAGAGTCCGTCTTTTGTATTTTGAGGATTCAAAATAGTGAATTTGACTTGGTGCTTGGATTAGCACTGTCCGTGATTTTCTCGCCCCGGGAGGGTTTCCACGTATTTACGAGTGTTTGCATTTCGAGTCCAATCTAGGCTCGGACTCAACTGTTGATTTCTTTCTTAGCAAAAATTATCTAAGCTCGTTTAAATTTCCTCATCACCCTATTCACCCTACCTCTAGGGTGAGTTACACTCTCTAAGAGCAAACCTTCAAGCTCGTTTGGCCTTAGTTGAGAGAGGTTTTGAGCTTCTTCAATGGTAGTCACTTTTGGACCCCATCTCTTCTTTGGTAGACTTCTTAGAATTTTTCTAGACATTTCTTCGTGACAAATCCTTCTACCTAGAGATTTGAGATTATTGGTAATCTTAGTGAATCGAACATACATCTCGGTGATGTTTTCTTACGGCTCCATCTTGAACAACTCATAGTTATGAAGATATTGACTTATCTTTGCCTACTTCACTTGGCTTGTTCCTTTATAGGTGTTGACAAGTGTGTCCCACACCTCTTCAGCTGTGTCACATGCTCGAGACCCTGTTTTATTCTTCGATGCTAATGGCACACATATGTGTGTTCATAACTTTGAAGTTCTTTTTGAATTTCTCGGTCTCCTTAGTTGTGAACTCATATTTGGCTTTAGGTACAAGAGTTGCATTCTCCATCTTCATTGGAATGTAGTTGCTGGGTTGGATGATGTTCAAAACATCTTCATCGTTGTCCATCAAGAAACATTCTATCATCTTCTTCCAATGGGCAAAGTTTGACCTTTTGAACTTCGGTGGTCTGGTGGATGATCTTCCTTCATTGAACTCTCCATTATTTTAAGCCATTTGATCTTTATACCTTTAGATGGTGATATCCTCTTGAAAGGTTAGGCTCTAATACCAATTGAAGGTTTGGTCATGGAGAGTCTAAGTCACCCAAGAGGGGGTGAATAGGGTGATGAAGAAAATTGAACACTTTTTGCAATAATTCAGCTCTACAACGATTCCGAGTCTAGATTGGACTTAGAAAAGTAATAACACATATTTACGTGGAAAACCTCCTGGGGCAGAAAACCACGGACGAGTGCTAATCCAAGCACCAAGTCAAATCCACTATTTTGAGTCCATAAAATACAAAGGGTCGACTCAACCGAATTGCTCCTTTAAACAATTCCTTACGGTGTTTTCCTAGACTCGAAGTTCCCTTATCCGATCTAGTACTTCCTGACCGAGGTAACTCTGTACAATCAGGGACAACCGAGCTGATTTAACTCTTACAGCTCGAGTCAAGGGACTTTACTTAGAAAGTAAGAAAAGAGTACGGTTGATTACAAGACTTTCTTTACAACTTAGAAAATATTAAATACGGACTTGGAGTTATAAATAGAAGATTGAATAAGAATGAGAACAATAATTAGTTCAAGTAATGTGTACAACAATGTTCTAGTCTTGTGAGGTGGCTTCCAGTTATATCCAACCAAGCGAGTGACCGTTGAGTCTTGGTTCTAGATTGAAATCTTCACTAGCCGTTGTAACGGCTATTCCGAGTTGCTCGGAAAAGATCCATTGGGATGTGAACATTGTGCAACGCCTCTTGGCTCCAAAAGATGGTCCAATCACTTGGTGGTGACTGAAAGTCATGGTGGAAACAACCTTTAAGCCTAGAGTTGGAGTTTTCCAATTTCGGAAACAGACAACCCCGACAAGGTTCCGAGCCATGTCCAAAAGTAGGTAAAACTTGTCGGTTGGTGTTCGACGACTAGAAGTCGATTCCTTTGTATTTTAAAAATGAGTTAGCCTCGTTTAAATAACCTACAAAAGCAAACCACATTGGTTCTCAAAGTATAAAATACTTTGGTCCAAGATTAGGCACCGATAATAATTAAATTAGTACAATTAAAAGCTTAATAATCTTTGGCCTAGAAGAATGGAATTTTCTAAGTCTAATATTCAATATACTCAAATTCCATCTGAGTCAATCCTAAGGATAATTAAGTAGAGAGAATAAAATATCATAGTATAACAACTTGATCCGGTCAAATAATTCTCAAGGAAACAAACCGACTTAGAATAAGAAATTAATGTTGTAATTCTATTTGCGTTGAAATACACAATCGAGTGCTTAGAATAAGAATGTTAAAGAAATTATTTGAGCATGTGATAGTTTTGAGTGCTTGTCTGAGTGACTCAAAAATATCAGTGTAGGAGATATGCAATAAGGTGATTTACGAGTCGGTCGAATAGAATGAAAACTTACACAAGAGTTTGTATAGTGCTCGGAATGACTTGAAATCAAAATTTGAAAGAGATAGGATTTATACCCGAGTCTTCATGTAATACTCGAATGACTTAGGGTTAAAAACTGAGTCTTCAATTTTCTTAGATGTAAAGAATGCACAAAGGAAAATAATGGACTTATTGAAAAGGGTGAGGAAACTAACATGGGTAGAGATATGGGGCCTAACAGCGGCGCCTGGGGCCTACCTCAAACACTAGGCCTACGGAACCAGCACCGGTTTCGGGCTCGAAGGAAGTATCATAATATATTTTTGCAACCCCGACCAACAGATTAGGCTGAAGGGGAAAAATGACTTTTATTTTCGCTAGAAACACGAGAAAACAAACCGACTCGAGAGAAATAACTCATTTTTTGGCTAATAAAGGAAAAAGGGACCAACTCTATTTCTTATTAGTGATTTTCCACCAATGCAAAGGTCATTAGTCTTAACCGAACTTGAGTATATAAAGACTCAAAGAAAGGGTTAAATAAGAACAAACACTATTCAGTTTAAATAATACACTATTTATACTCTTATTTACTTAGTTTTTGACTTGTGAAATAATATATTTCAAGGATTTTTACTTGGTTTATTTACTTTTATAGGTAATAAGTTAAATCAAGCTAATAGAAAGAAGTTTCTACATGGCTGTGTAGAGTCGCACGGGTACTCGTACGGTCATACAAGACTGTGCGAGATGACCAGAAACTTTCATAGACTTGCACGAGCATCGATGCGGTTCACGCGGTGCGTGTAGAATTGCATGGGTACTTGTGCGGATTTGCACGACTGTGCGGTGACGCAGCTTTATTTTTGTTTGGTTGTTACAAGCTACAAAAAGACCAATGTGTCTCCGATTTTGCTAGCTCTGTTATTAGGGATTCTAGGAGACCTCCTAGGGTTCATACATAGCCCAAATTAAACCCTATTAGGGGAGATTAATGTACAATTTGTATAAGATTTTGGATTCAAGCCTTCAATTTCAATTCAAGCATAAGTTTCCTCTTTCTCTCTTCCTCTTTACTTCAAGTTTATTATTTTCATTGTTCAATTTAGTTTAAAGATATGATTTTTATTAGTTTGGATTTTAATTATAGTTAGATTATTATTTGTTTTCATTTTTGAGTTTAATTAATTAATTTATGTTCTTGTTCGCGTTGGTTTGTGTTAGTTTATCAACTTTGTTATTAGATTTATTTTATATTTTAATGTTAATTAGTAGTTAAATTTGGTTACTTTGATTGTGATTAGCCTCTCTAATGGCTAATTAATCTCGTTTAGGCCTTAAGGCACCTAGTTTATGCTTGTTATTTGGGATCGTTGCTCGTGCCCGAGCACGTGTTCGATGAAATGCCTTAACAGGATTTTCATCTTGATTTTTGGGTGATTGGTTTATCCCTGAAAAATGGAGCCAATTTGTTAGCATGAGTATAGAGAATAGAAGGGATTTTGGCATGAAAGTAGCCCAAATCCTTGCTAGGTTTAAGGTTACCATTCTTGTCGTCTAATTGCACTACTATAAGAATGGTCTTTAAAAATGGTTATAAATAACTTTTAATAATGGTTGACCATCGTTGTCTAGTTGTGGGTTATTAAAATTCAGTACCTTTTGACAGTGGTTATATAGCTATTACGAAAGACTCCTTATAACAACAATTCCCCAACAACAATCGTTATCAAAGGTGAGACATATGACCGGTTTTTATATAACTGTTGTTAAAATCCATGACCAAACTAGGTCTAATAACAACAGTTCTCATGGAATCATTGTTAAAGGTACTTATAACAATGGTTGTCTTTTCAACCATTGTCATAGGTAAAGAATAATTATAGCAGTTTTCATTGATATCTGTTGTCAAAACCTGGCCTATAACAACGGTTGTCTCGAGAAGCTGTTGTTATAGGTGAGGACTATGTATAATAGGTCTAACTGGATAGGTCTCATATGACAACGGTTTCTCCGAACAATCGTTGTTGGAAGATTATTGTTTTTACCTTTTCAGCCACCTATATATATATAATAGGTCTAATAACAACGAGTTCTTCTCGAATCGTTGTAAAAGATACTTATGACAATGGTTGTCTTCTAAACCATTGTCATAGGTAGGAATAATTACAACGGTTTTTATTTATATCCGTTGTCAAAACCTGGCCTCTAACAACGGTTGTCTCGGGAACTATTGTTATAGGTTAGGAATATGACAACATATTTATTGATAACCGTTGTCAAAACCCGGTCTATAATAACGTTTGTACAAGAGAATCGTTGTCATAAAGCCTAACTGGATAGGTCTCATATGACAATGGTTTCTCTGCTATGGCGAGGGCAAGAGAGGGAGACCGAGAATGCATTCAAACACATCAAATTCAACTAGATCAACAACACATAAGAATGGGAAGGACCAATAAGGGATTAAAATCTAAATCGGGGAGGTGTTCTCTAAACTCAATAGAACAATAAATACGAGTGCTACTTGGGGAAGTAGAATACCACAACAAAATGAAGCCGCAATTGGAGAGGAACTGGGAGATATAAGCACAAATGGAGGAGTGAATTGAGATTCGCCAACAAGAATAAGCTCTTATGCATCATCGGTGAATCCAAAGGAATGTAATACTCTTCGATTTGTTCGTACTTTGGAAATTAATGGAACCAAATGTACGAAATTAGAACAATCCGACATTGCGGGAGAAGTAGAGTATTGGAGGATAACAACATTATGTTGTGTGCTGGGTTCAAACCTCCCATATGATGTTGTAGATGGATTTGTAAGGAGAACCTGGAATTCATGTGCTATTGATAAGATTGCCAATGTCGGGAAAGGGTTGTTTCTAGCAGATTCTCAAATATACGAGGATAAGGAAGTAGTTTTAAGTAAATGGATCTATTTCATTGATAACAAACCATTTATTATCAAATCATGGAATATGGAACTATCCATTGATGTCAATGCAATCAGATCCCTACCTATTTGGGTCCAATTCCTAGAACTAGACATCAAATACAAGGGGGTTGACAATTTGAGTAAACTTGGGAGTATGGTAGGAATATCAATTAAGACCGACATGCCAACCATGGAGAGAACCATGATGCATTATGCAAGGCTCTTAATAGAAGTGAAATTGGATAAAACATTTCTTGAATCTATTGATTTTGTAAATGAGAATGGGATAGTGGTAAAACAGAAGGTGAAGTTTTAATGGAAGCCGATGAAATGTATGCATTGTTCGTTGTTTAGACATGACATACATGAATGTAAGAAGAACCACGTACCAAAACAGGAATGGAGGGTGGTACAATTAATTGCTCAAACACAAAGGGATAGGCGACAAGAGAAAGAACACAATACTGCAACTAGTACATAAGGCTTTAACAGACCCAAAAAGACGAGTCTCCCAAATAGTTCAAATGGATTCACCTACTAGCTATTTAAATAAGTCCGAGGCACTCGTTAGAGGCAAAAATATTGCATATGATAGCTCAACAAACAAGTGGGGGCCTGCCTCTAGATGGAGAACATTCTATATTGGAATGTTAAAGGCTTAAATAGCCCTAATAAATAGGTAGATGAGAGGAATTAGAAGCAAAAACAAAAAACTAGATTAGTAGCATTCTTGGAGACAAAAATAAAAGGAGAAAATAAAGTGACTCTACATCACATAATGTTTGAGGGTTGGCAATTTCACACTAATGTCCGTAGACACCAAAATAGTGTCATCCTTTTCTCTATTTTTTATTGTTGCCCGATGATGAAATCTCGAGTCCTTTTTGAGGATTTGGATCTCGGATCGTGCTCAATTGGTACGACGGAAGCCGATAAACCACAAAGAATCCCCACCAACACATAAATAGCTTTTTACCTTGGGTCGATCAAAAATCCCTTTTTCTTTCGGACGATCCAAAATCGGGCCAAGCCTCCAGAGACAACAGAGTCTAGTGTCGTGTACTTGGGGAATTCTAGGCTCGAATTCCGCGTTTCACTTCGAGTCCAACCAAACAAGGAGTTAAAGACCTCAATACGACGTTAGATGCTTGCATTTCATGGCACAAGCATCAAAGTCCTATGTTTTGGGTTCAAGACAGTCCACTCGAGACTAGGAGCATGCATCCTGCATTAAAAATGAAATCCGCCAAAAATGGAAATTTTCCATTTTTGTAAAGGTCTTATGGCCGGCGCTTGCAACCCCAAAATATTAAGTGGAACGCTGCGTTTTGCCCGAGACTTCGTTAGAAGCACGTTATGGCACGAAATCCTAGAAAGCCACTTGTTGCCAGTGCCATGAACTAGCTCCTATCCAGTTTTATCCCTTCTTTATCCAGTTTAATCTTCATAATATCCTGCCCGGTTTTTGCTGGTGCTTTTGGACAGGCTGGTCGAGAGCTAACCCTAGGTCATTCCTTGACCTAACCTCTCTCTACAAATAGAGAGCCTTGGCTCTCATTCCCACACGACTTCTCGCCTTAGCATCACACTCGCTGAAACTCGCCTAAGAGCTACTTAATACTCTCTTTGGTATTATGATCTCTTGGTCCCTTTTAGCCTATTTCTTCTCTACTTCCATCATACTCGATACATTCGATCCCTAAACTCCATCAGTTACACATCCGCCTACCTACCTACACAAAAAAGTAACAAAAGCCCCTCTCATTAGCCACCGTCGCATCAAGAGATCCGGATCGGCGAGTGGGACAACCCGAGGGCACAGATCCAGTTTTCACAGCAGTTTATTTTATTTTATGCTTTCTTTTATTGCTTTACGTATTATGGACAAACGATGTATCGCTTTTAATTTCTATCCGCCCGATTTAATCTTTTCGGTTTCGCTTTCCTTTACTTTCGCTTTTATCGCTTTCTTTTATTAATATTCTGGTTGCTTTAATTTTCGCTTAGCATGTTAGTGCTTGCTCACTTTTGTTATTCACTACTCGAACTAGTAATGGCCGTCTTCGTCTTCGGATGGGCGGAACAGAAGGGTTTATCCCTACGTTTCGTACCCGCGCCCCGAATCCGATTCTCGGTTCAAAGACCGATTGAGTCATTTTTAGCCTTTTTCGGTCTTAGTTTTCTCATACTAAGATCGAGAGAAAATCTTTATTTTTGTTTTTGTTAGTTTTTCTTTCCTAAAAACTTACCAACGACTTTCTTTTATTTATTTCTTCTAAATTTGCATCTCGGCTATTTTTTGATCGTAGGATAACAAAACAAGATCTCGATCCGCCAAGCCGGGATAGAGGCCAAGGCTGATTTCCTCGGTTCGTGGCCTTTGCCCGGCGTCGGGCACCATTGGGTGCAGGCTGCCGCTGCACCGAGTGGTCGATAGCGAGCTTTGGTCCAAATTAGTATTTTCACACTAATATGGCCCTAAAGCCTCACGGCAGATTTAGAACCCTAATTTAATTTATCTTTTGGTTAAGAAAAATATCCCGAGACTTCTAAAAATAATTGTTATAATAAAAAGATTATAAAACTACCATTCAAACTTTGCCTAATTCGCTTTAAATCATATTTAATGAAATTCGAAAATCTTAATAAAAGGTTCATCCCCACATTCCAAAATTGACTTTCAATATCATCTTCAAAATCAATCTTTAAAAAAGAGACCCGATACAAGTGGGGAAACACGGCTAGCCTCGGCTGACCGTGGTTCCTAGAATTTCCAGCTGGTACACAAAGACAGGATATTGATAGCATGAAGACCCCTCTACTATGATGTGAAGGTTTTGTGTACAATGGAACATATGATTCATTGTAAAATGATTCAGCTGCAGAAAAAGAAATCCTTCTACAGATTGTGGTTTATGGATATAACAAGGCACATCAAAGGGATACCCTGTGGGAGGGAATTACCAATGCTGCTAATCAAGTACAAGAGGCATGGTGTGTGATGGTAGATTTTAACTTTATGCTACACCTACACCTAGAGGACATAATTGGTAGTAATGAGGTAAGTCATAAAGAGATTGAGGAGTTCTAAAATTGATTATAATTAAATGGCCTAAATATACTTCAAAGTGTAGGTTTTAAATACTCGTAGACAAATAAACATATTTGGTTGAGGATAGATTGGACTTTGGTGAATTTACTATAATATTTCACTTTTAACTTTGTGCAAGCTGAGTACGTCACACAAAGGTTATCGGGTCATACCCCAATGTTAATTACCTTCCCTAATTACCCAAAGACTGCTACAAGCTTTAAGTATTGTGACATGTGGAGTAAGGATCCCTAGTTTCATAACATCGTAAATAATGACATTAAGCATACATCCTAGATGGTGGCACCGAGAAATGTATTGTCTAAGTTGAAGACGCCCTTGAAGAACCTGAATAGGGACAAATTTGTAGATATTCATCATCGGGTAAGACGAGCTAGATTGGAACTTGAGTTGGTATAGAAGCGACTACTGATCGAACCTAAAAATATGCAATTACAGACAAACAAAAAGTGAGAACAGGTAGAAAATACTTACAAATATTATAATCATCTCTTATGAAACAACAAACTAAAATAGGGTGGTCTCAATTTGGAGACCAGTGTAGTAAATTTTTCTATGTAAAAGTGAAACAAAGGAAGATGACAAATTATATATGCACCATCTAAGACAAGGAAGGGAACAAGGTGGAGGGTTTTGGTAAGGTGGCAGGAGTAATACTACAATTTTATCAAAACTTGATAGGCATACAGATCAAAGCAAAGGATATGTGTGGATCCAAGAGCAATGAATCGGGGGCAACACCGACAATGGAGCAATAAATTAAAATATGCAAAGCAATTAGGGATGAGGACATCAAAAGCATGATCCGAGGAATACCAAATGACAAGTCCCTTGCCCCATATGGCTATAGTAGTGGTTTCTTTAAAGCATGCTAGGCTGATGTTGGCCCATTGGTATGTGCGAGCAATACATGAGTTCTTTGCAGATGGGAAGATGTATAAAGCTTAGAATGCCATAAATCTAGTGATTTTACCTAAAGTATAATATCCCCAGATCTGCAGCTGACTTTAGACCTAGTTCCTGTTGTAATGTGATATACAAATATATCTCCAAACTGCTTTGTGATAGGCTAAGAGCAGTACTACCAAACTTGATAAAAGATAGAGAGTTACGATACAGTGTGCTACTCTTTCAAGAAGTAGCAAAGGGATACCAAAAGAGAATAATTCAGCTAGATGCATGTTTAAGATTGACATGAAGAAGGCATATGACTCAATACACTCGGGAGTTTATTCAGGAGATGTTGGAGGGATATAAATTTGCCACTGAATTTGTGAAATGGATCATGACACTGTATATCAACTACCATTTTCAATATTAACCTCAATGGCAGCAATCATGGGCACTTCAAAGGGGGAGAGGGCTCGGATAAAAGACCCACTCTCTCTACTACTTTTTGTACTTATAATGGAATATCTCTCCATACTACTCAACCAAGCGAGATGCACACCCTGAATTGATATTCCACCCGCAGTGGCAAAGATTGAAATTATCACATCTAATGTTTTCGAGATGATCTCATCATATTCTATGCTTGCAAGGAAAAAATAAGTGGATATTGTTATGGAGTCATTTCATAATTCTCTGCTACAACAAGATTGGAGGCTAACCAAAATAAATCTGTGATGATCATAGCAAGTATGGACTACTCAACCAGGCAACAATTATTGGATGGCACTGGCCTTACATAGGGTCACCTCCCTATCAATTACTTAGGGATTCGAACTATAGTAGGAAGATTGTATAGAAATGAATGCAGAATAGTAGTAGACAAAATTATAGTTAGAATATAGACTTGTACCTCAAGGCACTTGTCATACACTGGTAGAGTAACCCTCATCAATTTTATGCTAATGGGGTCTGTATAGCTTTTGGGCATTAATATTCATAATACCCTAAGAAGTGATTAACCAAATCAATGCAATGTGCAAAGATTTTCTATGTAGTGCAGCAGACAAAATTAAAAAGTCCCATATGTAGCTTGGGAGAGCGCTCACAAACCAAAAACATATGGGGGACTTGGAATAGAAAACTTGAAGTTATGGAATGAAGCTTATGTAGCTAAGCTTGAATAGGCAGTAGCTACTAAAAAGATAGAATATGGGTAAAATGGGTCCATCGAAGTATATCAAAGCCAAGGATTGGTGGTCCTATTCCCCCAAGGAGATGTGAGCTGGTATTGGAGGAAAATCTGCTTGACCAAAGAACACTTTAAGTGGGGAGCTGCATATCAAGGAAATGATACTGGCGAAGGGAAATTATGGTAAATCTATGGTAAAGGAGGGATATAAATGGGGATTAAACCTGAATAGTGAGGTAAAATGGGCAAAAGTAGGGTGGGCTAGAATAAACATGCTAAAGCACACAGTCACCAACAGGCTAATGACAAACTACGTGTTAGAGCCAGCATAAGCAAATATATCCCTCAGGTAGATACTAGATGTGGGATATGCAACACCGAGGTAGAGACTATAGAACACGTGTTCGATGATTGCACATTTGCTACTCAACTTAGAGAATCGAGTAGCAGACTAGATTAGAATCCCTAAGACTTGAACTAACCTATGGCACTTGGGTGGAAAAGTTGACCAAATTGAAGGGGTAGTATTGATAGAAACAAATGAAATATATAGGATTTACAACATTAATATATCACATTTGGAGATGCAGAAATGATCAAAGGGACAAACCTAGATAAGGTAGCAGCATTTCACAACATCAAAATCAAGTGAAGTAGAGGATACTTATGAGTGCAATGAGATCTGCAAATTAACTAAAATGTATAGAAGAAGTATACAAGTAAGGAGGAATAGGGTGCATATGTATAGCTAAACATAATCACATCTAGTAAAGCATACATATAAACTATAGACAATGTGCTGATTGGTAATAATGAACACTTAACTTCTTACCTATATATATATATATATATATATATATATATATATATATATATATATATATATATATATATATATATATATATATATATATATACACACACACACACACACTCACAACCTAACCGACTACGAATTGAGCGACTTTTACGGAAGTTCGTACGAAACTTCGTCCACTCGTCTCGGAGCTTATCTAATGTGGCTATTGGATAAAGTGTGGGGGTTTCTTCTCAGGAAAACCACGACCAATAGTGTAAAATAAATATCTTTACGTCAAGTCCAAGTAATGAAAAACACTTCCCGATCACCAAAAATGCAAATGTGGTAAAAATTATAAATAAGGGTGGTTAGAAGTACTGTTCTTGGATTGGACTTGGAATCGTCCAAATCCAAATGCGTCACAGTTTCTTTCATGTATTGTGCAATGCAGATGCGAAAATCCATGTTGCCCGATTGCTTGTGGAACTACAAAGAAAACGCATACATTAGTAGGTACATAATAATTAAGTTAGTTGAGAAAAACTAAAACCTTTGAAGCTAAGCAAGAAAATCTCACCTAACATTAAGAACATATGGTTGTTTACGATCCCTTAAATTTCTCGGCCCTCTTTTGCAATTATAAACTTGGAGAGCACTATATATGGGAACAAAAATAAATTATCATGTATTATGAGAAATATATCCATAAAGGCCTACGATAAAATGAAAGTATATTAAAATGAAAATTGAGGGAAATCACCTCTTGAGAATGCCCATAATTTCTTCTCAAGCACTTACGAGTCTACCCCGAGAATTGAGCCAATACGCCATGTCACGCCTCGGGAAAATGGCAGCAAGCATCAAATGATGATTTCGAGTGACACAAACAACATAAAAAACAAGAACATGTAATTACGAATTTGTAAACCCTAAAATTAGGTTTGACACTTGTCGATTAATGGTGTCAAATAACATGGCTTCTTCGTTTATATCATTAGGTTGGGTATGAAATTAGATTTCTCGTCCAATGTCCAACCTACGAAGTGGATTGCTTCGGGGCAATAAAAATCAACCAATTCGTTGCCCATGCTGCTAGTCAAGTCGTGCAGACCACCTAGTACATTTTAAATTTCATGAAAGTAGTTACAAATAAAAATTAAACGTAAATTCGGTGAACATATAGAAACTCACATAATGCCAGCTATAATAATGACTGAGCCAAGCTCTTTCATGTTTAAGAAATGCGAGACATTGTCGTGGAAAGTAAGAAGTCCTTCTCTCCTTCTCTCGTCGTACCCCAACACTAAAGCTCGTGTTGTGATGTCCAAAACTACTTCGGAATCCATCCAGTGACTAGCTCTTTGAGACCAGACATTCCATGCATGAGTAGGTTGGAGAACTTCAGGTCGGGTAACTAATTACTCTGTCTTCTAATTGCGAATTGACTTCGCGAGGCTTCGACTGCAAGCTGAATTCACAGTCTCGGGAGCCGACATCGCATGCTTTGGACTCGGAGCTAACTTTGCAGTATTCGGACTCGAAGATGAATTTGTAATCGTCTTCGGATGATCAACTCTTTTGAGGCCCCGATTCACATAGGACGATATGAATTATAGTTGACAGGTCATAGTAATAAAATTTTACAACGGTTAATTTGAATTGACTAGTTTTAAATTCAAAATAATACCATCGAGTCATCAAAGATGACCAAACCCTTAGGCCAAGCAACAAAGCCGTTAATCGCTTCTTCAACAACATGTAAATGGGTCGAAGGGATCGGTAATGGACAATCACCTTTCCCTTCCATCGCTTCTTTAACCGTCACCTTAATTTGATCATCCAAGAGCGGTCCTCGGGAGCGAGGGCAACTGGCTGGAAGGGTTTAATAACAACCTTAGCCATGATCCGATCAAGATGAGGGTGATAAGAAGCTAGGATAAAGTGGATTAGTTGCATAAGAATTAGAATAACAATTTCAAATGTGTATGACATGTGTTATTAGAAACAACAAAAACAAATAACATCAACTAACACAACGACCATCTCTTGAGAGAAGAGAAAACATAAACTATGAAGAATTCAGCAGAAAAACGGACAAAGTTTCCCTAAAAAGTCAACAATTTCCCGGGATAACGACCCTCATCCGAAATAGACACATGAATATTATACGCAAAAGTGGGACTAGCCCCTAAGAAAGAGAACTCCCATTCGATGCCGGAACTGGTCACTCAATATCCACACGCTGGAGTTGCACAACAACCCAAAGTACACCACCGATTCAACAAATCATATGCAACAAAAATGAAAGAAAAACATGCATCATATCTCATATCAAACCATACCTCAAGCACATATCAAAACTATATACAACATTGAATCAACAATCACAAGCTGGAGTTCCAAATTAAGTATAACATTGAAAGGAAAACCTACTTGAAAAACATGCATTAGATACAAAATCATACCTTGTCCGTTGATTTGGAAACATCATCATGTGAGATTGTTTTCCTGCTCGTTGGTGTATGTGCAGTGGTTCACCCTTATATAGGGCTTCAAAGTTGGGTAGATGTATGCCATCTTGGAGAAGTACTCCAAGACATTTGTCGTCACCTCGGACGTCACTTAACGTTGAATGTTGGCCACCATTTGGTCTCTCATTTGGGGAAGGAGGGCCTGGACGTCGGCTGAGGTGGAACTACTACACTTCTTTATATTTTGAAAGTGCTTAAGAACATCCATGTAGCCACCAACAGCTCAAACCCAACCGAGATGCTCATCTATTTCGAGCACCAAGGCTAGCTTGTCTTTTCTCCTGGTGTTGTCGACTTCGGAAGTCTACTTTGGTGACAAAGACTTACGTAAAAAGGAAAATAGTTATCATTAGATATTTCGTACTAACCATTAACCGCATGAAAGTAATTAATTATTAATGACACTCATAAGTCGCTAAACAATAGATTCGGTTTCGGTGTGGTGAAGGTGTTATCTTTTCTCTTTCTTCCTTCGACCCATGACTCGTCCTTGTCGATAGTAATTTGCGAAGGGTCTATGGTGGCACCTTCATCGGCTTCATCGCAAAGTTGTTCAAGCTTCCAGTTGAACACTTCTCGTTCGCCAGTGCATATCCCCCATGGGACATGACATAGGGATACACATTAGACTTAACCCTCTTCTGGTTGGCTTCACTTAGGGCTCGTAGAAGTAAAATTTATAGATTACAACAATGCTTCAATAAAAAGTAATAAAACGAACGCTAAATCAATCGTAAACGTTTTAAAAAATAACAATAAATGGAAAAAAACGCAAAATGAATGTTGAATTACCCAAAAGTCTTTAGCATTGACCCGTTCTTTGAACGTCTTCCATTCATCCTCCTTGATGAACTTGTACACCTCTTATGGTTGGCATTTTAATTTGGTAGGCCTTATTTTATACATATACTGTTGGCGCATGTTAGTCTTGACAAATCTCCAGCGTTCCACAGCTCGAGAGAGCGTCTTTGATTTCACCAATGGGAGGAGCTTGTCATCCACTACTAGCCAAAATGTTTTCTGAAACACGAGAACGACATGTATTAGTATTAATATGTCTACACTAATGTAGGAACCAGCGGCCCTCGCCATCGTCTGTAAGGGTGGCGAACCAAACGAACTTCCCCACCAACGTCGGCTCTTTGGTTTTTTAAGATGATTTTTTATAGTAGGGTGTGCCTCTTATTAAGACCGCCGATTTTTTTGACTTTTAAAACGGTTTAAGTGAAATAGTGATTGGGATTTTATTAACCATTTATTTTAAAAATTAATTTTGAAGAAGTCTCTCGATATTATTTCATAGTTTAAGAAAACATAAAAATAAAAATTCATTTTCTGCAACAAGGCTTCCGAGCCAACAACGTAAGATGAACGGGTTTGGACCGAGAGCGAAGCCCGGTTATCGGTCGGTGCCTGCAAGAGCCGGCATTGACTAGTAATCGGCGCTGGCTATAAGGTCAAGATTGAGAAATCAGTCTCAATCCTATAGCCTCATACTGTCGGAAAATAATTTAAACTATTTTATTTTTTAAACTAAAAATGTCAAAAAGCAATTAGGAGAAATAAAAGTTACAGCGGCGGGGAAGGGAGGAATTTAAAAGCGATTACATCTTTGATCCACAATATGGAAAACATTCAAAAGTATAAATAAATAAAAACTACAAGATGAACCGAAAGCCGATCCGGTGCCCTCGGGTAATCCCACTGCTGAGCTTAGATCACAAGCCGAATGTAGTAGCGTAACGAGTAGGGTAGTGATCTCAAAAGGAAGACGAAGAAGGCTATTTTTAGGGTTTAAGGATTTGGGAAATGTGTAACGACATGGCAAAATGAAGAGAGTAAAGAGTTAGACAGAATGATAGAAATATTTTCACCTTAGGGGTATTCGCTAGTCGAAGATTGAATAGGCCTTAGTTAAAAATGTAACGACCAAAGCAAGTTGAACTGAGTCCGCTTTTACGGCGAGGATCACGAGAGTGAATTGGATAAAATCCTGCTGGATCGAAATCTCAAGAGGGAAGGTGAGATATGCGGCGCCGGTTTCAAAACGACATTATACGGAGGTCTTGGGTTCCGTGCCTTGGTTGGGCACTTGGGACAAAATGCTTCTTCATAGCAGATTAAGCCAGGAAACGTTATGTCGGTCTAAAACGGTGTCGTGCGGATGTCTCGGGTTTCGTACCCGGTTAGTCACTGGGAACAAAACGCAAGCATCTTGGCAAATTAAGCCTAAAAACATGGTGCTTGGTCTTGATATTGTCATACGTGACGGTTGAGTTCCGTGTCACATTGGAACGTCGGGAGTAAAACGCTGGATTTAATGCGCGAGTTTGATTAAAACGTGGCACCGGTTTGGGTTTTCGATTGGGATCCCAAACCGGGCTTGGTTTAGACTAAAGAAAATAGGTTTGTGGGTTGGTCCAAGCAAAAGGGCTCATTTTTATAATGCTAATGGGTTTTTGTGGTTTATCGGCTTCCGTTACATCGATCGGACATCGACTATAATCCGAGTTCGTAAACGAGGATTGGGATTTCATCACCTGGACAACAAAATAAATTACGAAATAAAAGAGACTAGGGCGACGCGTTTTTGGTGTCTATAGTTAGCCCCCACTTTGGTCGAGTATGAAAGACAAAGGTCAAAGTAGACACTAAATGGTACTTACCTGTTGCTTCGGATGCTAATTAAATCAATTCGTCTCGAAATTTGTTGTCTTTTGATTTGAACTCTAACAGGGGAGCCTGGACTTGACTAATGAAGTCCGAAGTCCAGGTGGCTAATTCCCGAACTTTGCTAATTAAAGTTACGAAGCGTAAACCGGGGTGCTTAAATTTTTCCACATGCTTAGTCCGAAGCTTGGCGATGAGCTTAAACTTGACTTGGGTAGTAAAGTCCGAAGTCCAGTGGGGTGCTTGAACTTGACCAGTTCTTGGATCCGAAGTTCGACGAGGTATCTTGAGCTTGGCTTGATCGGTGTCGTGAATCTCGAATAAGAGGCCTAAACTTTGACCATTCTTAGTCCGAAGCTTTCCTAAAACTTTCTACACTAATAGTTTTGTTAGCTTATAATTGAATGTAGATAGATTCAAGTGTTACTCGAAGATGACTTGTAAACGGATCAAGTTTTGAAACATGCTTCCTTAACTTGGCTATGGCGAAGTCCTCGAAGTCTTAGTGTGGTGTCCGAACCTTGACCACTATTACGCTTGAAGCTCGACGTGGGTTATCCGAACCTTGAACACCTGTTGGGTTTGAGACTCGATTGGGGTGTCCGAACCTTGACCACTCGTTGGGTTTGAGACTCGACTAGTTTGAACCTTGACCGTTGTTAGACCCGAAGCTCGACGGGGTTGTCCGAACCTTGACCGTTGTTGGGCCTAAAGCTCGACTTCTATCCACTTTCATCGTAAGAGGGACAAATGAACTTGACTTGTTTTGAAAATCGTTACTTCTATGAGGTTATGTGCCTCATTCTAATTTTGAGTCTTTAGTCCATGCTGCTAATTGGTCTTTTGTTTGTATGGTAGAAGATTGGTGCCTCTTCTTGAATATTCTTTTAGTTGTTCTATGATCCTTTTAATTGTGAGCCCCCATGTTTTCCCGGGTGCTCGGATATAACTCATTCTCAAATGCTAGAGAGTCGACTAGCTTTTGAAGACTCGGACTTTTACATACCTGTTTCGAGTTCCATCAAGGAATCGGTATAAGACTTCATCTCTTATATGGTTTTGACTTCAAGACATTCCATGCATCTTAGAAACTTTTCCGAGTGATACAACATTTCTTCCGAGTGTTATAGAATCTAGTATGGGGCTTTCGCCGACTCGATCGACTCGGAAAACATAATTCTATATGCTACTTCTCACTCGGTTCCGAGTCACCCAACACTCAGATATATTGCATGATTCAAACACTATCTTTTCCGCGCTCAAACTCGAGTCCGACTTCATGATTCGGGAATTACATTGTTCCAAGTCGGCATATTTAGTTTGAATTTTGTTTAGTCTAGATCAAGTCTGTTTACTCTAATATTCTTTATCCGACTTGATTGCCTTCTAGACCGACTAAGATGGAATTTGAGTTTCATGGATATTAGACTCAAAAATTCCTTTTCTTTTCGACTCGGATAATTAGTCACTTAATTATTTTAATTATAATATTATCTCGTGTCTAATCTTGGACCAAAGTATTTTATACTTTGAGAACCAAATTGATTTGCTTTTGTAGGTTATTCAAACGAGGCTATCCTAAATTTGAATTATAAAAGTAATCGGCTTCAAAACGTCAAATCACCAACAGACAAGGCTTTTTTCACCTCGACCTAGCCCCGGACATCGTGTCGTGGTTGTCTGCTTTCCAAAGCTGGAAATCTGCAACACCAAGCTCAACGATGGTTTCCACCTTATTTTTCAAGACACCACCAGTGGTTTTGGGACTTCTAAAGGAGTCAAGAACCGTTGCTCAACGTACATATCTCAACGGATATTTTCCGAGTGACGCAGAAAATCCTTTACAACGGTTACAAAGGACTTCCGATCGGAAGATGGACACAACGGCTAAGCCGCTTGGTCATCTATAAATAGAAGCCAATTTTCAAGACTTGAAGATTGCCAAATCTATTGTTAATATACATACTTGATCAAAAGTCATTGTATTCATTCTCAATCTTCTACTTACAACTCCAATTCCGTATTTCATAATATTGTGAGTTGTAAGGTCTTGTACTCGATTACAAACACTTTCTTTCTTACTCTCTAAGTAAGGTCCCTTAACCGAGCCGTAAGGGTTAACTCAGCTCGGTTGTCCCTAACTATAAGGTTGATCTCGGTTAAGAAGTACTAGATCAAATAAGGGAATTTCGAGTCTATGAAAATCTTGTAAGAAGTTGTTTAAGGGAGAAACTTAGGTCAAGTCGGTCTACTGTATTTTGTGGACTCAAAATAGTGGATTTGACTTCGTGCTTGGATTAGCACGATCCGTGGTTTTCTCGCCCCGGGAGGGTTTCCATGTACTTTATAAGTTATTAATTTTCTGAGTGCATTCTAGACTCGAGACGGGTTTAAAGTTTTTGTTTAATCTATTTCTTCACTCTTAACCGATTTACGAGTTAGTGCTTTTCTAAGCTCATCTCGACTCTCGTTCACATCGGATTCATATCTATTTTAAATTTCAAGCAAATTTCATCATCACCCTATTCACTCCCCCTCTAGGATGACTTAGCCTCTCCTTGAGCAAACCTTCAATTGGTATCGAGCCTAGCCTTTCAGAAAAGGATCTAACCATCCAAAGGTTAAAGATCAAATGGCTCGGAACAATGGAGAGTTCGATGAAGGAAGGTCTTCCAGCAGACCACCAAAGTTCAAAGGATCTAACTTTGTGCATCTGGAAGAAACTCGTGGAATGTTTCCTGCTGGATCATGATGAAGATGTCCGGAACATCATACAAGAAGGAAACTACCTTCCCATGAAGACAGTAGAAATAAGACTCATACCCAAGATCAAGGCATAGTACACCACCGAGGAAGCAGAGAAGTTCGAAAGAACTTCCAGGCAATGAACATTCCGATGTGCGCCATCGGCTCGAAGAATACAACCGAGTGTCCGCTCGTGACACGACCAAAGAAGTGTGGGACACACTGGTCAACACTTATGAAGGTACAAGCCAGGTCAAACAAGCGAAGATAAGCCAATATCTTCATAAATATGAGTTGTTCAAGATGGAGCCGGAAGAAAACATCACTCGGATGTTCATTCGATTTACAAAGATTACCAACAATCTCAAATCTCTGGGTAAAAAGATCTCCCACGAGGAAATGTGCAAAAAGATACTCGAAGCCTACCCAAGAAAAGATGGGGTCCTAAGGTGACAGCTATCGAAGAGGCTCGGAACTTGTCTCTACTGAAGCCGGACGAACTCATTGGGAATCTTCTCACCCATGAGATCCACCTAGAAAAGGAGGATGCAGAGGTCGGCACCAAAAAGAACATTGTGTTGAAAGCCTCGAAACCGGAGAAGCAAATTTGAGTTCTTCGACTTAGAACAGGATCCCATGGCACTTATTGCTAGAGGCTTCAAGAGAATGATGAAGCACAAGAGATGGGATAAGAAGCCAAAAGAAGAGTTTTATAAGAAAGACAAGAAGGATAGAAAAGGTAAATACTCTTCCCCTTCAAAGTTATCTTTGACTAAGAACTCGGGTATTTTGAATGTGGCAGCAAGGAACACATAGTCAAGGACTGCCCCAAGAGAAAAAGCGACGAAGGAAGAAAAAGGCTATGATGACCACATGGAGTGACGAGGACTCATCGGAAGATGACGAGGACTTAGATAACTCAAAGTGTCCGATGGCACTTTCGACTCGAAGCGGAAAGCAGTCGGACTCGGATCAATCGGACAATGAGGAAGCAAATCCTCAAGAGGTGATCGAATACTTTCTCAAATTCTCCAAAGCCGATTTAGCCAAGTATATTTTCACTTTGGAAGAAAAGTCCAATTCGATTCTTCTTACTTTAAAGAACAACTTGAGTCAATTTCCTCCGAGAGCATTTCTTTAAAAGATGAGTTGGAAAAATTGAAACTCACACTTAGAGAACTCAAGACTAGTGCTCAAATCAATGAGGCCGAGTCCGAGTCACTCGGAAGAGAAAATGAGCAGCTAAAGCAAAAGCTCAATGAGTCTCAAGATCTTGTTTTAAAGTTTACTCAAGGTCAGAAAAACCTTGACATGCTCTTGGGATCTCAATGTGTCTCCTTCGAAAAGAAGGTCTTGGTTTTAACAAAGAGGAGGAATCCAATTCCTACTTAGAGCTTTTCAAAAGGATTCAAGAATTGTAAACTTCAGGAAAGCTGAGCATGGTCCCATTCATAAAAATGAAAGAAGGATTGAGCCCAAACCAATTTTTAGGAGAAAACCATCTCCACCGTTTTCCAAAAGAAAATCCTTTCAAAAGAAAGAGACACGGACTCGGTTCTCTAAACGGAAGACTCGAATCGGACTAAACCCAAAGTCATTCAAATCTAGGTTCCGAAAAACCTTCTTCCTAAAAAATGACCACGAGTAAAGAGTGTTACTTGGGTTCGTTAGAGGAAGTGAGAAGGGTTAGTTTGTTTACGTTTTACAGTGCTACTCGAAAAAGATCAAAAGTGCATTGGTACCTTTACAGTGGATGCTCACGACATATGTCGGGAGACTCGGGACTCTTTTCTTAGTTAGAAGAGTATAAAGGAGGAAAAGTCACTTTTGGAGATGACGGCAAGGCAAGATAATTGGGATAGGCAAGATTGGAAAGGGAAGCAATCTGGTCAGCCCAGTTTACCTTGTTAAAGGATTAAAGTACAACCTGCTTAGCATCTCTCAATTATGTGATAAAGGTCAAGAGGTAAGATTCACTCAAACCAACTGTTAAATTTCGATGACACTACCAAGGAGATCAAACTCTCGGGTAAGAGATCGGGTAACACTTATATTATTCCTCTTTTTGACCCGAGTCGAATTTATCTTGTTTAAAAGCATCACTTCATGATGACTCATGGAAATAGCATCGTAGATTAGGCCATGTTAGCATGCATACTACTAAGAAATTGGCATCTCATGGTTTAGTCGGAGGATTCCCCAATTGTGCTTTCAAGAAAGACAAAGTTTGTGAAGCTTGCACAAGAGGGAAACAAGTCGGATCATTATTCAAATCCTCGAAGACAATTTCCACATCCAAGGTGCTTGCACAAGAAACCCAATATTTCCTATTTCAAACCCTTTGGATGTAAATGTTTTGTTCACAACAATGGTAAGGATCACCTGACCAAGTTTGATGCTCGGTCGAGATGAAGGTATTTTTCCGGGTTATTCCTCTCATAGTAAAGCTTATCGCATTTTTAATAAGAGAACTAACAAAGTGGAAGAAAGTATCCACGTTGTGTTTGATGAGCTTGAACAGGAAAAGCCAAGTGAATCATCATTCTCGAATCTGAAGCTCGGTAGAGATGATGACCTTGACAAAAGTGAGCCTATCGAGAATCAAACCCAACCAACTCGGAATGAAGTGACTCGGAATAAAACAACTCAAGAACCCGCTCGGAATGATGAAGGACAAACCGATGAATAAGCTCACTCGGAACAAACTTCGAAGATCAACCAATTCAGTCTATAGATCCGGTGAATCGGAGAACAGGTAGAGCATTCAAATATGCTTCTAGCCATCCACTAGAAAACATATTATCCGATATCAACGAGTGGGGTAAGAACTCGTTCCTCTCTTCGGAATCTATGTGCATTCACTGCATTCATTTCATTAACTCGAACCTAAAAATGTACTAGAGGCCCTAAATGAACCTGAATGGGTAGAGGCCATGCAAGAGGAACTCAATCAATTCGAAAGAAACCAAGTATGGACTCGACCAAACGACCTTCCGACCACCCAGTCATAGGAACCAAATGGGTTTTCAAGAACAAACTGGATGAAGGTGGGTTGGTAGTCAGAAATAAGGCTAGACTTGTGGCTCAAGGTTACAATCGGGAAGAAGGGATTGATTGTGGGAAACCTTTGCACTGTTGCTGGAATCGAAGCCATTAGAATCCTGTTAGCATTTGCATCTAGCATGAATATCAAATTATATCAAATGGATGTTAAGTGTACTTTTCTCAATGGTTTTATCGAAGAGGAAGTCTATGTTGAGTAGCCCCTGGATTTGAAAACTCGGAATTTCCAAATCATGTTTTCAAACTTCAAAAGGCTCTTATGGTCTTAAACAAGCTCCTAGAGCTTGGTATGAAGGACTCGAGCAATTTCTTGGTTCAAAATGATTTTAGAAGAGGTCGGATCGACAAGACTCTCTTTATAAAAACCAAGGGGAAAGATTTCCTTATTGCTCGGATATACGTTGATGACATAATATTTGGAGCTACTAATGAAATTCCGTGTCGAGATTTTTCCGAGTTAATGAGACAGGAAGTTCAAATGAGTATGATGGGAGAACTCAATTTCTTCCTTGGTCTACAAATCAAGCAAGACAAAAATGGAATCTATGTCCATCAATCAAAGTACACCAAGGAGCTGCTGAAAAAGTATAAACTTCAAGATGCGAACCATGCAGCAACATCTATGAGTAGTAGCTTGAAACCGGACTCGGACGAAAAAGGTAAAGAAATAGATCGAAACTCTATCTAGGTATGATTGGATCTTTGCTACATCTTACTTCCGAGTAGACCGGATATAATGTTTAGTGTCCTGTCTATGCGCAAGATTCCAAGCTAATCCAAAAGAATCACATCTCACTACGGTGAAGAGAATATTCGGATATCTTGCATGGACTCGGAATTTAGGTCTATGGTACTCCAGAGACTCAGAACTTACTCTCACCTGGATACTCGGATGCTGATTACATCTGGATACAAAGTTGATAGAAAGAGCACTTCAGGGCGTGCTAATTTCGGGTCAATCCTTAATATCTTGGCACTCAAAGAAGCAAAATTCGGTAGCTCTATCAACTGCCGAAGCTGAGTATATTGCAAGCTGGAGCATGTTGTGCTCGGATCTTATGCATAAAACAACACTTCAAAGATCCGGGACTCTCTTTCAAATTAGTTCCAATCAAGTGTGATAATCGAGTGCAATCAGCATCACCAAAAATCCAATTCAGCACTCAAAGACGAAACATATTGAGGTCGGGTATCATTTCTTAAGAGACCATTCTGAGAAAGGTGATATTAAACTCGAATTCATTCCTACAAATCTTCAATTAGCTGATATCTTTACTAAACCACTTAGTGAGGATCAGCTTTTCTTCATTAAGAATGAGCTTGGTATGTTATGCATAATTATGTGCTTTCTATGTGAAAACCTCTTTGCATGATTGTGTGTTCTATGTTTACAATTCATTAATAACCATTAGTTCAGTTGACTTAGTGATACTGAGCTGATAGTTATTATTTATTTCTAGTTTCGAGCCACTTAGAAACCGAGCTGAGTCGGACTCGGACTTTGAGAAAAATGGACATCAAACTTCGAAATCATCTCTAGATAAGTGGAGAATTTCGAATTTATTTTCAAAATTATTTTTTTCTCGACGCGCCCTGTTCGGACAACTAGCCGTTGAGAGACAAACTGCTGGAATTCTAACCGTTGAGGAGAGAACCGTCACACCGGTCGAAGTGACTGCTGAAAGAGCTGAGTTAGAACGGATATTGAAGGTCATTTATTTTCTTATAAATAGCGCCTATTCTCCTTCATTTCTTTACTTTACTCCTCGCGAACTATCTCTCTCTCTCTCTCTCTCTCTCTCAATCAAATTTCTCGTGAACAAGTGCTCTGTGATCAAAGTGACACCCGGTGCTCTCAAGCTTCGTGAATATCATCTCAAGTAAGCTCCATCGCTCTCAAACTCATTTCTCTTCTACCTTTTTCTTTTATCCTTCACTCTCTTTGAGTCTTCTTCTCTTCTACTCTCTCTCAAGTTTATCCTCTCTCTTTTCTCACCAAAATGCCGAAAAGAGGTTCTCACTCCGACTTTCTTGGTTCCGCCACTAAGAAACCTCGCACCAAGAGCTAAGAAGGCCCCTCAAATTCTAAACCCCTTGTCACCCAGAGACCTTGCGCTAGATGATAAATTCTTTCCAACCACCAAATTTTCGTGGTTGCCTCACATACAATCGACCGGGGTTTATAACTTTCTTTGCTTCAGCGAGTTCATCTATCTCGAACTCGTTTCGAGTTTTACACTCATCTTTCCAGCTCCGAAGGTATTCTCACCTCCGGGGTTCAAAACATAACTGTTCGCATCAATACTTCCCTCCTCCATCGTCTATTCAAGGTCTCTTCCCTCTTCTTGAACAGCAACCCTATTCCTTTCGGTGAGGTCGCTGACAACTTCTTTGAAAAGTATGCAAAAGAGTTCCCCGGGTCACGCAAAAATTTTTCGTGACTCGGCTAAAGTCGAAGCACGTCTTCGTGTTTCTTGCTGATGAGAACTTTTTCTCACAACACTCTAGCAAGAAGAACCCCAACTCCAAGCACCTCAAAGCACTTCTTGACATTCTAGAGGGCTACGAAGTAGACCTCTTTCCTGCTATTATTGAGCAAATGGCAGCTGTGCCAACTCAAACTCGGACCAAGAAGAACACCCCTCTTCCCTTCGGTGCTCTTCTTACCCTTATATTCAAATAATTCAAGGTTTCTCTTCCCTCGGATCTCGACCGCAGCTTCGAGGCTGCCATTGTAGTCGGCAAAAGGAACTTCGGGGTACGGATATCGGAAACCGAACCCGGTGTCCGGGTTCACGGCTCGAAGCTAAGGCCACCTTCTCCACCTCGGACTCGAAAGATGCCCCTCTTTTGCTTCCTGCTCCACCTGGTGGTGCTTCCACCTCAGTGCTTCTAAAACACTCTCTTCCGTTTTGTCCACGACTTTCATGGACAAAATCTCTTTTGTGGCCTTGGAACTCAAGGACCTCCTTCGGTCATTCAAGACTGTCTTTCGGTCTATGACCATCAACCGAAAACCGCCCAATCTCAACTCCGAGAGCAACAGGACGTGCTCCTCAAGATGAAGGCTCGGTGAAGGAGCAGAGGGAGCCGATCGAGCTTCTTCAGGAGAGACGATCCAAAGCAGCTCAGGATCAAGAAGACTCGGACACTTCGAGGAATCCTCGAGCCCTGCCAAGTCCTCCTCGGACAGAGGAGAGGGTGAAGAAGAAGATCGAGAAAAGCGTAAGAGCCTGCGGCTGATGTAGCTCTTTACGAGCCTGGTGAGCCAAAAGGCCGGGAAGACCAAGAAGGACAAGGAGCAACAGCTGAGGGTCCAAGTGCTCCTAAAGCACAACCGGAAGTGATCGGCTCGGATAGTAGTCCGTGTGGGTCGGAAGACCTTGCCGAACAAGGACGAGTCAGCAGCCGGTCAACTCGAGCACACCCTCTAGTCGTTCGGGACGAGCCTCCGGATGAACTAGTTCTGGGCCAGCCACTCAAAACCGAGCCTTTGTCGGAGATCCTCGTACTTCCTCCGCCGCGCTCAAGCACATCGTCAAGATCTTATCAGCGTCGGCTCTCCACTCGTCCTTCCTCCTCAACTCAAACAAACCCATCCCCTCCTTAATTTCTTAGTCTTTTATTTACGAGTGTTTTATTTTATTTTATTTGTCCGGACATCATGTACTTCTTGTTGTATTCTTCCCATATTTTTTTAAAATGTTTTTCTTTGAAAGGCAAGGGGAGAATAGATAGAAAATTAGATTAGATGTCTTGTTTAGGGGGTCTCTCTCACCCTTTGTAAATATTTTATGTGAAGTCAATGAGAATGCATTTCGTTCCAATGTTTGAGTTCGTTGCTTAATGCAAGTATTTCGAGTTTCCATCCAATATGTTTTCTTGCTCAAGCATTGTCATTAAAATCAATGCATTTCATTAATAATTTCGTGTATCTGGACTTATGTCTTCTCTTGCTCTGTGAACTATGAAATCTTAAGTTTCTTTTCCGAGCAAGTTTACAAATTCAAACTTTTATCACTAACAAAGTTTCTGTCTAAGTATGGAATGTCTTTCATCAAAAAGGGGAGATTGAAGACTCGGACTTTTACTTACTCGTTTCGAGTTCCATCAAGGAATCAGGTATAAGACTTCATCTCTTATATGGTTTTGACTTCAAGACATTCCATGCATCTTAGAAACTTTTCTGAGTGATATAACATTTCTTCCGAGTGTTATAGAATCTAGTATGGGGCTTTCGCCGACTCGATCGACTCGTAAAGCATAATTCTATATGCTACTTCTCACTCGGTTCCGAGTCACCCAACACTCGGATATATCGCATGATTCAAACACTATCTTTTCCGCACTCAAACTCGAGTCCGACTTCATGATTCAGGAATTACATTGTTCCAAGTCGAGCATATTTAGTTTGAATTTTGTTTAGTCTAGATCTAGTCTGTTTCCTCCGATATTCTTTATCTCGACTTGATTGCCTTCTAGACCGACTAAGATGGAATTTGAGTTTCATGGATATTAGACTCGGAAAATTCCTTTTCTTTTCTAACTCAGTATAATTAGTCACTTAATTATTTTAATTATAATATTATCTCGTGTCTAATCTTGGACCAAAGTATTTTATACTTTGAGAACCAAATTGATTTGCTTTTGTAGGTTATTCAAACGAGGCAATCCTAAATTTGAATTATAAAAGTAACCGGCTTCAAAACATCAAATCACCAACAGACAAGGCTTTTTCCACCTCGACCTAGCCCCGAACACTCTGTGTTAGGATTGTCTGTTTCCAAAGCTGGAAGTCCGTAACACCAAGCTCAACGATGGTTTCCACCTTA
Source organism: Talinum fruticosum (assembly GCA_021018815.1). Classification (NCBI taxonomy): domain Eukaryota; kingdom Viridiplantae; phylum Streptophyta; class Magnoliopsida; order Caryophyllales; family Talinaceae; genus Talinum; species Talinum fruticosum. The sequence continues at coordinate 7,834,107 of JAITYX010000003.1, read as the reverse complement.
TTTTTCAAGACACCACCGAGTGGTTTTGGGACTTCCAAAGGAGTCAAGAACCGTTGCTCAACGTTCATATCTCAACGGATATTTTCTCGAGTGACGCAGCAAATCCTTTACAACGGTCACAAAGGACTTCCAGTCAGAAGATGGACACAACGGCTAAGCTGCTTGGTCATCTATAAATAGAAGCCAATTTTCAAGACTTGAAGATAGCCGAATCTATTGTTAATATACATACTTGATCAAAAGTCATTGTATTCATTCTCAATCTTCTACTTACAACTCCAATTACGTATTTTATAATATTGTGAGTTGTAAGGTCTTGTACTCGATTACAAACACTTTCTTTCTTTGTCGGTGAAGCTCTTTTTATCTCCTTGCTTCATCAACTCAAGGCCTCGAAGAGTGAATAGTAGATTAGTATTATAAGAGTATTGATGTAAGAAATCTCAATAAAGATCTTGTCTGTTTGTGACCTTGTGTGGGTCGATAGCATTGTACCACTTCATTACATCTTTGTCACATGTTCATGGGAAGATGACAAGGTATGTGTCCTCGATGCTTGTGGACACCTAACAAGTGTCATCCTTTTCTCTGTTTTTTTTTTTATTGGTCCACTATGTTTGGTATGTGTCCCTCGATGCTCGTGAAATCCCAAGTCTCGTTTGACGATTTGGATCTCGGACTATGTTTGGTTGTTTCGACGGAACCACAATAAACCATAAAGAACCACATTCATAGCCTTTTGCCTTGGGTCGATCCAAAAACCCTCTTTCTTTCGGACGATCCAAGAACCGGGCCAAGTCTTTAGAGACAACGGAGCCTAGTGCCGCGTCTTGGGAAATTCCAAGCACGAGATACGCATTTCACTTCGATCCAACCACACAAGGAGTTGAAGACCTCAAGACTATGTTAGACGCTGCATTTCATGATCACAATCATCAAAGTGTTGCGCTTTAGCTCCAAGACAGTCCACCCGAGACTACGAGCACGCATCAAAAATGAATCCCGCCAAAAATAGAAACCTGCCAAAATGGAAACCTACCAAAAATGGAAACTTTCCATTTTTGGAAAGCTGCTATGGCCAGCGCACTGCTACCCCAAAAGATTAAGTGGAGCAGCTGCGTTTTGCCCGGAGACTCAGTTGGAAGCACGCTAGGGCACGAAACCATAGAAAAGCCTCTTGTGGCCAATGTCGTGAACCGGACCTTATCCGATTTTATCCCTTCTTTATCCAGGGCTCTATCCGATTCAATCTCAAGATATTCCTTCCCGGTTTTGTACCTTATTACGGACGGCTAGCCGAGCTAACCCTAGGTCACTTCCTTGACCTAACCTCTCCCTATAAATAGAGAGCCTTGGTTCTCATTCCCATACGACTTCCTGCCGTAGCACCACACTCGTTGAAACTCGTCTAAGAGCTACTGAATACTCTCATCCGTATACCGATCTCTTGGTCCCTTTTCAGCCTATTCCTTCTTGACTTCCATCATACTCGATACATCCGATCCTTAAATTCCATCGGTTACACATCTACCTACCCACCTACACTGAAAACTCACAAAAAGCCCCTCACATTTTCCACCATCGCATCAAGAGGTTCGGATCCAAGATCTAGATCGGCAGGTAGGATAACCCGAGGGCACAAATCCAGTTTTCTCAACGGTTAATTTTATTTTATGCTTTATTTGTTACTTTTCGTATTCCGGACAAATGATGTATCGCTTTTAATTCCTCCCCGCCCGATGTAATCTTTTAGTGTTCCGCTTTCTTTTCTTTCCCGCTTTACCTTTTCTTTTCGTTTTCGTTCTGCTTTTCTTTTTGCTTTTCCACTTTCTTTATTTCTACCTTTATCGCTTTCCTTAATTATTTTTTGGTTGCTTTAATTCTTTATCGCATGTTGTGGCTTACTTGCTTGTTTTATATCATTTTAATTCACTACTTGAACTAGTAATGGTTGTCTTCGGACGGACGAAATAGAAGAGTTTATCCCTACGTTTCGTACCCTTGCCCCCGAATCCGATTCTTGGTTCAAAGACCGATTGAGTCATTTTTAGCCTTTTTGAGTCTTAGTTTTCCTATACTAAGATCGAGATAGTAGACTTTATTTTTGTTTTTGTTAGTTTTTCTTTTCTAAAAGCTGACTGGCGACTCCCGTTTATTTATTTCTTCTAAATTTTCATCTCGGTTATTTTTAAGCGAAGGATAAGAAAACAGGATCTTGATCCGCTAAGCCAGGGCGGAGGTCGAGGCTAATCTCCTCGGTCGTGGCCTCGGCCGGCATCGGCCACCACTAGGTGCCGGCCGCCTCTCGCACCGAGTGGTCGGTAGGCGGGGCTTTGGTCCATATTGGCATTTTCACACTGATTTGGCCCTAAAGCCTCACGGTAGATTTAGAAACCCTAATTTTTATTTTTAGGTTAAGAAATGATATCCCGGGACTTCTCAAAATAATTACTAAAATAAAAAGGTTAATAAAACCGCCATTCAACTTTACTTAATTTTCTTTAAATCAAATTTAATAAAATTTGGAAATCTTAATAAAAAGGTTCTTCTCCACATTCCAAAATCGACTTTCAAAACCATCCTCAAAATCAATCTTTAAAAAGAGAACCGACACAAATGGGGAATCTCGGTGGGCCCTGGCTGATCGTGGTTCCTACGAGTGGCAACTCCACTGGGATAAATAATTTATTAAGAGGGCAAAACTTGAAAATTTGAGTAGTGTGTTTTTATGATGTGCTTGCATTAGGCATCCCGCATTTAGCAACCTTTGAATTAGTTTAAATATTGTTTTGGACCGAGTAGGATAACTTTATTGTACCCCCTGTTTACCCTTTTTGGAGAGAGGCTCCCACTAGTTCCTTTAGGCGGGACCAACTAGACCTCATTGCCCGAGGAAACAGTACCTCCTCCCTCGTAGAACGCACTCTTGGGCTAAACCTTTTGGGTCACCGAGAGACACCGAGAATTCCGATTGGTATCCTTATCCGTGCAACCCATGGGGGAACAAATTCATTATTTATGTACATTAGCTAAACAAAAATCATCCCTCTTAAGGTGAGTTCATTTTTGCATTAGCCAAAATAAATTTCATCTCAAATAGGTGAGTCCATATTCACATTTCATTTTGCATTAGCCCAATTCAAATATCATCTCGGAATAGGTGAGTCAAATCTTGCATTTCATTTTGCATTAGCGAATTCAAATTTCATCCCAAAATAGGTGATTCCAATCTTGCATGTCATCTTACATTTAGCCAAAGTCAAATTCATCACAACTAAGGTGAGTCCATTTAATTTTTGCATTAGCCAAATTAAAATTAGGTAATTTTGTTTGGCATTTTCATTTCTCATTTAGCTAATACAAATTCATCTTCCATTATGAGTAATCGTCTACGCATTTCGGTTGTGCACTTGCCAAATCATAGAATAATCCTAGATTAAGTCATGCACATCATTACATACATTCCATTCCATTTGTTTTGCATTCCTTTATGTGCATCCAAATAAAAGAGCATATTATTTTCTTTTCTCCTAGGATCGGTCTTCCTCAAGTCAAGCACTTAAGCCCATTCTCACCTAGAAATTCTTCCACAAGCCAATCCCGAGCATACTCTTACGGGATACAGGATAGGAAATCCTATACAAGTCGGGAATCCTGGCACGAAGCGTCTAGGAAGTAAGAAATCTACTTCAACACCGACATGATCAACACCAATACGTCCCACATTAGCACTACCACACTAGTACGTCCCTCTTTACTTGTGACACCGAGTGCACCGCCTAAGGTCTAAACACAATCCTCCTCCAAAAATAGCCAACCAGCCGGAACAAACTTCCATCATGACCTTATTCAAAGAGTCCGTTTGCAAAACTAGAGGCTAAGCTTGATAGTCGGGATAAGAAGATCGAGTCGATATCTGAATCCCTTAGTCTCATACGCAAAGAACTAGCGAGGAAATCAAAGTTCAAAGGGAAAGAAAAAGAAGGAGAAGGATCTCGCCCGAACCTCAACCCTAGCCTCAATCCGATCGAAGAATGTATCGGATAGAGAAGATGCTATGGGAGTCCTCGATGTTCAATCACCACTATCCGGCCTAGGAATTCACTTCAATCCCTAAAGGGAAGCTACCCCTAAGTTTACCATGCCTAACATCAAGTTTCATGGAACTGAAAACCCTCCCATCACGTGAGAAACTTTGTAGGGGAATGACTTTGGAGAATGTACCGGAAGACACTTACCATATCATCTTCCCATAGACGTTTGAAATGGATGTCATGAAGTGGTACAATGTTGTTGACCCACACAAGGTCACAAGCTGGAAAGATCTTTGCAGGGAGTTCATACATCAATACTCCTGAAATACTGATCTAAGAGTCACACTTCGGGATCTAGAATTGATCAAGCAAGGAGACGATGAAGGCTTCACCGACTTCCTTACTCGCTAGAGGGCGACAAGCTGTCCACATGACTAGTCGACCGTGCGAGAAGGATCGAGGTTAGAATCATCATCAAGAACCTCCAACCTGCCTATCATCGGCACCTAAAGTTCTTGCCTATCATGAACTTCAAACCATTCGGAGATGCTTGGCATGCTCGTAGAAGAAGAACAAGCTTCATCCGACTAGAGGTCATCCAATAAGCCCACTACTCATCAAGAATACCAATAAAGAGCACTTTTCCCTTTCATATTTGTTCTTTGTCCATTTCCCTTTTCTATATCCATCATATGTCTATTTCCTTTTCCTATTTTCCAATAAAAAAACAACCCAAATTACCTTCCTTTTGGAACTATGAAGCCCTCATTTCCACTATAGCGAATACGTAGGAAGCCCATGAGGTTCGGCCCCAAACCTAATCTTGATCCCAATTTCCATTTCCAATTTTCCAAATCAAAGCCACTTTGCCCTATCCAAAGGAGTAGAAACCTATCGGGAAAAGGCACCGAATCATCAAGAAGCATGTCGGTCCGATTCAGCAACAAACCGTCGGGTTCAAGGTCCGTCGGCAGCAATAAATTGCTAGTTCGACCAGCTTACTTTTCCTTAGGCTCTAATTTAGGGTGTGGGGGCTAAAGTGTAGTTTTTATCTTTGTCTTTTTGAATTTTTTGCATCATCTTAGTAAACGGATGCATTTGTTCCTAGAATAGAGTCTTGCATTCATCTCCTTTGCATGAGTCAAACTCCTAAAAATACAAAAATTAATAACAAAGCACCCTACAAGGAATTATTCAATCAAGCTGCATCAAGCATCCAGTTAGCATCGAGGAGGTCACCAGCACCGTCACCTTCAAAGAGGATCTTTCATGCCATCAACTAATCAAAGCTAGTCTCCAACATTCAAGAAAAGCTAGACACAAGCACCTAGGAAGAACGTGGGGGCTCAAGATCAAAAGGGTTATACAACCACAACAACTCCAAGAACATTCGGGAGGAGACACCAATCGTCTACCTTGTAAAGGAGCTATTAGCACACAAACCAAAAGCTCAAATTTCGAATGAAGCACATCACCTCATGGAACATCATATTTTCAAGCAAGCGGACTTCAAGTCATCCAACGACCAAGTCTAGGCAAGAATTTTTACATAAAGATAAGCGGTCGTCCCTATTCCGATGAAAGTGGATAGAAGTTTAATCTTAGGCCCAACAACGGTCAAGGTTCATACACAACTCAATCGAGCTTCGGGCCCAGCAGCGGTCAAGGTTCGGAACTTCGGTCGAGCTTCGAGTCCAGTAGCGATCAAGGTTTGTACACAACTTAGTCAAGCTTCGGGCCTAGCAGAGGTCAAGATTCGGACACATCCTAGTCTAGCTTTAGGCCCAAACAGGTGGTCAAAATTCAGACATCACTCCGTCGAGCTTCGGGCCCAACAATGGTCAAGGTTCGGACACACTCCGGTCGAGCTTCAGGCCCTACAGCGGTCAAAGTTCGGACACCACACCAAGACTTTAGAACCACTCCATGGCCAAGTCAAGGAACCCCATTTGAAACATGATTGGATTACAAATTATCTTCAAGTAACACTTGAAACCATTTCCATTTGATTATTAGCTAACAAAACTGTTAGTGTAGAACTTGTAGCCAAGCTTCAAACCAAGAAAGGTCAAGTTTAGGCACACGCAATCGAACTTCAAACTAAGAATCGGTCAAGCTCGGGCACCCTGGTTGGACTTTAGACTTTTCTAACTGAGTCAAGTTCAAGCTCACTCGCCAAGCTTCGGACTAGGCGCATGATCAAGTTTAAGCACACCAATCCGAATTTCAGGTCCCTAATTAGCCAAGTTTAGGAATCCACAACCCGGATTTCGGACTCGCGATCAAGTCCAGGCCCTCTATTAGAATTCAAGCCAAAAGGTATCGGATTTTAGACGCATCAATTTAATAATATTCCAAAGCAACACAACACCAGGTAAATATCCTTTAGTGTCTACTTTGACTTTCATCTTTCAAACTCGGTCAAAGTGGGGGCTAACTATATACACCTAAAAAGTGTCGTCCTTTTCTCTATTTTTTTGTTTATTGGCTCAATGATGAAATACCGAGTCCTGTTTGAGGATTTGGATCTCGGACTATGTTTGATTGTTACGATGGAAGTCAATAAACCACAAAGAACCTCCAACACCACATAAATAGCCTTTTGCCTCGAGTCGATCCAAAAATCCGTTTTTCTTTTGGACGATCCAAGAACCGAGCCAAGCCTTTAGAGACAACGGAGCCCGAGTGCCGCATACCAGAAATTGCAGGCTTAGAATACTGCGTTTAACTTCAGCTCAACCACACAAGGAGTTGAAGATCTCAAGATGACATTAGATGCTACATTTAATGATCACAAGCATCAAAGTGTTGCGTTTTGGCTCCAAGACAGTCCACCCGACACTAGGAGCATGCATCTCGCATAAAAAATGAAACCCGCTAAAAATAGAAACTTACAAAAATGGAAACTTTCCATTTTTGGAAAGCTGCTATGGTCGGCGCCTGCCACCCCAAAATATTAAGTGTAACGCTGTGTTTTGCCCTAGAGACTCCGTTGGAAGCACGCTAGGGCATGAAACCCTAGAAAGCGTCATGTGGCCGACGGCCGTGAATCAAACCTTATGCTATTTATCCCTTTTTTATCCCGGTTCTATCCGGTTCAACCTCAAGATATTCCTTCCCAGTTTTGTACCCTATTCCGGACGGCTGGTTGAGCTAACCCTAGGTCACTTTCTTGACCTAACCTCTCCCTATAACTAAATAACCTTGGCTCTCATTCCCATGCGGCTTCCCGCCTTAGCACCACGCTGCTGAAACTCGCCTAAGAGCTATTGAATATTCTCATTTGTATTCTAATCTCTTGGTCCATTTTCAACCTATTCCTTCTCTACTTCCATCATACTCGATACATCCAATCCCTAAACTCCATCAATCACACATTTGCCTACCTACCTACACCAAAAAGTCACAAAAATCCCATCTCATTCGCCATCTGTCACATCAAAAGGTCCAGATTTGAGATCTAGATCGATAGGTGGGACACTCGAGGGCACAGATCCAGTTTTCACAATGGTTTATTTTATTTTATGCTTTCTTTATTACTTTCCATATTCGGACAAATGATGTATCGCTTTTAATTCCTCCCGCTTGATGTAATCTTTTAGTTTTCTACTTTCTTTTTTCTTTTTACTTTGCCTTTTCTTTTCATTTTCGTTCTGTCTTTCTTTTTGCTTTTCCGCTTTCTTTATTTCTGCCTTTATTGCTTTCCTTAATTATGTTTTGGTTGCTTTAATTCTTTATCGCATGTTGTTGCTTGCTTGCTTGTTTTACATCATTTTAATTCACTACTCGAACTAGTAATGTCCGTCTTTAGATGGGCGGAATAGAAGGGTTTATCCCTATGTTTCGTACCCTCACCCCCAAATCCGATTCTCGGTTCAAAACCGATGGAGTCATTTTTAGCCTTTTTCGGTCTTAGTTTTCCCATACTAAGATCGAGAGAGCAAACTTTATTTTTGTTTTTGTTAGTTTTTCTTTCCTAAAAGCGATCGGCAACTCCCGTTTATTTATTTCTTCTAAATTTGCATCCCGACTATTTTTTGATTGTAGGATAAGAAAACAGGATCTAGATCCGCTAAGCCGGGCGGAGGCCGACGCTGATCTCCTTAGTCGTGGCCTGCGGCCGGCTCCCGCCAAGACTAGGTGCGGTCGCCGCCTGCACCGAGTGGTGAGTAGGTCGGGCTTCGGTCCAATTGGCGTTTTCATACTGATCCGTCCCTAAAGCCTCACAGACAAATTTAGAAACCCTAATTTTTACTTGTTTGGTTAAGAAATAATATCTCGGGACTTCTCAAAATAATTACTAAAATAAAAAGGTTAATAAAACCATCATTCAACTTTGCTTAATTTTCTTTAAATCAGATTTAATAAAATTTGAAAATCTTAATAAAAAGGTTCATCCCCGCATTCCAAAATCGACTTTCAAAACCATCTTCAAAATTAAATCTTTAAAAAGAGACTCGACACAAGTGGGGAAGCTCGGCTGTCCTAGGCCAGCTGTGGTTCCTACGAGTACATTCTTTAAGGCCATTGCCTCTATAAAGTTCTTCACGTGGTGGTGAGGGTTTTTAATCCCGTGGAACTTGATGTCAATCATAGTGAATTTTTGGGACAATTTTCCTTTAGGGGTTGAAGTGAATCCCTGGGTCAAGCAGTAGTCATTAAACATTGAGGATTCACGTAATAACTTCTCTATCCGATCTATTTGTGGATGAGACCGAGGCTTAGGTTGAGGCTCTTCTTCATTTTCTTTCCCTTTGACTTTGATTTCTTCTCTAGTTCTTTGAGTATGAGGTCAAGAGTTTACGTCATTGGCTTAATCATTTTATCTTGAGCCTCAATCTTAGCTTCTATTTTTGCAGCGAGACTTCTTGAACAAGGTCATCATGGGGGTTTACTCGGCTTGTTGACCATTTTTTGAGGAGGGTTGTGCTTTATCTATGGGTGACACACCGGAGTTACTAGTAAGGGTGTTGGACGTGCTAGTGTGGTACATATCAATGTCGACCGTGCTAGTATTGAGATATACTTCTTATTTCCCTAGTCATTTCATGCTAGAATTTTCGATTTGAGTTAGATTCCCTATCCTGCTGCCCAAAAGATAAGCTGCTCAAGATCATGCTAGAAGAAAACCAGCTTTTGGGGAGAAGGGACTCAAGACCCGAAGAGACTGCGAAAAAGAAAGAAGAATGATCTTTATTTGGATGCACATAAAGAATATAAATTGACCAAAAAGAAATGCAATGATGCAAATGGAATGACTTAAATTGGGATCAATTTAATTTAGCTAAATGCTAACAAAGACTCACCTAATTTTGAGACGAATTTGATTTGGCTAAATGCAAAAAGGAATGACTCTCCCAATCTAGAGATGAATGCAAAACCCTAATTGAGATGAATCTTACTTTTGGCTAATGCAAAAATGGACTCTCCTATTTTAGAGAAGAATTTTAAAATTTTGGCTAAATGTAAAAATGGACTCGTCTATTTGAGATGAATTTTATTTTTTACTTATATAAAAATAGACTCACCTATTTGAGATGAATTTTATTTTTAGCTAAATGCAAAAAAGGACTCTCCTATTTTAGAGATAAATTTTATTTTTGGCTAATACAAAAGTATACTCACTTCTTTAAGATGAATTTTATTTTTGCCTAATGCAAAAATGAACTCTTTAAAAATAGAGAAAAAACAAGCATGCTAACAATTAAAAACCGAAAGACCTAAAACTAACCGAAGAGAGGAGATGGGGGTCCACAATAGGACCTACCTCGGGGACCAAAGGAGGCCGGCGCCGGTTATGCCCGATGGTTAGTGACTAAAAGAAAAGGCCGTGATCGAGGATTTTTAGGCCGACTCGCAAATGCAATTAATGGACCGACCTAAAAGGAGAGACAAATTTGGACTTTTGGTTAAAATGCATAAAATGGGCGAACTTAAGAAGGTTCATTATTATATTTTATTTTACAACCATGCAAGGATTATTTAGCACATCTAACCTAATATAAAGGCACACAAGAAAAAGTTTAAATACTAAAAACAACTACACTCATTTCAAGCATGCAAATGATGAAAAAGATAACACCTAGGCAACCAAGGATATATGGTCAAAAAGAGGGATGATTCTAGGTCAGATACGTGGTGGCTTATAGCCTAAAAATTTAGTCCTTCATGGGCTGCACGGCAAAAACATGAATGATCGGTTCCTCTCGATCGGGAACCGAGAAAAGCGTGCTATGAGTGGAGAGTAACTATATTCCCAGTGTATCAAGCCTAGGTGGGTCCACCGAGTCAATAGTTCGACCTCTCCAAAAAATATTTACTTAAGGGTAAAGCCCTATGGCCGAAATTCAAAGCAACTATGTCTAAGGCTACCTAAATGGAATATGCCTAACGCAAAACACAATAAGAAAACTCACAACTCAAATTTTCAAGTCTCACCCTCTTAATAAGTGATAGTCCCCAATGGAGTTGGCACTCGTAGAAATTGCCCCCGCCTCCCCTAGCGGTGGCGGTCCAAACTGGAGTTTCCTCATGAAGCGTCGACTATTTGATTTTTTAAGATGATTTTTAAAAGTAGGGTGTGCCTCTTATTAAGACTGCCAATTTTCTTAATCGACTTTCAAAATGTTTAAGTGACATGGTGATTAGCGATTTTATTGACCATTTATTTTAGAAATTAGTTTTTAAGAAGTCTCGGTATATTATTTCATAGTTTAAGAAAATAGAAAAATAAAAAATTAATTTTATGTCCCAAGGCTTCGGGCCAAAAGGTAAGATGAATCGGTTTTGACCGAGAGTCAAGCACGGCTATCAGCCAGGCACCAGTGAGAGCCAACATCGACCGGTGTCCGACGCCGACTATAGGGTTGAGACCGAGAAATCAATCCGGGTCCTATAGCCCCGATCGTCAGAAAATAATTTAAACTTTTATCTTTGTTAAACTAGAAATGCCGAGAAGCAATTAGGAGAAATAAAAAAAAAACAGTGAGAGTCGCCGATCAATTTTAGAAAGTAAAAACTAATAAAAATAAAGAAAATACTCTTCCAATGTTAGTATGAAAAAACTAAGCTTGAAAGAGGTTTAAAAAAAGTGACATCATCGGTATAAAAATGAGAATCCAATGCTCGGAGGTGAAGGTACAAAATGAAGGGATAAGCTCTCCATTCCGCCCGTTAACGGACGACCTTTATTAGTTTAAGTTATGAGTTAAAAACGTGTTTATCGATCAAGCATACAAAATGTAAAGTGCGGAAATTAAATCAAGCATGCTAAGAAAGTGATAAATAAGAAAGTAGGAAAGAATAAAGGAAATCAATAAAGGAAAGCGAAAAGGACAGCAAGAAATAAAAGTTATAGTGGGCGGGGAGGAATTAAGAGCGATTACTTCTTTGATCCACAGATACGGAAAGCATTAAAAAGTATAAATAAATAAAAACCCATAAGACGAACTTAAAGCCGATCTGGTGCCCTCGGGTTATTCCACCTTCCGTGCTTGGATCACGAACCGAATCGGGCAGCGTAATGATAGGGCGAGTGCGCTCAAAAGGAGGACGAGAAGGATAATTTGTAAAGATATGGAGAAATTGAGAGAGTAGAGAGTGGGAGAGATTGATCGAAGTATTTTCAGGCGAGGGGTGTTCGCTAGCTGAAGATTGAGCGGCCCTTAGCTAAAAACATAACAACAAAAATGAGAGATTAAGCCCTCTATTTATAGAAGGAAATTAGGTCACAAAAATCATCTAAAGTTGCTATTCGGCTATCCAAAGCAGCTGAACCGGGCGTGCTTTGCTGGCGAGGATCACGGGAGTGAACCGGATAAAATCTTGCTGGACTGGAAATCCCAAGAGGGAAGGTGAGATACGCGGCACCAGTTTTAAAAGGATGTCATATGGAGGTGTTAGGTTCCGTGCCTTGGTTGGGCGCTGGGGATAAAATGTCTGCATCATGGTTGGTTGAGCCAGGAAACACTAGGCTGATCTAACACGGTGTCGTGCGGATGTCTTAGTTTTTGTGCCCTGATTGGTCATTAGGAACAAAATGCAGCGTCTTAGCAAATTAAGCTCGAAACGCAACGTCGGTCTTGACGTTGTTGTATAGAAGCTTGAGTTCCGTGTCACATTGGAATGCTAGGAGTAAAACGTTGTATTTGATGTGCGGGTTTGACTACAATGCGGCACCGGTTTGGGTTTCTTAATTGGGAGCCCGAATCGAGCTTGGTTTGGCCGAAAGAAAATGGGTTTGTGGGCCCGCCCAAACAAAAAGGCTAATTTTTGTGGTGCTAATGGGTTTTTGTGGTTTATTGGCTTCCGTCTTGTCAATCGGACTCCGTAACATAATCCGAGTTAGCAAACATTATTTGGATTTCATCACCGGGCTAACAAAATAAATAATGAAAACAAAAGAGGTAAGGGCGACACGTTTTCGGTGTATACAACTAATAAATTAGGCATTAGTATAAGAAACTTATACTTGAGACATCATTCCAAATGTTTCTTTGACCGGGGCTAGTACTTGTCGCCAATGATCAAAGATGATCGACACGTTTGTATGAGATGCAACACCTACATAGCTATTGAAGCGAACTCTCTCCTAACCAATGGCATTATCGATGTGATTGAAATGAACATGACTTAGCATCAAACGATTTTCATGGGTACGTTCCACCTCATCATAGTTCGGCCTCTCTCCTTCTTAGTAGTAAAAGTAATAGATAAGGACGTAGAGAGAGTGCGCTGCTGCTCAATTGTAACTCGAAGAAGGATACATAAAATATTTTCAATCTTTTTACTCTAAGCAATCGGATACTTACGGGCACCCTACACTCCAAACTCTTTAACAATTTCAAACATATTTTAAAATTTCGAAAATCGTAATATTTTCTATAAACCTTAAACTCGTCCATACATTCACATATAGATTAGTCCGAGAAAAGGAAGGTAGGTCAACCTTAAACTGTCCATACACTCACATATAGCTCGAGTCCTAGAAAACCGAGAGACAAGTATCATCATAGCTCAAAGTAAACCGTAAACCCTAAAAATGAAATTTTCCCTTCACTATTTGTCATTATTTATCAAACCCACTTCTAAAAATGTCTAACATTTTAACAATTAAAAACATATAAACAAAAACAGGGGCAAGTGTCGTCATGACTCAAAGTGAACCCTAAACCCTAAAAATGAAAATTTTCCTTCTACCGTTTCCTATAATTTACCTAACCCACATCTCAAAATGTCTAACATGTCAACAATTCAAAGCAAAAAATATCTAACATGTCAAAAATTCAAAGCAAAAAAAAGAGACAAGTTTGATACCTAGAAGAAACGACAGATAGAGAGAGAGCTGAGTGAGAGCAAAAGAAACGAAGGTGAAGACGCATGTGAATGAGGACAATGATGGCAGTGGGCTGATGACGACGACGGTGGCGTTGGAGGTAGAAGCCACCTCGTCGGTGGTGCTAGGTTAGAAAGAAGAGCTAAGAGAGAACGAAAGAGACGAGTGTTTGTTAGAGGAGAGAGTCGATAGTGAGCGAAATTTTCTTAGAAAGTAGGGGTTTATTTCAAAACAGACTTATGACAATAGTTTATATTAACAATCATTGTTATAAGTCACACATATGACAACAATTTGTTAAAACAATCATTGTCATAAGTTAGACCTATGACAATAGTTTCCTGAAACAACCATTGTCATAGAGTCCGCCCCATGGGCGTGGCACCTGTGGGTGCCCCCATGGTGGGAGGCAAGCAAACTACAAAGGCTACCTGATATGCCAAACTTATAACAAAAATTTGTTTTAGGAACCGTTGTCATATATCATTTACCACGACGGTTATGAAGCTATGAACCCTTGTAATAGAGTAGTTATTTTGTTTTTTTAAAGGAACTAATGATTTGTTTTTTCATCTGCCCTGCTTATACATTGTCATTTTTCAAAAAAATTAATCCACTTGCAAAACAACATTATTATGAAAAAACATCTAAAATTATCCAAGTAAATATGAAAAATTACAATAGATGCAAACATGTACATTTTAAACAATAATACTTTCTTGCGTCCTCTAGACTAATCTTTAATATATATGCCTTCCTGATGATAAAATCTTAAATACACTTCTTCAAAATGTGCATCCTCATTTTCGTTGGAAAGTCCTAAAGAGAAAAGTGGGGTCTCATTAATAAACTCGAGTCATATCTTCCCCATCCCCAATGACACTCTGTGCCTTGTTCTATTTGAGTTATTTATTTATGTTGGCCTGGTGATGAAATCACGAGTCCTGTTTACAAGCACGAATTATGAATGGATTGAAATTAGCACGACGGAAGCCGATAAACCACAAAAATCTGTTAGCACCACAAAAAATTTGTTAGCACCACAAAATTAGCCCTTTTCTACTTGGGTCGGCCTACAACCCATTTCCTTTGACCAAACCAAGCCAGGTTTAGACTCCTAATCGGGATCCGAACCTGCGTCGGTTTGGAAGCGCCTGTATTAAACACAACGTTTTATCCTCCTTCGGTGGCCAAACGCGGCAAGCATCCCCAATGTGTATACGACGTCGTATAGCCGGCGCTGGTTTTAGGCTTTTGCGAACGTCATCGTTTTGGCTCGGCGATTATCCGATTTTCTATATTATCTAAATCTGGTATTTTTGGGCCATGTTCAAGCTAAATCAGTTCACTAATTGGCTTTTAGGGTTTCATTTAACCTAGTTTATTTCTATAAATAGGGGCTTCCCCTCTTGTGTTTCTTTGCACCATTTTCAGTTGGAAAAATCCCTCTTAAGTTGAAAATCTCTTCTTCTCATTCTCTCCTACAATCTCTACTCTCCATCTCTCATTAACATCACTCATTTCTCCATTTCTCTACCCTCACGAAAGGACTTCTTTGCACTTCATTTGAGCTCGTTCCTCTACCGTTATGCAACCGAAGTTTGTCCGTGATTCAAGACCACCAGGTGGGACAACTTAAGGGCACCAAAATTTTTTCGAATTTACGATTTTTATTTTACTTTCAGTTATTTAATAACTTTCTGTATTGTGGTTTAAATATGTATCACATAAATATGTATCACATTAATTCCTCCCGCCTGATGTAACTTTTATTTCTTTTCCACTTTCCTTTTCACTTTCTTTATCGCTTTCTTTACCGCTTTCTTTATTGTTTTATTGACTACTTATTTATTACTTTCTAAGCATGTTAGTTGTATCATACGTTGGTTTCCTTATTAATTAAACACAATTTTAAATACACCTAGAAACATTGATGTGTTTGTCATCAAAAGAGTGTGCGAGGTTTGATATGTATAATACACCTAGATACAATTTGATAACCGAGTACCAAAGGTGATATGATTGACCAAGATATGTATAAGTTCTCTTTATTGTAAATATTTTTGTAAAAATCTTTTCAATTTTTCTTTCTCCATCTACCTTTCTTTTCTTCCCTAAATTTTTATTTACTTTTTTTAGTTTTTATTTTACTCGATGACGTGCAAAACCTAGGTGTGAGGGTATTTCTTAAGTCCAAAATAATGATATTTTTAATACATATTTACATAATATTTTGTTCGTAATAATAATTAAATTAGTAATTTTATTTTATTTTTGTACGAAATGTACAAAATTCGAAAAATAATATAAAGAGCTGAAAATAGTAGGATGGGATCGTCCACTTGAAGTCGGGCCAAATTGGGCCCAAAATCGTTGCGGGCACACGGCCCCCTACTGGCCCTTTTCCTACCTGTCTCACTTAAACTCCGTCCTCATGCCCGAAGCCCACAAAAGCTCTCCTTCATGTCCTCCCCCTTTCCTCCTCTCGACCCTTCACCAAGCAAAAACCCTAGCCCATCTCTTCTCCCTCTTCACCCCTCGAAACCCTGGCCATTTTCAGCTTTCTCTCTCTCCTGCTTCACTAGCCCCACCATCTTCTTCTTTGTATTCTTCACAAGACCAAAACCCTAGTCTCCCCAAGCCTCACGATTCATCTCTTGCTCTCTCTATCCTCTACGGTCTCTGCCACCGCGAAGAATCCATATCTATCTTCATCTCAAACTATCCCTCTTTCTCTCCTTCGGCCTCTTCCCGAAATTCTCACGCTATCTCCTTTTCTCCCATGCCAGTCATCCCCATCAGGACTCTTCATCTCTTATCCACAAAGAACACCCATCCATCTCCAACTCTATCCCATCACTTTCTCTCTCCATCCATAAATGAAATCGGTTGATCAAGTGGGGAACTGTGCAAAAAGGATGATGTCGAAGGCAGAGCTTTGAAAGGGGAGGCGATGGCGACCAATGGACGAACGACGAGCACCGGTACAAGGGCAAACTGAAAAAGTCAGATTAGGTTTTGTTTTTGGTTCTTCAATCTTTATTCCTGAAGTTTTAGTTTAGTTTTAAATTTTCAGATTTAGATTTGAGTTTTCAGCTTTAAGTTTTAGTTTAGAGTAGTTTAATCATTTCGCAAGCAAGTCAAGTTTGATTTTGGGATTAAACTCATGTAGATTTTGGTTTGAATTTTGGGTTTGTGAATTGGCGTTGTTCAAATCTTGACCCGAATTGCTGGTATTCGTCTAATTCTTGCATGCTCATTTTCTGATTTAGTTTTGTTTGATGCTCTGATTCTTGCAGTCAAATTTCGTTAATGCTCTAGTTCAGTTATAAGTATTGTACCTTAATTTTTTTATTTGCTAGTTAGCCGGTTAATCTTGTTCAGTATTGAATTGAGTTATTGTTGATTTACTTTTATTCCTGATTTGCTCGTAATTTCGAATTAATTCAGTTTAGGTTAGTTTCAAGATTTAAGCCTGCAATACGCATTCACAACTTGATTTTAATTTAGCCGATCTGGTTTGACAAAATCCCGTACTCCCTAGATTCATTTCAACAGAAAACTTAGAATATTGTTTAAGTATGAGTGTATTTATAAGACTTTTCTTACTAGAGATTACAACTCAGAAAGGTAAGAAAATACAAGTGAGAGTTGTAAGCTAGAAGTATAAAATAAGTTAAGCTCCTAGTTCCAATAATCATGTAAGTCTTGTATCAAGGCTTCTATTTGTAGTCTGCTGGAAGCTCTGGGTCATCTAGTCATTGGAATGGATAGTCTGGGAACTCAGTTTCTAGACCATCTTTGAATTAGCTACTTCAAGCTTAGTTAGTATGACTTGGTCAGTTTCTAGTTCTAGTTCTAGAATTGAGTTCATAGCCTTTGATAAGAAATATTCTAAGATCAACGTCTTAGGTCAATCATCTATTAGTCATGTTAAATAAGTGATTTTTATTTCAAATGACTTTATCTTGTGAATTTCTTTTAGAATGCTTCTTAGTTAAACCTAAATTTAGATGAATGTCTTTAACTCAAAATTAATTAAGGAGCCGAGTTAATCATACCCGAGTCTTGAAAGGCCTTGTCCACTCCTAAAGGAGTATAAGGATGTCTTTACATTTGGGCCTAAAGAGAAGCCAAGTTAAACCCCAAAGTTATGGAGCATAAGCTAAAGGTGGATCCCTCCTATAAACTAGTCATTCAAAACTAGGGCTGGCCAATGGGTAGGGTACCCATTGGGCCAGCAGGCCGAGCCAAAAAAAGGGTAAAAGTCCAAGTTTAATAATAAAAGGGTCGGGCCGAAAAGGGTTAAATGAAGATGGGCCTTTAACGGTCGGCCACAGGCCGTTAGCGGGTCAAAGAAGAAGGGTCATTGCTCACACACTCTCACTTGCTCTCTCTCTTGTGCACGCCCTGTCTCGCTGCCATTGCTCTATCTCTCGCGCACGCCCTATCTCTCTCGTGTCTCTCACCGTCGCTCTTCCACCATCTTGCCACCGTCGCCGGTGAACCGGAGCCCGAAGCCTTCTTCCACCGTCGCTCTTCTTCGTCGCCGGTGAATAAACTCTCTCTCTACTTCGCCGAAACCCTAATTTGGCCAGCACCGCTTACTTCGCTCCCACTCCTCGGGTACTTGCTTTGTATTTTTCGAAATTTGAGTTGTAGTTGAACTCATTCTTGGTTGTTTTGAATTGGGTTTGTGCTTTAAGATTGAAATTGTGTCGAGTTTGGAATTTGGTGTTGAAATTACAATTGACTGGCTCAAAGTTCGGATCTTTTCCCCTTCTTTGGTTCGTTGTTTGGTTCAATTCGTGCCCCTGTTTCGATTTGGCTGCCTTCGTTCTTTAATCTTGCTTGCTTTGAAAGTGTTGAGTGGAGTATATGGCTGATGTTATCTCTTCATTAATGGAGAAGACTTACATACTTCATTAAGTTGAATCCTCTGTTAATGACTATAAAGCTTCATCGCACCCTCCTACTTTCATAATGAGCATTACTCGGGAGAAGATAGCAAAAGTATAGAGTACCTCTCGCACTCTTGCCTCATGGACATTCCGAGCTGTCACATTCGGACCTTTGGAGACTCTGCATTCTACGATTGGTTTATGGTTTCTATTTAGGGATGGAGGTATGACTGTTGAGAAAGAATGTCGATGTACTATCTAGGCTTTTGGTATGTGTATGTAAGTCATTCTTGGCGCCTAATCTGGAGATGAATATTAGGATTTCTAGGAGATGAATTGGAAGAAAACTTCTTACATGAATCATAAAAAATGGAGGAGGAAGGCAGTGAATCTTGATGGAGTGTAAGAAATAGCAAGAAGATTGTAGAGGTGATGGAAATCACTAGGGTCTTACTCGAATCCTTTTCTCAAATAAAGCTTAGACATGGAAATTTTGTACTTTGAGTCCTCACACTCAAAGTATAATCTAACAATGCTCAACTTGGATCTAACAAACTGAAATTATCACTTCCCCAAGGCTTTAGTAAAATATTGTCGGGATGATGCTTCGAAGGAAAAGAGGCGGTTTTAACTTATGCGGAAAGTAGGCATTTCCAAATAAAATGACTGTCTATCTCGTATGTGCTTTGTTCTGTTTTGAAAACTGAATTGCGAACCGATCATCATAATATAGCTTGTATGGAGGTGGTTTCAAGAAATGACTTGTCTATCTCGTATGTGCTTTGTTACGTTATGAAAGCCGAATCGCGAACCGATCATCATAATATAGCTTGTATGGAGGTGGTTTCAAGATTGTGCTTTGCCTCTCTGTTTCCCACCAAACAGGAGATCCACCAAATGAAATATGAGATCCACCAATAGTCGCAAAATATCATGTAAGAAATCTCCTAGACTCATATGCCAAAATAAACTTGTTTACGATAAAAGCATTCAACCCAAAGCGTCTCTTTATGTGAAATTATTTTTGAATCCATAAATGCGAGTCTCCAATTTTTTTAATCACATAGACTCGCAAGATAATACAATAAAAAAACACAAAAGTTCATCGAATAAAATGAGAGACAAAAACTTCATCAAACAAAGGATAAAACCGAAGCATTTTACAGCCAAAGAATAGCCAGGGTTGCTGTCCATTGCCACGGTCAAAAACACAGTCGTTGTCCAGTTTAATCGCCACAGTATACACCACTCCCTGTGGTGGTGACCGTGGCAGCCTTCTGGTATGTTCTCAACACTCGCCACGGTCCTGTGGCTGCCAAGGGTCACTCGTGGTGGCCAAGGAGCTTCCCTTGGTGGTCCTTTGCTTCTCCTCTTTGCTCATGGCTTTAAGATATTGAGCTTAACATCAAATTAAATTGTATTAATTTACTTTTAATTACCTTATTTTCACATATCTCATTAATTAACTTAAAAGTTTTAAAGACTGAAAATCAAATAGGTTGTGGGCAATCATACTAGAAAGCATTGTCTCACATTAAATACAAAGGATGAAATTAACACACCTATTCTATAACTAATATTCTACAATTAATAGGAATACTAGTACATGTATAATGAATGTGGATTTTGAAGGAATGTCTAATAATGCTTTTGTTCTCTTATGTTAGGGATGGATAGTGAAGGAATATCTTCTAGGCAAGCCATTAGTTGATCGGGTTCCGAGAATGAAGTAAGTCTGTTGAGCCATCAAAGTTTACTTACAAATCAAATATGAGCCAGTTTTATCATAAAGTTATATGACTTTGTAATTCAACGACTCTATGTACTGTTGGCGATAGTAAATGTGTGCACATACCTGTTCATTCAGCTTGTTTGTAAAATGCGTTGGTTTGCTTTGTGGTTTTTTTTTTTCGGTTAATCTTTTCTATTATTAATGTTGATTAATATATTTTTTTCTTTTAAATTATTCATTATTTTAAATCTTCATGTTTAGCTTCAACCCATGGGCGGGTCATGGGCGGGTCGGGGTTAGCTGGCCCATGACCCGGCCCACCCCGTTTATTTTTTCCTTGGCCCGACCCGACCCTTAATAGTAATGGGCCGACCACCCGACCCGACCCGGCCCCGTTGCCCCAGCCCTATTCAAAGCGAAGACATTTAGGGGTGGAACGTAGCATAACCATTGCCTAGCTTTGCCATGCCTCAACACCCAAGTCTATTAAGGTTAATACCGATTCTCAATTAATGGTTAGCCCACTCAATTAATGGTTAGCCCACTCAACTGCAAACATGAAGCCAGAGATGGAAGTAAAATATCCTACTTGAAAAAGGCCAAGGAAGTTGCTTCCAAACTTGAACATTTAAAGTCATCCATGTGTAGCCGACGCCTGATCTAAACTCGCAAGTTGTTCCATTGATGGCCAACCTAAGCAAGTACAGTGGGAAATTATAAAGGAAAGAAGCATCTTCCCCAAACAAAATGACATCCTCAAGGGGTACTTTGCCTAATGTTGTGGACACCGTTGTAAAGAATTCACCTCCATATGGACCCATCTAGGTCAAGTAAGTCCTAATTTTGTAAAGTAATCTCCCACGCTAGCATCTTTTCAAAAAGTGCCCAACGGGGCATAAATTTCTCCTTTTATACCGACTTTAATTTTCCATCGTTCATATAATGATATAAGTTTATATAATCATGTAACCTATTATTTTACACATTTTTTTATGGGAAACAATAGCGGCTAACGTGACATCGTAATGCAACCAAACCAAGTGATGTCACCAAACCAAGTCATTAAATTCAAGGGGCTAACATGATTCTCCAATAAAATAACAACAAGCCTCAAAAACTATGGCATGATCCACTAGCTCAATCGAAGTAAGGGACTTACACAAACCCTAATGGCGAGAATTCAAAACTTGACAACAACTAAAAATGTGCGAGAAGAAGCAAATGAAGCATAAATCAAGCTAAGGAAAAAGTATATGGTAAACCAAAGCAAGCAAGAGACAAGTGAATGTCAAACATGAAGATAAGCCATGATAATGCTATACAGATAAAGTATCAACCACATATTAACAGGGAGCATTATGCCCACATGATGGCCCCAAAAAAATAATGGCAAAAGAAGGGAAAAAATCTACCTATTATTTTGATAGTCTCTTTATAGTTAACAACATCCTCCTCGTTGTCCCTCATGAAGAGCAAAGCTTCCAACCGCAATGGGTAAGGATCGACCTATCAAGAGAGAATTATAAGGGGATGTCCATAAACGACAAAACTTTGATAAATGATCGTATTTTCAAGAGATCGGCTATGGTCCTAAGGTGCATATACCCATCAAAAGAAAACCCCTTGAACGATAAAAAGAGGAGCATACGTCGCTTGTCAAGTGAAGATCCATAGGGTCATAGATGATCCCTAATGGACATCATTAAAACTCTAAGCCACCGAGAAAAAGGCACAAGCTCAACGCCTTTAAAGAATTAGGCCGGAAGAAATTGTCCCAAAGTATACCCTTAGTAAACCTCGACTTGACTAGCCATGCCTACGTGCTACTATTGCTCTCTCTAGTCTCCAGCACAGCTCAATCGGGTGCTCATATTTTTCTCTTCGAAATCACATCAAATTGAAGAAGAATATGCTTTAGCCTCTAACACACACAGTCATTATTGTAACCCTTCATACTTTTAGCCCCAAGACGCTAAGGTCATACCCATTGATGAGTGTTCACCGCTAAACGACACTTTTTGTAATCAAGTTTGGGGGTAAACAAGGAGCTAATGTGGACCCTCAACGTAAAATCATGACGTAGGAACAATCGGAGGCACCCTACGAAAGTCTACACTAAAGAGCCGACATATTTAAGCCTGACGTGGTGTTGACACATTTTCACCCAAAGTGGGTTCGACATTTCTTGACTAAAGTGGAGCTAATATTATCTCGCCATTTTTCACTTCGTAATGGGATGATGTGATCCAAAGAAGTCACCATTTGTTCAATTCGAAACGGGTTGACATTTTTAACTGAAAGGAGTCGGCATTTTTTACTCAAAAATGATTTGATATTTTTATCCAAAAGAGTTGTCAATTTTTAGTCCAAAATGGGCAAGTATTTTCGGTCCAATATAGTCCGCACTTTCTACCCCCAAAGTTGGGTTGATATTTTCACAAAATAGCAAAGTTGGTAGTTGTCCGTTCGCTTGAACTTGATCTTTTTATGCATAAAATTGATAGGAAATATTTCCCAGAAAAATAATTAAAAAATATAATATGTCAATAAAAGTTTTAAAGCAAAAATAATTAATGTTAAGGATTTTGGGCTGGTGTTCTCAAGTTTTTAGAGCATCTGCAGCTACCCACGAGCACGTCCCGAACGGATGACGTGGGGTGATTAGTGAGGCTTGGTTACCCACAATGCCGCGCATGTCATTGCTATTATTGTAATAAATTATTATTATTGTAAATTTTTATTTTATTTCTTTTCTAAATTTACATGTTGAACTATTGTAATAGCATGGTTATTATCATTGTATTTTTTTGTTTAATAACATTTTAATATTATTGTATCATTTATTTAAAAAATAATCCTACATAAAATTATTAATTTCAATTTTCATAGTGCACCAAAAAATTTTATATATATTATTAAAATAAACAATACTCTAAAAAAAAGAGGTAAACTAATTAAATACATTGAAGAGTGGGTTACATGTGAATTATTTAAGTGTGCGGACCTTACATCGTGGAAGTAAGGATTTTGGAAAGAGAAAAGGAGACCACTGGGGAATGTGTTACTATATGCCCCACTAAGTGAGTTTAACGGGTTCATCAACTACGAGATGTTCTTAGGAGGGGGTTTGTAAGGAGAATAAAAATGGGTTTTGGGGGTGTTGACGTGGGGAGGGAGTTGGTAAGAGGGGGAACATGGGGTTGGGGTCACGTGGTGGGGGAGGGAGCTGATTTTGGGGGGGCTTCGCTGGAGCCGAAAAGGACGAGGTTTAAGAAATCGGGAAAATTTTAAGGTAGTGGCATTAGGGAATCGGTTAAGGGTTAGCTGGGAATTGGGGGTTGGATATTTGCTCGAGAGTTGTCTTGAGTTGAGTCGGGAATCGGGTTTGGGGGTCGGCGATCGAGAGTTGGATTTTGAGGTTGTGAAATAAAAATAATTAAAAATTCGCAAATGACTAGACTTGGCCTGCTGGGGGCTAAAAATCACGTTTTTACCTCCACAAAGGGACGCTCCCTCGAGAGATTGATGTCAAATTAAAAATGAGCTTATAGGAGCTAAAAAGTCAAATTTTTACCTCCACAAAAGGACGCTCCCTTGGAGATTGACGTCTGTAACACCCAAAACCTATCCTAGGAGTATTACATGCCGGGGTTCTCTCGAGAGGAATCTTTAAGACTACTTAAGATCTCAACTTAGGGTTAATAACTCTTTCTTAGATTGGCGGAAGCTGTGTTTCTAGGTTTTCAAAGGATTTCTGAAAATTTCGGCGAGTTTCATCTGCAATATGGCTAATCCCATAGGCTTAAAGCCTTAACCCTGTACGAAACACATTCATAAACTCAATGAGCCACACGCTCGGAGCATCCATAACACGAAATCAACGAGCCACACGCTCGGAGTATTCACATAGGGCTTTTATATTCATAGTCAAACTTAAGTTCACATACAATCGATCTTTACAAACATCTTTACAAATAAGAAGACGAGAAAAACATGTAGTAAGTCCGACATCACCTATCCGTTTGCTATTTCTAAAAGCCAAAAGCCACTCCGAGAGTCTTACTTACGTACCTGAAATGTTGATGAGGTCATGAGCTCCACGAGCCCAATGAATAACCCAAACCCAACCCCTGGTTTTACTTTGCACATTAATTCATTAACAAACAACACGTAAGTTCACTATTCATTCATAACATGTGATTCGGATCACACACGCTTAAGACACGCAAGATACTAACTTACCAACTTACTATAACAACCCGACCCTAAATCACATTATTTATTTTAAATCACATTATTTATTTTACTAATTACACTATTTATATAATTGAGCGCGTGCACTTCAATTCGATATCTTATATTTAAACTATTTTTATCCGTATGTTATGCGGCTAAGGCGACGAAGTGGCCCTAATAAAAATCTCATAATAAGATTTTAATTTGTGAACATCGTTATTAAAAACAAAATTAAAAGTAACAATAAAAGAAATCAAAATAAGTAAATAAGGGAATAAATCAAAATAATAAAATGACGAAATTAGATTTTTCTAAAGAAAAATCCGGAGAAAGAATTCTCCGGAATATGTTAGACGACTTAAAAAAGGTTCGGGCTCATCCTCTCTCTCCGTGTTCCTTCGTTCTTCCCTTTCCCCTGCTTCCTCTGGTTCCCTCCTTCATCCCCCTCTCGCCTCTCGCTCTGTTGTGGCCGGCTCACGGCCCGGCCGCCGGACGCCACTAACGCCGGCCGAAGCCGGCGCTAGGCGCCGCCGGCGGCGCCCTCTCACACTCTCGCGCGATGGCTCTCTCTCCCTCGCGCGCCTCTGCTCTTTCCTCTGCCTCCGTCTGCGGCCTGCTCCCGGCCATCGGGCGCCTCCAACACCGGCCGAAGCCGACGCCGGCGACGTCGGGAGACGCCGACACCTCACTCGCCACCGCTCTCCCTCTCTTTCGGCTGTCGCTCGCGCACGGGCGGTTGCCCTGCCTCCCCACCGCGGCAACCCATTCTGCCGCCAACCACCACCCGCAGCACGGCCGTCGAGCTCGACGCCGGTGCTGCCCCACGCTCGCCGGAGCAACCGAGCACCCCAAAATCCTCTCCTTGACTCCTCCTCCGTGAATTCGAAGGTAAAACCTCAAACCCTAAATTATTACGGTTTGTCATTTACTCAATTGTTGTAGTTGTGAAATTGAATTATCGGATTTATAGACATGTTTGTGTAGTAAACTTAAAGATTAATTTGGGGAAAATTCGAATTAGCGTGGAGGATTTAGGTTTGGTGTTGTGGTGAATTGATTGCACGAATGTGAATAAATGTGATTCTTTTTGGGAAATTATGAATTGACAAATGAGATTGAGGAGGTTTATTAGCGAATGGAACAATTTGGTGGAACTATTACGTTTTGGAAATGATTTAGCAAACGAAGGAGAAGGTGTGCGTAGAAGTTGAAATTCGATAATGTACAAGTATACATGCATGGAAAATAATTGAGTATTAGGTTGCCTAATTGCGATTGTGAATGTGAATGTTATTGTGAGAATAAGGCTCATGACCTTAAGTTGGTATATGAATGAAATTTTGAGCAATTTGGGTAATTATAAGGCCTACCTATGGAAAGGCGTCATTAGACTGAATAATCGCTTAGCTATGGGCTTAAATTCGATAAGTGAGGAATGAATTAAAAATAAGTGTTTGGGCATGTATATTTATATATACTATTTTCAATCCAAAGCCGCTAACAAATTGAATTACACCAAAATCATCGAATACCTAGTTAGCCTAATCAACTTCTTTAATTAATATGAATTATATTCAATAAACGCAGTAAAGCTAAGTGATATAAACATTAGTTTAATCGATCTTCATACGAATATAGAAAATGAAATAAATTGTTAAAGCTTATACAAACTCAAACATTAAAACTCAAGAAAACATTATTAACCCTAGAAATCCATTTTAAACAGAAATAAGGCCACTTCATTGCCGAGCGGCTGTCGACTCAAATTTACGCAAAAGGGGAGAAACAAATATTCTCAATTCGAGTACGTTCATTGCTCGTACCTTTCGAAAACTCACATGTTTCATCAAATCTTAACATTTCTCATATATATATAATTAATAATGAATCAATTGCAAATCAAGTTTTGCCACCTAATCAAGTGGTCCCCGCTCAATCATCAATTATCGGGGCTTATGCCCATCAATTATCAATCATCGGGGCTTATGCCCAACCCGCGCGGCTTCAACTCGGGTTCTCGGTCGGCCCGGGAGGTGTGCACCTTACTAAGATCGTATCAATTATCAAGGGGTTCCACTTTCGGATAATAACCGAGCAAGAAAGTTTTACTTATATTCTCTCCCCCGATTTCAAACTAAAATGAATTGAAATGTGCGCGCTCAATCAATATATTCTTCAAAGTTATTTTACAGTGCAGGAATGTTCGTATCGAGTTTCGACTCACCCTTCCAAATACTTTACTTGTCTTTGTTTTTAGGGAAAGCATGTGTGAACAGACTCATTGCCTAGGAGGCCCGCCGCAAGCAAAACTTAGCTGGAAATATCGTTATCACCGATATGTGATGGACCTAGAAGCTCACGGTGATTATTCTCCACATCGGGTTTTGGGTTTGCCCTTGGAAGGTATTACATATGGCATATTTTCGGATAGTCCGTTGCGGGGTTTGCATAATGTATAAAATGTGACAGAAATGTATGTTGGGAGTTGGTTTAATGATGTGGTATAATTTAACTCTTTGGGACACCAATATTTACTCTTATCGAGACCTCTACAAGCGTAAGTAATTGAAGCAAGCCTCCTTATATACATTCTATTTAGCCTCGGTCCTATTCTTAGGACGGCGGTAACGCCTCCGGTCGTTAACTTCAGCTGCGACCATACTTCATTTTCTCTAATCGGGGATTATTAAGTAATGGTGATTGGGGGCGTTACGGTTGTGGTATCGAGCCAAGGTTTAGAAATCACTCGTGAGCAATAGGATTTTAAGATGTCATGATTTGACCTTTAGGAAAATTACGTGGCTATTATTATTCCCTCAAGTTGTCATTTGGGATTTGTGGATATGGTGTAACTAATATTGAATTGAGGTATATACTTTTGGGTGATGCTAAGTATAAACAATGTACGTAATGACTTAAGTTGCCGACATGCATTTCATATGCTTTTAAGTTTTGTAGCTTGTAATTAAGTTCATGAATTTTGTTTCGGATGTATTATGAGCCATTTGGGTGGTTTTAAGCTTTAATGTATATTGGTTGTACTCCGGCGTGTGGCCGTTGAGTCGTGTACTCCGAGCGTGTGGCTCGTTGAGTGATATTGTGGTTTTTATGCAGGGTTTTGAAACTTTAAATTTATGGGATAGGCCATATTACAAACGGAACTCGCCAAAATTTTTAGAAAATACCAAACTCTCTTAAGGAAATCCCCTATGTTACCTTTAAGTTGGAATTAGAAAGCAAACCCGACATCCGAATAAGCCTTGAGAGTTCCTTTGATCGAGGATTCCTCAATCGATAAGAATCTCGAGAGAATGATAATCTAACATGCAATTGGGTGTTGCTTATTATATAAGCACAATGAAAGCGTGAGTTACCTAAATATGTTTTATATTAGAAGTTGGGAGCAACTTAACTCATCGGAGAGGGAAAAGATATTTGCACCTGAGGGAAAAGAAGTATAGGGATACATTATTGCAGTGGACATATGGTGAAGCACAATGAAAAAGGAGGTTGTGAGTTCACTTGGGATAACTTTCCGGAAGAGTTAGAGTTAAATTTTACCCACTGCAATTCGTGGACAAAAAGAATGGGGATTCTTAGAGTTAAAAATAGACTACAAATGATGGTAGTGGGGTATGCCAATAAATTTATGGAGTTATTTAGGTATGACTCGGACCTAGCCATTATTGATAAAGCGAAGATGTTAAAGGCCTAAGGAAGGCTTGGCCTATTATATTCGACATTAACTCGATAGTGACCTATCGAAGACTGCCAAGGATTGTACGAGAGAATAGTAAACGTAGAGGTTAAACGAGCAAAGAGTGGACTAAGGGCTTTAAATTCCGGAGACTCAAAGGGAGCTGAACAACATAAGTGAAAGTATAGTTCAAAAGAAACATGTTACTAGTTTCAAGCAAGGGCCATTCATTGATTATTTTTGAACTTTGGGAGAAAATGTTGCCAAATCGCAAAGAGGTGAATTATGGCTAGAGGAAGAGACATTTTAGGCATGTTGCTTCTAAAGAAGAGATTAAGGTCGATCCTTATAAGGTAAACGCAGATAACGGGGTGATCCGGACCAACTAATGTCACGTAGAGGAGGAGTGCTCTTGGGTTAGTAAATTACTACAAAAGGGTCTGTCGAGAATAAGTATCCGCTACCTCGAATTAATGATTTGTTGATCGGATATGAGGAGTTAGCATATTTTATCAACTTTGAATTAACCGGAAAGATATTCCCAAAGCTGCCTATAGAATTAAATAGGGACCCTACGAATTTACGGGATGCCTAGAGGATTTACCAAGGTATCCGTTGCATTCATGGATCTCATGAATAGGATTTTGAGGACTTATCTAGGTAAATGTGTGGTGGTGGTTTTTGATGATATTCTTATATACTCTAAACATAAGAGAGAATATGACGAGCAGTTGTGAATAGTGGCAAATGCGTGGAGTACGGAGACAAAACACAAGTTGAATGTAATAATGACAACTTAGCTTGTGGTTATATGAAACCTCCACACTATAAGTATTGAGTCGGTCTCGCATGGACAAATGAATGGGTTCCTAGCTGCGATAGAGGTATAATATATATATAACCATGAAGGGTATTCAGTTAGGCCAAAATGATGATGTCGGGATGGAAAGGATCAAGAAAGATATAAAAGGAAAAATCTCATGGTTTCAAGGAATACGCGAGGGTGGAACCTTAAGGTTTTAGAATCAATTTTGTTTATTGAAGAAAGAGAAATTGAAAAGGAAACTCTTGAGGAAGCACATAATCCACGATATTTGGTACATCTAAGAGGAACAAGCGGTATAAAGACTTGAAACAATGTTTTTGGGGAGTAATGTGAAAAGGATATTACAGAATCCGTAGATAAGTGTTCCACTTATCAAATGGTTAAAACCGAACGTTGGAGAGTACAATATGAAAAGAGGTATCAATGTTCGTGGTGAATTGAATTGAGATCTTTGGAGATTTCTACATGGAGATGAGATTCAATTTCAATGAACGTTGCCATAAGATTACCTATTATTGCTTCAACGAAAAATGTTTGAGCGATTGTTGATCAATTTATGAAATCTGCAGATTTTGTACCAACACATGACATATAGAATGCGGAGATACTCGACACACCTATACACTAAAGAAGTCGTTAGGTTACATGGGAATACCTAAGAACATTATATCCGATAGTGATAACAGGCTTCAAATGTGTTTTCGGTAGCTCTATAGCAACCTTTTGCGACCAAACTGTCTAGGAACAAGTAAGGCCCACGAAAAGAGATAATTAAATATGAGAAGATATACCGAGAGCACGTACATTCGACTTTTAAGGAAAAAGGAAACCTGATTTATCTTTGGTGGACTTCTCCTATAATACAATTATCAAGTCATCGTTAAAATCACTCCATTTGAGGCATTATATCGGAGGAAATACGGAACCTCATTATGTTGAGGTGAGTCGAACGACGCCTTGATTACGAGCCTGAATGGACCTAAGGAACAACCGAAAAGACTAGCAAAATTTAAGACCACGTCAAAAAGATTTACAATGACAAGAAGTTATGTAGATAAAAGTGTTTTTGAAAGTATGTCCCCACCGAAAAAGGGGTCAAAGATTCAAAGTTAAGAAAAGTCAAGTCCTGGGTATATTGGGCTATATGAGGTTATAAAGAAGTACAAGCCAATAGCTTATGTATATATAGCTATTTCATCTAAACCCAAATATAAGAATAACCTTTTCCATATCTAGCAGCTCGGACGGCATACACCAATTCCAAACCATGAGATTGTGACAGAGCTACTAGAAATTATTGAAAAATTTAATATATAAAAATTAAAAAAAAAAATTTCGAGTGCAATTATTGGGATTACAAGGTCAGGAAATTCTGCAATAAAAGCATGTCCTTGGGGGAAAGTACTATGGACTAACCATACATCCTCGGGAAGCCACATGGGGAAACCGAGGAATACCCGAGAAACTAATACCCCCACTTATTTTAAGTTAAGTTTTCAAACCTCATTGCAGAAGGCTCAAGTTTCGAGGACGAAACTTATTTTAAGGGGGAAGACTCGTAACAACCCGACCCTAAATCACATTATTTATTTTAAATCACATTATTTATTTTACTAATTACACTATTTATATAATTGAGCGCGTGCACTTCAATTCGATATCTTATATTTAAACTATTTTTATCTCGTATGTTATGCAGCTAAGGCGACGAAGTGGCCCTAATAAAAATCTCATAATAAGATTTTAATTTGTGAACATCGTTATTAAAAACAAAATTAAAAGTAACAATAAAAGAAATCAAAATAAGTAAATAAGGGAATAAATCAAAATAATAAAATGACGAAATTAGATTTTTCTAAAGAAAAATCCAGAGAAAGAATTCTCTGGAATATGTTAGACAGACTTAAAAAAGGTTCGAGCTCATCCTCTCTCTCCCGTGTTCCTTCGTTCTTCCCTTTCCCCGCTTCCTCTGGTTCCCTCCTTCATCCCCCTCTCGCCTCTCGCTCTGTTGTGGCCGGCTCACGGCCTGGCCGCCGGACGCCACTAACGCCGGCCGAGGCCGGCGCTAGGCGCCGCCGGCAGCGCCTCTCACACTCTCGCGCGATGGCTCTCTCTCCTCGCGCGCCTCGCTCTTTCCTCTCGCCTCCGTCTCGTGGCTCGCTCTCGGCCATCGGGCGCCTCCAACACCGGCCGAAGCCGACGCCGGCGACGTCGGGGAGACGCTCGACACCTCACTCGCCACCGCTCTCCCTCTCTTTCGCTGTCGCTCGCGCACGGGCAGTTGCCCTGCCTCCCCACCGCGGCAACCCATTCTGCCGCCAACCACCACCCGCAGCACGGCCGTCGAGCTCGACGCCGGTGCTGCCCCACGCTCAGCCGGAGCAACCGAGCACCCCAAAATCCTCTCCTTGACTCCTCCTCCGTGAATTCGAAGGTAAAACCTCAAACCCTAAATTATTACAGTTTGTCATTTACTCGGTTGTTGTAGTTGTGAAATTGAATTATCGGATTTATAGACATGTTTGTGTAGTAAACTTAAAGATTAATTTGGGGAAAATTCGAATTAGTGTGGAGGATTTAGGTTTGGTGTTGTGGTGAATTGATTGCACGAATGTGAATAAATGTGATTCTTTTTGGGAAATTATGAATTGACAAATGAGATTGAGGAGGTTTATCAGCGAATGGAACAATTTGGTGGAACTATTACGTTTTGGAAATGATTGAGCAAACGAAGGAGAAGGTGTGCGTAGAAGTTGAAATTCGATAATGTACAAGTATACATGCATGGAAAATAATTGAGTATTAGGTTGCCTAATTGCGATTGTGAATGTGAATGTTATTGTGAGAATAAGGCTCATGACCTTAAGTTGGTATATGAATGAAATTTTGAGCAATTTGGGTAATTATAAGGCCTACCTATGGAAAGGCGTCATTAGACTGAATAATCGCTTAGCTATGGGCTTAAATTCGATAAGTGAGGAATGAATTAAAAATAAGTGTTTGGGCATGTATATTTATATATACTATTTTCAATCCAAAGCCGCTAACAAATTGAATTACACCAAAATCATCGAATACCTAGTTAGCCTAATCAACTTCTTTAATTAATATGAATTATATTCAATAAACGCAGTAAAGCTAAGTGATACAAACATTAGTTTAATCGATCTTCATACGAATATAGAAAATGAAATAAATTGTTAAAGCTTATACAAACTCAAGCATTAAAACTCAAGAAAACATTATTAACCCTAGAAATCCATTTTAAACAGAAATAAGGCCACTTCAGCTGCCGAGCGGCTGCTGACTCAAATTTCGCAAAAGGGGAGAAACAAATATTCTCAATTCGAGTACGTTCATTGCCTGTACCTTTCGAAAACTCACATGTTTCATCAAATCTTAACATTTCTCATATATATATAATTAATAATGAATCAATTGCAAATCAAGTTTTGCCACCTAATCAAGTGGTCCCCGCTCAATCATCAATTATCGGGGCTTATGCCCATCAATTATCAATCATCGGGGCTTATGCCCAACCCGCGCGGCTTCAACTCGGGTTCTCGGTCGGCCCGGGAGGTGTGCACCTTACTAAGATCGTATCAATTATCAAGGGGTTCCACTTTCGAGATAATAACCGGCAAGCAAGTTTTACTTATATTCTCTCCCCGATTTCAAACTAAAATGAATTGAAATGTGCGCGCTCAATCAATATATTCTTCAAAGTTATTTTACAGTGCAGGAATGTTCGTACCGAGTTTCGACTCACCCTTCCAAATACTTTACTCGTCTTTGTTTTTAGGGAAAGCATGTGTGAACAGACTCATTGCCTAGGAGGCTCGCCGCAAGCAAAACTTAGCTGGAAATATCGTTATCACCGATCCGTGATGGACCTAGAAGCTCACGAGTGATTATTCTCCACATCGGGTTTTGGGTTTGCCCTTGGAAGGTATTACATATGGCATATTTTCGGATAGTCCGTTGCAGGGGTTTGCATAATGTATAAAATGTGACGAAATGCATGTTGGGAGTTGGTTTAATGATGTGGTATAATTTAACTCTTTGGGACACCAATATTTACTCTTATCGAGACCTCTACAAGCGTAAGTAATTGAAGCAAGCCTCCTTATATACATTCTATTTAGCCTGGTCCTATTCTTAGGACGGCGGTAACGCCTCCGATCGTTAACTTCCGCTGCGACCATACTCCATATTCTCTAATCGGGGATTATTAAGTAATGGTGATTGGGGGCGTTACACTTACCAAGCGGCAAATATGACATCAATTACTCATGAATTCAATCAACACATACTTCATTCTTCTTCTGCGCAAGCACGTCATAGAATTATTCATCATGTAAGTCACTCATCACGTAAATCATATCTTACTTCTTATCGTATTAATTTCTTATGAAATCGGGATTTGTTTTTCTTCTCATTCTTCTTCTTGAGTTCAATCGTGCATTTCATAAATCATTGAATCTTTCTTTCTAGTTCATCGTGCATAATCATTCGTTTCTTCATATCGTAATTCTTTAGTATTTTTAGTTTTGAATGGAAAGAATATTTATGTTCCGCTCTAAAGACCCAGCTTTTGGAGCCAAAATAATTCGTGGGCTCATTTCTTGGAGGCAAAATAATTCGTGGCCTCGAGGCTTGCCTCGGACTCGAAGGATGTATACTGTCAATAATTCGTGAAAGCAAAATAATTCGTGGTTTTGGTTGACAGACACTTCTATGCCCATAACTTCAAAAGGTTCTTTAATTCGTGGGGTCTTAGATCAATAACACAATCCTTTTTCCCTCTCTCGCTCTCTATTTTCTCGCTTTTTCTTTCTTTTTTGTTTTCCTCTCGCTTCTTCGATTTATTTTTCCTCGGTGTTTTATGTTCCCAGTCTCATTTTCTCTCTCTTCATTTCCTACTTTCACATAAGGGGTTTATGGTTTAGTGTAATTGGACCCCTTTTCTTCTTGGTTTAATTCACTGCCGACTCCTTCTCTCGAATTCCAGCTCCTCTTCTTTCCTTTGCCAACAAATTCAATAAAAGCCAGTCATCACTTCTCCACATTATCTACTGTCAAGCAAACCTTTCCCTTTTTGTTTTCTTTTTCTTTTAATTTAATTGGGCCCAAATTAGCTTTACAAAGCTCAATTAAGTTCATGCACGCTCGGGTTTAAATTTCGGGTTTTAATTTCGATTCGGAAAATTATAATTCAACTTAATTTAATAATTTTGAATTTTTTTAACTTTTAATAATTTAATTATTTACCAAGCAAGCACCTTAAATTTTTGGGTATTAAATGTCCAACAATAAATTAGCCTATGGGAGCTAAAAAGTCATATTTTTACCTCCTGAAAAAGATCTTCCGTTGGAGATTGATGTCCAATGACAAATAAGCCTATGGGAGCTAAAAAGTCGAATTTTTTCCTCCACAATGGGATGCTCCCTGGGAGATTGACGTCGAATGACAAATTAGCCTACGAGAGCTAAAAAGTCACATTTTTTCCTTCAAGAAGGGATGCTCCCTCGGTGATTGATGTCGAACGAGAAATTAGCCTACGGGAGCTAAAAAGTCATGTTGTTACCTTCACAAAGGGATTCTCCCTCGGAGATTAACATCCAAGGACAAATTAGCCTATGGGAGCTTAAAAAGTCGCGTTCTTACATCCACAAAGGGATGATCCCTAGGAGACTGCCATTCATCGGCAAAATTTACATTTTCAAGCCTATAGGAGTTGAAAGGTTGCAATTTGCACTCCTAACTAGAGCTTAGGAGGTAGCACTCTCCGTGGGATGTTCCCTAGTGAGAATCATGCACTTTCAAGCCTATGAGACCTAAAAGATAACATCTTACTCACAAAGGCACCAACTTAGGCACCCCTAACTAGAGATTAAGAGGCGAGTGCTTTCCATGGGATGTTCCCTACTAAGAATCATGAATTTTCAAGACTACGGGAGCTTAAAGTTTGCATTAGACCAACAACAACATTATTGTAGGTAAATTCATACTTTTAGCCTACATGAGCTAAAAGGCCACAAGCTTTTACGGGACGTTTCTTAACAAGTCGAACACTACATATTTAGTCCCAAGGGGCTAAGAGGTCTCTATCCTTACATACTTTTGTCCTGCCAAGGACTAAGTGTCATACTTGCAATCTTCTCAAAGGGAAGTTCCCTTGGAGAACACACCCTTCTAACACACTTTTAGTCCCAAGGGGGCTAAAAGGTCATGAATCTCATACTCCTTGACCTACGTAAGCCCCAAAAGTTGTGGTCTTATTTTGTTATTAGCAGAACCTTGTGGCAAGAAAGCGAGAAAGCCGATACACAAAGATCAACTCCCATTTATTACGTAAAAACGTATAACAAACTCGCTCACACACGACATTAAGCCTCGAGAAATACAGGCAAAAAGATCCGCATTCCACATACCAGCCTTGGGAAGCATGCATGTGGAATATGAAAGGAAAAATGATGTACATTTCTCGGATAATTCACGCTCATCCGCCATGTCGCATTACAACCTCACCTTTTAAGTCGGATCATCACAACATTAGTGTAGCCCTCATTCACTTGAGGATAAGTAAGGCTCAAGTCCATTATGGTTAGGGTTTTCTACCTAATTATGGTAAAAACTCTATGTCCCCTCACTTATTTCTTCTATATACGTTCACTAACCTTACACAAATCTCATATCATGATATAACTCACAAAAAGCCACTACACTTGGCTCATTTATTCTCCCTACTCCTAAAAGAGAAAATTGATCTTTCCACATTGGTGAAAACCACACAGATCTCAAAAAACTTCTTCCACGCACTTGGAGGAAATTCTCCTCGACTTTCCAACTTCGAGTCGACTAACTCGATGTTAAGTTGTATTTTATACGTATTTTTAGTAGTTATTTATTATATTATATAGTTTATTTTATCTAATTTATCCTATTTTGTCTATTTATAGGTAATTATCAAATAAAGTGGGGAAGACAATAAAAGATGACCGACAAGCGTTCAAGAAAAGACATGAAGTCGGTCCATAAAATAATGTGTCATAAAATATTTATTTTATGACATTATATTTTTGAAGTCTTAATTTGAAGAGGAGAGAGAAGATAATCATATTTCTAAACCTACTAGGACTCCTCCTTAGAGTTGTATGAGAAGAAAGAGGAACCAAACCAAGAACCTCACTAGCTATTTAATCCCACGCTGGCTCATTCTCGGCATCATCATGTCACACACTTGCATATCCCTCGCTGCTCATCCCTTGCTCACACTGGCCGCCCATCAAACTCCCTCGCTGCTCATAAACCTCTCTCGCCTTCCCTTATCTCACGCACAATAATTTCACGCTAATCATCAATCATCAAAGCCTTCATCTTTCCCCTTTGCCACCTCCTGCTTGCCTATCTACCCCACTTTCACCATAATCCTTATCACCATCCCATAATCATCTTCATCATCCTCAACATCACAGGCCAACCATCAACTTCATCGCTAATCATCATCAACGTCATCGTTCCGCGGCCGAAGAAATTTATATCGGTAGTATTATTTAATATTGTAATTTTTACTAGTAAAGATTGAATTTTTATTGTTGGATTAAAATTAAAGATGCTATTTTTATTTAGATTACGTGTTTTAAATTACATTATGTTTGAGCAGTTTTTTATACTTAGTATAATCTACTTGAAATCATGTTAAATTATTTATTTTGAAACAAAGTTTCGATCTTTATTGTCTTATTGATTAGATTCATGATTCTATGATAATTTGATTTTAATGTTTATGATTTTATGTCTAATTAATTAGAGCGCACACTAATTAGTTTTATATAATTCATACGATAGTTGAAAGGGTTTAAGTACGTAATCGCTTGATCTTTTAGACATAAGTATCACCCTAATTAATCATGGATGACTCATACCAATCTCTTTTAATTAGGAAATTATCGTAAATCCTTCTTAAATCAATTTGCTAGTAGATTGGTTATTAGGTGCTAGATGATATTTTTCTAATACTTACTGCTCTAATTTGATTAAATTCTAGTGCTATTGCTAGGGTTATCAATATTAGTAGGGTTTATATTAGGGCTACACCTAAGTAAACTAATAACTAAGGAAAAACGGGGAAGATCCGCTAGTGGTTGTCTTCTACAGTTTAGCTCATGGGTAGATCAATTTGTGTGTTAATGATAAATAATAATTTTCATGGTGGATATAGATTATACTAAGTGTTTTTATAAATTTGATATCTTTGATAATTATTTGTTTGCTTTTTAGTCATTTTTTTTAGTTTGTCAATTTTTATTTATAAATTTATAGTCTTTTATTATAATTTCATTACCCCCCTAAAGATCAGTATTTTAGGTTAGGTTTAGTAATTTTATTTTAATTTAATTTTGAGTCTTTATATATTTTAATTTTTAGATTATTTTTCTGTCAATTTTTAATATTTTTTAGTCAGTTTGTTAGAAATTAGTTTAAAAATAGTTTCTTTTATTATTTTTTATGTTTTATCTTGTTTTAGGGTTTAGATAGAGTCCTAGTTCGATGTGATTAAATTTTAGATTTGTTAGAATTAATTTGATAATTTTTCAGATTTAATTCTTGAATTTAATTAGTGTAGGTTTTTAGTTAAATAAATTTGTAAATTCGGGTTTAAATTTTATTTTTATATTTTTAGGGTCTAGTTAGGTGTAGAAAACTAGTTTTAATATTCTAGGTAATTTATGTACTTATTTTCGTAATTAATTTAGTGCATATTTTTACTTATTTAATTTTCTGTTTTAGAATTTGTTATTTTCTGCTTCAGCTTTTTGTTTTAATTATTCTAAAAAAATATCAAAAATGTTTTTGGGTTATTATAATTTTTATATTTTGTATAAAGTATTTATTTATTAGTGCATAATTTTATGTGATTTATAGCTATTAATTTACTAGTTTATATTTTCTGTTTTGTTTTAAAGAGTAGTAATTAGATTTAAACTTGCATATTATTATATCTTTTCTCATGGATTCGATCCCTACTTCCGTATGCTATATTGTTTATTATAAACTTAAGTAGTGGTTTAATTTGTTGCTGTACGACAAGCTAACAAAGTTTGGCGCCGTTTGTCGAGGAAAGAAAATAATAGTTTTTATTTAATTTAGATTTACTACTTTTATTACTTCTTGTGACCTTCATAGTTTATTTTTGTAGTTTTTTTAGTGTTTTTTTATTTTGACAAGGAGCATACATTTGACGCAGTTGAAAGCCAACTAAGTGTTTCTAATTCTATTTCGTAAGTTATGAAATTATTGAGATAACTACTTTACACGAACTTGCTCGCACCTAACTTGGATACACCACTTCTACCTATCTTATATCCCGCATTGGATCGACCACTAAAATTGAACTCCGAATTTTTAAATATTTTACCTAAATTTCATGGACTGCTCTGGTAAGGACCCATATTGTCATATCGTCATATTAATGAGTTTATTATTACATATTTCACTATACAATTGGAGGGAATTACCCAAGACCAAATTAAGTTAAGAGCTTTTCCCTTTTCACTTCAGACATAAGACTAAAGATTGGTTTTATTACCTACCCCTACAACATTTATTACATGGACCGAAGTTCATAAAGCATTTTTAGAGAAATTTTTTCCTGCATCTAGGATAGGGTCCATTAGAAAGGAAATTTGTGGTATTAAACAGATGATTGGGGAGACTTTTTCTTAATATTGGGAGCGTTTTAATAAATTATGTACTAGTTGTCCCCAACATCAAATTTCTAAGCATTTATTGATTTAATATTTTTATGAAGGTTTATTACCAATAGATAGAAATATGGTAGATGTTGCTAGTGGAGGGGCCCTGTTTAATAAGACTCCGACTCAAGCTAGATAATTGTTTAATATTATGGCGTAAAATATTAAACAATTTGGAATTGGAGATACCCAATTTAGGAATATTAATGAGTTCAATTTAGGTCCATTTATCGAGACTCAATTGTCCCAAATTACTATTATGTTGAACAAATTGGTCCATAGAGAAGAAGTAGTAGTTTTTAGTATTTGCCGTTTAGAGGGTCATGTTGCTAATTCATGCCCTACACAACAAAGAGGGCATGTGAATGCTATTTTTTCCAACCAAGGTCAAATGAACCATGACCCATTCTCGAACACTTGTGATGAATGGAGTGATTACTCTAACCTTAGGTATGGATCTGAAGAAAACCCCTAGAATTTGATTAATCCATTGCTCATGACAAAACCAATTATCTTTCGGAGCAAATCATTAAGAAGATAGATGACCAGAAAAAGGAGACTAACCTTAGGTTTCAAATCTTAGAAATGACTATTAAGCGGGTTCAAGAGAGACAAACCGCCAACGATACCATAATCAATAACCTACAAGCCCAAACGCAATCTCAACCTTTCCAAGATCCAAAAGAAAATGCGAGTGTCAAAACACTTAATAGTGGGAAAGAATTAGAGGAACCCAGGAAAAACATAGAGGTAGAGCAAAAATTAGAGGTTAAGAAATCTGAACTCGACCAAAACAAAGATAACGCCTCTAATGCTAGGGAAATAGGTAAAAATAAGAAAGATCTTCACAAGCCTATCCCACCTTTTCCTAGTAGATTGATGAGCACAACTCCTAAGATAGATGAGGCAATTGAAGATATCTTAGAAACATTTAGGAAGACAAAAACTAACATTCCTCTTCTAGATACCATGAAACGGGAAACTCGTTATGCTAAGTTCCTTAAAGATCTATTCACGAACAAATTAAAATTGAAAAGGAACAAAAAGATAAGTGTGAGGGAGAATACATCTACTCTTTTCCAAAAGAAATTTCCCACTAATTGCAAGTATGCAGAAGACCGGATCTGTTTAGTGTGGGAAATGCAAGTAGATGATCCTTGACCTGCAGAGGTGTTGAGCCAAAGACGGTAAACAAAGGCGCTGGTTGGGAGGCAACCCAACATTTTCGGGAAGTTTCTATAATTTTTACTTCAATTTTATTATTTTTATTTTGCATGCATTAGGGACAATGCATGAATTAAGTGTGGGGAGTGCATCCTGCATTTTAATTTTATGCATTTATTTTTATCTTATTTTTTGAAAAATAAAAAAAATTTAGTGTCTTTCTTGTGAAGAAATGCGTAAACATGAATATATGCTAGGTTAACATAAATTTTTCTGTCTATAGTTTTTCTTTCCCTTTGTAAGTGAGAAATTTAACCATGTTAATTGTTATTCGAGTTGTTTGAGTTGATCCTCGTATACTTCTTCAATTAGTGACAATCATGATTTTTCTGTTAGTTTGATCATGTTATATGATCGTGATAGAGGCAATAAATTGACTTAAACCATTCACCCGGACTATTGAACATAGCAGAACGAGTCATTCAAAATTTGATTTTTCTTGTCTTGCCTTTTAATTAAAGAAAAAAATGTTAGTCTACCAACATGGGTCGGAGTTGGTGGCTCGACACCATTTCCCTTAAGTTTAGGTCTCAAGTTGAGCCTTATGAATGCGAGTAACCGATGCTGGGAGAGTCATGCCCCTTTTGGGCCAATCAATAGCTCGAACCATACTAACAAAAAAACAAAAAAGTAAAGTGTTAACTCCAAGCACCTTTATTTGGGTGAGTGGGAGACAGCGAGTGTTATATTTCTAAGACCCTATAT
Organism: Talinum fruticosum; assembly: GCA_021018815.1. Classification (NCBI taxonomy): domain Eukaryota; kingdom Viridiplantae; phylum Streptophyta; class Magnoliopsida; order Caryophyllales; family Talinaceae; genus Talinum; species Talinum fruticosum. The sequence continues at coordinate 7,793,659 of JAITYX010000003.1, read as the reverse complement.
GGGCCTCGAATATGTGCTTGAGTGGAATTAAAAAAAAAAAACAAACAAAAAAAAGGAAAACAGAAAAAAGTTTAAAAAAAGTTTATTATCGATTTTTAGTGAATTATTTGCTGATTCAGCGTCTCTATAACCATACTCGCACCTTAATTTTTCCCATCCTAAAACGTTTTAGACCTCTTGACCGGAATTTACATGTTTGAAAAAGATGGATAATTTTTTACTGTTGCTTAAATGAAAGAGATATTGTGAGACCGATAATAAACTCTCTCGATGACGAGTGAAATGTTTAGTTTTGCAAGTAAGGCAACCCTAGTATATATTTTATGTTTTATATATATCTTTATAAGAAAGCGTAATATTATATCGGGTCTCATATTTCTTTGTATGAGAACGTCCAAAGTCTAAGTGTGGGGAATTTGTTAAGTTGTATTTTATACGTATTTTTAGTAGTTATTTAGTTTATATTATATAGTTTATTTTATCTAATTTATCCTATTTTGTCTATTTATAGGTAGTTATCAAATAAAGAGGGGAAGAAAATAAAAGATGTTAAAAGCGGATTTTTAGCTACCGACAAGCGTTCAAGAAAAGACATGAAGTCGGTCCATAAAAATAATGTGTCATAAAATATTTATTTTATGACATTATATTTTTGAAATCTTAGTTTGAAGAGGAGAGAGAAGATAATCATACTTCTAAACCTACTAAGACTCGCTCCTTAAAGTTGTATGAGAAGAAAGAGGAACCAAACCAAGAACCTCATTAGCTATTTAATCCCACGCTGGCTCATTCTTGGCATCATCATATCACACGCTTGCATATCCTCGCTGCTCATCCCTTGCTCACGCTGGCCGCCCATCAAACTCCCTCGCTGCTCATAGACCTCTCTCGCCTTCCCTTATCTCACGCACAATAATTTCATGCTAATCATCAATCATCAAAGCCTTCATCTTTCCCCTTTGTCACCTCCTGCTTGCCTATCTACCCCACTTTCATCATAATCCTCATCACCATCCCATAATCATCTTCATCATCCTCAACGTCACAGGCCAGCCATCAACTTCATCGCTAATCATCATCAACGTCATCGTTCCGCGACCAAAGAAATTTACATCGGTAGTATTATTTAATATTGTAATTTTTACTGGTAAAGATTGAATTTTTATTGTTGGATTAAAATTAAAGATGCTATTTTTATTTAGATTACATGTTTTAAATTACATTATGTTTGAGCAGCTTTTTTATACCTTAGTATAATCTACTTGAAATTATGTTAAATTATTTATTTTGAAATAAAGTTTCGATCTTTATTGTCTTATTGATTAGATTCATGATTCTATGATAATTTGATTTTAATGTTTATGATTTTATGTCTAATTAATTAGAGCGCACACTAATTAGTTTTATATGAATTCATACGATAGTTTAAAGGGTTTAAGTATGTAATCGCTTGATCTTTTAGACATAAGTATCACCCTAGTTAATCATGGATGGCTCATACCCATATCTTTTAATTAGGAAATTATCATAGATCCTTCTTAAATCAAATTGCTAGTAGATTGGTTATTAGGTGCTAGATGATGTTTTTCTAATACTTATTGCTCTAATTTGATTAAATTCTAGTGCTAGTGTTAGGGTTATCAATATTAGTAGGGTTTATATTAGGTCTAGATCTAAGTAAACTAATAACTAAGGAAAAATGGGGAAGATCCGCTAGTGGTTGTCTTCTACAGCTTTAGCTCATGGGTAGATCAATTTGTGTGTTAATGATAAATAATAATTTTCATGGTGGATATAGATTATACTAAGGCTCTATTTGATTCTAAGAAAATTAGAAGGAAAGAAAAAAATGTGGAAAATGAATTTCTTTCACTTGTTTGAATTAAAGAAAAAAGGAGAGAAAAAAGTTTGATGGAAAAAATCATGGAAAATTTTATCAATTTGGTCAATGATATTTTCCTTCCAAAATTGAGAGGAAAATGGAAGAAAAAATTCACAAAGAGAGAGAAATGGAGAAAAAGAGATAATTCTATTAAGAAATGTCATTAAGAATTTTCTTTCTCCTCTCTATTAATCAATTTTATTGAGTATTTTCTTTCTCCTCTCCATGACTATGTAGTGATAGGTAAGAAGTTGAAAAATTATTATACTTTTTTTCCCTCTATTTTTTCTTGAACCAAACACAAGAAAAAATTAATTTTCCCTCAACTTTTTTTCCTCATTACTTTTTTTCCATTTAAATTTTCTTTCCAACCTATTTTCTTCAAATCAAATAGAGCCTAAGTGTTTTTATAAATTTGATATCTTTGATAATTATTTCTTTACTTTTTAGTCATTTTTTTTAGTTTGTCAATTTTTATTTATAAATTTTTAGTGTTTTATTATCAATTTCTTATCCCCCTTAAAGATAAATATTTTAGGTTAGTTTTAGTAATTTTATTTTAATTTTATTTTTAATCTTTATATATTTTAATTTTTAGATTAGTTTTTTGTCGAGTTTTTATTTTTTTGAGTCAGTTTGTTAGAAATTAGTTTAAAAATAGTTTATTTTATTATTTTTTTTGTGTTTTATCTTGTTTTAGGGTTTAGATAGAGTCCTATTTTGATGTGATTAAATTTTAGAATTTTTGGAATTAATTTGATAATTTTTCAGATTTAATTCGTGAATTTACTTATTGCAGCTTTTTAGTTAAATAAATTCGTAAATTCGGTTTTAAATTTTAGTTTTATATTTTTAGGATCCGGTTAGGTCTAGAAAATTAGTCTTAATATTCTAGGTAATTTTAGTATTTATTTTCGTAATTAATTTAGTGCAGATTTATACTTATTTAATTTTCTGTTTTAGAATTTGTTATTTTCTGCTTCAGTTTTCTGTTTTAATTATGCTAAAAAAATATCAAAAATATTTTTGGGTTATTATAATTTTTATATTCTACATAAAGTATTTATTTATTAGTGCATAATTTTATGTGATTTATAGCTATTAATTTACTATTTTATATTTTCTATTTTGTTTTAAAGAGTAGTAAATTTAATTAGATTTAAACTTGCATATTATTATATCTTTCCTCGTGGATTCGACCCATACTTCCGTATGCTATATTGTTTATTATAAACTTAAGTAGTGGTTTAATTTGTTACTCGTACGACAAGCTAACACTCTAGCGTCGGAGGGGCGTTACCTAGGATCCAACCCCGGGAAGTGCCTTCTTTGCAAGACTTGAGTCCATTCGCCGGAGGCCGGGAGAGTATATTCATTCTCTCCGACTCATGTCCACATCATATCTCGCAAGTTTTGTTCCAAAACAAAAACCTTTAGGTACTCAAATGTTTGACAAAGATGCAAGAGCCAGGAACAAAAACTACCAGTTGAAGGTAGTGCAAGAATTTTCATTCAAAATTTTAATATTTATGTGTAATTTTGTTGAAATGTTGGTTGTAATTTTTTTTTTTTTGGTATAAAGTAGTTCCCCGAAGATCTTGCAGCTATTTTACCTCTCCTCTTTGTAAAATTGAAAACATGTTAGTGAATGAAATAAAATGGCAAATCTACCATTTTCTATTTTAAATTCTTTCTAATCCTTATCTCACTTTACGTGTGGTGATGGAGAATCTTCTCTATAGACTCTATTTTTTGGTGCATTTGCTTTATGAGAGTAGATTACTAAAGAGTTCTATCTATTTTGTTGCCAGCATTTTTGGTTCAAAAACATACGTGGTCAAGTAATTCTAAGTGAGTTTCAAGGTCTTCACTTAGTACCGGCTTGACCATATATATATACCAAATGGAGAGTTTATTGAACCTTTTAAGGCTACTAGAAGACACTAGGGTGGACTGACTAGAGGAGGACATGACGTACATCTTTGTCTAGTCTGAACCCACAAGATTCTTTGGGTTTGTCGTGCCATCATACATGTTTGTCTTAGGAAACTTGACCCCTCGTTTTTTGTTAGGCTTCTTCTCAAAATCTACTTTATAAGGAGGTGCCGATGTATCATAGATGAAGTATTTTTAGTCTTTTTAATTCCTAGATCCCCAAGTTCTTCAGATCCCCAAGTTCATCGAGTTTCTATGACACAAATTAAAAGAAAACAACGAGCAATTACTCGAGGTGTTGAAGCACAATGAGAAGGGTTCAAATATGAGAACTTATTCAAGCTCGCTTAAGTTAGGCCAAATCACACATGTGAAAATAATGAAAACAAAACTAAAAGGAATGTTAAAAAGGGCTCAATTGTAATTTCGCCAATTGATGAACTAGCTAGCCAAGACAAGGTCCTCACATACACAACTAAAGCTAGCAAGTAGAGATGGTTGATTGCATGAAGAAATCTCATCCAACCCCATTTTCACGGTGAATCTCCCAAAAATATCGATGAAAGGTAACGACTCGGTATGAACTAAATTCTTAATTAATTTTGAGTTAAAGTCATTCATCTAAACTTAGGACTAATCAAGATGTATTTTAAAGAGAAATTAAAAGATGATAACTAAAAGATGACTAGGCGAAGACTTTGAATCTAAAATATTATCTCTTAAAAGTCTAAGGACTCGGTTATACTTAAGAAACTGGAAATTGACCCGATAATTAAAACTAAGCTTGACTGAGCCACTCATTTTTGATAAACCGACAACCTCAATATGGCTCATACCATAAGTTTTCCTAAATAATTTCACAATTATAACTCATCTTTTAAACTAGCTTGCTTCATAAATTGAATCAAAATTACGCTTGTTAATTCTATTTTGGCTAAACTTATTAAGTCGAATCTAATTACTTTGGCAAACACCGAAATATGTCTAAATAACTCTTTGAACCTATTTCTAATAACTCTATTCTTTGAGTTAAGACATACATGGAATTTGTTCATATTGAATATTGGAGTTGAAAAATTCCAAATTAATAGATTAAGGAATTTTAGTCATTAAATATTTTATTTAGACTAATCATTATCTAATCTTGGACCAAAGTGTTTTTATACTTTAAGTACCATTTTGTAGTTTATTTTTGCAGGTTTATAAAAGCAGATTAATCGCATATTAAAGCAAAAACAAAAGCTTCTTTCTTGTTTTAACGACTACAAACAAAAAGTCGATTTCACGGGTAGACTCGGACTAGGTTCACAAGCCTGTTTGTTACCATTTTGGGTAACTCTTCTTTTCGAGTCTAACAAGCTGGTTCTACCGGATATTTCAAGTATAGAAGTTAGCGAGAACTCCTTTTGGGAGCTAGGACGTAAGCTCAACGGCTAAATCGATAACGGTCCCAAAGCCGAGTCCTCATACTATCTCGTTGCAACAACCAACCGACCTAGTTCTTCCATCCCAAGACACTTCATCTCTTCTATATAGCATGCGAATAGAAGCCTTGATTCAAGATATACAAGATTTACGGAACCAAAAACTTAATATACTCATTCTCTCTTTTAGCTTACAACTCTTACTCATACACTCACAACTTTCCGAGTTGTAAATCTTATAAAAGAAAAGTCTCGTAATCTCTCTTTTATTCAAACACTTTTCTTAGTTATCCCTTGGCCGAGTTGAGAAGGGTACTTCAACTCGGTTGTCCCAAGCTGTAAAGGGTGTCTTAGTTTGGAAGTATTAGGTTAGATAATTGTTCTTGGGAAAAACTTTTATTAGAATTAGCTAAAGGAGCCATTCATGTAGTCGGTTACTTTGTATTTATGGATCCAAATAGTGGAGTTTTGACTTTGTACTTAGATTAGCACAATCCATGGTTTTTGCCCCATGAGGGTTTCCACGTAAAATACTTGTCTCCTTCACTTCTTTACTTTTGAGTCACTCTAGATTCAATTTCTATTTTTGAGTTCTATTTCGGTTTTAAAATTTTAATTTTTCACATATTTCTTTCATCACCCTATTCACCTCCTAGGGTGATTAAACTCTCTAATTGAACCTTCAATTGGTATCAATGCCTACCCTTTCTATAAAAGGTCTCACAATCCAAAGGCCTAAAGATGAATGGCTTATCAAAAAGGAGAGTTCGATGAATTAAGGTCATTCACTCGACCACCGAAATTCAAAGGTTCCAACTTTTCCCACTAGAAGAAGCTAATATAGTGCTTCATCCAAGACCTTGATGAAGAAGCATGGGATGTCATCACAAACGGAAACTACATTCACATTAAGTAAGTCGACAATGAAATTATGGCAATTTTGAAGCCGGAATTCACAACGAAGAGAAGGAAAGGCATAAGAAAATTTTCAGAACCATGAACATTTTCAAGTGTGCCTTAGACGCATCTGAGTACAACCGAGTCTTAGCTTGTGACATAGCTAAAGAGGTGTGGAACACCTTGGTGCCACATATAAAGGAACAAGTCAAGTTAGACAGAAAAAAATCAGCCAATACTTGCACATATATGTGTTATTCAAGATGAAGTCTTATAAGAACATCACTCGGATGTACATATAGTTTACTGAGATTGTAAACAATCTCAAATCTCTCAACAAGAAGATCTCCAATGAAGAAGTTATCAGAAAACTTCTAAGGTGTATCCCAAAGAATAAATGGGGTCCAAAGGTAATGACTATTGAAGAAGCCTAAGGCCTCGAGCAAGCTCAAACTAGATGAGCTCATTTGAAAACTTCTAACCCATGAGTTATATCTTCAAGAAGAAGAATCCGAGGCCAGCACTAGAAAAACTTTGCTCTAAAAGCCTCGAGAGGAAGCTAGTCCTAGTATGAGATCCTTAGACTCATCAAAATAAGATCAAATGAAACTTTTGGCCATAGGATTGAAGCGTATAATGACTCGTAAAAAGTGGCGGAAGAAGCCGAGAAATGTGGTCTTTAAGAACCAAAAAAGGTAAGCCTCCTTCCCCTTAAGTTCCTCTTTCACTAAAAGATTGTCCAAAGAGGGAAGCAAGGGAACACATTATAAAAGATTGTCCAAAGAGGAAGCAGGACTACAAGAACAATAAAATCATGGTAGCAACATGAAGCAAGGATGATTCGGATGATGATAATGACACCGAGGATGAGTCCAAGTGTCTAATGGCGACAACTAGGGCTAGCAATGGGGCGGGTATTGGCCGGGTTTCCTATACGCACATCCATACTCGTTTTCAAAATGTGTACACATACCTATACCCATACCCACCGGGTGTTAAAAATCCATACCTATATCCATACCCACCGAGTTTTATAGGTATGCGGGCTTTATTTGGGTACAAATAGACTAAAAACAATGATACTTATATTAAACCCATATTTGATATTTCTCACAATTCAACAAAAAACAGATAGCAACCTATAGTTGCTGCCCTTAGTGGTCGCCGATGTCGAGGACAGACAGAGAGAGAGTGACAAGATGGAAAGAGAGAGAGCCATGAGAGATGACCTGGGAGACTGAATGTGAGAGATAGAGAGTGCTATAATGAGAGAGGAGAGAGCGACAAAAAGCACTTGGGCAGCCTGCGATGTAGAGAGTGATAAGAGAGGAGAGAGGAGAAGGTGAGAAACTGAGTGAGAGAGATGAAGAGTGTTGCAAGGAGGGAAGAGAGAGAAGAGGAGAGAGCGATGGGAGAGCAACTTGGCAACCTATGAGCAAGAGAGCGACGAGAAAGGAGAGAGAATAGGGTGAAAGACCGAGGGAGGAGAAGGGAGAACAGAGGCAAGCACCCTAGGATTTCCTCTTTTAAACGAATTTTGGCTTGAACATTGGGCCTAAAATTCAATCCTCACATCTTGTTTTCAACAACTCTCGGTTTCTTTTTTTTCAAACATTTAATAAAGGGATTTATAGGTGTTAAAAGGGGTGGATGCGGGGTGAGTATGGAACGCATATTCCAGTACAGAGTTATGGGTGTTATATTGGGCGGGTGAAGCCTAAACCCTACCCATACCCGCCGTATAATCATTTTGACGATGCCCACCCATACCCATTTTTTAAAAATTTTTACCACCCATTTGGGTTTTAAATGGAGTCGGGTTTCGTGAGTTTTAAATGGGCATGGATTTTTCGCCATCCTTAGCAATAATAGACTCGAAGTAAAAATGCGAGTTAGAACTAGAAGCATATGATTCTCGGGGAACAAACCCTCAAAATGTAATTTACTATTTCCTCAAATTTTCTAAGCATGATTTAGCTAAGTATCTTTATACTTTAGAGGAAAATTTCGATTCCGCGTCTTCTTTTTTGAAGAAAAACTTGTGTCTCTTAAATCTAAGAATAAAGTTTTAAAAGCTGATTTAGAAAAATTAAGACTCAACTTAATGTACTTGAGACTAGCTCATAGGATAATGAGGCCGAGTCCGGATGCCTCAAAGCTGAAAATGAGCCATTAAAGAAAAACCTCGAAAAATCTCGGAACCTTATTTTAAAACTTACCCTTGATTTATTACTTGGTTCTCAACATGTTTCCTTCAAAAGGAGGATATAGGTTATAACTCCGGAAAGGAAGATAACTCCTATAAGAGCCTTTTCAAAAATGATTCCTTAAAAATTCATTTTTAAAGAGATGAGCACGGTCGCATTCATCCAATGAAAAAGGGACTGAGCCAGACAGATTTACCCAAATGAAGTCTTCCGGACCTATAACAAAAGAAAAGTTTTTCACAAAAGGATACTCAATTCCCAAGGAAGAAAAATCAGAATCGACCAAGCCTAAAATTATTCAAATCTCTGTTCCTAAGAGTATCCTTCCTCCAAAACTAACATCATTAAGAACGATTCATTGTAACGCCCCCAATACGTAACCACATAAATGAGTAATCAACAGCGGAAGACTTGTAAATTAGGAGACATTACTGCCGTTTCGGAATGAAAATAAGGCAATTTCATTTGAGCAAAATAATTATTCAAATAATTTATGTAACAATCCAACCCAAATTTTTCTTCGTAGAAAATGAAATCTTCAAAATGTTGAGGATCAGCTGGAGAGGAATCATGAGCCAAGAGACCAAGGGAGGGACTGGCATGTGTGGGTCAAGACGAACAGCCATACATCACTTTTTCTGACTCGCATTATCGTTTCCTTCCTCTTTAGGCTTTAGGCTTTAGGCGTGATTGTGAATAGTCCGCCATGCGCTCGACTTCCTAAAAACTTTAAAACATAAAATAATAGATGTGTGAGCTAGAAGCTCGATACGTTACTCTTATAAAATAAAATCATAATTTAGGTAGTCCTAAATCATGCATATCGTAAATCATTTTTCTTGAATAAACAGTTTGCAAACTTGTCAATTACCGATTTGCTTTTCCGATTTAGCCAAATTTAGGACCCGTATCGTGGGATAATCAATCATGGAATCCGACTCCTAGGTTCATTGAACCCTAAGGCGATCGGCTGTGAACAATTGAACGATTAACAATTCCGTGAACAATTGAACGATTAACGATTCCGTGAACAATTGAACGATTGACAATTCCGTGAACAATAGAACGATTGACAATTCCGTGAACAATTGAACGATTGAAAATTCCGTGAACAATTGAACGATTGACAATTCCGTGAACAATTGAATGATTAACAATTCCGTAAACAATTGAACGATTAACAATTCCGTGAACAATTGAACGATTAACGGTTAAATGCTCGCTAGTGGGCAACGTTGTCCAGGCGTCCCCGGATAAACCATTTACGATTAGGATTACGATTACGATTACGATTACGATTACGATCACATTCATTCATGGATCGTCATAACGGTTAATAGGTCCTTTGCATGGTCGGATCAATTAAATTGTGAAAAACTTATTTATAAGCGCAATGAATTGTAAGCACCATCTATAAATCTATAAAACTTTTACTTTTAGTATAAATGTAAGGGCAATAACGTACCTCGAGTGTGCCGAACACCTCAATTGCTAATTGTTTATGCAACACAATTTCAATTCGATTTCTATTTCCAAAACGAATTTACTTTCGTAGATTACTAGTCTTTTAACAATATTTATATGCACTTACGATCACCAAACTTTTACTTTTCGCGTACCTATCCATATTGTTTCCTTTTGATCTCGATATTCATACATTTCCCGAATAAGCTATTGATGATATAGTTTGAATTTGTATATAGCAATTGATGAGTTTAATTCCCTATTCTTGTAATAAAACTCAAGTTTGATCTTTTGCCTCTATCACCTCTTGTATGTGCTTAATGTAGCCTAACCTTAATTGTACCACTCGTTTCATCTAGTATGCCTATCTATAAACCGAATATACTTCCTACTTAAGGTGTCGACTTGGTTTCCCAATATTTTTAAAAAATTTTGGCAGAGTTTCGTTTGAAACATGGCCTAACCATTAGGCTAAAAGCCTTAAAAACCTACATAAAATCCACAATAAAACTCAACGAGCCACACGCTCGGAGTACACAACTCAACGGCCACACGTCGGAGTATATTTACAACCACAAAAACCAAATTTCAAACCAAGTATATAAACCAAGTTACAATCTCGACAATATTCTCATTTTCTTGTGCTCATGAACTTTTCAATTTCTAATTACGACATATATATATTTATAGCTAAGGCTCCGGTTAAGCAATTTAATCATAGAAATCCCGATTATCGGGAGATGGCCCCGTACGATTAAATCCTCTATTAGTACTATCAATACTCGGTTAATGATTTAGCATATCGGAGATAAAATAGTGAAACTCATTAATATTTCGACATGTTAACATTTAAATATTTTGAAAAGTGTAGACAATGAACGTACTCGAGGTGTTGTTCGTTTTTCTTTAAATATCGTTTTTCGTTCTTTTCTTCGAACATGTCGTTTCCAGTCGCTTTTCTGTTTTCAAAAAGTAATTTGATTCAACATTCTACATTCTAAACTTTTTTCCAATCCAAAACTTACTTTAAATAGTATCATGAGCCTTCTTTAGAATTGTTGCACACTTAATCATTCACATCTCTTTATAATACAAGCACCTACTGACTTATCTTCCACTCTATAGCAACTTACCTCAACAAAATCTTCAATAAGTTCAACAAACCCCTAATTTCATAGCCACTTACATTCTCCTTCATATCTCATTCCCAAAGTTAACATAACCCCCAATTTTTCAGTTAATTCATACCAATGAGTACTCCTCCATACTCCATCAAATTTTCACATTTCAAATTCATTCATTCTTGCTTGACTAAACCAATATTCAATCACATTAATTTGCTCAAGTTTAGCACATATACACACATAAATTCAATCTTCCATCAATCTCTAATTACACACTCTTGAAGGCAACTCACAACAACATACATGTTCATATTCCAATCGTACTCAATATCTTTCTTCCAATTCTTCCACAACTAAACAATTCATTCATATTCATATAGAAGTTAAACAAACACATTCATAATTATAAATAGACCCAAATCATTCTAACAAACCTAAGAATCCAATTTCACATATATCCATATTTCGATATTCCCTAAATATCATCTAACTCCACCACAACCAAACAATTCATTCATACCCATATAGAATTTACACAAGCACATTTATCTGTTAAGTCGTATTTTATACGTATTTTTAGTAGTTATTGAGTTTATATTATATAGTTTATTTTATCTAATTTATTCTATTTTGTCTATTTATAGGTAATTATCGAATAAAGTGGGGAAGAGAAGAAAAGTCGTTAAAAGTGGATTTTTAGCTACCGACAAGCATCCAAGAAAATATATGAAGTCGGTCCATAAATATAATATGTCATAAAATATTTATTTTATGATATTATATTTTAAGAAATCCTAATTGGAAGAGAAAAAGGAAACTTAAAAGAGAAGAAAGAGGAATAACCCTATCTCCTTCACCATATATATACTACTTGTAATCATCATGGAGAAGGGAGGTTGCCCACGCAGCCCTTGCTGCTCTTGCTGGCCGCCCAACAACATCCCTTCGCTGCCCATTCCCCCTTCGCTGCCCATATAGTTCCCTGGCTGCCCACCACTTCGTCACTCGCCCCTCACAGCCGCTGCCCACCTTCGCTGCTGCCCCTCCTCACACTAATCCTCTCCCTCACTAATCACATTAGTCATCAATCACCATCCATAATCATCCTCATCATCCCCACGCAGCCAGCATCATCATCTCTAATCATCAACAACGTCATCGTCTTGTTGCCGCAGAAACTAATATCGGTAGTATTATTTAATATTGTAATGTTTTTACTAGTAAAGATTGAATTTTTATTAGATTAAAATTAAAGATGATATTTTTGTTTAGTTTATGTGTTCCAAGTTACATTATGTTTGAGTAGTTTTTCTTATACTTAGTATAATCTACTTGAAACCATGTTAAATTGTTTATTTTGAGACAAAGTTTCGATCTTTATTGTCTTATTGATTCGATCCATGATTTTATGATAATTTGTGTTTAATGTTTATGAATTTATGTCTAATTAATTAGAGTGCACGCTATTTAGTTTTATATAAATTCATGTGATAGTTTAGAGGGTTTAAGTACGTAATTGCTTGATCTTTTAGACATAAGTATCACCCTAGTTAATCATGGATGGCTCATACCCATCTCTTTTAATTAGGAAATTATCATAGATCCTTCTTAAATCAATTTGCTAGTAGATTGGTTATTAGGTGCTAGATGATGTTTTTCTAATACTTAATGCTCTAATTTGATTAAATTCTAGTGCTAGTGCTAGGGTTATCAATATTAGTAGGGTTTATATTAGGGCTAGGCCTAAGTAAACTAATAATTAAGGAAAAACGGGGAAGATCCGCTAGTGGTTGTCTTCTACAGTTTAGCTCATGGGTAGATCAATTTGTGTGTTAATGATAAATAATAATTTGCATGGTGGATATAGATTATACTAAGTGTTTTTATAAATTTGTTATCTTTGATAATTATTTGTTTGCTTTTAGTTATTCTCTTGAGTTTATTGATTTTTACTTATAAAGTTATAGTCTTTTATTATTAATTTCGTTACCCCCTAAAGATCAGTATTTTAGGTTAGTTGTAGTAATTTTATTTTAATTTAATTTTGAGTCTTTATATATTTTAATTTTCAGAATTAATTTTCTGTTAGTGTTTATTATTTTTGAGTCAGTTTGTTAGAAATTAGTTTAAAAATAGTTTCTTTTGTTATTTTTCTTGTTTTATTTTCTTTTAGGGTTTAGATAGAGTCCTAGTTTGCTGTGATTAAATTTTAGAATTTTTGGAATTAATTTGATATTTTTTCAGATTTAATTCTTGAATTTAATTACTGCAGGTTTTTAATAAAATAAATTCGTAAATTAGATTTTAAATTTTGTTTTTATATTTTTAGGGTCTGTTTAGGTTTAGAAAATTAGTATTACTATTCTGGGTAATTTTAGTATTTATTTTCGTAATTATTTTAGTGCAGAATTTTACTTATTTAATTTTCTGTTTTAGAATTTGTTTATTTTCTGCTTTAGTTTTCTGTTTTAATTATTCTAAAAAATATACAAAAATATTTCTGGGTTATTGTAGTTTTATTATTATGTATAAATTATTTATTTAGTTATTAGATAATTTTCTATGAATTTTAATTATTGATTTTAATTTATATTTTCTGTTTTGTTTTTAAGAGTAGTAAATTTAATTAGATTAAAACTTGCATGTTATTATATCTTTCCTCGTGGATTCGATCCCTACTTGCCCTTGCTATATTGTTTATTATAAGTTTAAGTAGTGGTTTAATTTGTTGCTGTACGACAAGCTCAACATTTACAATTATAAAGAAAACCCAAATCGATTTCCAATTCCCTATTACCGCATACTAAACCCTAAATTCAATCTCATCTGGTCACAAGATTCCTTCAATTCCATCATAACTAATTCAAGACTCACATTAACCTGTCTAATTCTTCAATTACAACATAAATTCGTGATAAATATTTGCTTAAAAATGAAGAATTAGAGATATATCTCAAAGGGGGTTTTGAAGTGGAATTGGTGGTGGTGGTCCGGTGTCTGAAGTGGAAGCTCCGGGCGTTGGTTAGCGGTGCCAGGCGCCGGACGGCGGCCAAAGGTGGCGTCGATAGCCCGGTCCGGAGGCGGCACTAGCAGCGAGGGTGAAAGCAGCCCATGTTCGGAGCGGGACAGAGCGAAGAAGAGAGAGAGAGCGCGCTAGAGGTGACAGGGTGGCGGCGAGGCGCCGGCGCCGGACTGCTGTTGGCGGGAGAGGCCGGCGATCGATGGCCGGCGATGGCAGCAGTAGCGAGGGCGGGACAGCCCCGCTGGCGCAGAACGAGCGAAAGAGGATGGACGAGAAGGCTGTTGGCGGTTGCAAGGTGGTGTCCGAGGGCACCGGCGGTGATAGCTGGCCGGCGGTGGCATAACCGGCGACAGTGAGGGAGGTGGGGAAAGAGAAGTGAGCGAGAGATGGGAAATGAATGATGTAGCTTTGTTTTGTTTTCAAACCCCTCCTCCTTTTCACCGATATATTCGGATGCTTCTACCAATTCCTTCCCCTTTTTTTTATTTTTTATTTAATTTGCTTATCATTTAATTATATAAATAAATTGTGTTCGGGACACCATTTTATATTATTCGAGTGTACATACGGAGTTATTCACACAAACGTAAATATGTGCGAATTACTTATTATTATTAGGATTATTAAACTTCTTCGCATTATTTATTTCAGTTTCAAGTTTTTGAGTGGCTCACTACTCTTGAACAATATTAAGACGATAAAATACAAATTTCAAATAATTAATTACGATTAAGTTTGGGGGTGTTACAATTCTCGGGTTTGTAAGAGAAAGTGAGAAGGGTTAGTGTGTTTTTATTTTAGCAGGCACCACAAGCCAAGAAGAAGGACAATCGGTACCTCGGTAGTGGATGTTCTCGACATTGGATGGTCTCGACATATGACGAGGGAACTCAAGACTTTAATCCGAGGTAGAAAATATGGATGGCGGCAATGTCAAATTTGGGAACAATAGCGAAGGAAAGATTATAATAATTGGTAGAGTTGGCCACGGTGACAACTCGGTCAACCTAGTTTATCTTGTCAAAGGACTCACATACAATCTTCGAGTATGATGCAACTTTGTGACAAAGGATAAAAGGTAAGATTCACTCGGACAAATTGTTTCATATACTGAAGCAACCACAAATGAAATAAAGCTCTCAAGTCTTATGTTAGGTAACACTTGCACTATCTCCCTTAGTAATTGAACTCAAAATTTATCTTGCTTAAAATTAGTAATTAATGATGATTCTTAGACATGGCATCATAGATTAGGTCATATTAGCATGCATAAAATTAGGAAATTGTCATCACAAGGTTTAGTCCGAGGACTTCCTAAACGTGCATTTAACAAAGATAAAATCTATGATGCATGTATAAAAGGGAAACATGTTAGATCTTCATTCAAGCCACTTAAAATTGTTTCCACCACAAAAGTGCTTGAACTTATTCACATGGATTTGTGTGGAGAAATTCCTATAAAAAGCTTAAGAGGTAAATCATATATGTTTGTTATTATCGATGATAATTCACGATTTATCTAGGTGTTTTTTTTCTAAAAAACAAGAATGAAGCATTGAAAAAGTTCGCCGAGTTTGCGAGACAAATTCAAGTAGAATATGGGACTTAGATTATAAGGGCCAGAACCGACAATGAAAGGGAGTTTGACTACTCCAAGTTCGTAGATTTTTATGATAAATCTAGGATCTTCTACAACTTATGAGCACCAAGAACGCCCAAACAAAATGGAGTGATAGAAAGAAAGAACAGAACTTTTGAAGAAATTGGTAGGATAATGATGATTGAAATTGATTTACCCTACTATTTCTGGGTTGAGGCAGTCAACATCGCCGGTTATACACTAAACTGGTGTCTTATTCACTCAATCTTGAAGAAAACACCCTACGAGCTCTACAAAGGGAAGAAACCCAACATTTCCTACATTAAACATTTCAGGTGTAAGTGCTTTACACGCAACAATTGTAAGGATTAGTTAACCAAATTTGATGCTAGATCGGATGAAAGTATATTATTTGGTTATTCAATTCAAAGAAAACCTTATCATGTTTTCATTAAAACGACTAACAAAGTGGAAGAAAGTATCCACGTTATCTATGATGAGATTAATAATGGCAGGATAAATGAGTCTAGCTTCTCCGATTTCAAACTGAGCAAAGATGATGATGACCTAGTTGAAACTGTGCTTAGAATGTTGGAAAATAAAAGAATTAAGGAACCAACTGACCCAATTCTAGACTTAGCTTGGACTACCGTAGCTCAAGAAGAGACTAAGACTAAACCAACCGAGGGAGCAAATGTTCAAGACTCAAACCTAGTAAATCGAAGCTTAGGTAAATCTTTCAAGTATATTTCTAGTCTGTAAGAACCATGGCCTGGAATCGGACCGGGCCACGCTTCCCCATGGACCTTGGCGTAAGGGTTTTTGAAAAAGGGGTTTTGAAAGGGGGAGATTAGATAGGGAGTTGGAAATTGATTTTGAATGTGAGCGTAAGGGTTTTTGAAAGGGGAGATTAGATAGGATGTTGGAAATTGATTTTGAATGTGAGGATTGATTTCTTATTTAGAGTTTCGAATTTTATTAAACCAAGTTAAAGATAAATTGAATTAAATGGATTGGCGGCTTTATTAATTATTTTATTTTACAAATTATTTTCAGAATTCCTGGGATATTATTTCCTAATTGGAGAATAAAAAAATTAGAGATTAGGTTTCTGCCGTGAGGCTTTAGGGCCAGGCCGGTGTAAAGACACCGGTGCTGGACCTAAGCCTCAACCACCGACCACCGGTGCGAGCGACGGCCTGTACTTGACGATCAGGCCTGCATTTGATGACCAGAGGCGCCGGCCAAGGGCCACGGCCGAGATAGTCGGCCTCGGTCTCTGGACTGACCGCGGATACATATCTCTTTTTTAACCCCGCAATCGAGAAAATAACAGAGATGCATTTTTAACGAAATAAAGCACAATAAGGAGTCTCCAATCAGTTTTTAGGAGAAAAAACTAACAAAAACAAAATAAAAAATTTGCTCTTCCGATCTTAGTATAGGAAAACTAAAACCAAAAACGCTAAAAGTGACTCCATCGGTCTTAGAACCGAGAATCGGGTTCGAGGACGAGGGTACAAAACGTAGGGAAAACCCTTTTGTTCTGTCCGTCCGAAGACGACCATTACTAGTTTGAGTGGTATATTAAAAGAACACGCTAAACTCAAGCACTCAACAAGCTGAACGAAATAAAAGCAACCAAAACATGAACGCACACAATAAACGAAAATAAAAGGAAAGCATTAAAGGAAAGTAAAGCGATAGAAAAGAAAACATCGGGTGGGGAGGAAATAAAAAGTGATATAATTCTTTGATCCAAAATACAAAAAGCGGTAGAAAAGCATAAATTAAATAACCGTTCGAAGTCCGAATGGTTGCCCTCGAGCTGTCCCACCTACCGATCCGGATCTCCGTACTTGGATCTCATAATGCGATGGCGACGAATCAAAACAAAGAGGGGCTTTTGAGTAAATTTTGGAAAGGTAAGTTTATAGGAAGTTAGAAAAGATCGAGTTGAATGAATGCCCGAGAGATCGGAATAACCGAATATTCGTTAGCTCTTTGCACAAATTCTGCGGCGTTGTTTAGAAAAGAGGAGAGTTTAAGGTTATTTTTCAACGAGTAATGTTAAGGGATGTGTGCTCTGGTTAGCTTTACTGCAGCATAACGCATAGGAAAAAGTCGTATCCAAATAAGAGCCAAGGCTCTCTATTTTATAGGGAGAGACCTAGGTCACAAATGACCTACGGTTTACCCTTGGTCAGCCGTCCAAAGTTGCTAAGAAAAACCGGGCCAATAATAAGAAGATTGAACCGGATAAGAGAGGATAAAATCGGATAGAATACCGGTCGGGGTGCCGGCTACCGGGATGCCTAGGGTTTCGTGCCCTAGTGTGCTGCCAAGGGAGTCTCCTGCCCAAAATGCTGTGTTCCACTTAAAAGTCCAAGTAGGGGCACCGGCCATGCGACGCCATTTTGAGGGGAAGCTCCTAGTCTTCGAGCGGACTATTTTTGAGCTTAAATGCAACACTTTGGTATTGGTGATCATGAAATACAGCATCTAATGTCGTCTTGGAAGTCTTCAACTACGTGTGCGATTGGACAAAAGTGAAAATGATGAATTCCGAGCTTGGAATTTCCGGTACGCGACACTCGGATTCGGTTGTCACTAAAGGCTTGGCCCGGTCTTGGATCGTTCGAAAGAAAAGGGGATTTTGGATCGACCCAAGGCAAAAGGCTATTTATGTGGTGTGAGGGGGTTCTTTATGATTTATTGGTTTCCATCGCACCAATCAAACACGATCCGTGATCCAAATCCTCAAACAGGACTCGGGATTTCATCATCGAGTAGACTGAATAAAATACGGAATTAAAAGAGATAAAGGACGACACTTTTTAGGTGTCTACATAGTCATCCACCTTAGAACATCATCTCGGACATTTTCGCGAGATGTGTAAACTCGATCTTCTTTGCAAAATCTTTGTGCGGTTTCTATATTTATCTCATTGATCGAACCAAAAATATAATAGAAGCCTTACTTGAACATGAATGGGTAAAGGCCATGCAAGAAGAACAATCACAATTTGAGAAAATCCAAATTTAGAACATGACCAAGCGATCAACTGACCACCCAGTTATAGCAACCAAATGGGTTTTCAAGAACAAACTAGATGAGGAGAGTTTAGTAGTCATAAATAAGGTCGGACTATTCGCCCAAGGGTACAATCAACAAGAGGGTATTGATTGTGGGGAAACATTTGCCACGGTTGCTAGGATTGAAGCCATTACAATCTTACTTCCATTTGCATATAGCATGAACATGAAGCTTTATTAAATGGATGTAAAGTGTGCATTTCTTAATTGTTTTATTCAAGAAGAAGTTTATGTTAACAACCTCCTGGATTTGAAAATCCTCATTTTCAAAACTATGTTTTTAAATTACAAAAACTCTTTATGGTTTGAAACAAGCTCCTAAAGCTTGGTATGAAAGATTGAGTACTTTATTAATTGAGAATGGATTTAAAAGAGGTATGATTGACAAAACCTTATTTACATAAACCAAGGGAAAAGATTTTCTTATCATTCAAATCCATGTTGGTGATGTTATTTTCGAGTGCTACTAATGAAATTCTTTGCCAAGAATATTCTCTGTTAATAAGGCAGGAATTTCAAATGAGCATGATAGAAGATCTAAATTTCTTTCTTGGACAAAAATCAAACAAGAGAATGATGGAATTTATGTTTATCAACCCAAGTATGTCAAGGAGTTACTCAAGATATACGAGCTTCAAGATGCTAAGCCAGCAGCAACTCCTATGGGAAGCGAGCACAAAACTAGACTCGAGGCGAGAACGGTAAGCGGTAGGTCGGAAAATCTACAGAGGTATGATTGGATCTCTACTTTACCTAACTTCTAGTAGGTCAGATATTGTGTTTAATATCTGTCTTTGTGCAAGATATCAAGCTAATCCAAAAGAGCCTCATCTCACTATGATGAAGAAAATTTTTAGATATCTTGCAAGAATTCGGACACTAAGTCTCCGGTATTCCGAAGACTCGGGTCTAACCCTTAGTGGGTACTTAGATGCTAACTATGCTAGATATAAGGTTGATAGGAAGAGTACATCAAGAGCATGCCAATTCCTTGGTTCATTGATTTCCGACACTCAAAAGAGCGAGAACTTAGTCGCCTTATTAACAATTGTGGCTGAGTACATAGTAGTAGGAGCTTATTATGCTCGGTTGTTGTGGATCAAGCAACATTTGAAGATGATTGAGCTCCTCAACAATACCTATCAAATACAACAATCGAAGTACAATCAACATAACCAAGAACCTAGTTTAACACTGCAAAACGAAACACATTAAGCTCGGATATCATTTTCTAAGAGACCACTATGAAAAAGGTGATATTAAGTTAAATTTATTCCTACTAAGCTTCAATTGGATAATATTTTCACTAAGCCTTTAGGTGAAGATCAGTTTTGCTTTATTAGAAATGAGTTTGGTATGTTAAATGCATGATTATCTACTTGATTATGTGATTTATTATATGACTACATTGATTAAACATGTTTTCTTTGAGAGAAATTTGATCTTGGAAGTTCGAGTTGAATATTCATGAAACCGATCCATAGTCATTAGTTATCCGAGTTATTTCTAAGCACTCGGATAGCTAAGCTGACTACGAATTAGTTGAAATTAAGTGGACGTTCAAATATTTGAGGTTATCTCTTATCAATAGAGAATCTTAGATAAAGTTTTTACAAACTCTCTCACTCTCTTTTTCCCATGTCTTCGATTGCAAATTTACCGTTGGGAAACACCGACTCATCAAGGCCTTGGAAAGTAGTCGTTGGAAGAACTATCTGTTGGATTGCTTTGTAGAACTCGGTTGTGTTTTTCTAGTCATTGAAAACATTTCTTCTTAAATATTTCTCATCTTCACTCATTTCACACTTCGCTCTCTCACTCCCGAGCACTCTTAACCAATTCCGACTTCTTTCAAAGCTAACTTAGAATCTGCTCTACTTCACTCGGTACTCAAGCTTTACTCTTTCGGACTCATGTTTTCGTCTCTTTCTCTCTCTCTCTCTTTCTTAGTCTTTGGTTCATTTCTTCTACCTTCTCTTCTGCTCTTTTCACTTTATTTCTTTCTCAAAGTCACACCATGACTAAGAGAAATCCGGAGGTTGAGGTGGCTCCGACCACCAAGAAATGCTTTCATTTCTAAGTGATAAACCGAGAAGAGATGGCTTCTACTCTTTCTTTCTAAGGTGCTAATGGACTTTTTGTTTCTTTCTTATGAGAACTATGTTCTATTTCTACCCCTTTAAGGAGAACCCAAACAATAAGGTTCTCATAGTAATCTATGACGTCACGGAGGGATATGATGTTGATCTTTTTCCCTTCATTATCAAGAAAATTGTTTTGTCCCTTTGGACATGAATAATCTCCCTCTCCTCTTTAGAGCCTTACTTTCTCAAGTTTTTACTCACTATGAACTTGAGCTCCCTGAGCTAAAATTTTTCTCTCCCACTATTTCCGTCGGGAAGGAAAAGTTGATAGGTCTAGGGTACCAGGAAACATCACCTCGGATTTGGACTCACTCTCTTGAGGTTGTTAAGCCACTTTTGCCTTCTCCAA
The DNA here is from genome assembly GCA_021018815.1 of Talinum fruticosum. Taxonomy (NCBI): domain Eukaryota; kingdom Viridiplantae; phylum Streptophyta; class Magnoliopsida; order Caryophyllales; family Talinaceae; genus Talinum; species Talinum fruticosum. The sequence continues at coordinate 7,772,515 of JAITYX010000003.1, read as the reverse complement.
CTCCTCTTCTTCTAACCCCTGGACCATCCGAAAGTTAGCTCTTGGAGAGACTAAGTCACCCTAGAGGGGGTGAATAGGGTGATGATGAAATTTTCTTCTAATTAAAGAATAAATTCGTCCGAGTAGAGTTGGAGTCACGGATCAACTCGGAAAAGACCTGACTTAGAAATCAATAAAGAATATAAAAGTAGAATAGACTGAACAAGTAAACAATCCGAGTTTAGAATGTACTTAGAAAACTCGTAACATAGAAAGTACGTGGAAACCCTCCTGCGGCGAGAAAACCACGGACCGTGCTAATCCAAGCACGAAGTCAAATCCACTATTTTGAATCCACAAAATACAACTCAACCCGAGTTGCTCCCTTAGACAACTCCTTACAAGTTTTTCGTAGACTCGGAAATTCCCTTATCGATCGAGTACTTCCTATCCGAGATAACCCTTACAGCTAGGGACAAATGAGCTGAGTTAACCTTTACAGCTCAGTCAAGGACCTTACTTTAGAGAGTAAGAAGAGAGTTTGTAACCGAGTACAAGACCTTACAACTCGGAATATAATGAAATATGGAATTGGAGTTGTAAGTAGAAGATTGAGAATGAATACAATGACTTTTGATCAAGTATGTATTTTTACAATTTGTTCAAGCAATCTCCAGGTCTTGAGATTTGGCTTCTATTTATAGATGACCAAGCAGCTTAGCCGTTGTGTGCATCTTCGACTGGAAGTTCCTTTATGACCGTTGTGTAGGATTTTCCGAGTCACTCAAAAAATATCCGTTGGAATATGAACGTTAGATAACGGCTCTTGACTCCCTTGGAAGTGCCTAAAACCACTGGCGGTGTCTTCAAAAGTAAGGTGGAAACCACCGATGAGCTTAGTGTTGCAGATTTCCATTTACGGAAACAGACAACCACGATACGAGTGTCCGGGCTAGGTTAGAGGTGGAAAAGCCTTGTCTGCTTGGTGATTTGACGTTTTGAAGCCGGTTACTTTTGTAATTCAAATTTAGGATAGCCTCGTTTGAATCACCTACAAAAGTAAATCAATTTTGGTTCTCAAAGTATAAAATACTTTGGTCCAAGATTAGACACGAGATAATGATATAATTAAGAAAATTAAGTGACTAATTATCCGGGTCGAGAAAAGGAATGGAATTTTACGAGTCTAATATTCATGATACTCAAAATTCCATCCGAGTCGATCTAAAAGAGAATCAAGTTAACTAAAGAATATCGGAGGGAATAAACTTGATCTAGGCCGAGCATGATTCAAACTAGAAGCGCCGACTCTTACGAGAATAAGACCCGTAATATGAAGTAAGTCCTGAGTACGGTTATACGAATACGGCGTTTGAACATGCGATAATTCTAAGTGAGGAGTGACTCGGAGCCGAGTGTAACATAGTGAGTACGGATATGCTTTCGAGTCACACAAAGTCATGCATAAATACATGAAATAATTTCTATAACACTTAGAGAAAATACTATATCACTCAGAAAAGTTTCTAAGGCACAGGGAATGACTTGGAATCAAAACTTTATAAGTGAGAAAATCTTATACCTGATTCCCTTGATAGAACTCGGAAAAGTGACGTGTAAAGTCCGAGTCTTCAATCTCCCCTTTTTGATGAAAGGCATTCCATACTTAGACGAAACTTTGTTAGTGATATAGATCTGTTTTTGCAAACTTTGCGCAAAAAGTAAGGCAAGGTTGCATAGCGTAAACTAAGTTAGAGCATACTGAAGTATCGGAACATGAAACAACAAAATAGATACTCAGCAATTATCAATGAAAAGCATTTATTGTAAAGATGATGCTAAGTAAGAGAACATTTCGAAATGCTTGCATTTATCATTGTACTCGAGAGAATTGGAACAAAATGCATAAGTTCATTGAATTGAAAGAAAATATGTACAGAGTGAGAGAGAGAGAGAGAGAGACTCCCCTAGACAAGACAACAAATTTTCTATCTATTCTCCCCCTTGCCTTTCAGCAAAAAATAAAAAGAATGGGAAGAATACAAGAAGTACAAGTTTGATGTCCGGACAAAAAAAAAAAAAAACTATAAATAAAAGATGAAGAAATTAGGAAGGGGATGGGTTTGTCCGAGTGGAAGAGGAAGGACAAGTGGTGCGCCGACGTTGATAGGATCTTGACGATGTGCTTGAGCGCGGCGGAGGGAGGACATGGATCTCTGGCAAAGGCTCGGTTCGAGTGGTTGACCCGAACGAGGGGATCCAGAGGTTCATCCTCGTGGAACTCGTCAGCTGGAGGAGTCCGCTCGGTCGACCTAGTGCGGATTGTCCTTGTGCGGCAAGGTCTTCGACCCACTCGGATCGCTTCGAGCTGATCACTTTCGGTTGAGCTTTAGGAGCACTTAGACCCTCAGTTGTTGCTCCTTGTTCTTCCTTTTGTTCCTCCCCTTGGCCGGAAGGAGCTGCCTCAGCTGGAGGCTCCTCGGCTTTTACTTCTTCTTAATCTTCTTCTTCATCGTCGCCTCTATTTGAGGAGGTCTTGGCCGGGCTCGAGGACTCTTCGGATGTGTCCGAGTCACCTTGGTCCTGAGCTGCCTTGGACCGTCTCTCCTGGAGAAGCTCTATCGGCTCCCTCTCGCTCCTTCACCAGGGCCTTCATCTCAATGAGCGAGTCTTGCTTGCTCTCGGATTTGAGACTGGGCGGTTTTCGGTTTATGGTCATAGACGAAAGACGATCTTGAATGACCGGAGTATGTCCTTGAATTCCAAGGACACGGAGGCCGACGAGTTCCAAGAGGATGAACCTCTGGATCCCCTCATTCGGGTCGGCCACTCGGAGCCGAGCTCGAAGACTCGGACATCGCTTAATACTTTTCCGAGTTATGTAAAAGGAATCGGGTATAACAAGTTCATACATATACGGTTTTGATTCCAAGGCATTCTCGGTATCGCGAAACTTCTCCGAGTAAAATAGTATCTTCTCTCGAATAATACGGCTTTCACTTAATGCATTTATTGCGTTTACGTAGCGACTCGAAAACCGGGTCTTTGTTCTAAGTTCATCTTCACTCGGATTTATCACGTTTTGAATGTCTCGAGAATCGACTTGTGGTTATACATTCTATTTTGTTATAGTCGGTATTCTTAATTTATTTCATACTTAGTCTATATCAAGTTATCTCACTCGATATTCTTTATGGAACCTGCTCTATTGCTTAGACTAAGTCAAATGCAATTCGAGTATCATGGATATTGGACTCGGAAAATTCCATTTCGTTTCGACTCGGATAATCGGTTGCTTAATTATTATAATTATTTTATTATTTGTGTCTAATCGTGGACCAAAGTTTTCTATACTTTGAGAACCAAAATTAATTTACTTTTGTAGGTTATTCATTCGAGGATACACCTTTTTCAAACCTCAAAAGTAACCGGCTTCGAACGTCAAATCACCAGCAGACATGGCTCTTCACCTTCCCTGCTCCGAGTCTAGAAGATTGTGTCGAAGCCGTCTGCTTCCATATCCGGAAAAGCTGGAACGCCAAGCTTAACGGTGGTTTCCACCTCATTTTTCGAGACACTACCGATGGTTTTGGGACTTCCAAGAGAGTTAAACCGTTGTCCAACGTTCATATTTCAACGGATACTTTCGAGTGACTCGGAAAGCCTCTATCAACGGTCACGGAAGACTCTTGGTCAGCGAGATGAAGATAACGGCTACTCATGTCAGGTTATCTATAAATAGAAGCCACTTCACAAGACTTGAAGATTGCCGAATCTATTGTTAATACACATACTTGAGAAAAGTCATTGTATTTACTTTCAATCTTCAACTTACAACTCCCACTCGTAATTCATTACTTTCGAGTTGTAAGGTCTTGTACACGATTACAAACTCTTTCTTACATTCTTTGTAAGGTCCCTTGACTAAGCTGTAAGGGTTAACTCAGCTTAGTTGTCCCTAGCTGTAAGGGTTATCTCAGCTAGGAAGTACTAGATCGGATAAGGGAATTTCGAGTCTAGGAAAACTTGTATAGAGTTGTCTAAGGGAGCAACTCGGGTTCGATCGGTTCACGGTATTTTGTGGACTCAAAATAGTGGATTTGACTTTGTGTCCGGATTGACACGGGCCGTGGTTTTCTGCCCCGGGAGGGTTTCCACGTAAAATCTAAGTGTTATCTTTCCGAGTTCATTCTAGACTCGGACAGCGTTACGGTTCTTATTCTTTCTGTTTGATTGCTTTTTGAGTCCAAGCCTTTCGACCCGGTTTATAGACTCGGAATCTATCTTCCCTTCTACCTCTGCGCAAAAGAGTGTGATTTCGCAGAAAATTTCCTATCATCCTATTCACCCCCTCTAGGGTGACTCGGACTCTCTCCGAGCAAACCTTCGAGCCTTGGCCGGAGATCCCTGTCCTCCCTCCACCGCGCTCCAAAGCATATCGTCAAGATCCTATCAGCGCCGACGCTCCATTCGTCCTTCCTCTTCCACTCGGACGAACCCATCCCCTTCTTAATTTCTTCATCTTTTATTTACAATTTTTCTTTTGTTTTTTCCGGACATCAAACTTGTACTTCTTGTATTCTTCCCATTCTTTTTGTTTTATTTTTGCTGAAAGGCAAGGGGAGAATAGATAGAAAATTTGTTGTCTTATCTAGGGAGTCTCTCTCTCTCTCTCTCTCTCTCTCTCACTCTGTATATATTTTCTTTCAATTCAATGAACTTATGCATTTTGTTTCACTTTCGAGTATAATGATAAATGCAAGCATTTCGAGTTTCCATCAAATGTGTTCTCTTACTTAGTATCTATTTTGTTGTTTCATGTTCTAATACTTCGAGTATGCTCTAATTTAGTTTACGCTATGCAACCTTGTCCTACTTCTTGTGCAAAGTCTGCAAAAATAGATCTATATCACTAACAAAGTTTCTATCTAAGTATGGAATGCCTTTCATCAAAAAGCGGGAGATTGAAGACTCGGATTTTACACCTCACTTTTTTGAGTTCTATCAAGGGAATCAGGTATAAGATTTTCTCACTTATAAAGTTTTGATTCCAAGTCATTCCCTGTGCCTTAGAAACTTTTCGAGTGATATAGTATTTTCCCGAAGTGTTATAGAAATTATTTCATGTATGTATGCATAACTCGTGTGACTCGAAAGGATATCTGCACTCACTATGTTACACTCAATTCCGAGTCATTCATCACTTAGAATTATTGCATGTTCAAACGCCGATATTCGTATAACCGTACTCGGGACTTACTTCATATTACAAGTGTTATTCAGTAAGAGTCGGCGCTTTTAGTTTGAATCATGCTCGGTCTAGATCAAGTTTATTTCCTCCGATATTCTTTAGTTAACTTGATTATCTTTTAGACTGACTCGGATGGAATTTTGAATATCATGAATATTAGACTCGGAAAATTCCATTCCTTTTTTGACCCGGATAATTAGTCACTTAATTATCTTAATTATATCATTATCTCGTGTCTAATCTTGGACCAAAGTATTTTATACTTTGAGAACCAAAATTGTTTTACTTTTGTAGGTGATTCAAACGAGGCTATCCTAAATTTGAATTACAAAAATAACCGACTTCAAAATGTCAAATCACCAGCGAGACAAGGCTTTTCTACCTTTGACCTAGCCCCGGACAACGTGTCGGGGTTGTCCGTTTCCGAAATGGAAATCTGCAACACTAAGCTCATCGGTGGTTTCCACCTTACTTCGAAGACACCGCCGGTGGTTTTAGGTACTTCCAAGGGAGTCAAGAGCCGTTGTCTAACGTTCTTATTTTAACGGATATTTTCCGAGTGACTTAGAAAATCCTACACAACGGTCATAAAGGAACTTCCAGTCAGAAGTTGGACACAACGGCTAAGCTGCTTGGTCATCTATAAATAGAAGCCAAATCTCAAGACTTGAAGATTGCTAAACCAATTGTAAAAATACATACTTGATCAAAAGTCATTGTATTCATTCTCAATCTTCTTCTTACAACTCTAATTCCGTATTTTTTATATTGTGAGTTGTAAGGTCTTGTATTCGATCACAAACTCTCTTCTTACTCTCTAAGTAAGGTCCTTTGACTGAGCTGTAAAGGTTAACTCAACTCGGTTGTCCCTAGCTATAAGGGTTATCTCAGCTAGGAAGTACTAGATCGAGATAAGGGAATTTACGAGTTTAGGAAAAACTTGTAAGGAGTTGTCTAAGGGAGCAACTCGGGTTGAGTCGGTCTACTGTATTTTGTGGACTCAAAATAGTGGATTTGACTTCGTGCTTGGATTAGCACGGTCCGTGGTTTTCTGCCCCAAGAGGGTTTCCACGTACTTTCGTGTTACCGGTTTTCGAGTGTACTCTAGACTCGGATTGTTTACTTGTTCGATCTATTCCGCTTCTATATTCTTTATCGATTTCGAGTCGGGTCTTTTACGAGTTCATCCTTGACTTCAACTCTACTCGGATAAATTTATTCCTTAATCGAAGCAAATTTCATCATCACCCCATTCACCCCCTCTAGGGTGACTTAGCCTCTCCAAGAGCTAACTTTCATTAAGTGACTAATTATCTAGGTCGGAAAAGGAATGGAATTTTCTAAGTCTAATATTCATGATACTCAAAATTCCATCCGAGTCGATCTAAAAGAGAGTCAAGTTAACTAAAGAATATCGGAGGGAATAAACTTGATCTAGACTGAGCATGATTCAAACTAGAAGCGATGACTCTTACAGAATACGACCTGTAATATGAAGTAAGTCCCGAGTACGGTTATACGAATACTTGTCGTTTGAATATGCGATAATTCTAAGTGATGAGTGACTCGGAACCGAGTGTAACATAGTGAGTACGAGATATGCTTTCGAGTCACACAAAGTCATGCATAAATACATGAAATAATTTCTATAACACTTAGAGAAAATACTATATCACTCGAAAAGTTTCTAAGGCACAGGGAATGACTTAGAATCAAAACTTTATAAGTGAGAATATCTTATACCCGATTCCCTTGATAGAACTCGGAAAAGTGAGGTGTAAAGTCTGATTCTTCACCATCTAAGACATGCCCCTCTCGCTCGGAATTTTGAGCGAGATAGCTTCACAATTCTCTTCGCTGGAAAAAGATTTCAAAGAAACCCTTGATGTCGTCAAACATTTCATTCCCCTCGATCCAAATGCAAGCCATGACTCGAAGCAGATTGATCAAAGTAAAATTCTACTTAATAAGGTCAAGGAAATGGTTCGAGGTAAAGAAGTTACTTCTTAGCAATCTCCACCTAAGCCAAGATCGAAAAAAGTAAAGAGAGCAAAATCATATGAGAAAGAGTCCTTCTCCTCCTCGTCCTCCTCCTACTCATAAGAAGAAGAAGAAGAAGAAGAAGAAGAAGAAGATGATGATGATGATGATGATGATGAATCTTCAGAAGAGGTAGGGACATCCAAGCAGCAACCTCCTTATCGAAGGTTTGCTCTTGGAGAGTCTTAGTCACCCTAGAGGGGGTGAATAGGGTGATTAGGGAATTTTAACAAACTTGGAAGATTAAAGCTTGAAAGGAATAATCAAGACAATCCGAGTCTAAATTGGACTAAAAAGGGTGTGAACTCGGATATACATGGAAACCCTCCCGGGGGCAGAAAACCACGGCCACTTGCTAATCCAAGCACCAAGTCAAATCCACTATTTTGAATCCACAAAATACATTAGATCGACTCAACCGAATTGCTCCCTTAAACAATTCTTTGCAGAGTTTTCCTAGACTCGAAATTCCTTTACTCGATCTAGTACTTCCTAACCGAGGTAACCTTTACAGTTAGGAACAACTGAGCTGAGTTAACCTTTATAGCTCAGTCAAGGGACCTTACTTGGAGAGTCGGAAAGAGTATGTAACTGATTACAAGACTTTACAACTCGAAATTATGAATTACAAGTTGGGAGTTGTAAGTAGAAGATTGAATATGAATACAATGACTTTTGCTTAAGTAATGTGGTCAACAATAATTCCAACAATCTTCAAGTCTTGACAAGTGGCTTCTATTTATAGATGACCAAGCAGATTATCCGTTGTGAGTATCTTCTCAATAGAAGTCCTTTGTGACCGTTGTAACGGTTCTTCCGAGTTGCTCGAAAAGATCCGTTGAGATGTGAACATTGTGCAACGACTCTTGACTCCAAAAGGTGCTCCAATTAGTTGGTCGTGTCTAAAAAGTAAGGTGGAAACCACCATTGAGCTTGGCGTTGAAGATTTCCAGTTTTGGAAATAGACAACCACGACACGGCGTCCGAGCCTTGTTCGAAGTAGAAGAGCCTTGTCTGCTGGTGATTGACGGCTTGAAGTCGGTTACTTTTGTAATTAAAAAATAGGATAACCTTGTTTAGATAACCTACAAAAGTAAACAATTTTGGTTCTCAAAGTATAAAATACTTTGGTCCAAGATTAGGCACGAGATAATAATTTAATTAAGATAATTAAGCGTAAAATTATCTTAGGCACTGGAGAAGTGGAATTTTCTTAGTCTAATATTCATTATTTAGAATCCATCGAGTCGAGTCTTAGGAAAGATCAAGTTATATAGAAAAATATCGAGTATAAGTACTTGATCTAGACAAATAAATCTCGAACACACATGCTGACTTAGAAAGATGAATTAACATTGTAATTCACTTTACCTTAGAAAATGAAGTCGAACTTAGATTAAAAGTGTTAGAGAGATTATTTGAACATGCGATAAATCTACGTGTTGTCCGAGTGACTTTGAAACATCGGTGTGAGTTGATGAACAAGAATGTGTATTCGAGTCGATCGGAATCGAATGAAAACATATGCAATAGTTTCTATATTACTCAGAATGACTTGTAATTAAAACTTAGGAGGGATGAGGTTTGTACCTAAGTCCTTGATAGTACTCGGAATGGTATAAATTCGAGTCCGAGTCTTCAAGCTCCCCTTTTTGATGAAAGGCATTCCATACTCGAGATAGAAACTTTGTTAGTGAAATAATCAAGAGTTTTCATTCTTACTTATTTGACGAGAGAATATATCGAGCTTAGAATAGAATATCGCAGAAATATAGAATAATAAATGAAGTGATTCGGACTTAGAACATTGCTACGAGATAGCTCATTTAATGCAAAAATTGCAAGTAGTTATATCGAGCAAAATAGAGAAATGAGCTGATATATCGGAGCAAAATATAATAAGAAATTTAAACTCGGAAAGGAGTTATACACGAGAAAAAATATGCTCGAAATCGAAACTTCATTCATATATATACATAAAAACAACATACAAAAGAGAGGGTGAGAAAACTCCCTTAAACAAGACAACAAATTTTTTAATTATTCTCCCCCTTGCCTTTTAGTAAAACAAAATCAAAATGGGGAAGAATGTATCAAGTTGATGCAATTTGTTTGTCTAGATAAAAAAAAATGAAAACAAGAAAAAGAAAAAGAAATCAAGATGGTGGAGTGGGAGCGGTCCGAGTTGAGGCGGATGAGCGTGCTTTGCGCCTGCACCGATACGCTTGTGAAGACGTTGAAGATCTTGGCGGTGGTAGCAATGCGATCTCCGGAATAGGCTCGGCTTTGAGTGGCTGACCCGGAACAAGGTCGTCCGGAGGCTCATCCTCTTAGAACGTTGCAAAAGGAGGTGCTTCCTCGCGGCTTGACTCGCTGACTCGTCCAACATCGGCAGGGTCTTCGAGTCACTCGGACTACCGTCCGAGCTGATCGGTTCCGAGTTAAGGAGCGAGAACACCGTGTCCCTCGGCTTCGTCCTGCTTCTCTCCTTCCTCTTTCTCTTCTTTCTTCTCTTCTTCCTCCTTCTCCTTAGAAGGAGCTGCTTCAGCCGCAACCTCATCTTCTTCTTCAGTTGCCTCTCCGGATGGAGACTTGATGTGGCTCGAGGACTCTTCGGATGTTTCGAGCTGTCCGGGTCTGAGCTGCTTTGGAGCGTCTTTCTATGAGGAGCTTAATCAACTCCTGTTGCTCTTTGACCAAAGCCTTCATTTTGAGGAGCACATCTTGCTGCTCTCGAATTTGAGATTGGGCCATTTTTGGTTAATGGTCATAGACTGAAGTACTGATCTTGAAGGAGCCGAGAGTGTCCGGATTTTCGTGGACACGAGAGGAGAGCTTGTATATCATCGTGGTAGACAAAGCGGTAGTGACGAGAGGAAGGTGTACCTGAGGTGGAAGCATCGCTAGGTGGAGGAGGGAGTGAGAGAGGAGTCTAAGTCCGAGGTGGAGGAGAAGGTTGCCTCGATTCTCAGCTGCGGACCCAAACACTCGGTTGGGTTTCCTGGTATCCATAGCCAAGAAGCTCTTTTCGCCAACTACTATGGCAGCCTCGGATACTTCGTTAGGGTCCGAGGGGAGCGAGACCTTGAATTGTTTAAAAATGAGGGTGAGGAGCGCTCCGAAAGGGAGAGAAGTGGATTTCTTGGTCCGAGCTAGCACGAGAGGCCAACTGCTCTAAAATGGCTAGGAAGAGGTCTACATCATAGCCCTTGAGAATGTCAAACAAAGTCTTGAGAATCTTTGAATGTGGATTCTCTTTGCTTGAATGATGAGAAAAGAAGGTTCTCATCGGCAAGAAGCATAGAAGATGAGCCTTAGTCTTCATCCGAGTCACATAAAAGTTTTTACGTGACTTAGGGACGTCCTTGGCATATTTTTCGAAAAATTCATGAGCAACCTCGTTGAAGGGGATAGGGTTGCTTGTTGAGGAAAAGAGATAAGACTTTGAATAGATGATGGAGAAGAGAGAGGTTAATACGAACTATCGTATTGCGAACTCTAGAGGTGATGATCCCTTCGAGCTAGAAAGGTTTGAATAGAACTCGGTGATGATTACGGGTAAATAAATTCACCGAAACAGAGGAAATTATGTACCCCTGTGGTTTTGATGTGTTTCAACCACGAGAATTTTGTGGTTGGGAAGAATTTTTCATGCAACGTAAGGTGTTGGGTGACCAGGATCTTTGAGGGGTTAGAAGGACCCTCGTGGCTTTTTGTTCTAGATTTCTTGGTTGCGGAACCAAGAAAATCTGGAGCGAAACCTCTTTTAGGCATGGTTATGAGTTTTTAGAAGAAAGTGAGTTAGCTCGAAGAAGAGAGAGTACTGAGAGCTTGAGAGAACTAAGATTGCTTGAGAGCTGAGATTGTACGAGTAAGTATGCGAGAGTGAATGTTAGCAGAGAGTAAAGTAGCGAAATGAAGGAAAATAGATGCTATTTATCGCGAAAGAAATGTCCTTCATTATCCGTTCGATCCAACTCTCCAACGGTCGCCTCGGATCGGTGTGTCCGTTATGCTCTCCAACGGTTAGAATTCTAGTGTCTGTCTCCCAACGGCTAGTTCACTAATCAATACGCGCGAGAAAGAGAGATTTTAAAAGAAATTTCTGAAATTCTCCACTAATCTAGAGATGATTTCGAAGTTTGAAGTCCAATTTTCTCAAAAAATGAGTCGACTCAGTAAAGCTTCGAGTGACTCGGAAAATGCAAACAAATAATAACTCCTAGCTCGGTATCACTGGGTCAACTAAACTAATTGTTATTAAGACATAGATAAGAAACATGTAACATATAATCATGCATTTATCATGCCAAGTTCATTCCTAATAAAGCAAAACTGATCCTCACTAAGTGGCTTAGTAAAGATGTCACCTAATTGAAGTTTTGTAGGAATGAATTCAAGTTCAATATCACCTTTCTCAGAATGGTCTCTGAAAAAGGATACCCGACCTCAATATGCTTTGTCTTTGAGTGCTTGAAATGGATGCGTAGTAATGCTGATTGCACTCGATTATCACACTTGATTGGAATTGATTTGAATGAAAGTCCAAGGTCTTTCAAGTGTTACTTAATCCATAGAATCTGAGCACAACATGCTCCATCCGCAATGTACTCAACTTCGGTAGTTGATAGAGCAACCGAGTTTTGCTTCTTTGAGTGCCAATATATGAGGGATTGACCCGAAACCGGCATGCTCCTGAGGGGCTCTTTCTATCAACATGTATCCAGCATAGTTAGCATCCGAGTATTCGGTGAGGATCGGTTCCGAGTCTCTTTTAGTCCCTGCAAGATATCTAAAGATTTTCTTCACCGCATTGAGATGTGATTCTTTTGGATTAGCTTGAAATCTTGCACACAAACATACACTAAACATTATGTCCGGCCTACTAGATGTGAGATATAGCAGAGATCCAATCATACCTCGATAGAGTTTCGATCTACTTGCTTTACCTTTTCATCCGAGTCTAATTTTATCTTCGCTACTCCTTGGTATTCTCTGCATGTTTTGCATCTTGAAGTTTGTACTTCTTCAGCAACACCTTGGTATACTTGTGAAGGTTTGCTCTGGGAGAGGCTAAGTCATCCTAGAGGGGGTGAATAGGGTGATGAAGAGATTTGCTTAAATTTAAAATAGATATGAATGCGAGGTGAGCGAGATTCAAGGATGAGCTCGAAAAGTACTAACTCGGAATTCGGTGAAGAGTGAAGAAACCGATTAAGCGGAACTTTGAAACAATTTGAGTCTAAAATGCACTCGGAAAAGTAATAACTCGGAAAGTACATGCTAATCCAAGCACGAAGTCAAATCCACTATTTTGAATCCACAAAATTCGGTAGGTCGACTCAACCCGAGTTGCTCCCTTAGACAACTTTGTACAAGTTTTTCCTAGACTCGAAATTACCTTATCTCGATCTAGTACTTCCTAACCGAGATCACCCTTACAGTTAGGGACAAGCGAGCTGAGTTAACCCTTACAGCTCAGTCAAGGGACCTTACTTAGAGAGTAAGAAAGAGAGTGTTTGTAACTTAGTACAAGACCCTACAACTTAGAGAGATAATAAATACGGAATTGGAGTTGTAAGTAGAAGATTGAGAATGAATACAATGAATTTCGCTCAAGTATGTGTATTAACAGTTGGTTCAACAATCTTCAAGTCTTGGAAGTTGGCTTCAATTTATAGATGACCAAGCAACTTAGCCGTTGTGTCCATCTTCGACTAAAAGTCCCTTGTGACCGTTGTAATGGATTTTACGAGTCACTCGGAAAATATCCGTTGAGATATGAACGTTGGGCAACGGCTCGTGACTCCTTTGGAAGTCCCAAAACCACTGGTGGTATCTTTGAAAGTAAGGTGGAAACCACCATAGAGCTTAGTGTTGCGGTTTTCCAGTTTTGGAAATAGACAACCCCGACATAGTGTCTGGGGCTAGGTCGGAGGTGGAAAAAGTCTTGTCTCGCTGGTGATTTGACGTTTTGAAGCCGGTTACTTTTGCAATTCCAAAATAGGATAGCCTTATTTGAATAACCTACAAAAGTAAATCAATTTGGTGCTCAAAGTATAAAATACTTTGGTCCAAGATTAGACATAGATAATGACGTAGTTAATATAATTAAGTGACTAATTATCCGAGTCGGAAAAGGAATGGAATTTTCTGAGTCTAATATCCATGAGACTCAAATTCCATCCGAGTCGATCTAAAAGAGAATCAAGTTAGATAAAGAATATCGGAGTAAACAAACTTGATCTAGACTAAACAAGTTCAAACAAGATATGCTGACTTAGAAGAATGAATTAACATGGTAGTTCTTGGAACACTAAGTCGAGCCTCGAGTTTATGTGCGTGAAATAAAGTGTTTGAACATGCGATATTTTGAGCGTTGAGTGACTCGAACCGAGTCCGAAATGGCATGTAAAAGTATGCTTTCCGAGTTAGTCGAGTCAAGTGTAGACATATATAATAGTTTCTATAACACTCAGAGAAAATGTTGTATCACTTAGAAAAGCTTCTAAGGCACATGGAATGACTTGAAATCAAAACCCTATAAGAGATGAAGTCTTATACCCGATTCCTCGATGGAACTTAAAAAGTGTAAGTATAAAGTCCGAGTCTTCAATCTCCCCTTTTGATGAAAGGCATTCCACACTTAGACAAAAACTTTGTTAGTGATATAAATATGACTTTGCAAACTTGCTCGAGAAAATAACTTAAGATTTCATGGTTATCGGAGCAAGAAAAGAAATAAAACCGAGATAGACAAGCAATTATTAATGAAATATATTTACTTCATTAACGTCAAAGAAAAACATTTACAGAGGGTGAGAGAGACTCCCCTAAACAAGACAACAAATTTTTTCTATCTATTCTCCCCTTGCCTTTCAAGCAAAAACAAAAATAATGGGAAGAATACAACGAGAAGGTACATATTTGATGTCCGGACAAAAGAAAAAAAAACATGAAAAGTCAGTAAATAAAATAAAACTATGAAATTAAGGAGGGGATGGATCAGTTAGGGTTGAGGAGGAAGGACGAGTGGTACGCCGCGCCGATAAGATCTTGACGATGTGCTTGAGCGCGGCGGAGGAAGTACAGGAATCGGCTCGGTTCCGAGTAGCCGACCCGGAACTAGGTCGTCCGGAGGCTCGTCCTCTTGGAACTCAATGACTAGAGGGCGTGCTCGGGCTGACCTGCTGCCGACTATCCTTGGTCGGCGGGTTCTTCGACCCACTCAGGCTGCCGTCTAAGCTGATCACTTTTGGTTGCTGCTGTTGTTGAGAGAAATATTTACCACAAGTGCACGGTGTAGCTGTAGCTAGGAACCGGCAAGTACGGGTCGTGTCCACAAGGAACTCATTTTCAAATACTAAATCCACCTAAAAACTCTAATCTAGGTAAAAACTCGGTTCGACGAGTGATTTGGTTTTTGGATTCAACTAGAAACAAAATAACTATGAGAGATCAATGAATAACAAGCCTTAGATTGAGATTAATAAGGCTACCTCACATCATGCACAATCACGCCCAAAGATCAACTATCACAATTCACATCATCATCACGAGAGGGTTTTTCAAAGTCTGTTTTTGGAATTTAAAACTTTTTTTTAAAAGCAATAAAATCTAACTAATAAGGCTACCTCACATAGAAGAGAATGAAAGAAGGGATGGAGTGTGTTTACCTTAAAAGTTTATGAATTTTCCTCCTCCATAATTCCTCAAATAAGCCAAGATAAAAAAGAAGAAAAAAATGTAAGTAATGCAAAGATTCTAACCTATATGCTTAGGACTACATGATAAACGGAAAGGTGAAAAAATGAAAAAGTAATCCTAAGAAACTACATGAATGCAACCTAAATGAATGCAAATCCATCCCTACCATCCTTAAAACATCATCCAACAGTTGCAAGCTACTCCCCATGCTTAACTCTTGCATTGTCCTCAATGAAAAAGGGCAAGAAAAGAAAGGAAAGGGAAGAAAGCCTACAAACAACAGGAAATTGTAATAAGGGTGGGAGGGAGGGATATATTTTTTTATTTTTTTGAAAAGTAGTAAAAATGCTTGGGTTGCCTCCCAAGAAGTGCTTGTTTAAGGTCCTTAAGCTTGACCCTTACCTCAAACAGTGAGACGGGGATGACCGAGGATGAGGATAAAGTGAAGAATGGTCTTGTGACATGAAATTCATTACCTCCTCATCATGATCAACACTCTGAGCAAACCGAATATCTGCTTTGATGGGCAAGTCCGGTGGAGCAGGTCGGTATGGGTGGCTCATCCCATGTGCGGATATCAAATCAACTGCAAGGCTGGGAATAGGAGCCAAGGATACAGGTGGTGGTGGGAGGAAGAAATCAACACTTTGAACTGTTTGAAAATAAGAGTGAGAAGAGCACCGAAGGGAAGAGGGGTGTTCTTCTTGTTCGAGTCCGAGCTGGCACAGTTGCCATTTGCTCAATGATAGCGGGAAAGAGGTCTACTTCGTAGCCCTCTAAGATATCAAAAAGAGCTTTAAGATGCTTGGAGTTGGGGTTCTCCTTGCTGGAATGCTGTGAGAAGAAGGTTCTCATGAGCAAGAAACACGAAGTCGAGCTTCTAACTTTAGTTAGGTCACGAAAAGTTTTTGCGTGACCAAGGGAACTCTTTGGCGTACTTTTCAAAGAAGTCGTCGGTGACCTCATTGAAAGGTATTGGATTGCTATTCAAGAAAAGGGAAGATACTTTGAACAGGACGATGGAGGAGGGAAGTATTGATTCGAATAGTGATGTTCGAACTCCGGAGGTTAGAATACCCTCGAGTTGGAAAGATGAGTGTAAAACTCGGAGACGAGTTCGGGATAGATGAACTCGCTGAAACAAAGAAAGTTGTAGACCCCGGTCGATTGTATGTGAGGCAACCACGAAAATTTTGTGGTTGGGAAGAATTTATCATCCAACGCAAGGTGCTTGGGTGATAAGAGGTTTTGAATTTGAGGGGCCTTCCTGGCTTTTTTCGGGGTTTCTTGGTGGCAAAGCCAAGAAAATCAGTGGTGAGAACCTCTTTTCGGCATTTTTGATGGAGACAAGAGAGAGTAGATAAGCTTGAGAGAGAGGAGAAGAGAGGAGCTCGAAGAGAGCGAAAGAGAAAAATAAAGGAGTAGAAGAAGAAAGAGTTTGTGAGCAACAGAGCTTACTTGAGATGTTCTTCACGAAGCTTGAGATCGCTGGGTGTCTCTTTAATCACGGAGCGCTTGTTTATGAGGATTTGATTTCGAGAGAGAGAGTATGTGAAGAGTAAAGTAAAGAAATGAAGGAGAATAGGTGCTATTTATAAGAAAAATATCCGTCCTTCGGTATCCGTTCGACTCGGCTCTTTCAGCGGTCACCTCGGACCGGTGTGACCGATCTCTTCCTCAACGGTTAAAATTCCAACTGTTTATCTTCCAACGGCTAGTTGTCCGATCACGGTGCATGAGAGAGAGAGAGAAAACTAAATATTTTGAAAATAAATTCCGAAATTCTCCACTTGTCTAGAGATGATTTCGAAGTTTGATGTCCAATTTTCACAAAGTCCGAGTCCGACTCAGCCTAAGTTTCTAAGTGACTCGAAACCGAAAATAGATAACAACTATCAGCTTAGTATCACTCGGATCAACTAAACCAATGATTATTTAAAGAATCACAAGCACATAATTATGCAAAGAGATTTTCACATAGAAAACACATAATTATGCATTTAACATACCAAGCTCATTCCTAATGAAGCAAAACCGATCCTCACTAAGTGGTTTAGTAAAGATATCAGCTAATTGAAGATTGGTAGGAATGAATTTGAGCTCAAT
This sequence comes from Talinum fruticosum, assembly GCA_021018815.1. Classification (NCBI taxonomy): domain Eukaryota; kingdom Viridiplantae; phylum Streptophyta; class Magnoliopsida; order Caryophyllales; family Talinaceae; genus Talinum; species Talinum fruticosum. The sequence goes on along the minus strand of JAITYX010000003.1, from coordinate 7,755,432 downwards.
ATCATCTTTCTCATAATGGTCTCTTAAGAAATGATACTCGACCTCAATGTGTTTCGTCTTTGAGTGCTCGAACTCGGATTTTTGGTGATGCCGATTGCACTCGATTGTCACACTTGATTGGAACCGATTTGAAAGAAAGTCCAACATCTCTCAAGTGTTGCTTTATCCACAAAATCTGAGCACAACATGCTCCAGCTGCAATATACTCAACCTCGCCAGTTGATAGAGCTACCGAGTTTTGCTTTTTGAGTGCCAAGATATTAAGGATTGAACCGTAAATTGGCAAGCTCTTGAGGTGCTCTTTCTATCAACTTTGTATCCAGCGTAATCAGCATCCGAGTATCCAGTGAGGGTCGGTTTTGAGTCTCTGGAGTACCATAGACCTAAATTCCGAGTCCCTGCAAGATATCTCGAATATTCTCTTCACCGCAGTGAGATGTGATTCTTTGTGATTAGCTTGGAATCTTGCGCATAGCGAGTACACTAAACATTATATCTAGCCTACTCGGAAGTAAGATATAGCAAAGATCTAATCATACCTCAATAGAGCTTCGATCTATTACTTTACCTTTTTCATCCGAGTCCAGTTTTATACTATCGCTTATAGGTGTTCGCTGCATGCTTCGCATCTTGAAGTTTATACTTTTTCAGCAGCTCCTTGGTGTACTTTGATTGATGGACATAGATTCCATCTTTGTCGTGCTTGATTTGTAGACCAAGGAAGAAATTGACTTCTCCCATCATACTCATTTGAAATTTCGACTCATTAACTCGGAAAAATATCGACACGTGAATTTCATTAGTAGCTTCAAAAATTATGTCATCAACATATATCCGAGCGATAAGGAAGTCTTACCACTTGGTTTTGTAAAGAGAGTCTTGTCAATCTGACCTCTTCTAAAATCATTTTGAACCAAGAAATTGATCGGTCTTTCATACCAAGCTCCGGGAGCTTGTTTAAGACCATAAAGAGCTTTTTGAAGTTTGAAAACATGATTTAGAAATTCCGAGTTTTCAAATCCAGGGGCTGCTCAACATAGACTTCCTCTTCGATAAAGCTATTAAGAAAAGCGCACTTAACATCCATTTGATGTAACTTGATATTCATGCTAGATGCAAATGCCAACAGGATTCTAATTGCTTCAATTTTAGCAACAAGTGCGAAGGTTTCTCCACAATCAATTCCTTCTTCCTGATTGTATCCTTGAGCCACAAGTCTAGCCTTGTTTCGACTACCAACCCACCTTCATCCAATTTGTTCTTGAAAGCCCATTTGGTTCCTATGACTGGGTGGTCGAAGGTCATTTGGTCGAGTCTAGACTTGGTTTCTTTCGAATTGATTGAGTTCCTCTTGCATGGCCTCTACCCATTCAGGTTCATTTAGGGCCTCTAGTGCATTTTTAGGTTCGAGTTAATGAAATGAATGCAGTGAATGCACATAGATTCCGAGGAGAGGAACGAGTTCTTACCCCACTGTTGATATAAGATAATATGTTTTCCAGTGGATGACTAGAAGCATACTTAAATGCTCTACCTGTTCTCCGATTCACCAGATCCGTAGGCTGAATTGGTTGATCTTCGGAGATCCGTTCCGAGTGAACTTGTTCAACAGTTTGTCCTTCATCATTCCGAGCGGGTTCTTAAGTTGTCTCATTCCGAGTCATTTCGTTCCGAGAGACTTCATGCTCGAGCCAGTTGGGTTTGATTCTTGATAGGCTCATTTTCATTATAATCAACATTTCTGCTGAGCTTTAGGTCCGAAAATGATGATTCACTTGGCTTTTCCTGTTCAATCTCATTAAACACAACGTGGATGCTTTCTTCCACTTTGTTAGTTCTTTTATTGAAAATGCGATAAGCTTTGCTATGAGAAGAATAACCCGTAAAAATACCTTCATCTCGACCGAGCATCAAACTTGGTCAGGTGATCCTTACCATTGTTGTGAACAAAAACTTACATCCAAAGGATTTGAAGTATGAGATATTGGGTTTCTTCCCTTTGTAGAGCTCGTATGGTGTTTTCTTCAGGATGGGTCCGATGAGGCATCTATTCAAGGTGTAGTTTGCGGTGTTTATCGCCTCAGCCCGTAAATAGTAGGGTAGATTATGTTCAATCGTCATTGTCCTAGCTATTTCTTGAAGAGTTATGTTCTTTCTCTCCACTACTCCATTTTGTTGAGGAGTTCTTGGTGCTGAGAAGTTGTGGGAAATACCATTCTTGTCACAAAACTCTACAAATTCCGAGTAGTCGAACTCCCTTCTATGGTCGGTTCGAATTCTCCGGATCCGAGTCTAAGACTCAACTTGGATTTTTCTGTAGAGCTTGCTGAACTCTTTGAATGCTTCATTTTTGTGCTTAAGAAAACATACCCAGGTAAATCGTGAGTAATCATCAACAATAACTAGTACATACGATTTACCTCCAAGACTCTTAACAGGGATTTCAACACATAAGTCCATATGTAGCATTTCAAGCACCTTGGATGTGGAAACTGTCTTCAGAGATTTGAAAGATGATATGACTTGTTTCCCTTTTGTGCATGTTTCATAAATTTTATCTTTCTTAAAAGCACAATTAGGCAATCCTCCGACTAAACCATGAGATGCCAGTTTCTTAATAGTATGCATGCTAACATGACTTAATTTACAATGCCATGTCCATGAGTCATCAAGAAGTGATGCTTTTAAACAAGATAAATTCTGACTCGAGTCAAAAAGAGGAATAATATAAGTGTTACCGGATCTCTTACCCGAGAGCTTGATCTCCTTAGTAGTGTCATCGAAATGTAACAGCTTGGTTTGAGTGAATCTTACCTCTTGACCTTTATCACACAATTGAGAGATGCTAAGCGAGGTTGTACTTTAACTCTTTGACAAGGTGTACTAGGCCGACCAGATTACTTCCTTTTGCAATCTTGCCTATCCCAATTATCTTGCCTTTGCTGTCATCTCCAAATGTGACTTTTCCTCCTTTGTACTCTTCTAACTCATAAAAGAGTCCTGAAGCTCCTGACATGTGGCGTGAGCATCCACCGTCAAGGTACCAATGCCCTTTTGATCTTTTCTAAGTGGCCTGCAAAACAGAGATAAACTAACCCTTCTCACTTCCTCTAACGAACCCAAGTAACACTCTTTACTCGTGGTCCTTTTCTGAGGAAGAAGGTTTTTCGAAACCCGATTTGAATGACTTTGGGTTTGGTCCGATTCTCGAGTCTTCCATTTAGAGAACCGAGTCTCGTGTCTCTTTCTTTTGAAAAGCTTTTCTCTTATAAATCTGTGGAGATGATTTTCTCCTGTAAGTTGGCTCGGGCTCAGTCCTCCTTTCATTTTTATGAATGGGACCGTGCTCAGCCTTCCCGAACTTTACAGCTCTGGAATCCTTTTGCAAAGCTCTTAGTAGGAATTGGATTCCTCCTCTTTTTAAAACCAAGACCTTCTTTTCCGAAGGAGACACATTGAGATCCCAAGAGCATATCAAGGTTTTTCTAATCTTGAGTAAATTTTAAAAGAAGATCTTGAGACTCATTGAGCTTTTGCTTTAGTTGCTCATTTTCTTTTCCGAGTAACTCGGACTCAGCCTCATTGGATTGAGCACTAGTCTTGAGTTATCCGAGTGTAAGTCTCAGCTTTTCCAACTCATTTTTTAAAGAAATGCTCTCGAAGAAATTGACTCAAGTTGTTCTTTAAAATTAGAAGAATGAGAATTGGACTTCTCCTCCAAAGTGAAAATATACTTGGCTAAATCAACTTTGGAAAATTTAAGAGAGTATTCAATTACCTCTTGAGGATTTGCTTCCTCATTGTCCGATTGATCCGTGTCCGAGTCCTGTTTCCACTTCGAGTCGGAAAGTTCCATCGGACACTTCGAGTCATCTCGAGTCCTCGCCATCTTCCGATGATTCCTCGTCACTCCATGTGGCCATCATAGCCTTTTTCTTTCTTCTGTCCCTTTTTCTCTTGGGACAGTCCTTAACTATGTGTTCCTTGCTGCCACATTCAAAATAGCCGAATTCTTAGACAAAGATAACTTTGAAGGGGAAGAGTATTTACCTTTTCTATCCTTCTTGTCTTTCGTATGGAACTCTTCTCTTGGCTTCTTATCCCATCTCTTGTGCTTCATCATTCTCTTGAAGCCTCTAGCGATAAGTGCCATGGGATCCTTTTCGAGTCGGAAGAAATCAGATCTGCTTCTCTGGTTTAAGAGGCTTTCAGCTGCAATATTCTTTTTGGTGCCGACCTCTGCATCCTCCTCTTCCGGTGGATCTCATAGGTGAGAAGCTTCCTAATGAGTTCGTCCGGCTTTAGTAGAGATAAGTTCCAAGCCTCTTCGATAGCTGTAACTTTGGGACCACATCTTTTCTTGGATAGGTTTCGAGTATCTTTCGCACATTTCCTCGTGGGAAATCTTTTTACCCAGAGATTTGAGACTATTGGTAATCTCAGTAAAGCGAATGAACATGTCACCGATTTTTTCTTCCGGCTCTATCTTGAACAGACTTATACTTATGAAGATATTGGCTTATCTTCGCTTGTCCGACCTGGCTTGTGCCTTCATAGGTGTTGACCAGTGTGTCCCATACTTCTTTGGTTGTATCAAAGGCGGACACTCGGTTGTATTCTTCCGAGATGATGGCGCACATCGAATGTTTATTGCCTTGAAGTTCTTTCGAACTTTTCTACTTCATCAGCAGTGAACTCGCCCTTTGTCTTGGGTACGAGTCTTGTTTCTTCCATCTTCATGGGAATGTAGTTGCCTACTTGTATGATGTTCCGGACATCCTCATCGTGATCCAGCAGGAAACATTCTATGAGCTTATTCCGGTGCACAAAGTTGGATCCTTTGAACTTTGGTGGTCTCAGGGAAGATCTTCCTTCATCAAACTCTCCGCTGTTCCGAGCCATTTGATCTTTAAACCTTTGGATGTTTTGATCCTTTCTGAAAATCTAGGCTCGATACCAATTGAAGGTTTGCTCTGGAAGAGGCTAAGTCACGCTAGAGGGGGTGAATAGGGTGAAGAAGAGATTTGCTTGAATTTAAAATAGATATGAATATGAGGTGAGCGAGATTCAAGGATGAGCTCGGAAAAGTACTAACTCGTAATTCAGTGAAGAGTGAAGAAACAGATTAAGCAAAACTTTGAAACAGATCCGAGTCTAAAATGCACTCGTAAAAGTAATAACTCGGAAAGTACGTGGAAACCCTCCCGGGGCAGAAAACCACGAACCGTGCTAATCCAAGCACAAAGTCAAATCCACTATTTTGAGTCCACAAAATTCAGTAGACTCGACTCAACCCGAGTTGCTCCCTTAGACAACTTTGTACAAGTTTTTCCTAGACTCGAAATTACCTTATCCGATCTAGTACTTCCTAACCGAGATGACCCTTACAGTTAGGGACAACCGAGCTGAGTTAACCCTTACAGCTCAGTCAAGGGACCTTACTTAGAGAGTAAGAAAGAGAGTGTTTGTAATTGAGTACAAGACCTTACCACTCGGAGAGATAATAAATACGAATTGGAGTTGTAAGTAGAAGATTGAGAATGAATACAATGACTTTTGCTCAAGTATGTGTATTAACAGTTGGTTCAACAATCTTCAAGTCTTGGAAGTTGGCTTCTATTTATAGATGACCAAGCAGCTTAGTCGTTGTGTCCATCTTCCGACTAGAAGTCCCTTGTGACCTTTGTAATGGATTTTTGAGTCACTCATAAAATATCCGTTGAGATATGAGCGTTGCGCAACGGCTCTTGACTCCTTTGGAAGTCCCCAAACCACTCGGTGGTGTCTTTGAAAGTAAGGTGGAAACCACCGTAGAGCTTAGTGTTGCGGTTTTCCAGTTTTGGAAACAGACAACCCCGACACGAGTGTCTAGGGCTAGGTCGAGGTGGAAAAAGCCTTGTCTACTGGGTGATTTGACGTTTTGAAGCTCGGTTACTTTTGCAATTCAAAAATAGGATAGCCTTGTTTGAATAACCTACAAAAGTAAATCAATTTGGTTCTCAAAGTATAAAATACTTTGGTCCAAGATTAGACACGGATAATAACGTAATTAATATAATTAAGTGACTAATTATCTCGAGCCGGAAAAGGAATGGAATTTTCCGAGTCTAATATCCATGAGACTCAAATTCCATCCGAGTCGATCTAAAAGAGAATCAAGTTAGATAAAGAATATCAAAGTAAACAAACTTGATCTAGACTAAACAAGTTCAAACAAGATATGCTGACTTAGAAGAATGAATTAACATGGTAATTCTTGGAACACTAAGTCGAGCCTGAGTTTATGTGCGTGAAATAAAGTGTTTGTACATGCGACATTTTTAGCGTTGAGTGACTCGGAACCGAGTGTGAAATGGCATGTAAAAGTATGCTTTCCGAGTCAGTCGAGTCAACCATAGACATATATAATAGTTTCTATAACACTCGGAGAAAATGTTATATCACTCGGAAAAGCTTCTAAGGCTCATGGAATGACTTGAAATCAAAACCCTATAAGAGATGAAGTCTTATACCGATTCCTCGATCGAACTCGGAAAAGTGTAAGTATAAAGTCCGAGTCGTCAACTTGGATTGATGGACATAGATGCCATCTTTCTCTTGTTTGATTTGTAGACCAAGGAAGAAATTGAGCTCTCCCATAATGCTCATTTGGAATTCCTGTCTCATTAACTCGGAAAAATCTCGACAGAGACTTTCATTAGTAGCTCCAAAAAACATAAATATGAACAATAAGAAAGTCTTTCCCCTTGGTTTTTATGAAGAGAGTCCTATCAATATGACCTCTTTTGAAATCATTTTCAACCAAGAAACTCGCTCGATCTTCCATACCAAGCTCCGGGAGCTTGTTTAAGACCATAAAGAGCTTTTTGCAATTTGAAAACATGATTTGGAAATTCCGAGTTTTCAAATCCAGGGGGTTGCTCAACATAGACTTCCTCTTGAATGAAACCATTCAGAAAAGCACATTTGACATCCATTTGATATAATTTAATATTCATGCTTGATGCAAATGCCAATAGGATTCTAATTGCTTCAATCCTAGCAACTCGGTGCGAAGGTTTCCCCACAATCAATCCCTTCTTCTTGATTATAACCTTGAGCCACAAGTCTAGCCTTATTTCTGACTACCAACCTATCCTAATCCAGTTTGTTTTTGAAAACCTATTTGGTTTCTATGACTGGGTGGTCGGAAGGTCATTTGGTCGAGTCAAGACTTGGTTTCTTTCAAATTGATTAAGTTCCTCTTGCATGGCCTCTACCCATTCAAGTTTATTTAAGGCCTCTAGTGCATTTCAGGCTTTAGTTAATGATATGAATGTAGGGAATGCACATAGATTTTGCGAAGAAGAACGAGTTCTTACCCCACTGTTGATGTCGGACAAGATTTTTCGATTGGGTGACTCGAAGCATATTTGAAAGGTCTACCTGTTCTCCGGTTCACTAGATTTGTAGGTCAAATTGGTTGATCTTCAGTGATTTGATCTGATTGAACTTGCTCAACCGATTGACTTTCAACATTCTAAGTTGGCCCTAGAAGCTGCTTCGATCCGAGTCATGGTATTCTGAGCTATCTCATTCCGAGTTGCTTTTCCTTGACTCGTCTCGATCTCGGCTTGAGTAAGATCATCTTCATCTTGACCGAGTTTCGGTTCCGAGAATGTTGATTCACTTGGTTTTCCCTGTTCAATGTCATTAAAAACAACGTGGATGCTTTCTTCCACTTTGTTAGTTCTTTTATTAAAAATGTGATATGCTTTACTACGAGATGAATAACCAAGAAAAATACCTTAATCTGACCGAGCATCAAACTTGGTTAGGTGATCCTTACCATTATTGTGAACATAGCACTTGCATTCGAAGGGTTTGAAGTATGAAATGTTGGGTTTCTTTCCCTTGTAAAGCTCGTATGGAGTTTTCTTCAGGATGGGTCCGATGAGGCATCTCGTTTAGTGTGTAGTTTGTCTGTGTTGATCGCCTCATAACGAAGTGTAGTAAGGTAGATCATGTTTAGTCAACATTGTCCTTCCTATTTCTTCAAGAGTTCTATTCTTTCTCTCCACTACTCCATCATGCGAGCTTGCTGAACTCTTTAAAAGTTTCATTTTTGTGCTTAAGAAAACACACCCATGTACATCGTGAGTAGTCATCAACAATTACAAGTACATATGACTTACCCTCGAGACTCTTTACGAGGATTTCACCACATAAATCCATATGCAACATTTCAAGCACTTTGGATGTGGAAATAGTCTTGAGAGATTTGAAAGAAGATCCGACTGTTTCCCTTTTGTGCATGCTTCACAAATTTTATCTTTCTTGAATGCACAGTTAGGCAAGCCTCTAACTAAATCATGAGATGCAAGCTTTTTAATGGCGTGCATGCTAACATGACCTAGTCTACGATGCCATGTCCAAGAATCATCTTGCAGAGATGCTTTTAAACAAGATAAATTCTGACTAGGGTCAAAAAGAGGAATAGTGTAGGTGTTACCTGAGAGCATAGTCTCCTTGGTAGTTTCATCGAAATATAGTAATTAGTCCGAGTGAATCTTACCTCTTGACCTTTGTCACACAGTTGAGATATGCTTGAGTAGATTGTACTTTAATCCCTTGACAAGATAGAGTAGGCTGACCAGGTTAACTTCTTTTCCAATCTTACCTTTTCCAACTATCTTGCCCTTACTGTCATCTCCAAAAGTGACTTTGGCTCCTTTGTAGTCTTCCAAATCGAAAAGAGTCTTAAATCTCTTGACATTTGGCGTGAGTATCCACTGTCTAGGTACCAATGACCTTTTGTCTTTTTCTAAGTTACTTGCAAGTTAGAAACACACTAACCCTTCTCACTTCCTCTAACAAACCTAGTAACTCCCTTTACTGTGGTCTTTTTCGAGGAAGAAGACTCTTTGGAACCTAGATTTGAATTACTTTGGGTTTGGTCCGATTCTGAGTCTTCCTTTTAGAAAGCTGAGTCCGTGTCTCTTTCTTTTGAAAATCTTTTCTCTTATAAACTGGTGGAGAAGGTTTTCTCCTATAAGCTGGTTTGGGCTCGGTTCTCCTTTCATTCTTATGAATAGGACCAAGCTCAGCCTTCCTGAACTTAACAGTTCTGGATTCCTTTCTGAACAAATATGAGTAGGAATTTGATTCCTCCTCTTTGTTAAAGCCAAGTCCTTCCTTTCTGAAAGAGACACATTGAGATCCTAAGAGCATGTCAAGGTTTTTTGACCTTGAGAAAATTTCAAAACAAGCTCTTGAGACTCATTAAGCTTTTGTTTTAGATGCTCGTTTTCTCTCCTGAGTTTCTCGGACTCAGTCTTATTAGCTTGAGTACTAGTCTTGAGTTCTCTTAGAGTGAGTCTTAGTTTTTCCAATTCATTTTTCAAACTAATGCTCTCGAAGTAAGAGACTCAAGTTGTGCTTTGTATTGTGAAGAATCAAAATTGGACTTTTCTTCCAAAGTGTAAATATATTTGGCTAAATCAACTTTGGAAAACTTGAGGAAGTATTCAATTACCTCCTGAGGATTTGTCTCCTCATTATCCGAGTTGTCGAGTCTAACTCAGATTCGGCTTCGAGTCCGATAGAGACATCGGACATTTTGAATCGTCTCGAGTCTTCATCTTCTTCAGATGAATCTTCATCACTCCATGTGGCCATCATAGCCTTCTTCTTCTCTCTGTCCCTCTTTCTTCTTGGATAGTCTTTGACTATGTGATCTTTGCTCGCCACATTCAAAACGACCAGAGTTCTTAGTTAAAGATAACTTTGAAGGAGATGGGTGTTTACCTTTTCTATCCTTCTTATCTATCTTATAGAACTCTTCTCTTAGCCTTTTCTCCCATTTCTTGTGCTTCATCATTCTTTTGAAGCCTCGAGCAATGAGTGCCATGTGATCTTCTGAATCTGAGGAACTCGGATTTCCTCCTCTCGCTTTCGAGGTCTTCGGCGCAATATTCTTTTTAGTGCCGACTTCGGCATCATCTTCTTCCGAGATGGATTTCATGAGTAAGTAGCTTCCCAATCAGTTCGTTTGGCTTTAGTTGAAAGAGGTTCCGAGCTTCCTTGATGGCTGTCACCTTAGGACCCCATCTTCTCTTGGGTAGACTCCTTAGGATTTTTCCGCACATCTCTTCATGGGAAATCTTTCTACCCGGACATTTGAGATTGTTTGTAATCACGAGTGAAGCGTATAAAAATTTGAGTGATGTTTTCTTTTGGCTCCATCTTGAATAGCTCATATTTGTGAAGATATTGACTTATCTTCGCTTGTATTTTTAGCTGGTTCCTTCATATGTGTTGACAAAAGTGTCCCACGCATCTTTGGTCGTGTCACAAACCGACACTTTGTTGTATTCTTCCGGGTTGATGGCGCACATCATAATGTTCATCGCTTTAAAGTTCTTTCGAACTTTTTGCCTCTTCGAGTGGTGTATTCGAACTTTGCTTTAAGCACAGATCTTGTATCTTCCATCTTCATTGGAATATAATTGCCTTCTTATATGATGTTCCATACATCTTCATCATGATCCAAGTAGAAAGCATTCCATGAGCTTCTTTCGAGTGTACGAAATTTGATCCTTTGAACTTTGGTGGTCTCGTTGGAAGATCTTCCCTCATTGAACTCTCTCGTTGTTCGAGCCATTTGATCTTTAGACCTTTGGATTGTTAGATACTTTCTGAAAGGCTAGGCTTTGATACCAATTGAAAGTTAACTCTTAGAGAGTCTTAGTCACTCTAGAGGGGGCATGAATAGGGTGATGAGGGAATTTTCACAAACTTGGAAGACTAAAGCTTGAAAGGAATAATCAAGACAATCTAAGTCTAAATTGGACTCAAAAAGGTGTGAACTCATATATACGTGGAAACCCTCCCGGGACAGAAAACAACAGCTAGTGCTAATCCAAGCACCAAGTCAAATCCACTATTTTAAATCCACAAAATACAGTAGATCGACTCAACCAGAATTGCTCCCTTAAACAATTCTTTATAGAGTTTTCCTAGACTCGAAATTCTCTTATCTAATCTAGTACTTCCTAACCGAGGTAACCTTTACAGTTAGGGACAATTGAGCTGAGTTAACCTTTACAACTTAGTCAAGCGACCTTACTTAGAGAGTAAGAAAGAGTATGTAACTTATTACAAGACTTTGCAACTCGTAAAGTATGAATTACAAGTTGGGAGTTGTAAGTAGAAGATTGAATATGAATACAATAACTTTTGCTTAAGTAATGTGTTCAACAATAATTCCAAGCAATCTTCAAGTCTTGAGAAGTGGCTTCTATTTATTGATGACCAAGCAGATTATCGGTTGTGACTATCTTCTCAATAGAAGTCCTTTGTGACCATTGTAACGGTTCTTCCGAGTCGCTCAAAAAGATAGGTTGAGATGTGAACGTTGTGCAACAACTCTTGACTCCAAAAGGTGCTCCAATCAACTGGTGGTGTCCGAAAAGTAAGGTGGAAACCACCGTAGAGTTTGGCCTTAAAGATTTCCAGTTTTGGAAACAAACAACTCTTACACGACGTTTGAGCCTTGTTCGAAGTAGAAAAGCCTTGTCTGGCTGGTGATTGACAGCTTGAAGTCGGTTACTTTTGTAATTCAAAAATAGGATAACCTCGTTTAGATAACCTATAAAGTAAACAATTTTGGTTCTCAAAGTATAAAATATTGTGGTCCAAGATTAGGCACGAGATAATAATTTAATTAAGATAATTAAGTGCAAAAATATCTTAGGCCTGGAGAAGTGGAATTTTCCGAGTCTAATATTCATTACACTTAGAATCCATCGGAGTCAATCTTATGAAAGATCAAGTTATAGAGAAAAATATTAGAGTATAAGTACTTAATCTAGACAAATAAATCTTGAACACACGTGCTTGGCTTAGAAAGAAGAATTAACGTTGTAATTCACTTTACCTTAGAAAATGAAGTCGAACTTAGATTAAAAGTGTTCGAGAGATTATTTGAACATGCGATAAATCTAAGTGTTGTCCGAGTGACTTAGAAACATCGGTGTGAGTTGACGAACAAGAATGTGTATTCCGAGTCAATTAGAATCGAATGAAAACATATGCAATAGTTTCTATATTACTCAGAATGATTTCTAATCAAAACTTAGGAGGGATGAGGTTTGTACCGAGTCCTTAATAGTACTCAGAATGGTATAAATTCGGAGTTTGAGTCTTCACTTACCTCTCACTAAAACCTATTCATCCTATTCAAGCTAAGGGCTCGGATTTCAGAGAAGAAGAACAACCTCACTTAGTTTGACGCAAGCGAACTCAAACTTCCATGAAAACGTCCTTTTCTCAACCTTGTCAACCTCCTCTTTCCTAATTCTTTTTATTTTTTATTTTTTATCGAACAATTTTTTTCTCTCCGTGTTTATTTTGATGAAATGCATAGGGGAGAATAATATATATGTTGTTTTTTTGGTGAACTTAGGAAGAGTTCACTAGTTTAGGAGGAGCTCGTTCTTTTTCTAATTTTTCTGTGTATATTTCTATTTTTCAATGAATGAAATTCTAAGTTTCTCGCCTCTATATTTCCTCGGATACACATTTATCTTATTTGCTCTAATACTAAGTTTCTTTTTTATAATGCTAAATTTTTCTCTCAGTTTTGGACTTGTGTATTTTTGGCATTCAATTTTTCACTATGATATTAATGCAAATGTACTTAGAATAATGTTATTGTTGCTCTAATACTCAAGATCACTTTTGATATCATTAACTTGATGAATTTCTATACGTTTTGAATGTTTTCATCAAAAAGGGGGAGATTGAAGAGTTAAGTATGGACTAACCCCTTAATTAATTTTGAGTTAAAGTCACTCATCCGAACTTAAGATTAATAAAGATGCATTCTAAAAAGAAATTCACAACATCATTACTAAAAGATGACTAATCTCTTAAATGTCGAACGACTTAGTTCTACTTAGAAAAGTAGAAACCGACCTAGTCATTAAAACTAAGCTTGACTAAGCCACTCGGTTCCGGTAAGTCGATCAACTCGGAATGGCTCGAGCCATAAGTTGCCTAAATAATTTCACAATTATAACTTACCTTTTAAACTGGCTTGCTTCATTAATTTAATCGGAATTACGTGTGTGTAGACACCGAAAACGAATGTGTCGTCCTCATCTTTTCATTCAAGTTATTTATTTTTATTGGGTCGGTGATGAAATCCCAATCTCGTTTGTGAACCAAGGATCGTGATCGGATTCAAATCAGCATGATAGAAGCCAATAAAGCACAAAAATCCATTAGCACCACAAAATCAGCCTGATTTTGCTAGGTCGGCCCACAATCCATATCTTTCGGCCGAACCAAGCAAGGGTTGGACACCTAACCAGGATCCAAACCAGCACCGGTGAGGATACGCCTATCTTAAATGCAGAGTTTCATCATTCTTCAATGGCTAGCCATAGTATGCGTCCTAAACATCTCGTACGATAACATTTTAAACGGTGTCTGTCTCTAGGACTCCACAAACAATGTCGTTTTTCCCTAGTGAATATCCGGTTTATTTCTTTATCCATCTTATGGTATTCTTAGGCCCGGTTAAAGCCCCGCTCCGCGTGTTTGCTACACCATTTTTAGCTAGAAAAACCCCTCTAAGCTAAGAACCTTTCCCTCTCATTCTCTCCCACACTCTTTTCTCTCCATCACTCATTAACACTACTCAATTCTCCATTTCTCAACCTGCAAAAAGGCCTTCTTTATAACTTGTTTGAGATCATTGCCCTATTGTTAGTCTGCCGAAATTCGTCTATGATACAAGATCAGCAGGTGGGACAATCTAAGGACGTCATAATCACTTTTCAAGTTTCTTTTACAGTTTTTATTTTAATTTTTGTTATTTAATTGCATTACATATTGTGGTTTGAAGTTGTATCGCATTTAATTCCTCCCCGCTTAATGAAATTTTTTTATTTCTTTTTCGCTTCTTTTTCACTTTCTTTATCACTTTCTTTATTGCTTTATTAACTTCATACTTATGACTTTCCAAGCATGTTTGGTATTTTTATTCGAGTAATTGCATGTTGGTTGCCTAATTGATTATACATAATTTTAACTCATATTTTAGACTAGTAGAGGCCGTATGTTGACGAGGCAAAATGAAGAATATCCCCTTTTAGTTTCTCACCTTCACCCCCGAACAACGGATTCTCAATTTAAGACCGATGGAATCTTTTTCAAAACCTTTTCTAAGTTTAGTTTTTTCATACTGAATTTAGAAATGTATTTTCTGTATTTTTGTTAGTTTTTACTTCCTAAAACTTACTTGGAAACTCAATTTTTAACTTCTATTCTCCAAATTGCTTCTCGGCATTTCGAGGCTTAAGAAAAAGAAAATTTTGGGTTGTTTTGAAAGCTTAACTTACATGACCACGACTCGACTCCTTAGTCTCAACCATATAGCCAACGCCGATTTTCGGTCCATCGCTAGTGTCTGCCGGTAGCGACTAGAAACTCGACTCAACTCCTGGCCTAAGCAAATTATTCTGTTTAGTCCACAAGCCTTACGACAAGATATACCTTGTGTTTTTCTATTTCTCGACCTTTTGAAATAACATCCCGAGATTTCTTTAAAATTAATTTCGAAAAATAAAATGATTAATAAAAATCGCCAATAACACCTTCACCCAAACCTATTTTAAAAAATCTAATTTTAAAAGTTATCTTAATAAGAGACATGCCCCACTTTAAAAATAAGAAGCAACTTTCAAAAATCAAAATTAATCTTAACGAAAAAGGATAAGAGTCGACATTAATGAAGAAATTAGATCTGCTTCCCTATAAGGACGAGCCGTGGTTTATACAATGGCGGCTCCACTGGGTACATCACTTATTAAGAGGGTGAGACTGAAAAAGTTGAATTGTGAGTTTTTATTGTGATTTGCATTAGACATTTTACATTTAGGCGACCTTAGACATAATTGCTCTTTTTATGGACCTTCGAGCTTTCATAAGAACCTTTTTGAAGAGGTCAAATCCTTATGTTGGTGGGTCCTTTCGACTTAATACTGATGTGTTATTACTCTCTACTCATAGCAAGATTTCTTGATCTTTTGATTAAGAAGCACCGAGAATTCATGTCCCGCTATTCATCCCGTAGGAGACAAAAATTTCAAACTATGAGCCTCCATGTATCCGACCTACAATTTCCTTGAACCATAAAACGTTGGCGGTCTAGGTTGTACCTATTCTCATTTGCATGCTTGGATAAATGTGGATGCTTTTACTATTTAACCTTCTTTTTGTGAGCCTTTAGTTTAGGTTAGGTAGTTGAGGTTCGCTAAATAACCCTTGCATGGGTGCAAAAATAAAATACAATAATGAACCTTCTTGAGTCGCTAAATAACTCAAATTTACCTTTCTTTTTAAGCTCGGTCCATTCATTGCATTTTTAAGTCAGTCCAAATGTTTCTACTCTCAGTCCAAAATTTTCCGGATGATCCCCAACTGCCGGACATAGTCGACACCGACTTCCGTCCACCTGTTCGAGTGGGTCCTATAGTGGACACCTTCCTTTCTTCGAGTAAGTGTTAGGTTTCAATGTTGGTCTTTCGCATATTGCATTGCATTAGCCAATTCCAAATTAATCTCAAATTGGGTGAGTTCTTTATTGCATTAGCCAATTCCAAATTCATCTTAAATTAGGTGAGTCTTTCATTAGATCAGCCAATTTCAAATTCATCCGAAATAGGTGAGTCTTTTATTGCATTAGCCAATTCTAAATCCATCTCAATACTAAATTCATCTCGATTAGAATGTGCCCATTATTGCATTTTTAAGTTAATCTCATTCTAGGTGACTCCATTTTTTTAATTATCCAAAAATAAATTCATCATAATATAAGTAATTTCATGGGCATCCTTGCATTTCATTTTGTTCATTCCGCATTCTTTATATGCATACAAATAAAAGAGCAAATTCTCTTTCACCTTCTAAGCCTAGTCATTTCTTGGGTCTTGCGCTTGAGTCCCTTCTCCCTAAAATAGTCCCGAGCATTTATCCTTTTGGGCTCCGGAATAGGGAAGCCAACTTTAAATGGGTTTCGTCAAAATCTAGGTTCGAAAAGGTTGGAAAGGTTGAATAGGGAGTCCGAGTGCAACATCTCCACATTCAACACCACCTTGATCAACACCACCTCAAAAAGGTTTGAAAGGTTGAATCGGTGCGATTAACACTATTTCAATCAATCTTTCGTTGTCGGACAAGTACCTAAAAACAATTCCCCTCCAATGGATGAAGAACCACAATCTTCTTCCATCATAACTTTGATCAACGAATCTTTAGCTCAAATGAAAGTTAGGATCGACGCTCAAGATAAGAAAATAGAATCCATGTCTGAAACCCTTGCTCTTATCCTTAAGACTTTACGGAAATATGAGGAAACACAAAGAAGGAGAGGAAGAACAAGGACCTCTGTCACCATCTAATAGTCAACCACCACCAAATGGTCGACTTCCCCCGAACCTAAACCCGATCCACGCATAAATCAAATGGAGAGAATGCTAACATAGTCTTCCATGTTCAAAAACCGCTATTATGGCTTTATGTGATTCATTCAATCCCTAAGGGAAAGTTACCTCCTAAGTTTACTATGCAACTCATAAAATTCCACGATTCTTAGACTTCCCACCATCATGTTCGAAATTTGATAGGAGAAATAACTTTGAAAAATGTACCCGAAGACACACACCATGTCATTATCCCTGGACATTCAATAAGGATGTCATGAAATAGTACAATGCAGTTTACCCATGCAAGGTCACCAATTGGATTGATCTTTCTAAGGAGTTCCTGCATCAATAATCCTACAACACCGACTAACCTGTTACTCTTCGTGATTTGTAACCGATTAAATAAGAAGTGAGAAAGAGTTTCACCGACTTTCTCACTAGGGGAAGGCAAAGGCTGCACATATTGTAAATCGACCTTCCCAAAAGGATCAAGTTAGAATTATTATGAAGAATCTTTGACCAACCTATAATCAACATTTGAAGTTCTTGCCTTTCATGAGTTTCACGAGCACTCAAAGACGCGGTATGTTGATTGAAGAAGAACTATCCATCGCGACCATAAAAGCCGTGGCAAATTATAGAGGTATTTACAAGAATAAGGACAAGAAGAACTCTAAAACGGACACTACTAGAAGGGATGTAGATGTCAATGCCTTCAATAAGTATATTAACTACACTCTAATAGTCACTACATATGGTCAACCACTCGACCGCCTACTTTCCAAGAGAAAAATCGAACTTTCGCCCATTAGAGCAGAGTCAAAAACCGTGAAACAGTTGAAAAACCGGGCGATGCGAAAATTTTGAGAATACCACGAGTGCACGAGGACACGATAATGAATAGTGGTGGACCTTCAAGAACAAATTAGAGTATATGTTTCACAATGGTCAGCAGTTAATATCTACCTCTCAAAAGCATAGACAAGTCTTGATCAATGCACTAAGAAAGATTAAGGTATCTCTTGAAGTCTCCCTAAAGTATTAGTAGGATGGGTTAACACTGGGGATGAAACTATCACTTAGATAAGAAAGACCTACATGAAGAAGGCATTGTACATAACAATGCCCTTTATTTGACTGTAACTTGCACTAACAAGTTCATATCCTTGACCCTATTAAAGAACAGGTCATGTGTGATGGCTGCCCATGGAGGACTCGCTAAGAGGTTAGGCATAAGAGAGCAACAACTCTCCCTATCAAATTGGTCATCTCGGAGCTTATGACAATTCCAAAAGAACAGTATTAGGAATGGCGACTCTCCTTATCAATGTTGGGCCACTAGTAAAAAATTTTGATTTTTGAGTCCTAAACATTCCTGCCACTTTTAACCTTATTTTAGGACGCGCTTGGTTGCATGACCACCAAGCGAGTGCCCTCCACACTGCACCGGAAGGTCAAAATGATCATCAAACGATAATTGGTGATTGTCAAAGGAGAAAACCTCTGTGCTATAATAACTTCTCAAGAGTTTGTCATTGAAATCGAACACGATGCTAATGATGACGCGCTATACGGACTCAAGACTCTTGCTGCTTTAGAGAAGGATGAAGCATATCTAGACTTTAATCCTTAAACCGACCTTAGCATCCATTAGATATTTAGGAAGAAAGGGTACTTTCCAGAACTAGCTATAGGACGAAGGGAAAACCACCCAATCCATCCACCCCTAAAACCTACTAATAACTACAAATTCCGCCTAGGCTACCACCTAAATGACAAAGAGTAGCCTAAGCTCGGAGGGAAATTCAAGCTAAGAGGTATGCATCTTTAACGAGTCCACTTAATTAAGCCCTATCCTCACACTATAAATGGGCAATTTCTAGAGGAAGGAGATGACTTCCCTATTATGGTTTTCTTGAGCCCTATCATCTAAAAGAAAAGGGTATTCTAGTTTCGAGGTTAGAAATTTTCAATGGCTGCTAAATGTTAAAACATGAGGCATCCTACCTCCCTAAAAAGAACAATCTACTTTAGACTTGACCCACCTAACAGAGAGCAACATCTTTGATCCGCTATTCGGACAAGAGAAGCGGCCGGAGGGGGATATGGTTTCGAGTACTATCTAAGGCTATGTCATCCCCAAAGTTTGACCCAGCAAGGTTCATCACCGATGTAGATGAAGAAGGGTTTAAGCATATCACTTGGATTGACACTAAAGAGGGCCAAGAGTTTGTTGTCATCCTAAGAGAGCGATCGCTTCGAGTCGAGAGCTAGGGCTATTTTTTCCTTTTCTAATTGTATCTATTCTTTTTCTAATTCTACTACTTCCATTGTTGAGTCCGATGTACTTCATTCATCACTCAATATGATGAATTTTTCCGCTTACTCCTTACCTTTTTCCTGTTCTTAATTGTTTTGCCTCTTATGATGAATAAGAAATCTCTAAAGAACAAATGAAAGTTATGGAAGATCATGAAAATTGCTCACGTATTTTAGATGAAACAGTCACCATTAACTTGGGATCTTCATATTAACCACAAGAGGTTAAGATTAGGAAAACTCTAAGTCCGGAAGAGTAGAAGCAATTTAATTCACTTCTTATGGAGTTTATAGATGTCTTTGCTTGGTCCTACAGAAACATGCTAGGGATAGATCCTAGTGTAGCAGAAAATAAAATTTCGTTCTACGAAGATGCCAAGCCGCTTAAGCAAAGACTCTAGAGAATAAAACCCGAGTGTACATTAAACATTGAGGACGAGGTTGAAAAGTAGTTAAATGTTAGGTTCATAAGAGTAGTACACTATGCTCAGTAGGTAGCAAATGCTATACGAGTCTCGAAAAAGATGGAAGCATTAGAATGTGTGTCGACTTTAGGGATCCGAATAATGCAAGCCCTAAAGACGAATTTCCTCTACCCCACATAGATGTTCTAGTTGACAACACAACAAACCATCCTCTACTCTCCTTTATGGATTATTATACCGGCTATAACCAAGTTAAGATGGTAGAGGAGGACATGGAGAAACGACCTTTATCACCCAATAGGGGACGTATTGTTACATGGTGACCGCAATGGGAGCCATGCTAGCTCAACGAGATGAAAAAGAGAGCATGTCGTATACTACCTAAGCAAGAAATTCTTGGAGTATGAAACTCGGTATACTCCTTTAGAAAAAACATACTTAGCTTTAGTTTCGGCCACCAAGAAGCCCGGACACTACATGATATCCCATTCGGTACAAGTAGCAATGCTAATGGATTCGAAGACTCGGACTCTGCATTTATATCATTCTCGAGTACTATTAAGGAATCAGGTACAAACCTCATCCCTTCTAGGTTTTGATTACAAGTCATTCCGAGTGTTATAAAAACTATTCCGAGTGTTACGTAAACTATTGGATATGTTTTCGTTCGATTCTGATCGACTCAAAAGCATACTCTTGTTCATCAATTCACACCGATGGTTCTCGAGCCACTCGGACATCACTCGGACTTATCGCATGTTCAAACTATCTCACTAACACTTTCAATCTAAGTTCGACTTCATATTCCAAGTTAAAGTGAATTACAACGTTAATTCAACTCTCTATGTCAACATGTTTATTTGAACTACTTTTGTCTAGATTAAGTACTCATACTCGATATTCTCTTTATAACTTGATCTTTCCTTAGATCGACTCAAATGGAATTTGAGTAAAATGAATATTAGACTCAGAAAATTCCACTCTTCTATGATTTAGATAATTATGCACTTAATTATCTTAATTAAATTATTATCTATGCCTAATCTTGGACCAAAGTATTTTATACTTTGAGAACCAAAATTTGTTTACTTTTATAGGTTATCTAAACGTGGTTATCCTATTTTTTAATTACAAAAGTAACCAGCTTCAAGCTATCAATCACGAGCGAGACAAGGTTTTTCTACTTCTAAACCAGGCCCGGACAATCGTGTCGGGGTTGTCTGCTTTCTAAAACAGGAAATCTTCAACGCTAAGCTCAATGGTGGTTTCCACCCTACTTTTCTTACACCACCAGTGGATTGGGACATCCTAAGGAGTCAAGAGTCATTGCACAACGTTCACATCTCAACGGATCTTTTCGAGTGACTCGGAAGAACCGTTACAATGGTCACAAAGGACTTCTAATCGAAGATAGTCACAACAGACTAATCCGCTTGGTCATCTATAAGGGTTACAAGACTTGAAGATTGCTGGATTGCTCGGATTACTGGATACATTGCTAAAATTATATCTCTTTGTATAATACTCATTCAATCTTCCTTCTTACAACTCCAAGTATGTACTTAACACTTTTCCGAGTTGTAAAGTCTTGTAATCAGTCACAAACTCTTTCTTACTTTCGAGTAAGGTCCCTTGACCGAGCTGTAAGGGTTAACTCAGCTCGCTTGTCCCTAGCTATAAAGGTTACCTCGGTTAGGATGTACTAGATTAGATAAGGGAACTTCGAGTCTAGGAACTCGTTAGGAATTGTTTTAGGGAACAATTCTAGTTGAGTCAATCTACTGTATTTTGTGGATTCAAAATAGTGGATTTAACTTGGTGCTTGGATTAGCACCGGCCGTGATTTTCTGCCAGGAGGGTTTCCACGTAATTATGAGTTTACACTTTTCCGAGTTATATCTAGATTCAGATTACCTTGATTATTCAGTTTAGACTTTAACCCTTCCATTTTGTGAAAATTTCCTCATCACCCTATTCACCCCCCACCTCTAGGGTGACTTAGACTCTCTAGGAGCAAACCTTCGGATCCCATCAAATACATTCTGGAACAACCATTTGTTAGCAATAAGATAGCTCCATGGATGGTCATGTTATTATAATTCAAACTCAAATATGTCCTATAAAAAGCAATAAAGGGGAGAGTCATCTCGAGTTCTTTGCTTGATCTACCAACCACCAAAGCGCAAACGAAACAGTTTGACTTTCTAGATGAAGAGATTTTACAAGTAGAGATCAATATATGGACAATGTACTTCGACATCACTTCCAATCATAAGGGTTATGGGGTAGGAATTCTCTTAGTCTCACCGGAAGAAGCACATACTCCTATCTCAATTAAGTTGGATTTCAAGGCCACCAACATTGCTGAAGCGTGCATCATCCGACTACAAGCTACAATAGAAATAGGAGCAAAAACATAAGAGTATACGACGACTCAAGTCCGATCATTAATAAGATCTCGCAGAAACGAAAGGTATGAAGTGAGGCCTTGGCACCCTACTAAGCAAACCTAATGGAACTAGCAAAGCACTTTGATAACATTTGATATACATACCTTCCTAGAGATGATAATCAATTTCCGGATGCCTTAGCCAAACTAGCATCCATGATCAACATCCCTAGTGGCATTCACTTAATGCCTATTACTATAGAACACAGGAGTCCGCCTGCACACGTCTACACGTTAGAAGTGTTCATTACTGACCAAACCAGTTGGTATTATGATATTTACCGATATTAAGATAGGCAAGAATACCCACTAGACTTCACACCTAGAGCCCGACCAGCAATTTGTGTGTTAGTGACCAAATATTTTTAAATCGGGGACAACTATACAAGAAAATCGAAATGGGTGTTAGCTTTCTTTGTGTCAACCAACGTGAAGCGGAATGTATAATGTCCGACATTGATGGTGGAGAATGTGGACCCCACATGAATGGAAGAATGTTGGTCATAAAATTCATAGATTGAGATATTATTGGTCAACAATGGCAGCAGATTGTCATGAGTTTGTCAAAAGGTGTCATAAATGTCAAATATACGCAAATCTACAACAACAACCGCCTTCTTTTCGTACTACATTTGCGTGCTCCTAGCCATTCTCAGCTTAGGGAATAGACATCATTTGTAAGGTGACCCCCACAGGAATGGAAGCTCACGAGTTCATCCTAGTAGAAATTGACTAATTCACCAAGTGGGTTGAAACTGCATCCTACACAACCATTACATCAAAGCACATGGCAAAGTTTCTAACTCATAATATCATCTGTCATAGTGGGGTACCACATAAGATGATCAAGTGACCATGGTAGTCACTTTAAGAAAGAGGTAGCAGACTTACTCGAGATGTATAAAATCCAAGCATCACAAGTCTTCACCTTATCGCCCTCAGAGCTAATAAAGCGATCGAGGCAACTAATAAGAATATCCTCAAGACAAGTGGAAAAGATGCCCATTAGCGATAAAGATTGGCTAGAAAAACTATCTTTTACCTTATGGGGCTATCGAACTTCGATTAGGACATCTATGGGAGCAATTCCCTACTCCCTAATTTATGGTGTGGAAGTAGTCCTTCCAATATAGATCAATATCCATTCACTAAGGATTATAGTTTATAACCGGATCCCTGAAGCAAGTTGGGCCAAAGCACGGTATGAAGAGCTAGTTTTATTAAATGAATGGTATTTACATTTTTATTAGATGAACGGCGTTTACATGCTCTATATAATGTCTAAATATAGTAGTCATACATCAAGGCCATTCAAGAAAAAGGTTAGACCTTGTCATTTATAAGTTGGTGACATGGTCCATAAGGAAATTAAAGCACCTATTCAGGATCCGAGAGGGAAATTCAGGCCCAAATGGCCATCCTCGGTAATATTCTGCCAGGAGGAGCAAGTCATAGAGACAGATTTAGATGGTGAAGAATTATTTTAGTTCACCAATTAAGAAAATATTATGTTTAGCACTAAACTAAACAATTTTTGAGCTCAGCTCAAACCAACCCGTGACACTCACCGGCGCCGGTCAATGCCTAGTCAATAGGAAAACGCTTGGACCGAGTTCGGTCAGCACGCCTTTCCTTTCCTATGTTTGGTTATTTTTGGGACAGTCTATTTTAGGCGGTCTCGTTATGTGAAGTTATGTTATTTAGAAACGATCCACTTTAATTCTCGTGAGCGGAAAAAAATAATAAAGCATAAAAGTATGCATAATACTTGCTTTTTAACTTTATTAATAATAGGGATAAGACTACTACGTGTCCGACTACATCGCTAAAAGGGAATAACAAGCACATAACTTGAAAAAAAATTAAAACAATTCTACTAAATATAGCTTTTCCTAATTTCTAGTCCCTTGTCCTTCTTCACTTTTTTCCTTACGGGTCACTAGATTCGACTTGCATCCTCTTAAGTTCCTTTCTTCACCTCCTCTATCCAGTGAGCCCTCTTTTCTTCTTCTTCTTCTTTAGCCACTATCGCTCTCATGTGAGCCCACTCTTAACTTGAGAGGCTACTTCGCAAATCTGTAAGCAGCAGCAGTATCCCTCCTTTGATCTCACTCTTGAGCCCTTAGTGTCCTATGCATCGCAGATCAGCCTCCCTTATCCATTTAAGATAGAATTCGGATACAGCTTTAGATAATGCCTCCCCGGGCTTTCACAACTATGGTAAGTTTATCTAGTACTCACTCCAAGACTAGACTTGCCTAGTGTTGTTCGTAACACCAAACGAAGAAGGTGCCCCGCAATCCTGGTATGGTTGTGCCCGGCCCATTTATTGTATAACACGATCGGGAAGTAGTGCTTGTTGTATTCAAATTTGAGTAATTGCACGTACAGGTACCTTATAGAATGTGTCCTAAATTGGGACATACGCTAGTGCTTGATGTACCGGAACATAGGAGGAGTGGCATTCAACATGTCTCCCACCAAGAGGCGGTTCGTTCACTCGAGCACAACATAATGAGGTCTCTAACAGAATTGAGACGCTAAGTACATGTCGTATGTTTTAACACCAACCTCATGTGCTCAATCAACAAGATCTCGCACATCATAGATGCAAAAAGTTAAAAAACTAGTGTATCCTTCACGGTCTAGCTAGTCCTATAGTTTACAGCCCAATAGGAGTAAAAAAAAAAAAACTTAGGTTGATCCGGCGCCGTGCGTAGTTGCTGCCAACCGACGCCGCATTCCACCATCACGAATGAGGTTCGGACGACCACTTCAATCATTACTCGCAATAGAAGGGGTCTACCGGTGAAATTTTCATTCGATTTGCCGGAATCTAATCCAGTCCTAGGAGGTTTGATCAAGGATCGGTGGGGTCGGAGAATGATAGTCCCCTAATTGCTCGCCACATTCGATGAGTACGACGGTCGCTCTATCCATGTGGCCTCCCAACAATAGGAAGCCACCTACCGGACATGGGATGATACTACCAAATGTGCGTCGAAACCACCCGATATATGGAGCAAAAATACAGTATAAGGTTCACTAGGTTTACCTCATCCCTAATTAGGATCCATTCCGGATCCCTCCTATGTCACTTGAGGACGTAGGAATGACAGACTTTGTTCGACGAGTAATTGCTACAATCCAAGTATGGTGTCGAATTCCTTGGGGAACGAGCACAACTTCGTGTCTCCAAATCATAACCTATCTAATGTTGAATAGTGTGTTCAACCCATACACCAAGTCTTACCTTTTCTATATCCCCCATATCGTTCATTCATCGAGTTAGCTCAACTATGATGTTCATTTTGGAATAGATGTGGGAAGTTCCGGGAATTTGTGATCGGTTTTAGGAAGCTCCTCTTAAGTTCTTAGTTGTTTTCTTTTCGAAACATCTCGCAGTATTATTTATTAAGTTTTTCAGGACTCTATCCTTGCTTCGCTTCCGCCGCTCATATCGGGACTCTTCTAGGCCCAATTTGTGGACCGACACCGGTCTAGTTCGCTGGTTTGTCTGGCTCGCCTAGTGGTCAGCACTTGTAGTTGGGCATGGTTGTTACTTTTGGCCCATTTTATTAGCGGTTTTCGGTTCGGTTACTCAGGACCGTGCTTCTTTTAACTTATCATTTCTATTTCTCTTTTTACCATTTCCTTTTGGGGGAATAGGGGCTAGTGCAATTTTTTTTCGAATTTGTCTTTGCATTTTTGCATCCCATAAATAAATAAAGCATGTTAGATTAAGTTTTGCATTCATCTCCTTGTATAAACTTTAATCATAATACAAAGGACATAAATATTAACTAAATGCACCCTATAAGAAGTTATTCAATAATCTTCATCATCGTCATCATCTACATCACCGAAAAGGTAGTTGCCCATATCTTATGATAAGGCCCACTATAGGATGCTCGACGAAAATCGTACGACCTGCCATATGCGTCAACCACTTGCAAAGGTATAACATCAACACCGACTACGGATGAGCTAGGTCTAGCCCCGGATGAGCTCGGTCGAACTTCGAAGTACTCCAACCGTGAAAACGCCAAGATGCACGTCATGAGGTGCCAGCTCCAGCAATTTTTCCAGACGGCATTTGAGGCTAGGGGTGTGCAAAACTAGTTAATCAGCGTTTCGGTTAACCGATTTTCGGTTAACCGGAATTTCAGATAGTTAAAACCCCGAACCGTAACCGATCCGATTTTTCCGGTTAACCGATATTTCGGTTAATCGAGTTTACTGGATCAGCAAAATCCCGATCTGTAACCGAACCGAAAAATCCGATTAACCGGAAAAATTGGATCGGTTTACGGTTAACCATTATTTAAAAAATAAATTTAAAGTTCCGCAAAATTAAATCCAAAAATTTGTTTCTACCTAGCAAGTTGCAGCATTAGGATAAAAATGAATTCGATCTTAGTAGCAAAACAAATTGTTCTCAAACTATAATACACAAAGTGAAATCCGAGAATTCGGGCAAGCATCGAGTGGCAGCAGGCGAGTTAACCGACCAGAGGCAGCAGCAAGCAGCGGCACCGAGCAGAGGCGAGTAGCACCAACGAAAACCGACATGAACAATTTCCCCAAAACACTAAACACGAATTCTGCAAAAAAAAAAAAAAAAGAGCGAGAGAGAGGGGGAACTCGAACCGAGCATCCCTGTGCCGGTAGGTCGCCGAACGAGGACAGAGGGGGAGGCGGAGGGAGAGAGAGAAGGGGCGCGACCACCGAGTCCGAGCGACGAACGAGAGAACTGCAGTAAGCAAGACAGTGAGAGGAGCGACGCACGACGGTAGGTCGCCGGTAGGTTGCCGAATGAGGACGAAGGGGAGGCGAGAGGGAGAGAGAGAAGGGAGCGACCACGATCCGAGTGAGAGAACGAGAGACGGCGCACGGACGAGGGTTTTAACTTTTAAGCTTTTATATTTTTTATAAAATTCGGTTCGGTAACCGACGGTTAACCGAAAATTTTCAAATGTGAATCGTATCCAAACCGCGAACCGAAAAAATTCCAATTCGGTTAACCAAACCGATTTTTGGGATCGATTTTTCGGTTTTTCGGTTTCAGCTTTTTCTGCACAACCCTATTTGAGGTCTGGTTAAAAATGTGTCCACATGAATTCCGGAACCACTAAGGAAACCTCCCGAAGCGGCCGACCTAGAATAATGGTCCTAAAAAGGTAAAAGAGTGGTTAGCACGCAAACTAAGAATTCAAGGGTTAGCATTTTAGCTAACTCGGACTTACCCAAAATGATCGGAACGCACAACCGTGAAAACAAATCTTTGAATGCTCGGAGGGCAAATTGGGATCCGATAGACATCCTCCGAGACTATTCCCTGTCATACTCGATTTCATCATGTTAGGAAAGACATTTTAGCATACAACTAAAATAAAGAGCATAATACTCTTACCCCTTTCCAATTTCTTGGGAATAGATGCCCAAAACACTCTAGAATCTCCCGAATTTTAATAGTATGCGGGGCTCCTCGAGCAGGGATATATCAACTTCAAGGCTAGGAATATGAATTTCGCTCGGGAGTATCTATATCACCACAAGGTTAATTTGCATACCGTAAATAAAACCAAATGACAAACAACCGAACCTTACCATTCGGGTCATAATCATGCTCGGATATTGAGGATACGACGAAATTGCGTCCAAGAAGTGTGTAAGGATACTCGATTGTCATCTCCTCTTGCTCTTCCGGAGCAACCAAACGAAGATGGAACATGGTCCTCGGCGAATCCTACAAAATGAACCAGCTCTTCGAGGTACAAACAGAAACCAAACAAGTTTTCCTAGAGAATCAATCTCTCACTTAAATCTCTTATAACTTAGAGTTGTGAAGGGAGTGGACTTTGGGACCAATGATGGAAGTTGGTCTACTCCAAAACGTAAAAAGTTTTAGCCCACCAAGTATTAAAGTGAAGATAACAAGTTGAGTAGCTGAGCGAAGTGACCAGGTGAGGCCCACGAGTTCACCACAGCCCGGTCCACGGTCCACATTAGGCCATGGGTCGGGCGGAATTAAAAATTAGGAAAATCTAAAAATTTGAGACCATATTAGTCTAAAATGTGGAATTTCGAAGGAACATAGCATAACCACGTCATTAAGAGTAGGGTGCAAAAATACAAGTCCAATTCCCTTTGGTTGTGCATGGTGGATCTTCGCCCATGCTACCGTTGCAAGAAATGATGGGTGAATCGTCAAGCCGTGTGACAATTAGGGAAACTATTCATATAACCACGACTTCAAATTTATAGTACAAGTAAATTATCTATCCATACAAAATAAATGTCAATGACTATGAGGAATAAGAGCATACCTGGATAATCCTCCATAGGCCACAAAGAGGCATGAAGTTATCTCGAATCCTTCTCGAGAGTAGTACACCGAGCCCGAAGCATGCAAACCGTGTATCAAGCAAGTATACACAGGCACACCCCAGCTTAAGATCTTTTACTCTGTCTAAGTCTACCAAGCTAGCTAAATAGTAAACGTGAAACTTTAGACCCTTGGTCGAAAAGATAGACATGCATAACATGTGGGCAATCATAATATGAGTTTGTCATTGTGGGTCGTGTTGATCCCACAACCGAGAATTGGTAAAATTAGAAACAAGAATAGATTATTTAAAATAGTTGGCATAGGGAAATTGAAGAGTAATCGGACCGAAAAGTTGATGTAGATAGTCATGGTTTTTATACAAATTTTGGTCATAGACTAAATGTTTACCCGAGAAATTCAAACTCGTAAGGACGACAAACTCTAAAGGAGTGATGGTCATCTCCCTAAATGGGAAATGAAAAGTGTTAATGGTATCCCGTAACCATTCGTTAATAGCCTGAATGATACCTAGACCAAGTACGATCACACAAATCACTTAAAATAGTATAGAGTAAAATCAAACCCGACATTAGTTAAGGTTTGCTCTAGTGGATAGTTCCACTCTCTAAAGGTGGTGAAGAACATTTTGATAGCTCTGCTACTTCGGACGTTATCCCCCTATAAAGAATGAAGATTTAAAATGTCTTAGTTAAAGTGCCACATTACCACAAAATAGAAAGAAATTCAAGTCGAGATATTTACCGTAGTTGATATTGCGAATGAAGAAACATGACTCTTAGCCTCCGCCAAGAGGTCACTTAGGTTCCATTCATGGTGAGCGCATTATTCCCTCTCTAGGAACAAGTCTTGAGTCAACCTCTCGACCCTATCCTTCTCTTGGGGTGAGAACGTCTTCGAGACATATTTTGAGGATTTTTAAGGAAACCACACCAGTTTTCTCAAAGAAATAAGGAAACAAGCTCAAGAGTAAGAAAAAGAAGCAAGAAAAGGAGTTGTGAAGATGTGCAAAATGAGCTTCCAAGTCCCCTTCTTTTATAGGAAAACTGGTTAGCATTTCAAAATTACAGCAAAAATCAAGCTTTTTCCTTATTGGTTGGATACATGCTCCCGACCATGCACTACCAAAGCATAATCGACGCCGAGTTCAAAGACCTAACTGGATTCGATCGTAGGTGTCGGATGGTAGTAAGCGTGATCATAGTTAGGCCATTTCAACCTGGTCCAGCTTTGCTTTTCAAGTATTCTTTGACGGAATTATTTAGGTAAAATACCGTACTTTCATACATTTGATAATTTATTGACATAATGTTAGTACAACGTAATCATTTACCCAAGCTTCGGATCAAGAAACAATCAAGCTTCAACAAAATTACCAAGCTTCAGGACTCGACCATGCCATGCTTGGGACTACCTTAGCCGATTTTAGAATGCATACCGCGATCAAGTCCAGACCCACCTCGTCGGAGTTCGGGTAAAGAAACGGCCAATTTCGAATCTCTTAAATCACTCGGCATCAAAAAGGCGACGCTAGAAAAATGAGATAAGTACCCTTTTGGTGTGTACTTTGACCCTTTTTCAAAGTCGGTCAAAGTGAGGGCTAACTGTAGACACCGAAAACATGTCGTCCTTATCTTTTTATTCAAGTTATTTATTTTTGTTAGCCTGGTGATAAAATCTCAATCCTGTTTCTTTATCCATTCCACTATTCTTGGGCCTGTTTCAAGCTAAACCAAACGGCTGGAAAAATTTCTACAAATAGGGGCTTCCCCTGTGTTTGTTACACCATTTTCAGCTCGAAAAACCCCCTAAGCTGAAAATCTCTCCCTCTCATTCTCTCACACACTCTCCTCTCTCCATCTCTCATTACCACTACTCAATTTTGTATACTAATTGCCCTACCATTACCCTCGCTGAAATCGGTGTGTGATTCACGGTCAAGAGGTGGCTCAATCTAAGGGCGCTAGATTCACTTTTCAAGTTTTCCAATACGAGTTTTATTTAAATTTTAGTTATTTAATCACTTTCCTTATTGTGTTTTGAAATTGTATCGCATTTAATTCCTCCCTGCCCGATATTTTTTTAATTTCTTTTTCGCTTTCTTTCTTTATTTCTTGATCGCTTTCTTCTTGCTTTATTAATCGCTTATTTATCGCTTTCCAAGCATTTTAGGTGTTTTAATTTAGTAATTGCATGTTGGTTGCCTAATTAATTAAACAAAATTTTAAATCACATTTTAGATTAGTAGAGGTCGTTTGTTAACGGGCGGAATGAAGAGTATCTCTCTTTGTTTCGTACCTTTGCCCCCGAACATCGGGTTCTCGGTTTAAGACCGATAGAGTCACTTTCAAAACCTTTTCTAAGTTTAGTTTTTCATACTGAATTTAGAAAATTATTCTCTTTATTTTTGTTAGTTTATTCTTCCTAACACTAATTGGTGACTCCTTAAATTTTAGCTTTTATTCTCCAAATTGATTCTCGGCATTTTAGGCTAAAAAATAGAAAAATTTGAGTTATTTTGACAGTTGGAGTTATATGACCGAGACTGCCTTCTCGGTCTCCCTGCCATGCTTGTTTTCGGTTAATTCGGCATTTGTCGGAATCATTCATTAATTAGACTTAACTTTTGGCCCAAGCGGATTGTTATGTTTGCTTCGAAGCTTTGTAGCAAAATGCACCTTGTGTTTTTCTATTTCTTAACCTTTTGAAATAACATCCTTAGACTTTTGTAAAATTAATTTCAAAAAATAAAATGATTTATAAAAACACCAATTAATAGCTTCACCCAAAACTATTTCAAAAAATATAATTCTAAAAGCTATCTTAATAAGAGAAGCACCCTGTTCAAAACAAATAAATCAACTTTAAAAAATAAAAATTAATTTTAAACAAAACAAATATAAGAGTCAACATTCGTGGGGAAACTCGATCAACTTTCCTACGGGGACGGGTCGTGGTTCCTATAGTGTCTTAATTCTATTTTGACTAGATTTATTAAGCTACATTTAATTACTTTGGCAATGTAAGACCCGGAAATTTTAGGTGCCTGCTTGCTAATGAATTAAATTATTAAAAGTTAAGTCAAAAATTCGAAATTATTAAATTAAGTGAATTAGAATTTTTCCGAGTCGAAATTAAAACCCGAGAATTGAAACCGAGCATGGGTTAGCTTATTGGGTTTACTGAAATTGAAGTTGGGCCCAAATTGTCAAGGGCCAAAGCAGAAAAATCAAAAGAAAAAGAAAGGAAAATGAAAAAGGGATGAGTGGCATTAGAGGAGGATCCGCGGATGATTAGAGCAAGGAGATTAGGGGTCCAATTGGAATTAGGCAGCAAAGCCCAATGTGTAATAAGGAAATTAGGAGAGAGAAACCAAACCGGGATGAAGAGGAACCAGGCAGAGAGAGGAAAAGAAACAGAAATAGAAATGGGGAAAGCAAGGGAAAGCGAGAGAGAGAAGGGGGAGCAGAGGGAGATCGAGAGGAAGAGGAAAGGGAACGAAAGAAGCAGAAACAGAAGCAGTGGAAAACGAAAAGAAGCGAGAGGCAAACCAGAGAGCGAAGCGAAAGGGAGCGAGAACGGAGCGAGAGAGGGAGAGAGCGCGAGAAGTTAAAGGCTTAAATTCACTAAATTAGCAACTCACGAATCAAAGAGCATGTTGTGATTATGTCATATCTAGTTCTGAATTTGTGATGTTTAAGTATTATTGAGAATTGGATGAGATTAGCTTGAACAGAATTAGGGAAAAAATCAGAAAGTTAAGTTCATGTCTCATGTGCAGATTTTCAAGTAAATATGTATGCTGTCCGAATTTCTGTGAATTCGTGTGTAGCCCAAATTTCTTGAAAATTTTATCTGCAGCTTCATGGAAATTTATGGAAATTTCCTGTAAATTTTTTATGCATTGGATGAGTAGATTGGGAGATATGCAATTTTAAGTGAAAATGTGATGTTTTGGGCTAAATCGGAACCGAGTAACTCGAATTAAGAACTGAAATTTAAGAAGCTATATGGCTAGATTAAGAGATACTTAATGATTAAGAAAAGTTATAGAACCATAAATCACTTATACGCGATAATACGCGATCATGAAAACGATAAGTTCGTTGATTAGAAATCCTAGTTAACATGTTTATATGATTATGTGTTTATCCTGAATTACATTGATTATAAATGACATAAGCATGCATATGTAAAATGAATTGATTATACTTGAATTGGAACTTGCTTATGTGAATTGCTTGTTTTGAAGAAGTTACGCATGAACGTGTTGAGCATGAATTATATGAATTAAGTATATCTTATGTATAAGTAATGAGAAGATATAAGAAAATAAAAAAACATAAAGAACTAACAAAGGGAGAAAGGATTGTGTTATTGATCTAAGACCCCACGAATTAAAGAACCCTCTGAAGCTATGGCCATAGGAGTGTCTCGTCAATCCGAAGCCACGAATTATTTTGCTTCTACGAATTATTGACGAGTATGCATTCTTCGTAAAGGGAGGCAAGCCTTGAGGCCATGAATTATTTTGCCTCGAGGCCACGAATTATTTTGCCTCCAAGAAATGAGCCCACGAATTATTTTGGCTCCAAGAACTCGGGTCTTTAGAGCGGAACATAAATCTTCTTTCCATTCGAAACTAAGATTACTTAAAAGAATTATGATATGAAGAAAGGAATGATCATGCATGACGAATAAGAAAGAAAGAATCAATGATTTATGAAATGCACGATTGAACCGAAGAAGAAGAATGAGAAGAAGAATGAATCCCGACTTCATAAGAATTAATACGATAAGAAGTAAGATATGATTTACTTGATGAATGACTTACTTGAGGAATAATTTACGTGATGAATGATTCACATGATGAGTGATTCTATGACTTACTTGCATAGAAAGACGAATGAAGTATGTTTGATTGAATTCATGAGTAATTGAGGTCATTATGCTTCTCGGCAAGTTGGTAAGTTTAGTATCTCGTATGTCTTAAGCATGTATGATCCGAATCGCATGTTATGAATGAATTGTGAACTTGCGTGTGTTTGTTAATGAATTAATGTGCAAAGTGAAACCGGGGTTGGGTTTGGGTTATTCACTGGGCTAGTGGAGCTCATGACCTCACCAACATTTCAGTACGTAAGTAGACTCGCGAAGTTGCCTTCGGCTTTCGAAATAGCATACGGATAGAAGATGCTTGGGCTGATTCATGTTTTGTGTCTTGTTGTAAAGATGTTTGTAAAGACCGGTTGTACTTGAACTTAAGTTTTACCTATGAATGTAAAAGCCCTATGTGAATACTCCGAGCCTCGTGGCTTGTCGAGTTGTGTTGTGTTTACTCCGAGCGTGTGGCTCGTTGAGTCTATAAATGTGTTTCGTGCAAGGTTAAGGCTTTAAGCCTTTGAGATTAGCCATATTACAGAGGAAACTCAGTCGAAATTTTCAGAAAAACCTTCGAAAACCTAGAACCGTGCTTCCGTCAATCCAAGAAAGGGTTATTAACCCTAAGTTGAGATCATAAGTAGCCTTAGGGGTTCCTCCCGAGGAACCCTAGCATGTAATACTCCTAGGTAGGTCTAGGGGTGTTACAGGCAAACACTAAAATATGTTTAAAAAACTCTTTGAACAGATTTCTACTAACTTTATTCTTTGAGTTAAGATATATATGGAATTTGTTTATATTGAATATTGGACTAGAAAAATCCCAAATTAATAGATTAAGTAATTTCAGTCATTAAATATTTTATTTACACTAATCCTTATCTAATCTTGAACCAAGTATTTTTATACTTTCAGTACCATCTTGTAATTTGTTTTTGCAGGTTTATTAAAGTAAGTTAATCGCAGATTAAATAGAAAACAAAGGCTTCTTTTGTGATTCAACAACCGCAAGTAGAAAACCCGGATTTCACCGGCAAACTCATACTAGGCTAATAAGTCCGCTTGTTGCCGTTTTGGGTAACTCTTCTTTTCAGAGCCTAACGGTTGTTTCTACCCTATATATAGGATACATAAAGTTGGTAGAACTCCTTTTCGGAGCTAGGACCTAAGCTCAACGGTTAGTTGATCCAGTGCTTCCAACCCGAGACACAACGACTCTCTAATATGGAGCCTATAAATAAAAGGCTTGATTCAACACTTACAACATTGGTGGAACCAAGAAGTTAATATACTCATTCTCTCTTTTAAGCTTACAACTCTTACTCCTACACTCACAACTTTCCGAGTTGTAAATCTTGTAATAGAAAAGTCTTGTAATCTCTCTTTTATTCAAACACTTTTTTGAGTTATCGATTAACTCGAGTTGAGAAGGGTACTTCAACTCAATTGTCTCACCTTGTAAAGGGTATCTCAATTTGGAAGTATTACGGTGGATAAGGGATCTTTTGTGCCTGGAGAAAACTTATATTAGAATTATCTAAGGGAGCAATTCGGGTAGTCGGTTACTCTATATTTATGGATTTAAATAGTGGAGTTTTGACTTTGCGCTTGGATTGGCACAGTTCGTGGTTTTCCGCCCCGGGAGGGTTTCCACATAAAACACTTGTCTTCCTCACTTCTTTACTTCTAAGTCACTCTAGACTCAATTTCTATTTCGAGTTATATCTTAGTTTTAATAACTTCAATTTTTTGCAAGTTTCTTTCATCACCCTATTCACCCCTAGGTTGATTAGACTCTCTAATTGAACCTTCCAAAGGTATTTCAATTATTTCATCGAAGACTTGGTAGGCATAAGAGAAAATCAAATTCGCCAGCACAAATTTGATGAGGCTAAGCCTAATATATGACTAATCAGCCAATAAAGGGTTAATCACAAACCAAGCCAACTAAACTACTCACTTAGCATAACAAAATCTAAACTAAAGCCTAAAGTACCAATATAACAAACAAGCACGAAGAGGAGAAAGGCAACTAAATTAACTTGCATAAAACTCACAAATAAACTTAAATAAAGAATAAAAATCAAACATTCATGCTAAATATAAACTAAATTAACATTATTCTAGCAAGATTAACAAAAACAAGAACATAAGAGATAAGATTTTTTAAAAAACTTAGTCTTGAATAGATGAAAACTAGAGAATTCACAAGCTTGAGGGCCTCTTTGAAATGGCAGATAAAATGAACAAAAATACTAGATATAGCAGGAATGAACATAAATAAGAAGAAATGAACATAAGCAAACATAAATGAGTTGAAATGAATAGAAGCGATTAGTCTGTTTATAACATAAACGAATAGAGAATGAAAAGAAATGAGTTGTTATAACTATTACAACTATTATGAAAGCTGATATGAGCTATTATGAAATTTCAATTATACTTGTTAAAGTTATTATTCATTTCATATATTTTAAAATATCGAATATTTGGTGAATAATAAATATTTGAAAATATATGATTTTATAAAATATCATATTTTATTTTTATGTAAATGTCTATAAAATTTATGATTTTACAATATTGAATATTTAGTGAACAATAACAACAACAACAACAACAACAACAACAACAACAATAATAATAACAACAATAACAATAACAACAACAACAATAACAACAACAACAAAAGCTACTTAATGTTACCTCCACTTTTGGAGCAACTATTTTCAGGATCCTAACTTATCAAAAATGATTATGAGGTACCTTATCTTTCAATATAATAAATTTTTCAAACCCTTATTTATTTTATTTTTTAATAAAAGGCCCTTAATTCATGTTAGAAGAAATAATCGTCTTTCATTTAAATAAAGAATTCAAAAATAAACTAAACACAAAAACATACTGAAATGATATAAACAATATACAAAAAATATAATAAAGAAATTTAGCAAAATCTTTATAAAAACATATAAAATTACTTTATTATATTTTTTACATTTTACTTATATAATTTCATAATATTTAGATTTTTTTAAACATTCTTTACTTTAAAGAAGGACAATTATGTCTTTTAACATGAAATAAGGAGCCTCTATAAAAAAAATAAAATAATGGTCTTAAAAATTTATTATATTAAACATAGGTACCTCATAATCATTTTTAATAAATCAAAATCCTGAAAAATAATAGTAATAATAATAATAATAATAATAATAACAATAATGAGTTACAACAATAATAATAATAATAATGAGTTAAAATTAGTTATTATAACATAAACAAACAGAAATGAACATAAACGAACAGAAATTAACATAAATGAACATAAATAAAAAGAAAATATAAATAAATATTGGTATTTATGAAAATTTAAACAAGCCCTAAATCCAAAATTATCTATGCACTAATTTGTACAAATTCAAATAGCTCCTTGAAGGTTTTCTCGTGGAAATTCCAAGTCACCCTAGAGAGGGCGTGAATAGGGTGATGAAGAAAATTAAACGATTTTTGGTACAAATCATCTAAACAGACAAATTTTGAGTCTAGATTGAACTTAGAAAAGTGATAACACATAATTACGTGGAAACCCTCCTCGGGCGAGAAAACCACGAACAGTGCTAATCCAAGCACCAAGTCAAATCCACTATTTTGAATCCACAAAATATAAGGATCGACTCTACCGAATTGCTCCCTTAAACAATTCCTTACAAAGTTTTCCTACACTTAGAAGTTCCCTTATATAATCTAGTACTTCCTGATTGAGGTAACCTTTATAATTAGGGACAACTGAGCTGAGTTAACCCTTACGACTCGGTCAAGGAACCTTACTCGAGAAAGTAAGAAAAGAATATGACTGATTACAAGACTTTCTTTTACAACTCGGAAAATATTAAGTACAGACTTGGAGTTGTAAGTAGAAGATTGAATAAGAACGAAAACAATAACTTCTACTTAAGTAATGTGTTCAGCAATACTTGTTCAACAATCTTCTAGTCTTATGAGGTGGCTTCTATTTATATCCAACCAGGCAGAGTGACCGTTGAGTCTTGGTTGTGGACAGAAGTCTTCATTAGCCATTGTAACGACTCTTCCGAGTCACTCAAAAAGATCCGTTGGGAAGTAAACGTTGTGTAATGGCTCTTGGCTCCAAAAGATGGTCCAATCACTTGGTGGTGACTCGAAAGTTATGGTGGAAACAGCCGTTAAGCCTAGAGTTGGAGTTTTCTAGTTTTGGAAATAGATAACCCCGACACGGTGTCTAAACCATGTCCGAAGTAGGTAAAGCTTGTTTGCTGGTGTTTGACATCTAGAAGCCGGTTGCTTTTGTACTTCAAAAATGAGTTAGCCTCCTTTGAATAACCTACAAAAGCAAACCACATTGGTTCTCAAAGTATAAAATACTTTGGTCCAAGATTAGACACGAGATAATAATTAAATTAGAATAATTGAATGCTTAATTATCTTTGACCTAGAAGAATGGAATTTTCCGAGTCTAATATTCAATATACTCAAATTACATCCGAGTCAATCCTAAGGATGATCAAGTAGAGAGAGTAAAATATCGAGTATAACAACTTGATCCGGTCAAATAATTCTCAACAAAATAAACCGACTTTGAATAAGGAATTAACATTGTAATTCTCTTTGCATTGAAATACATAGTCGAGTACTCAAAATAACGAGTGTTAGAGAAATTATTTAAGCATACGATAATTCCGAGTGATGTCTAAGTGAGTCGAAACATCAATGTAGGAGATATGCAATAAGGTTCTTTCGAGTCGATCGTAACATAATGAATACTTACACACAAGTTTTTATAGTACTCAAAATGACTTGAAATCAAAACTTAAGAGAGATAGGATTTATACCTAAATCTTCATTTAATACTCGAATGACTTAGAGTTAGAATCGAGTCTTCAATCCCAAATCCAAAATTGTCTATGTAATAACCTTAATCTAAATTAATTGATCCCCTAATGTAATTTTATCTAGTTAATATAATGAACTAAACCTACTCCTAAAAACCTGAACTAGAGTTCTCTAAAGAGGTTGAAGGTTTGCTCGGGGAGAGTCTCGAGTCACCCTAGAGGGGGTAAATAGGGTGATAGAAAATTCTTCGCGAAAACACACTCTTTTTGACAGAAAAGAGGCAAAGACAGTTTCGAGTCTAGACACAGGGTCGAAAAGATTGGACTCGAAAGCAATGAATCGGAATAAACAAGCACAATAAGGTCAGTCCGAGTCTAGAATGAACTCGTAAAGAGAACACAAAGATTTTACGTGGAAACCCTCCTCGGGCGGAAAACCACGGCCCGTGTCAATCCGGACACGAAGTCAAATCCACTATTTTGAGTCCACAAAATACCGTGAACTGATTGAACCCGAGTTGCTCCCTTGGACAACTCTATACAAGTTTTCCTAGACTCGAAGTTACCTTATCCGATCTAGTACTTCCTAGCTGAGATAACCTTTACAGCTAAGGACAACTAAGCTGAGTTAACCCTTATAGCTTAGTCAAGGGACCTTACAAAGAATGTAAGAAGAGTTTGTAATCGAGTACAAGACCTTACAACTCGAGAGTAATGAATTACAGAGTTGGAGTTGTAAGTTGAAGATTGAAAGAAAATACAATGACTTTGAGCAAGTATATGTATAAGCGATATGTTCGGCAACCTTCAAGTCTTGTGAAGTGGCTTCTATTTATAGATGACCGAGCAGAGTAGCCATTATCTTCATCTCGCTGACCGAGAGTCCTCTCGTGACCGTTGATAGAAGCTTTCCGAGTCACTTAGAAAGTATCCGTTGAAATATGGACGTTGGACAACGGTTTAGCTCTCTTGGAAGTCCCAAAACCATCGGTTGTGTCTTGAAAAATGAGGTGGAAACCACCGTTAGGCTTAGCGTTCCAGTTTTCGGATATGGAAGCGCACGGCTTCCGACACAATCTTCTCGGGACTAAAGCGAGGAAGGTGAAAAGCCATATCTCGCTGGTGATTTGACGTTTTGAAGCTCAGCTACTTTTGTAGTTTGAAAAGATATCCTCGATTGAATAACCTACAAAAGTAAAACACCTTTGGTTCTCAAAGTATAAAATACTTTGGTCCAAGGTTAGACACGAGATAATAAAATAATTATGATAATTAAGCAATTGATTATCCGAGTCGAAAAGAAATGGAATTTTCTCGAGTCTAAAATTCATGATACTCGGAATTCCATAAGACTTAGTCTTAAGCAAAAATCAAGTTCTATAACGAATATCGAGTGGTAAAAACTTGATATAGACTAAGCAGAGAGGAACTACGAATGTTGACTATGCAAACAATAGAATAGATATCCATACGTCGGATTCCGAGTGAGAAACGGCGGAATACTGGTATATTCGAAATGCGATTAATCTGAGTGAGAGTGAACTCGGAATAAAGAACCAGCTTTCGAGTCGCTAATTGAAAAGCGATAAAAGACATAAGTGAGGGCCGAATCACTTAGAGAAAATATTATTTTACTCAAGTAAGTTTCTAAGACACGAGAGAATGCCTTGGAATCAAAACTCTATATGAATAACATCGTTATACCCGATTCCTTTTGCATGACTCGGAAAGATATTGAGCGAGTGTCCGAGTCTTCAATCTCCCCTTTTTGATGAAAGGCATTCCATACTTAAGCAGAAACTTTGTGAGAGGAAAATAGATTGATTCTGAGTTGTTTGCTCATGAGAAAGGCATAGTGAGTAAATCGGAGCAGTATATAATATATCAAAGCAAAATAAAATAAAGTATGCTTTAACAATAACTCAGAAAAAAATATAGAGAACTCGAAATTAATAATGAAATGCATCACTTCATTAAAAGTAGTTACAAGGGCGGAAAAACTCCCCTAAACAAGACAACCAGTTTCGACTACATTTCTCCCCCTTGCCTTTCAAGCAAAAACAAAGAAACAAAAAGAAGGGAGAAAAGTACAAGTAATAGACATAAGTTGTCCGGACAAAAAGAAAATTTAAAAGAAGAAAATCCAGAGACACCGAGGAATTGTGACTCGAGTGCATGGCTCCAACTAGGGAGGAGGGGATTTCGAGTGGAGGCGGAGGTGCGCCGGCGCTGATACGATCTTGACGATGTGCTTGAGCGCGGCGAAGGGACAACCGGAATTGTTCGCAGGGGCTCAGCTCCGAGTGGCCGACCCGGAGAGAGTGGATCGAGGGGTTCTTCCCTTGGGACCTCGGGGCCGGAGGGGCCGCTCTGGTCGACTTGCTGGAGGAGTGAGATCTTCGACCCACTCGAGTCGCTGTCCGAGATGAGTACAGCAATTTGAGCTTGGGGAGCAGGTCGACCCTCGGCAGCTTGCCACGGCCTCTTCTTCCCTTTGCCCGGAAGGGCCTCGCCTCAGCCGCAAGTTCCTCAAGCATCCTCTACTGCATCTGCAGCCTTCTTCCTCTTCTTTCTCGGCTTCCTCGCTGTCCGAGGAGGTCGGCCGGGGCTCGAAGACGCTCGACGCGTCTCGAGTCATCCGGTCCCGAGCCGCCTTGGACCGTCTCTCTCCGAGGAGCTCAGCCAACTCCTTCCGCTCCTTAACCAGCTCTCTCATCTCAAGAACGAGAGACTCGCTGCTCTCGGATTTGGGACTCGACCGGTCTTTTGGTTGATGGTCGGACCTCGAAGAACGGACTTGAAAGCCCCGAGCATGTCTCCGAGTTCGAAGACACAGAGCCGATCTTGTCCATGAAAACAGGGGATAAGAGGGCAGAGAGAGTTTTGGAAGCACCCGAGGTGGAGGCACCACCAGGTGAAGAGGGAAGAGGGAGAGGAGTTGATTTCCGAGTCCGAGGTGGAGAAGGAGGCCTCAGCTCTAAGTTGTGAACCCGCACACCGTGGTTAGTTTCCCGGTATCCGTACCCCTGGAGTTCCTTCTTGCCGACCACAATGGCCGCCTCGGACACCGCGTTAGGGTCGAGGGAAGAGGAACTTGAAATTGTTTGAAGACAAGGGTGAGAAGAGCACCGAAAGGAAGGGAGGTGTTCTTCTTAGTTTGGAGTTGAGCTGGCACAGCGGCCATCCGCTCAATGATGGAGGGGAAGAGGTCGACTTCATATCCCTCCGGGATATCGAAGAGGGCTTTGAGATGCTTGGAGTTGGGGTTCTCCTTGCTGGAATGTCTGTGAAAAGAAGGTTCTCATCAGCAGAAAACACGAAGCCTGGCTTCGACTTCAACCGAGTCACAAAAAGTTCTTTCCGGACCCAAGGAATTCTTTAGCGTATTTTTCAAAGAAGTCGTCGGCGACTTCAGTGAAGGGAATAGGGTTGCTGTTCAAGAAGAGGGAAGAAACTTTGAACAGACGATGAAGGAGGGAGGTGTTGATACTGAACAGTAATGTTCCGAACCCGAGAGGTTAGAACATTTTCAGAGTGGGAAAGATGAGTATAAAACTCGGAGACGAGTTCAGGATAGATGAACTCGCTGAAACACAAGAAAGGGTATACTCCGGTGGTTTGGATGTTGGACAACCAGGAGAATTTGGTTGTTGGGAAGAATTTGTCGTCCAGACGCAAGGTGCTCGGGTGACAACGGGTTTAGAAGGGGTTGAGCTTTCGGCTTGTTGGTGCGGGGTTTTTGGAAGATGAAGAAACCCGAAAGTCGGGATGGTTTCCTCTTTTAGGCATTGTGAGAATTGGAGAGAAAAGAGGAGGCTTTTCGAGTGAGAGAGGGAAAAGAAGGTGTAGAAGAGAAGAAAACGAAAATGGTAGAAGAAAAGAGAATAGAGCAATCGAGACTTACGAGAGAGAGAGAGAGAGCTTCTTCAACGCTTGCGGACAATCGTGGAACACTCGTTCACGTAGAAAACTTTCGCGAGAAGATTTTCGTTTGAGAGGGAAGGAGTTTTAGGATATCGAGATGAAGATGGATAGACGTTATTTATAGAGAATAAGCGCGCCCGTTCACTATCCGTTAAGTAACTCCGTTCGACTCAGCTCCGTCCATCGGTCATTAATGCCCGGTGTGACGGTTCTTCTTCAACGGTTGAGATAACAGCGGTTTGAAATCTACTGTTATGATCCGATCGCAGCGCTCGAGAAAGAGAGAGAAGAAGATTTTTAAAAAATAATCGAAAACTCTCCACTGTTCTAGAGATAGCTTCAGAAAATTTGATGTCCAAATTTCTCTACTTCGAGCTTGACTCGTAAAAGTTTCGAGTGACTCGAAACACGAAATAACTATCAGCCCAAGTATCACTGAATCAATCGAACCGATGATTATTAACACGTATAACACATAGCACATAAATATGCACAGTAACTAAGCATTTAACATACCAAGCTCATTCCGAATAAAGCAAAATTGATCTTCACCAAGAGGCTTAGTAAAGATATCAGCTAATTGAAGATTAGTAGGAATGAACTCAAGTGCAATATCACCCTTTTCCGAGTGATCGCATAAGAAGTGATACCCGACCTCAATATGCTTTGTTTTTGAGTGCTGGACAGGATTCTTAGTGATACTCGATTGAGCTTTGATTGTCACACTTGATTGGAACCGAGTTGAGAAATAGTCCAAGATCCTTCAAGTGTTGTTTTATCCAGAGAATCCGAGCGCAACAAGCTCCAAGCGACAATGTATTCAGCTTCCGCAGCTGATAGAGCTACCGAGTTTTGTTTCTTCGAGTGCCAGGATATTAAGGATTGACCCGAAATTGGCAAGCTCCAGATGTGCTCTTTCAATCAACCTTGTATCCTGCGTAGTTTGCGTCTGAGTATCCAAGTCGAGTCGGTTCTGAGTTTCGGAATACCACAGATCCTAGATTCCGAGTGCCTCGCAAGATATCTCGAATATTCTCTTCACCGCAGTGAGATGTGATTCTTTTGGATTAGCTTGAAATCGTGCACATAAGCAAACACTAAACATTATATCCGGCTCGCTTGAAGTAAGATATAACAGTGATCCAATCATACCTCGATAGATTTTCCGATCAACCGCTTTACCTTTCTCATCCGAGTCAAGCTTTATCGTCGTTGCTCATGGGGGTAGATGCGTGCTTTGCATCTTGAAGCTTATATTTCTTCAGCAGTTCCTTGGTGTATTTTGATTGATGAACAAAGATTCCATCTTTGTCTTGTTTGATTTGCAACCCAAGGAAGAAATTGAGTTCTCCCATCATACTCATTTGGAACTCTTGACTCATCAACTCGTAAAATTCTCGACACGTAAATTCATTAGTAGCACCGAAAATAATATCATCAACATATATTTGAACAATAAGGAATTTCCCTTTGGTCTTTATGAATAGAGTCTTGTCGATCCGACCTCTTTTGAAATCATTTTGAACCAAGAAGCTGCTCAGTCTTTTATACCAAGCACGAGGGGCTTGCTTAAGACCATAGAGAGCCTTTTGAAGTTTGAAAACATGATTTGGAAATTCTGAGTTTTCAAGACCAGGAGGCTGCTCGACATAAACTTCTTCTTCAATAAAACCATTCGAGAAAGGCACACTTAACATCCATTTGATATAATTTAATATGCATACGAGAATGCAAATGCCAACAGTATTCTAATGGCTTCAATTCTAGCTACTGGTGCAAAGGTTTCCCCACAATCAATTCCTTCTTCTGGATTGTAACCTTGAGCTACAAGTCTAGCCTTGTTTCGACTACCACTCCACCCTCATCCAGTTTGTTCTTGAAAACCCATTTGGTTCCTATGACTGGGTGGTCGAAGGTCGGTTGATCGAGTCCGGACTTGGTTTCTTTCAAATTGATTTAGTTCTTCTTGCATGGCCTCTACCCATTCAGGTTCATTAAGGGCCTCTAGTGCATTTTTGGGTTCGAGTTAATGAAATGAATGCAGTGAATGCACATAAATTATGTAAAGAAGAACGAGTTCTTACCCCACTGTTGATATCGAAATGATGTTTTCTTGGGGATGACTGGGAGTAAATTTGAATGCTTTGCCAGTTCTTTGATTCACCAGGTTTGTGGGCTAAATTGCTTGATCTTCGAGAGACTTGTTCTCGAGTGATCCTCTTCATTGACTTGTTCGTTCCGAGCGACCTCTTGAGTTGTCTCATTATGAGCTTCCTCGTTCGAGTGGTCTCAATCTGAGTCTTAGTAGGCTCATCTTCGTCATCATCCTTTCGAGCTTCAGCTTCCGAGTATGAAGACTCACTTGGTTTCTCCTGTTCAAGCTCATCAAACACTACGTGGATACTCTCTTCCACTTTGTTAATTCGCTTGTTGAAGATACGATAAGCTTTGCTATGAGAGGAGTAACCTAGAAGAATACCTTCGTCTAACCGAGCATCAAACTTGGTCAGATGATCCTTACCATTGTTATGGACAAAGCACTTACATCCGAAAGGTCTCGAAATAGGAAATATTTGGCTTCTTACCTTTGTAGAGCTCATAAGGTATTTTCTTCGTAATGGGTCCGATGAGGCATCGATTGAGAATGTAGTTTGTCGTGTTTATCGCCTCTCGCCTGTAAATAGTAAGGCAAGTTGTGTTCAATCATCATTGTCCTTGCTATTTCTTCAAGGGTTCTGTTCTTTCTCTCCACTACTCCATTCTGTTGAGGAGTTCTGGGTGCCGAGAAGTTGTGAGAGATACCATTCTTATCACAAAACTCGAGAATTCCGAGTAATCAAACTCCCTTCCATGGTCGGTTCGAATCTTTTGAATCCGAGTCCGAGACTCAACTTGAATCTTTCTGCAGAGCTTGCTGAACTCCTTGAGGGCTTCATTTTTATGCTTAAGAAAACACACCCAGGTAAATCTTGAAAAATCATCAATAATAACAAGTATGTAAGATTTACCTCCGAGACTCTTCACTGGGATTTCATCACATAAGTCCATATGCAGT
Organism: Talinum fruticosum; assembly: GCA_021018815.1. Lineage (NCBI taxonomy): Eukaryota > Viridiplantae > Streptophyta > Magnoliopsida > Caryophyllales > Talinaceae > Talinum > Talinum fruticosum. Next base: position 7,710,687 of record JAITYX010000003.1, on the reverse strand, counting down.
AATTCAAGCACGTTGGATGTGGAAACTGTCTTCAGAGATTTGAATGAAGATCTCGACTTGTTTCCTCTCGGTGCATGCTTCACATACTTTGTCCTTCTCAAACGCACAGCTTAGATAATCCTCTAACCAGCACTATGAGATGCAAGCTTTTTGATAGTATGTAAGCTAATATGACCTAATCTACGATGCCAAGTCCAAGAATCATCTTGAAGAGATGCTTTTAAACAGGATAAGTTCTGACTTGGGTCGAGAGAGGGATGATGTAGGTATTACCCGATCTCTTACCCGAGAGCTTTACCTCTTTGGTGGTCTCATCTCGTGATGTAGCACTTGGATTGAGTGAATCTTACCTCTTGACCTTTGTCACATAGCTGGGATATGCTAAGTAGATTGTACTTTAGCCCTTTGACAAGGTAGACTGGGCTCACCAGATTGCTTCCCTTTCCAATCTTTCCAATGCGCACTATTTTACCTTCGTTGTCATCACCAAAAGTTACCTTTCCTCCTTTATATGACTCCAGCTCGTAAAAGAGTCCTTGGTCACCTGACATGTGTCGAGAGCATCCGCTGTCTAGGTACCAATGTCCTTTTGATCTTTTCGAGTGACCCGCAAAACAGAGAGAATCTAACCCTTCTCACTTCCTTTCGAAAACCGAGTCTGTGTCTCTTTCCTTTTAAAAACCTTTCCTTTTGAAACAGGAGAAAATGGTTTCTTTTTGTAAATAGGTCCGGGTTTAGTCCTCCTTTCATTTCTGTGAATGGGACCATGCTCAGCCCTTTTGAACTTTACAATTCTGGAATCCTTTTTGAATAATTCCGAGTAAGAATTAGATTCTTCCTCTTTGTTGAAACCAAGACCCTCTTTTCGAAACGAGACACATTGTGATCCCAAGAGCATGTCAAGGTTCTTCCGACCTTGAGTAAACTTTAAAACCAGATCTTGAGACTTAGTGAGCTTCGTTTTAGTTGCTCATTTTCTTTCTTGAGTATCTCGGACTCGGCCTCATTAGTTTGAGCACTTGTCTTGTGTTCTCTCGAGTGTGAGTCTTAATTTTTCTAATTCGTTTTTTAAAGAAGTGCTCTCGAAGTGATTAACTCAAGTTGTTCCTTGAAATGAGAAGAATCGGAATTGGACTTTTCTTCCAAAGTAAAGATATATTTAGCTAAATCAACTTTGGAGAATTTGAGGAAGTAGTTTATTACCTCTTGAGGATCAGTTTCCTCGTTGTCCGAGTCCGACTCGACTCTCTTTCACCTTCCGAATCGAAATTGCCATCGACACTTCGAGTCATCCGAGTCCTTGTCGTCTTCGGATGAATCCTCATCGCTCCATGTTGCCATCATGGCCTTTTTCTTCTTCCTGTCCCTTCTTCATTTTGGACAGTCCTTGACTATGTGGTCTTTGCTGCCACATTCAAAACATCCGGAATTCTTAGACAAAGATAACTTTGAAGGTGAAGAAAACTTACCTTTTCTCGTCTCTCTTGTCCTTTTTGTAGAATTCTTCTTTTGGTCTTTTGTCCCATCTTTTATGCTTCATCATTCTCTTGAAGCCTCTTGCAATGAGTGCCATGGGATCATCTTCCGAGTCGGAGGAGCTCGGACTAGCTTCTTTGGATTCCGAGGCTTTAAGCGCAATGTTCCTTTTGACAAGTACCCTCAGCATCTTCTTCTTCCGGATGTATCTCATGAGTCGAAGCTTTCCGATGAGCTCGTCCGGCTTCAAGAGTGAGAGGTTCCGAGCCTCTTCTATGGCAGTCACCTTAGGACCCCATCGTCTCTTGGGTAGGCTTCGAGAATTTTCCGGCACATTTCTTCATGGGAGATTTTCTTTCCTAGAGATATGAGATTGTTGGTGATCTCAGTGAAGCGAATGAACATCCGAGTAATGTTCTCTTCCGGCTCCATTTTGAAAAGCTCATATTTGTGAAGATACTCGACCGATCTTTGCTTGTCTCACCCGACTTGTACCTTCGTAGGTGTTGACCGAGTGTCCCACACCTCTTTAGCAGAGTCACGAGCAGAGACTCGATTATATTCTTCCGAGCTTATGGCGCACATGAGGATGTTCATGGCTTTGAAGTTCTTTCGAACTTCTCTCGCTTCAGCTGGCGTGAACTCAGCCTTTGTCTTGGGAAGGATTCTGAATTCATCCGTCTTCGTTGGAATGTAATTTCCTTGTTGTATGATTTCCCATACTTCTTCATCATGATCCATAAGGAAACATTCCATAAGCTTCTTCCAAGTGACCAAAGTTTGAACCTTTGAATTTCGATGGCCTGTTAGAAGATCTTCCTTCGTCGAACTCTCCAGTGTTCTCGAGCCATCCGATCTTTAAAACTTTGGATTGTTAGATCCTTTCGAAAGGCTAGGCTCGATACCAATTGAAGGTTTGCTCGGGAGAGCTCGAGTCACCCTAGAGGGGGTGAATAGGGTGACGAGAAAAGAGGCAAAGACAGTTTCGAGTCTAGACACAGGGTCGAAAAGATTGGACTCGGAAAGCAATGAATCGGAATAAACAAGCACAGTAAGGTCATGCCGAGTCTAGAATGAACTCGGAAAGAGAACACGGAGATTTTACGTGGAAACTCTCCTGGGGCAGAAAACCACGGCCCGTGTCAATCCGGACACGAAGTCAAATCCACTATTTTGAGTCCACAAAATACCGTGAACCGATCGAACCCGAGTTGCTCCCTTGGACAACTCTATACAAGTTTTCCTAGACTCGAAGTTACCTTATCTCGATCTAGTACTTCCTAGCTGAGATAACCCTTACAGACTAAGGACAACTAAGCTGAGTTAACCCTTATAGCTTAGTCAAGGGACCTTACAAAGAATGTAAGAAGAGTTTGTAATCGAGTACAAGACCTTACAACTCGTAGAGTAATGCATTACAGAGTTGGAGTTGTAAGTTGAAGATTGAAAGAAAATACAATGACTTTGAGCAAGTATATGTATAAGCGATATGTTCGGCAACCTTCAAGTCTTGTGAAGTGGCTTCTATTTATAGATGACCAGGCAGAGTAGTCGTTATCTTCATCTCGCTGACCGAGAGTCCTCTCGTGACCGTTGATAGAAGCTTTACGAGTCACTTAGAAAGTATCCGTTGAAATATGGACGTTGGACAACGGTTTAGCTCTCTTGGAAGTCCCAAAACCAACGGTTTAGCTTTACGAGTCACTTAGAAAATATGGACCGTTGATAGAAGTTTTCGAGTCGCTAACCGAAAGCGATAAAAGACATAAGTGAGGGCCGAATCACTTAGAGAAAATATTATTTTACTCAAGTAAGTTTCTAAGACACGAGAGAATGCCTTGGAATCAAAACTCTATATGAATAACATCGTTATACCTGATTCCTTTTGCATGACTCGGAAAGATATTGAGCGATGTCCGAGTCTTCAGAGGCCCCCTAAACAATTGGCTCAAATGGAGTATATATAATCAAGTAAACTAACAAAAATATCAGCCAAAATGTAGCACGGGGACTAGACCAAGCCACGAGGCTACGATGGATCCCCCATCAGCTGTGGTCAAGGCCCACCGGTATGGCCCCGATCATAGTCGGTGACATGACCATGTCACTACCCATGCTCCTCTCTAGGGTGTCACAAAAGGTTGAGTCTTGCATGTGATGTTTCTGAAACTTAACTCTTAACTTCGAAAGTCTTGTGAAGGGTTCACTTCGCTTGCAGACAATCCATCATGGCAGCGGCAAGGTGGGTTTGGATCTTTGAGATTCTGTTTTGTCGAATGTTTATCATCTTTACTCCATTTTACGCAACTTTTTGGGTTTATCTTATTTCCTAAAAAGTAAATAAAAATGAATAAAAATCCTGAAATTATATTATCTATAAACCAAAATCAAGTATTAAAAATCGTATAAAATACATTGTTTATACACCTCACACCCAATCCTCTTCTTATTAAGATATTTTCTAAGCTTTTCCTTCTTCTTTTCCCTTCCTTTAGGATGCCTTCTTTTAGGATTTTGTTCTTCCTTATCAATTTTCTTTCTCTTGCTAGGTCTAGTACTATGTTGCATTAATGAACTTCAAGAAGCTTAGCACCGCTGGCCAACAACCTACTAAAGAACTACATGTAGAAGGGATGGTTCCTCCTATATCATATCCTTTCATGCTTAAGTTAAAGAGAAAGATTAACGGCTCTAGGAATTTAGGAGCTAGGTTCCGGTTTGTAGCTTAAAATTGATATAGAATGAGCTTACTCTAGTCATAGGCCTTAGCTTTCTTTTGTATAGGATATTTAGGCCCTTGGAGATGCGATCTTTGTACTCTCTAATGGGTTATGTAGAGTTTTATTTCCTAATCAAATTGTTGTCTTTTCATAGGAGATATACCTAGATTTATATCTAATATCTTCCCTATAGCAAGTATTAAAATCCCATGATTTGATTATATCACACTTGAGTCGGGTCTCACATCGAGCTTTTTTCCTTAGCCAATCCAAGGTCCAATAACATGAGTTTGTAAATTATAGACAAATATGATTAGTAGCTACAACATACTACGAGCATATTTTGAATTTGAGTGTCATTTATCTAAGCAAAGGGACATAAACTTAAATGTTAAACCATTTATTAAGACATTTACAACAACCATATTATTTTTAGTTAGTCAAGCAAAGCTCACTAAAGAAATTTAGCTCGTGTTGTAGCTCACTAACATCTGCTCCTGTTGCGCTCGACCATGTTGTCTTCGGCGGTGTCGCTTGGTTTTCGTCTGTTTTTATGCATTTTAAGCTTTTATGGCTCATAATTATGGCTATATAGTTGCTTGTAGACCTCCATTTTTTGTTGCGGTAGCTAGTATAACAAGTGCAAAGCAACGCCTTGTAAAACTACCAAATGTAGTTCATTATTAGTGGGTTTTTCCAGTTTTGGGGGATTTTCATGTAAAATCTTTATGTCTCGATTTCAAATTTTCTTTTTGTTCATATTATTGTTTGAGAGTGTATGTGACTCCCAATCCTAACTATGGTATTAGAGCTATAGTTTTGGTGAGGTGTTCACATCAAATAATGGAAAGAGGAAAGGTGAAGATCAATTAGTTCGATGACAAGGATTTTGGGTTTTGGATGATGCGGACGAGAGGATCTGCTATTTCGGAAGGATTTGTATCAATCGTTGGGAGAGAAACCAACAACCATGGAGCGAAAGAATTGGGATATCCTTGATCGAAAAGCATTGGGTATGGTAACATTAAACATGGCTAGGAATGCTGCCTTCAATGAGATGAAGCAAAAGATAACGAAGGGGCTTCTTATAGCCTTATCAAGTATGTATGAGAAGCCTTATCAAATATTTATGAAAAGCCTTCTGCCATGAATGAGGTAAAAGTTCCATATGAGAAGTAAATCACCCTAGAAGGGGTCTATAGGGTATTAAAAGATTTTGCGAAGTTAAAGTTTAGATGAATTGAGTGCTCGAAACATGAGCCGAGTCTATAATGACTCGGACAGGAGGTGAAAGGATAGACAAGTGATATACAAGGAAATCCTCCTAGGGAAGAAAACGTCGAGATAGTGCAAATCCAACTACCAAATTAAATCCACTAATTAAATCCTCAATTATGATGAATATGACTACCGAGATTTGTTCCCTTATACAAATCTATTAAAATTTTCCCAGGCCTAGACACTATTAGAAAATTGTCAAATAGTGACGTAAACAACGACAAAATATTGTCGATTAGTGACGGATTTCACAATTAGCGACGGAAAATTTTCATCGCTATTTTTCGCTTCGCTAATAATTAGCGACGGAAATTTACAATTTGATTCCATAGCTAAAAAACTCAGTGACGGAATTTCGAATCCGTCGTTGAAATCGACGACGGAACAAAAAATTTTGAATTAGCGACAGAATCGGCGACAAGCTGGTTCCGTCGCTAATTTAAAATTTTGAAAATTTGTAATTAGCAATGGAATCAGTGATGGACTGATTCCTTCACTAACTAAAATTTTTAAATTTTTAAATATTTGAAAAAATTTAAAAAGCCCGCTAAAGTAGAGTATTTGAAAATTTAGAATTAGCGACGGATTGATTCCATAGCTAATTAAAAAATTTGAAAATTTATAATTAGTGATGGAATCGATGACGGACTAATTACGTCGCTAATTAAAAAAATATATTTTTGAAATTTATTTCAAAAATTCATCGTTATTTGTCCAATTTTCGTCACTAGTTCACGTCGCTAATTAGTAAAATAGCAACTGATTTTTTGTCTGTCAGCTGGTAGAGTTTTATCCGACAAATGTCGGTTTCCGTCGCTAATTTGTGACGGATCTGTATTCCATCGCTAATTTCTGTCGCTATATTATGTTTTTGTAGTAGTGAGAAATTCCCTTATGTGACCTAATACTTCCAAATTGAAGTTCCTTTATCAACTTGAGACAACTATTTGAAGTTACATTATCAACTCGATCAAAGGAAAGAGGAAAAATGTTTGAAGAATAAAGAGTAGTTACAAGATTTTTCTCACTAAGAGTTACAACTCGAAAGAGTAAAATTACAAAGTAGGAGTTATAAGCTAGATGTGTATGATCAATTTAGCTATTGTTTCTCATCGGTAGAATCTTGTGTTATAACTTCTTTAAATAGTCCGCCTTGGAAGAAAGTCATTGAATCTTCAACTTGAAGAACGGGGCTAACCGTTGCAACGGATAGTCGAGAACTTAGTTTCTTTACCATCTTGAAATACCTGTTGAGCCTAGGTCCTATCTTCCAGAAGCTATTCTACCAATTCCGGAAGCTGAAAATTCAGATAGAAAAGCTCATTACACACATAAATGAAATATTACCCAAAATGGCAACAAAGAAGCATGTCAGCCAAGTCTAAGTTGTTCCGGGTTTCCTTGCTTTTATATCTCGCAAAGTTTCAACGGTTATGAAGCCTTTGTTTTTCTTTTCTTTTATATTAATCACCTTTAGAAAAACTGTAATAAAAAATTTAGAGTATGGTTCTCAAAGTATAAAAATATTTTGGTCCATAATTAGATTAGGATTAGCCTAAATAAAGCATTTAAAGACCAATTATCCTTAATCTATTAATCAAGAATTTTTAATTCTAATGTCAAAAGATTCATATTCCAGATATTTTCAAACTCATAAATAATAAGTTTAACCTTAATGGGTACATGAGTTATGTCAAAAAAATTTCAACTATGCCAAGTTAAACAATTTGCAACGTAATGATTCTGGCTTTTGTAAAATTAAGAAAATTAATTCTAGTTCATTTCATGAAGATTGCCATATTCAAAGTGACATCTTAAACACCAAAAATGCTTTGACAAGCTTAATATATGAGTTATACTTGAATGGGTCGATTCTCGAGAATTTAGTAGCTCAATCAAGCTCCGCGAAGATGACTAAGGTAGTTTCTACTTTCTGAAGTAGAACGGAGTCTCGAACTTTTACAAGTATTCTTTTAAGTTATGAAGACTTATGCCTTAAAGCTTAGGTCTGTCATAATTGATAACTTAGTTTTGTGAATTTCCTTTCGGATGTTTCATATTTGACCCAAAAATTATATGAATGACTTGAATTCAAAACATTTAAGGGTCATTGAGTCATACCCGAGTGTTCAATTTCCCCTTTTTAATGAAAGGAATTCAATCTAAATAATGACTGAAAGAAATTTATCAAAATATCAAAGACTATAGAAATAATGTTAAATTTTTAAATTTGAAGTATTTCTAAGTAATAAATTGAGTGCATCGGAATAGTTATTTGTATATTGAAAGAAATGTATTAATTAGGTAATTATTAAAGCTAAGTGATTAACCAAAATCTAAGTATAAGAGCTAAGAAAAAAATCAATAAGTATCGAGTTAGACATTAAAGTAATAATTATGAGTATCGGAGCTAAAACAAAATTATAATGTGAGTTTCATATCAATTAGAAGCAAAGGTAATAACAAGACATGGATAATTAGGCATAGATAACTAAATGAAATTTTTGATTCATTAGAATATATATATATATATATATATATATATATATATATATATATATATATATATATATATATATACACACAATATTAATGCACAACCTAAACATATGAACTCCCTTAACTCCACCAAACACATATTCTTCTCCTCATAATGCATTTTATCAAAAATAAAGAACAAGGAGAGAAAAATTGTATTGGAACAAAAAAAAATCAAGAAGGGGGTGGTTGGGAAGAAGAGGCCCTTTATGATGGTTGAGTTCAGCTCATAGAGTGCTGAACCAATTAATGTTCTTCTTCTTCTTCTTCTTCTTCTTCTTCTTCTTCTTCTTCTTCTTCTTCTTCTTCTTCTTCTTCTTCTTCTTTCTTCTTCTTCCTTCTTCTTCTTGTGTTGAGTTCTCAGCTTCTTCTTCTTCGACAACCTTTGAAGCCTCTTATTGTGATTTCTTCCTCTATTCCTTTTAAGATTCAAAGGTGCAAATTTCTAAAGAAGACCCATCAGAGGAATCTTATTCTTGTTATTTTTGTTGCTCTTGAGGCTGCTTGAGGATGATCCGAGCACCCTGAAACATTTTCGCCAACTACTTCGAGAGAGCTTTGGCATCAGCAAGATCTTTTTGAAGAGTTTCTTGCATTTGAAGAAGGATAGGGATGAGAGCCTTAAATGAATCCAAGGTATCCTTGAATTCTTTGGCAACTGAAGGGAGATAGGAAACCAACTCCTCTATATTCTTATTAGAAGAAGCTGGGCTCATAAGGACCATGGGTCGAAAAAAGAGGTGAAGAAGATTGGTGAAAGATCTCGGATGAATGAGTCCACACTCCAGGTGAGGTTTCCTGGTAACCAAGACTCACCAACTCATTTTTCCCAATCAGAATAGCAAGAGGAAGAATTTGTTCATGGAGGTTTAGCTCATCGTGAGCAAAGACTTTGGAAAGAAGAGCTCCGAAGGTAAGAGGGAGATTTTTGGTATCCGAAGGGACTGGGTTGATCTATTGAAGAATAAAGGACAATAGGTCAATATCATTAATGACTTTGAGGGCGGAGTTATTGGGGAACAAAGAGAACATTCTCCTCGTTAGAAAGAAATATAAAAGTCTAGGCTCGGACTTCAACTGTTAATGGAAAAAAATTTGAACCTTTGGTTTGGCTCAATCATATTTTTTATAGAAGTCATATGCAACCTCAACAAATTTCTCTGCATTGTAGTTGATGAAAAGGCAAACAATGTTGAAAATTTTATGTTGAAGGGCAAGATTGATGATAATCTCTTTCCCTAGAATTTAGGAGATCTGAATTGGTGAATCAAAAACTAAATATTCTTATTGAATCTATGACTGGTGCAAGATATACGTAGTCACGGAAAGTTAGATGATTAAGGAATTTTATGGATGTCGGGTTGTGAACCCATGAGATTCTAGTGGTGAGAAAGAATTTGTTGTTCAAACGGTAGTGTAGAGAGATAAATGGTTCTTTGAACTTCCCTAGTATTAAAGAGGATCCAAGTTGTTATGAGGTCTCAAGTTACGAGGCCTCAAGTTTTGAAATTTGGACGATGGCTCGAGAAGAAGTTATGCGCTTCTTCTTTGTTGCATAAGCAGCCTGAACTTCAGGATTTCTCTTTGTCATTTTGATTGAGAAAGAAAATAATGAATTGAAGAGAGTAGTAGTTTGAGGGAAGGTAAGAAAATAAGACTTAGAGAGCGAAGACCGAGTGAGAAAGAAAGTAAGAAAGCAAGTCCGAGTGAGTAAGAAAGTGTGTCCGAGTGTGAGAGAAAAAGAGGGAAAGGGTGATTGAGAGTGAGAATACAAAGTGCTAAATGAGTCAAATTGTGGAGTATTTATAGAAAAGACCCTCAAACGGCTAGAAAAAGGATCCGAGTTCCAGAGCTTTCTAACAACCAAAGCTGTAACGGTTAGTTTCAGCAGCGAGTAACAAGTCAACGAGTCCCAAAGGGTAGTTTTTTAATCAAAATCACGTGGGATTAAGTAAAATGATTTGCAAAAATATAATCTTAGATTCTCTATTAATTAGAGATTATCTCAGAATATTTGAATGTCCATTTTAATTAAGATGAATTTGACTCAATTAGTCATCTAAGTGCTCGAGATAAGACTCGGATAACCAATGACTAAGGCTCTGTTTCATGAGTTATAAACTAAACTAAATTTCTATCAAATCTCTCACATTAAGAACAAGTTCATGCAAATAAACACATAATCAATTAATTAGGTAATTAAACAATCATGCATTCATCATATCAAGCTAATTTCTAATAAAGCAAAACTAATCTTTACCTAAAGGCTTACTAAAAATATTAACTAATTTAAGCTTAATATGAATAAATCTAAGATAATACCACCTTTCTTAGCATGGTCTCTCAGAAAATAATATCTAATATCAATGTGCTTTGTTTTTTAGTGCGAAACCGGATTTTTTGTTATGCTTATTGCATTCTAGTTATCACATTTGATAGGGATGGCTAACATGGTAAGTCCAATATCATATTAAGTGTTGCTTGATTCAGAACAACTGAGTACAGACTAGCACCAGCAGCTGTGTACTTTGCTTCGATAGTTGACAAAGCGAGTGAGTTTTGCTTCTTGGAGTTCTATGAGATCAAGGAGTGTCCAAAGAATTGCGTGCTCCTGATGTACTTTTCCTATCAACTTTGTATCCAACATAATCAGCATTTGAGTAGCCACTAAGGGATAGACTTGAATCTTTGGTATACCAGAGACCAAGTGACTGGGTTCCTACAAGATATCTAAAAATTCTCTTCACCACGGTGAGCTGAGATTCCTTTGGATTAGCTTGAAATCTTGCACAAAGGCATACACTCGAACATGATATCTACCCTACCGGAAGTTTGTTAAAGTACGAGATCCAATCATATCTTTGTAGATCTTTTGATCTACTGACTTACCCATATCGTCCGAGTCCAATTTTGCTAGCAATTGGTGTAGCTATTAGCTTTGCATCTTCAAGCTTGTACTTTTTAACGACTCTTTTACATACATAGTTTGATGAACCTAAATCCCATCATTTTCTTGTTTGATTTGCAATCCAAGGAAGAAATTTAATTCTCCTATCATACTCATTTAGAATTCCTATCTCGTCAACTCTTAAAACTCTTGGCGAGGGCTTCATTAGTAGCATCGAAGATAATATCATCAACATAAATCTGAATAATAATGAGATCCTTGCCTTTGGTTTTTAATAAATAAGGTTTTGTCAATCAAACCTCTTTTAAAATCATTTTCAACCAAGAAACAACTTAACCTTTCATACTTGTAGGAACCACGACCGGCCGAGGCCCGCCGAGCTTCCCCACTTGTGTTCGGTCTCTTTTCTAAAGATAGATTTTGAAGATGGTTTAGAAAGTCGATTTTGGAATGTGGGGATGAACCTTTTATTAAGATTTTCGAGTTTTATTAAATCTAATTTAAAGCAAATTAAGCAAAGTTGAATGGCGGTTTTATTAACCTTTTTATTTTAGTAATTATTTTAAGAAGTCCCGGGATATTTATCTCTTAACCGAAAAATAAGAATTAGGGTTTATGTTTCTGTCGTGACGCTCTAGGGTCAAACCGGTGTGGAAACACCGGTTTGGACCCGAGCCCGCCTACCGACCACACGATGCAAGCAGTAGCTCTGTATCCAATGGTGGCCGGTGCCAGCCAGAGGCCATGGTTGAGGAGATCGGCCTCGGCCTCCGCCCTGGCTGGCAGATCCGAATCTGTTTTCTTATTTTTCAATCGAAATAACCGGAAGCAGATTAACGAAGTAAATCAAAAAGAGGTAGTCGCGAGTCGGTTTTTAGGAAAGAAAAATTAACAGAAACAAAATAAAAAATTTGCTTTTCTAATCTTAGTATGGGAAAACTAAGACTAAAAGACGCTAAAAATGACTCCATCGGTCTTTGAACCGAGAATCGGATTCGGGGGCAAGGGTACGAAACGTAGGGATAAACCCTTCCATTGCGCCCGTCCGAAGACGGCTAGTACTAGTTTGAGTAGTGAATTAAGTTAATATAAAACAAGCAACCAAGCAACATGCGAAGCAAAATCAAAGCAACCAAGACGTAATTAGAAAAGCGATAACGGCAGAAATAAAGAAAGCAAAAAGCGAAAATAAAAGCAAAATGAAAATGAAAAGAAAAGCCAAAGCGAAAAGAAAAAAGTGGAAAACAAAATATTACATCTGGCGGGGAGGAATTAAAAGCAATACATCATTTGTCCACAACACGGAAAGTAATAAAGAAAGCATAAAATAAAATAAACCGTTGTGAGGATTGAATTTGTGCCCTCGGGTTATCCCACCTGCTGATTTAGATCTCGGATCCGGATCTCTTGATGTGATGGTGGTGAATTAAAAGAGGCTTTTTGTGAGTTTTTGTGGAGATAGGTAGGCAAATGTTTCACCGATGGAGTTTATGGGTTCGAGATGTGGTGAGATTGGAAAGTAGAATGGGAATAGGATGAAAAGAGACCAAGAGATTAGAATACCAAAGAGATTATTCGAGTAACTCTTAGGCAAATTTAAGCGAGTATGGTACTAAGGCGAGAAGTCGTGTGGGAATAAGAGCCAAGGCTCCCTATTTATAGGGATAGGTTAGGTCAAGGAATGACCTAGGTTTAGCTCTCGGCCAACCAAAAGCCGGGTCGGGATCAAAGTGATAAGACCGGATAGAGCTGGGATAAAGAAGGGATAAGACCCGGTTGACGGCGCCAGCCACAAAAGGTTGCCTAGGGTTTCGTGCCCTAGCCTGCTTCCAAGCGAGTCTCCGGAGCCAAACGCAACGTTCCACTTAAAGTTACGGCATGGCGAGGCACCGCTCATGGTAGCTTTCGAAAAATGGAAAGTTTTCATTTTTGGTAAGTTTCCATTTTTAGCGATTTCTATTTACGACGGGTTCTATTTTTGATAGGTTTCAATTTTGATGCGGGATGCGTGCTCTTAGTCTTGGGTGGCCTTTCTTGGAGCCAAAATGCAGCACTTTGATGCTTGTGATCATGAAATGCGAGCATCTAACGTCATTTTGAGGTCTTCGACTCCTTCTCTGGTTGGACTGAAATGAAACGCGAATTCGAGCCTAGAATCCCCGGTACACGGCACTAGACTCTATTGACTTGTGGAGGCTTGGCCAGGTTTTGGATCGTCCGAAAGAAAAGGGATTTTTGGATCAACGCAAGGCAAAAGCTATTTATGTTGTGTAGGGGTTTTTGTGGTTTATCGGCTTCCGTCGCACCAATCAAACACAATTCGAGATCCAAATCCTCCAACAGGACTCAAGATTTCATCATCGGGCCAACAAATAAAAACCGAGAGAAAAGGATGACACTTTTTTGTGTCTACAGTTATCCCCACTTTGACCAGAGTTTAAGAGACGATGGTCAATGTACACACTAAAGGGCACTTACTTGGTACCAACGTTGCTTCAGAATCTAATTAAATTTATGCATTTGAAATTTGGTATCTTTTGACTTGAATTCGACGGGGGCCTGGACTTGACTAGCGGAGTCCGAAGTCTAGCTTGCTAATTCATGAACTTGGCTACTTAGAAACCTGAAGTTCGGATTGGTGTGCCTAAACTTGACCATGCACTTAGTCCGAAGCCTAGTGAGGGAGCTTGAACTTGACTCGGGTAGTAAAGTCTAAAGTCCGAGATAGGGTATCCGAACTTGACCGCTTGTTGGATCTAAAGTTCGGCTGGGTGTGCCTAAACTTGACCTTTCTTGGTTTGAAGCTTGGCTGAAATTTTCTACACTAATAGTTTCGTTAGCTAATAATCGAATGTAAATAGTTTCAAGAGTTACCTGAAGATGATTTGTGACCGGATCATGTTTCAATTGTGGTTCCTTGACTTCGCCATGGAGTAGTCTTGAAGTCTAGGTGTGGTGTCCGAACTTTGACCATTGCTAGGCATGAGACTCAACTAAGTTGTGTCCGAACCTTGACCGTTGTTGGGCATGAAGCTCGACTAAGTTGTGTCCGAACCTTGACCACTGCTTGGGCGTAAAGTTCGACCGAGGTACCATTTAGTTAGATGAGTCTTACCATTATTGTGAACGAAACCTTTACACCCAAAAGACTTGAAGTAGAAAATGGTGGGTTTCTTGCCTTTGTAGAGCTCATATGGTATTTCCTTGAGGATTGGGAGAGTAAGACACTAGGTCCACATGTAGTTGGCGGTGTTGGCCGCTTTACCCCGAAGTAGTATGGTAAATCTTTCTCGATCATTAGTGTTCTACCAATTTCTTCAAGGGTTACTGTTATTTCTTTCTACAACTTTGTTTTATTGAGATGTTCTTGGTGTTGAGAAATTGAGAAAGATCCCAGATTTTGTCACAAAATTTTGCAAACTTAGAGTGGTCGAATTCTCATCTATGGTCGGTTCTCACCCTTATGATTTGTGTCCCAGATTCAAGCTATATATGTCCACAAAGTCTAGAGAACTCCTTGAATGCTTCCTTTATGTTCTAAGAAAACACTACTAGGAAAATCTTGAATAATCATCAATGATAACAAGAACAAATATTTACCTCCTAAGCTCTTGACAGGAATTTCCCTACGTAAATCCATATGAATCGGTTCAAACACTTTAGATGTGAAAACAATTTTAAGTGGTTTAAATGATAACATAACTTGTCTTCCTTTTACACAAGCATCACAAACTTTATCTTTTTAAATGCACATTTAGGGAGTGCTCGAATTAATCCATATGATTATAATTTCTTGATAGTATGCATTCTAATATGACCTAATCTATGATACAATGTCCATGAATCACCATTTACTATAACTTTAAGGCAAGATAAATTATGGGTGGAATTGTTTAATGAAATATTTTAAGTGTTACCTGACCTCGGACCAGAAGTCTTATTTCATAAGTTCACATTTGAGATGAAACAGTTGGTCCGAGTGAACATTACGTCTTGACCTTTGTCACATAGTTGAGATATGCTCGGAAAGTGGTACTTGAGTCCTTCAATGAGGTAGACAGGATTGACTAAGATGTCTCCATATCCAACTCTTCCAATCCCAACCATTTTACCTTCACTATTGTCTCCAAAAGTGAGTCATCCACCATTCATCTTCTCGAACTCAGTGAAGAGTCTTGAGTCCCCAATCATGTGTCTTGAGTAATCACTATCTAGGCACTAGTGGTCTTTGTTTTCTCTAAGGAAATCATGCAAAAAGAAAGCAAAATAACCTTTCTCACTTCCTCCCAATCACTATCCTTATTAAGGTTAGTTTTGGAAGAATGGCACTCTTGGGAACTCAAATCTTAATAGTCTTAGGCTTAATCTAATTTTGACTCTTCCTCTTTGAAAACTGAATATCAGATTTGTTAAAAAAATTTATATGTAAGAGGTGCTGGGAGACTTCTTTTGATAAATTGTTTTAGGCTTAGTCCTTTTTCTCACTGATCGAGTTGGATCATGTTCAGCTTTTCTAAAATTGATTTTTCTGGAATTCTTTTTGAAAAGACTCTTATAGGAGTTATCCTCTTGTTTAGAGTTAAAACCTAAACTTTTTTTCTAAAAGAAACACACTAAGAACCCAAAAGGAGATCAATGTTTTTCTAACCTTAAGTGAGTTTTAAAATCAAGTTTTGAGACTCTTCTAGCTTTTTCTTCAAAAACTCATTCTTAGATTTTAGGCTCTTAGACTTAGTCTCATTATCTTGTTGAGCTGGTCTCGAGTACCTTTATGTTAAATCTCAATTTTTCCAAAACATTTTTCAATACAGTTGTTCTCGGTTTCTAAAGACTCAACCTTTTATTTAAAGAAACAATAATTAGAATTAGGACTTTTCCTAGAAACAACCTTTTCTAAAGTCAATATGTATTTAGCAAGATCTTTCTTAGACAACTTAAGAAATTAGTCAATTACCTCTTGAGGATTAATCTTCTCAGAATCAGATGAGTCTTGTTCGACTCGGTTTCTAGGTATGAGTTAGTTATTGCCATCAAACACTTGGATTTATCCTCATCATCCGATTCATCTTCACTCCATATAGCCACCATGGCTTTCTTCTTCTTGTAATCTTTCTTCCTCTTTGGGAAATCCTTAACGATGTGTTCTTTGCTACCACACTCAAAACACCCAAAGTTTTTAATAAAAGAAGAATTAAGAGAGAAATAGATTTGACCTTTTCAATCTTTTTTATAGACCTTATTTCTTGGCTTCTTCTACCACTTCTTATGCTTTATCATCTTTTTGAAGCCTCTAGCGAGAAATACCATTGGGATTTCCCTAAATCTGAGCTGCTTGGACTTGGTCTAGCTTCTTCCGAGGCTTTCAAGGCAACATTCCTTCTCATTGACCTCAATTTCTTCATATTAGAGATATAACTCATGGGTCAAAAGTTTCCCAATGATCTCATCAAGCTTTAATTTGCTTGAGTTCCTGAGCTTTTTCAATTATTGTTACCTTAGGACCCATTTCTTCTTGGGAAGACATCTTATAAGCTTCCTTACTACATCTTTGTTTGATATCTTCTTACCAAGAGAGTTTAGGTTAAAGTATACCTCACATACATCTCAGTAATACTTTCATTAGCCTCCATTTTGAATAGCTCGTACTTGTGGTGGTACTAGCTGATCTTGTCTGCCTAACCTGGCTTGTTCCTACATAGGTGGTCACCAAAGTGTCCCATGCTTCTTTGGCTATGTCACACCCTGCTAAACACAAATGAGTATAACATGCACATTAAGATGTCCACGACTTTGTAATTCTTCTTGTGCCTTTCTTTTTCATTGATGGTGAACCACTGTCTTCAATTTTGGCACTATTTCATTGCCAATTTGCTTCATTGGGACATAGTTCCCATCAGTGATGATTTCCTAAACTTCATCATCTTGGTCTTGTATGAAGCATTACATGAGCTTCTTCCAATGAGCAAAATTGGAGCTCTTGAACTTCGATGACCTTGTGAAAGACCTTCCTTCATCGAATTCTCCACTATGATGACCATGATCTTTAGATCTTTAAAGTGTTAGCTCCTTGTGAGAAGGCTAGGCTCTTATACCAATTTAGAGTTCCATATCGAAGTAAATCACCCTAAAGGGGGTCAATAGGGTGTTGAAAGATTTTTAAGGAAATTGAAGTTTAGATTAATTTAGTGCTCGAAACAACAACCGAGTCTAGAATTACAAAGTAGGACTTGTAAGCTAGATGTGTGTAATCCATTTAGCTCGTGCTTTTTGTCAATAAGACTTTTGTGTTAAGGCTTCTTTAAATAGTCCGCTTTCGAAGAAAGTCATTGAGTCTTCAGTTGGAAAAGCTAAGCTGGGTCGGCTAGCCATTGTAATGAGATAGTGTGAGGAATCGGTTTCTTGACCATCTTGAAATATTCATTAAGCATAGGTCCTAGCTTCCAAAACTTTTTCTATCAACTCCAAGAAACTGAAATTCAGATAGAAAAACTTGTTACACTAGGAAATTAAATATTAACGGCAACAAATAAGCTTGTAGGCCAAGTCTAAGTTGTTCCGGGGTTTCGAATTTTCTTTCTACTGAGCTTCGATGGTTATGAAGCCTTTGTTTTTGCTTTTCTTTTATATTAATTAGGTTAACACCTATAAAAACAAATTAGAGAATGATTCTCAAAGTATAAAAATTCTTTGGCCATAATTAGATTAGGATTAGCCTAAATAAAGCGAGTTAAAGACCAATTATCCTTAATCTATTAATCTAGAATTTTTCAAATCTAATATTCAATATATTTAAATTCTAGATATGTCCAAGTACATAAATAACAAGTTCAACCTTAATGGGTATATGAGTTATTTAGAAAATTTTCAATTATGTTGAGTTAAATAATTATAGCGTAATGATTCTAGCTTATGTAAAATTAAGACAATTAATTCTAGTTCATTTAGTGAAAATTTTCATATTCAAAGAGACATTTTAAAGATGAAAAATGCTTTAGTGAACTTAATATCCGAGTCATACTGAGTGGGTTAGTTATTGAAAACTAAGTAACTCAGTCGAGGCTTAGTTATGATGATTGAGTCGGTTTCTACTTTTTGAAGTAGAATTAATTCTAAGACTTTGACAAGTATTCTTTTAAGTTATGAAGACCTATGCCTTAAATCTTGGATCATTCATAACTGATAACTTAGTTTTGTGAATTTCTTTTAGGATGCTTCTATTTAATACTAAAATTAAATGACTCAAAACATGTAAGGGGTTAGTTAGTCATACCTGAGTTTTCACAAGGTATAATTAATGCGTCATTTGAAAATCAATTTTTGATGATGAAGTTAAGGTCTTGATTTTGTTGTCCTCTTTGCCTAAGTGTTGCACTAGAATATCCGTTGTCAATAGTACTATAGGGTCTAATAGACTTAAGTATGATGACATTTGTGATGTAATCTTAAGCGAAAGTATATGTAAGAAAGATTTAGGGAGTCATCAGGGAGTGAGTTGAATGTTAGAGATAGGAGGAAACATGAGAATCAAGACAAGTTTAGAGGTCGGTCAAAGTCCATAATAAGGGGTAGGTCCTAAAACTCGAGAGAGGTTGTGTATTGGGACTTTAGGGAGAAGGGACACTTTAAGAGAAATTGTCCTAAAAATAATGATGATGTGATTCCCATGATTCTATGAATTTTGTTGAAGATGTAGGTAATGCTCTTTTTTTAGTGTTGAAAGTCCTATTGGGGATAGTTGATTCATGTGCGTCATTCCATTCCTCAACTAGCAGAGACTTATTTCACAAATGTTGTTGGTGGAAAATTTGGCAAGATGTATCTTGCTAATGGCAAAAGTTTGGAGATACTAGGGAGAGTGATGTAAACATGAAAACCTCTATTGGGGAGTTTTGGAAATTGAAAGATGTGTGGTTTATTCTAGGTTTAGCAAAGAAGTTGATTTCTAGGAACCAATTGGATGAAACGGGTTACCTTACTCAATTGAGCAATGGGGATGACAAATTATGAAAGAGCATTGGTTGTGGATAAGGGTGTAAAGTCTCGGTCGTTTTACTATACTATAGGGAGATACTAAGGACAATTGTTCTAGTGGAAGTCTATGGCATAGTAGACTTGGATGCATGAGTAAGAAGGTGAGTCAATGTTGTGGCGTTGTGTTCGATGAGTCCGCATTGTAGAAAGACATGGGTTCTACTAATAGAGACATAGTAGGAACTGGTAAGGGTGACGAGAAATTTGTTGGACATGTAAATAGGTCACCAAAAAACCAATTATGTTAGAAGGTCAACAAGGTCAACAAAAGATGATCGATCGAAGTAGGAGCTTGTTTCGAATGATGGTGGTTTGGAACTCAAGATTGTTTTGAGTATCAAGGATTCCACGAATGTGCTAGCCTTAGGAGTTGATGTGGTGTTGTTGAGGTTATGAAAAACAGCAGTTGGTCTCTTTTACCGATGATGAGACCAATTGATATACTAGATGGGTGTGTCGTGATAAAAAGTTGAGCCATTAGTCTCCAAGTGGGAGATTGTTGGGGTTGTGGAGCCTAATGGGTTGTGGGCTCAGGAAATCGAAAGCACTAAGCATGGCACGACCGTGCGGTGAAGACATGACCAAGCCAAAGCAAAGAAATGGGCTGAAGATCGGAGAACTTTTGGACAGCAGACACTATGCTAAGAAGATGGCATGTCTCGTGCCATGTTGTCTTCAACAATGACGCTTCGGTTTTCATGTGTTTCTATGTGCTTTTTACTTTTATGTCTCATAATTATAGTTATATAGTTGCTTGTACACCTCCATTGTTCACTCGTAGCACCGAGTATAGCAAGTTTGAAGCAACCTCTTGTAAAGTTACCAAATTTAGTGAATTAGTGGTTTTTTCCTGGTTTTGTGTTTTTCGCGTAAAATTTTTGAATCTCAATTTCAAATTTTCTTCTTATTCTTGTTTATGTTTGTGAGTGTGAGACTCTCGACCTTAACAAAAGGGAGTCCTTAAGTACATAATAATTTGCTAGCACCTGCATGTCATGGAATATATATGCGGTATATATATATATATATATATATATATATATATACCTATAATACCGGAATTTTAAAGAAAAGCAGCTGAAAAGTATAGAATTATTGAGTATTTTTCCCGCAATTAGGGGGTTGAGTGACTGATTTTAGTTACGGCCCGACATATTACGTTGGAATCCCTTTGGAGGCTGGTGTGGAGTAATTAAATCAAGGGAATCGCCTCTCTTTTCCAGCTGAGCTAAACTGTTGGGTGATGAGGAATTTTCGGGCCGGCGTATTAAAAGAAGTTAAGATGCAGCAGCGTAAGAGGACGGAAGGGAAGAGATATGGACTTGTCGTATGTAGGCCGGAGATTACTTAGTTGAATTATGAAGAGATGGGATAGAAACTAATTAGGGGTCCAATAAGGATCATTAACCAACCTAATTAGGCGGTGGAAGAGAGGGAAGCAAAGAAGGCTCGGTGGAGCCCGAGCAGCGAGGCGAGCGAGCGAACGGGGAGGGGGAGAGGACCACCGAACGGAAGAGAGAGAGAGAGAGAAGGGGCGAGCGCGCGGTGAAGGAGACCAAAGGGAGGACCGGCGACCACCGCAGACCGAAGGCGGCGGCCGGCGACGCGAGTGGGCGCGAGCGAAGGAAGAGAGCGAAGGATTGAGGCGAGCAAGGGAATCGGAGCGAGAACCGAGAGGGCGAGCGAGAGCGAAGACGAGGAAGAGAGGCCGGCGGGCTCCACGACGAACGAGAGTGAAGCGGCCGGCGAGCGCAAAAGAACGGCCAGGCCCCAAGGAAGGGAAACCGAGGCCAAGATAAAGGAAGCAAACGCGAGGGCGAGGGAGGCAGCCGGTGAGCGCGGGACCGCGACCGGCGACGGTGTCGAGCGCGAGAGGAGGGCGGCAGAAACGAGGCTAGCAGCGAGGGAAAAGGAACGAAAGAAGGAACCGAACCAGGGAGCTCGAACCTCAGCAAACCACAAACCTCCAATCCCCGAATCGAGGTGGGTAGTCTTATACTCTAAACTATTAGTAATTTCGAAACCCAAATGGATTTATTGTGAATGTTGAATGTGTTATGTGAATATTGAATTGTTGTGAACATCAAGTATACGTATTGCGGAAACAGACCTAGTCGGGGTTTGAGATTGGAAATAAGAGCTTGGAATGGATTTAGAGAATTGATAGGGCTGAATTGGGACGTGAAGGGAGTTACTTGGGTTAAATAGTAAAACTAAATTGAGAACTTTAAAGAGATTAGTGGTTACTTAAGGTTGAAATGAACGTGCTGATTCCGAAGAGGTTAGAGTGCATAGGTCAAATGAGTAAAATTGAAGTTTCAATTAGCTATTAAGGATGAAGAGTTGGGACATTGATATGAATTATGAGTTAATTAAGTCTTAGAGATTCTAGAACCTGCGGTATTAAAGAGCTAATTACGAACATTGGGGAATGGTAGGTCGAAGTATAAAGAGAAGTATGAATTCGTATTGAGTGATGCGCAATTGGGATATGTAAGTGAGAAATGGGTGATTGTGAGATTAATTACATTCGAAGTATATTTAAATCCTCGAGGTTGAGCTGAGCGTGAAGATAAGCGAAGGTAACGGAAGCCGAGTAATGGAAAAGTGATTAAGAGTTACATAACTAAGGACGGACGAGTAAGAGTTAAGTAATGAGTTAGAGACATACAACGGGAATTTGAGGCAGGGAATGGTAAGGTTAAATTGAGGAATTGGAGTAAAGACAGGGAGTTGAGGAAAGTTGAGACGTAAGCAAACGAAGTGAACTCACCGAGTAGAGACATAGAATGAGGAATTGAAATAAAGACAAAGAATTGTGAGAAGTTGGGGCGCTGAATTAGGTGATGTCCGCTTGTCGTTATTGTGGCTCGGAAAATGGAAACTAATCGTACTAGAGTGGTGGATTGGGAAATGTATGGTCGGAAAGAGTTGAGAATGATTGCTTGCATTGAATGGTGGTTATTCGTGTTAAGTGATTTCTTTACGTGATGCTCAAAAGTAGTTTTGAAAGGCGTTTTGTATTTTACGTGAACTGATCCTTGAATGCAACTTCTTGTGAACTGCCTTTCAAATGTGAATGTGTTTTAAAGAAGCGAAACTTGTTTAAGAAAGTGAATCTTGTTTAAGAAAGTGAATCTTATTTAAGAAAGTGAATCTTGTTTGAGAAAGTGAAATTTAGAAGGGTGGCACGTGTGTCATGCCTTCTACGATGAGAAATTGATTGCGATCTTGGTTAGAAACCAAGTTTGATAAGTGATTGTGATCACTTCGATTGAAATGAATTATGGGCTAGATTGTTTAGACCGAGAGGAAGGAGGTGGTCGTGCGTATCGGGCCACGGGGTCTCGATATGCGTATCGGGATGCCCATCAACCGGAGAGGTTGATTCTTTCCTGACGAGGAAAGTGGAGCCTTCCGGATATTTGACTAGAGATAGGTCCCGGAACCTGAGTCGGGGTCGCGCCCGAGAACCGCCTGGTGCTAGTTCAATCGTCGAAAGCCCCGAAAGAATTTTCAGAAAGTATTTGAAAGAAAGTGTAGATGATTCCACCTTGTCTAATGTGATTCCATTCCTAAAATGATTGCAAATCGTGCTTCCAAATGGTTAAAGTGTTATGAGCTTAATGTTGCGAATGATTTCAAGAGATTTCATTGAAAGTATATAGATTTGTATTATATTATTATGCTTTTGCTAATTTCATTATTATGAGTATTATGTGTAAAGAATTTCCAATTTAAGGGTATAAGACTCCGGTGAGCCCGTGGTTTATTACTCACCCCCACAAATTGCCCCGTTCCCTCCCGAGTGTTACTGGTATACTTCAGGAGCATGATTTACCTTAGCATATTTCGGACTCCGTTGATTGCTTCGTTTGATGCATGCCGAGCGATTCAAGTCAAGAATATGCATTTCTTATACTTCTCGATATTGTACTTGTAATTTAGTGCATATAGTTATACCAAATGTATAGTAACCCAGTTAGATTGTTTTAAGTTTTACGAGCATGATTGGTTGAACTCCGGCGTGTGGCCGTTGAGTTGTATATTCCGAGTGTGTGGCTCGTTGAGTTATATTATGTTTTTCATGCAGGGTTGTACGGCTTTAAGCCTATGGGTTAGTCCATATTCCAAACAGAACTCGCCGAAATTTTTATGAAATCTCGAGATCCTTTTGGGAAACCATCGTTGTTATCTTTAAGTTGAGTTTAAACAACCAAACCAACACCGAGAAGAGCGCTTGGGAGTTCCTTTAAAGAACTCGGCGATATAATACTCCCGAGGAGTGTTTTGAGGAATTACAATACCAAAACAAGTCACACCAACAATAACTACCAATGTGAGTCATACTTTTTCGAGGCTTAGGTAGTTTCAAATGTAGGTAGTCATATCCCTTTTATTATTTCTATTATATAAAGACTGATTTTAATATAACAACCAAAAAAATTCAAAATCACATTGTGTCCAAATTTCTAAAACACAATTGCAAATAGCCGCGTCAAATTATACAAATTTTTTAAAAAAAAAAAAGAAAAAAACGTAGTCAGCCACGTGCGGGAACTCGCAATGAGGACCACAAGCCACAAGGCGTTGTTCTCATGAAATTATACAAATAGATTGGACCTTTCTGAGAGCCACTTATTCATACAAGTAAACGAAAAAGTCACTATAACCCGTATTGTTCACCTAGAAGATTAGACTAGACAAGATGGCAAATTGGCTTTAGGAAGTTGTGTTTGATTGATCATCTTCTTGCTGTACCCTGATGACAATTCTACCAATATCACCTAGAAAACCTTCTTTCTAGCTTGTCTCTTATGCACCTCAATCAAATTACCCTAATTTGAGGGTACGTTGAGGTTAAGGGCTACGTGTATATCGGTGATACATCCACAAGCTTTAATTTTCATACGTTGAAAATTATGCTCTCATCGTCGTCCTTTAGCAAGCAGCGTTTGCTTGTAGGTAAAGGGTACGTGTATATCTGTGATACATGGTTTAATTTTCTTCTCTCTTCTTTAGTATTCCTTAGAAAGTAAAAAGGGTTCATTCTTCAGAATTGATTGGTGATTTTGTGTCAAATTCTGTGACTTTTTCGATGGGCAAATGTTGAACAATCAAGTATGCGTTGAGACGGCAGAGGCGAATGTGTTCTTTGAAATTGATTAGACATGTATTAGATCTAGTTTCATTAATTTGAATTTGAACTTGAATAATCTGATATATGGAAGTATTTTATGTTAAGAATTGTACCTTAAAAATTTAAAAAGATCGCCACTGATCTTTGCAGTATATTTATTTTCACGTATTCTACTATTGAGTCAAACTATATTTCACTTAGACTTTATTCGAACTTACATACAAAACGTACATCTAAATAGAAATAGAAATAGAAACAAACTGAAATGAACAGAAAAGAGCACAAACGAACGAAACGAACATAAATGAGTTATTAACGATATTATTTGACAATATCGAATGTTTTGCGAATAATAAATATCGGAAAACTTATTTATAATATTTTAAAATATTCTATTTTATTTTTATTATCTAGTTTGAGAAAAAGAAAAAAATATATAGAATTAAAATATTATAAAAACTTCAAATAAAAAATTAAAAAACCTAAATACTAGTAAATTAGGTGTGCGTTTATATTATTCACAATCTTAACACTTCACATATGACCATTTTAGTGACTCATTTCATAAAAATAATAACAATTACAATAATAATAATAATAATAATAATAATAATAATAATAATAATAATAATAATAATAATAACAACAATAACAACAACAATAACAATAACAAAAACCATAACAGCAACAACAACAACAACAACAACAACAACAATAACAACAACAACAAAAATCACAACAACAACAACAACAACAACAAAAATCATAACAACAACAACAACAACAACAACAAAAATCATAACAACAACAACAACGACAACTACAACAACAACAACAACGATAATAATAATAATAATAATAATAATAATAATAATAATAATAATAATAACAATAATAACAATAATAACAATAATAACCTAAAAGAAAAACGAACGAGCAACGAATATAAAAGAATAGAAACGGATATAAATGAACATACACGAACATAAAATAAAAGAAACGAACAAAAACGAATATAAAATAATAGAAACGAACATAAAAAAGATAAACGAACATGAATGAACATAAAATATAAATAGATGATAAATTTTATGTAAGTTCGAATAAACCTTTAGTAATTTGGTGACAAGATAGATTACTTATCAATCACTCATGTATGGCATATTATCCCTTCACTTTTTAGCGTCGTCATCCATTCGTTTATATATATTTTGTTACCATGTTTATAACATCTCGAATTAATGTTGATATATATTTTGTTTATAAAATTATCCAGTTATAGATACTTTGACTCACCGATTTAATGATGATTTATTGGCTTATATTCAGAATAAGAAACGTGGATTGTGTATTTCCTTCAGTTTGTGTTACGTTATTACTTACCTATATTAAGTATACGTTCATAATTAATGAGCTAAAATATGTTTGACTTGACAGTAAAACGAATGCGTGATAAATTGGGTTGGCGTCTAATTGGTGGAATTCTTTAAAAGAACATTTAACATTGAATTGGATTAACAATTTAACATGATATATGATAATGATCTTTGCTAAAACGTGACACATAAGAAAATACACAATTTCCAAACATATTTCGAACTGATTGTTCCAATATATAATAATATATAGACATATAAAAGCAAAAACAAGGAAAACTACATAATCATCCAAAGACCATAATGCTCTATAAACCACGACTGCCACGTGAATTGCTATTTCTGCCCTTCTTGTTTGTCTTATATGCATGTACCTGCAGTATTCATAATATACGACTTTTATTTCTATAACGGATCGACTCAACCGAATTACTCCCTTAGATAATTCCTTACGAGTTTTTCTAGACTCAAAAGTTCTCTTATCTTATCTAATACTTCCTAACCGAGGTAACCTTTACGATTAGGGACAATTGAAGCTGAGTTAACCCTTACAACTCAGTCAAGGGACCTTACTCAAAAAGTAAGAGAGTATGTGACTGATTACAAGACTTTACAACTCAAAAAAGTATTAAGTACAAACTAGGAGTTGTATGAAGAAGATTGAATGAGTATTGTACTAAGAGATATAGTTTCATCAATGTGTTCAGCAATCTTCAAGTCTTGTGTAATGACTTCTATTTATAAATGACCAAGCAGATTAGCCATTGTGTCTAGTTTACGAATAGAAGTCTTTCCTGACTGTTATGACTCGCTCTTCCGAATCGCTCGTAAAAGATTTGTTGGGATGTGAATGTTGTGCAATGGCTCTTGGCTTCTAAAGGTGTTTCGATCAACTGGTGATGTCCGAAAAGTAAGGTGGAAACCACCGTTGAGCTTAGCTTTGAAGTTTGCCAATTTTAGAAACAGACAATTCCGACACGATTGTCCGAGCCTTGTTAAGAAGTAGATAAGCCTTGTCGCACTGCGATTGACAGCTTGAAGCTGGTTACTTTTGTATTCAAAAATGAGATAACCTCATTTGGATAACCTACAAAAGTAAACCACTTTGGTTCTCAAAGTATAAAATACTTTGATCCAAAATTAAGCACGGATAATAATTTAATTAAGACTATTAAGTGCATAGTTATCTTAGGCCTAGAAGAGTAGAATTTTCCGAGTCTAATATTCAATATACTCAAATTCCATCGTAGTCGATCCTAAGAAAGATCAAATTAAAAGAGTGAAAACATCGAGTATAAGGACTTGATCCGGACAAATAACTCTCAAACAAGCAAACCGACCTAGAAAGAGGAATTAACATTGTAATTTACTTTGCTTTGAAATATGCAGTTAGAACTCAAATAAAAAGTGTTAGAAAGATTATTTAAGCATGCGATAGATCCGAGTGTTGTTTGAGTGAGTCGAAGCACTAATGCGGAATATATATAATAATGTGTTTTCCGAGTTAGTCGAAACGAATGAAAACTTATACAGGAGTTTCTACATCACTTAGAATCACTTGTAATCAAAACTTAGGAGGGATGAGGTTTGTACCGAGTCTTCATGTAGTACTCGGAATGAATTAGATTTAGAACCCGAGTCTTCAATCTCCCCTTTTTGATGAAACGCATTCCACACTTAGATAGAAACTTTGTTAGTGACAAACATGAGTTTTCATTCTCACTTAGCGAGATCATATCAAAATAAGAAGTATTGAGTGAAGTGTTTCATACTCGAAACAACATTTCGGATAATATCACGACTTAGAATATTTATGCGGATAACACATTTAGCAAAGAAAAAATATGAACAGACTATATCGAGTAGAACAATAACAAATATGAATAGATATATCGGAACATAACATAAATAATAAGAGATCGAACTAACAAAGAGTTAACTCAGCAGGAATTCTGCTTAAAGAAAGAAAATTCATATATATACAAAAAAAATTACAAGAAAGAACACAAAAAAAAATACAAGAAAAAGAGGGTGAGCTCCCCTAAACATAACAACATCAATTTTTCTATTATTCTCCCTCTTGCCTTTCAACAAAACAAAAATAGGGAAGAATACATCAAGAAGATACAGATTGATGTTTGGACAAAAGAAAACACTATAAAGGAAAGAAATTAAGATGGGGGTGTTGGGGGTGCTGTGTGTGTTGAGGTGGATAAGCATGCAATGCGCCGGCGCTAGTAGGCTTGGGATGCCATTGAAGACCGTGGCGGCGGCAGCACTAGGATATCCGGTAGCGGCTCGGTTCGAATGGCTGACCCGGAACTAAGTCATCTAGGGGCTCATCCTCTTGGAATACCGTGGAGGGAGGTGCTTCTTATGGTTTGACCGCTATGGACTGACCAACGTCCACAAGGTCTTTTAACCCACTCGGGCTCGCTGTCTAAGCTGATCGGCTCTAGTTCGGGGACTTCAAGCACCTTGTCCCTCTTGTTGAGCGGCTTCCTCCTTTTCTTCTTCTTCCTCTTTCTTTTCTTCTTCTTCCTCCTTCTCCTCTTCCTTCTCTTCCTCCTTCTCCTCAAGCTGAGTCGCTTCAGCCGCAACTTCTTCTTCTTCTTCTACTTCTCCGGGAGGGACTTGGCGAGGCTCGAGGACTCCTCGGACATATCCGAGCTGTCCGGGTCCTAAGCAGCCTTAGATCTCCTTTCTTGGAGGAGCTGAAGTTGCTCATGTTGCTCCTTGATCAGTCCCTTTATTTTGAGGATCGGATCCTGGTGCTCCCGGATCCGAGACTGAGCCGTCTTCCGGTTTATGACCATGCTCCGAAGGACTTTTTTGTTGGAGCGGAGAGTGGCTCGAAATTCTTTGGTCACGGAAGAGATCTTGTCTATCAAGACCGTAAACAACGCAGCAGAGGCTACAGGAGGTGGTTCCGAGGTGGATGTACCACCAGGTGGAGGAAGGAGAGATAAGGGAGTCCGAGTCTAAGTCTTAAGAGGGGGTAAAGGGGGCTTCGGTTCTAACCCATGGACCCGGACACCGGACTTAGTTTCCTGGTACCCATATCCCGGAAGTTCCTTCCTGCCCACTACAATGGCAGCCTCGGACACTCGTGTTTGGGTCCGAGGGGAGGGAACCTTAAACCGCTTAAAAACCATAGTTAAAAGGGCTTCGAAGGGAAGAGGAGGGGATTTCTTATATTGAGCTGGCACAGTGGCCATTTGCTCAATGATGGCTGTGACGAGGTCTACATCGTAGCCCTCGAGGATGTCAAACAAAGCTTTGAGAATCTTATAATTAGGATTCTCTTTGCTCGAGTGATGAGAGAAGAAGGTTCTCATCGGAAGAAAGCAAAGCGAGTCTAGCCTCGATCTTCATCCGAGTCACTGAAAAATTCTTTCGTGACTCGGGGACTTCCTTGGCATATTTTTTGAAAAACTCATCCTCAATCTTGTTGAAAGGGATGGGATTGCAGTTGAGAAAGAGAGAGGAGACTTTGAAAATACGGTGGAGGAGGGAAAGGTTGATGCGCACAACTGTGTCTCGAACTTGTAAGGTGATGATTCCCTTAGAGCAAGACAAGTTAGAATAGAACTCGGCGATGAGTTCGGGTAAATGAACTCACCGAAGCAGAGAAAGTTGTAAACTCTAGTGGTTTTGATGTGACCTAACCACGAAAACAATGTGGTTGGGAAGAACTTTTCATCCAACGTGAGGTGTTGGGTGACGAAAATTTTGAGGGGTTAGATGTATCCTCTTGTGTTTGTTTGGTGCGAGGTTTCTTGGTCGCAGACCCTAGAAAATCTTAGGCTGAACATCTTTTAGGCATGGCTGAAGATTTTAGAATGAGAGAGAGAGAGTGAACTCGAAAGAGAGAGAGAGAGAGAGTAAGAGAGTGAGTACTGAGAGCTTTGAGAGTGAGAGCGAGTAAGCCGAGAGTAAGTGAGCAAAAAGTAAAGTAGCGAAATGAAGGTAAAGGGATGCTATTTATAGCGCAAAGGAATGTCCTTCACTATTCGGTCCGACCTAAACCTCCAACGGTCGCCTCGAGACAGGAGTGACGTTTTTGCCCCGCAACGATTAGAATTCTAGTGGCTTTCTCCCAACGGCTAGTTCACTAATCGATGCGCCCAGTAGAGAGAGAGAGAAAAAGAGACATTTTAAAAGAAATTTCTAAAATTCTCCACTTATCTAGAGATGATTTCAGAAGTTTGATGTCCATTTTGCTCAAAAGCCGAGTCGACTCGAAAACGCAAACATATAATAACTTCTAGCTCGGTTTCACTCGGTCAACTGACCCAATTGTTGTTAAGGCAAAGAAAGAAAAACATATAATACATAATCATGCAAGACAATCTCACCTAGCAAATCACATAATCATGTATTAATCATTTCAAGCTCAATCCTAATAAAATAAAACGGATCCTCACTAAGTGGCTTAGTGAAAATATCAGCTAATTGAAATTTCGTAAGAATGAATTCAAGTTCAATATCACCTTTCTCGGAATGTTCTCTCGGAAAATGATCCCTAACCTCAATGTGCTTTGTCTTTGAGTGATGAACAGGATTCTTAGTGATGCTGATTGCACTCGATTATCACACTTGATTGGGATAGATTTAAAAGAAAGTCCAAGATCCTTCAAGTGTTGCTTGATCCATAGAATCTGAGCACAACACGCTGCGGCTGTAATGTACTCAGCTTCAGCGGTTGATAGAGAAATTGAGTTCCGCTTCTTTGAGTGCCAAGATATAAGGGATTGACCAAGAAACCGGCATGCTCCTGATGTGCTCTTTTTATCAACTTTGTATCCAACATAGTCAGCATCCGAGTATCCAATAAGGGTCGGTTTTGAGTCTCTTAAGAACCATAGACCAAGATTACGAGTCCCTACAAGATATCCGAAAATTCTCTTCACCGTAGTGAGATGTGATTCTTTTGGATTAGCTTGGAATCTTACACACGGACATACACTAAACATAATGTCCGGCCTACTAGACGTGAGATATAGTAGAGATCCAATCATACCTCGATAGAGTTTTTGATCTACTGCTTTACCTTTTCGTCCGAGTCCAATTTCATGCTTCGTTGCTCATGGGTGTTGATGCATGTTTTGCATCTTGAAGCTTGTACTTCTTCAGCAACTCCTTGGTATACTTAGATTGATGGACATAGATGCCATCTTTATCTTGTTTGATTTGTAGACCAAGAAAGAAATTGAGCTCTCCCATCATGCTCATTTGGAATTCCTGTCTCATTAACTCGGAAAATTCTCGACAGAGATTTTCATTAGTAGCTCCAAAGATTATATCATCAACATAAATATGAGCAATGAGAAAGTCTCTCCCCTTGGTTTTTATGAAAAGAGTTTTGTCAATCTGACTTCTTTTGAAATTATTTTCAACCAAGAAACTGCTCAGTCTTTCATACCAAGCTCCGGGAGCTTGTTTAAGACCATAAAGAGTCTTTTGTAATTTGAAAACACGATTTGGAATTTTTAGTTTTCAAATCCAGGGGTTGCTTAACATATACTTCCTCTTGAATGAGACCATTTAGAAAGGCACATTTGACATCCATTTGATACAATTTAATATTCATGCTAGATGCAAATGCCAATAGGATTCTAGTTGCTTCGATCCTAACAAGCTGGTGCAAAGGTTTCCCTACAAGCAATCCCTTCTTTTTATTGTAACCTTGAATCACAAGTCTAACCTTATTTCGACTACCAACCCATCCTCATCCAGTTTTTCTTGAAAATCCATTTGGTTCCTATGACTGGGTAGTCGGAAGGTCGCTTGATCAAAGTCCGGACTTGGTTTCTCTCGAATTGATTAAGTTCGTCTTATATGGCCTCTACCCATTCAGGTTCATTTAAAGCCTCTAGTGAATTTCTGGGTTCAATTAATGATACGAATGCAGTGAATGCACATAGATTTTTCAAAGAAGAACGAGTTCTTACCCCACTTGTTAATGTTAGATAAAATGTTCTCGAGCGAGTGGCTCGAAGCATATTTGAATGCTCTACCTGTTCTTTGGTTCACCAGGTTTGTTGGTTGTACAGGCTGATCTTTAGTGGTCCGATCCGGCTGAGTTTGCTCATCTGCTTGACCTTCGACATTCCGAGCTGGCTCCTGAGCTGGTTCGATCCGAGTCATAATGTTACGAGCTGCCTTATTCCGAGTTGCTTTCTTTTGACTCTGTCCGAGCTCAACTTCAGCAAGATCATCTTCATCTTGACTTAGTTTCAAGTCCGAGAAGGTTGATTCACTTGTTTTTCCTGGTCAATCTCATCAAACACAACGTGGATGCTTTCTTCCACTTTGTTAGTTCTTTTGTTAAAAACACGATATGCTTTACTATGAGATGAGTAACCCGGAAAGATACCTTCATCCGAGTGAGCATCAAACTTGATCAAGTGATCCTTACCATTATTGTGAACAAAGCACTTACATCCAAAGGGTTTGAAATATGAGATGTTGGGCTTCTTTCCCTTATAAAGCTCGTATAGAGTTTTCTTTAATATAGGTATGATGACGCATCTGTTCGAGTGTGTAGTTTGTTGTTTTGATTGCCTCGGCCTAGAAATAGTAAGGTAGATCATATTCAATCATCATCGTCCTTCCTATTTCTTTAAGAGTTCGGTTCTTTCTCTCCACTACCCAATTCTGTTGAGGAGTTCTAGGTGCTGAGAAGTTGTGAGAGATACCACTCTTATCATAGAACTCTGCAAATTTTAAGTAATCGAACACCTTCCATGGTCGGTTCGAATTCTTCCGATATGAGTCCGAGACTCTACTTGAATTTTCTTGTAGAGCTTGCTGAACTCTTTAAAAGTTTCATTTTTGTTTTTGAGAAAACAAACCCGGGTAAATCATGATTAGTCATCAACAATCACAAGTACATATGATTTACCTTTGAGACTCTTTACAGAGATTTCACCATATAAATCCATATGCAACATTTCAAGCACTTTGGATGTGGAAACAGTTTTGAGAGGTTTGAAGGATGATCCGACTGTTTCCCTTTTGTACATGCTTCACGAATTTTATCTTTCTTAAATGCACAGTTAGGTAAACCCCTAACTAAACCATGAGATGTAAACTTTTTGATAGTATGCATGCCGACATGACCTAGTTCTGCGATGCCATGTCCAAGAATCATCATGCAATGATGCTTTTGAACATGATAAGTTTTGTCTTGGATCGAAAGAGGAATAGTGTAGGTATTACCCGATCTCTTACTTGAGAGCTTAGTCTCTTTGGTGGTTGCATCGAAATATAGCAATTTGTCCGAGTGAATCTTACCTCTTAACCTTTGTCACACAACCGAGAGATATTGAGTAGATTGTACTTTAATCCCTTGACAAGATAGACTGGGCTGGCAGATTGTCCAGTGGAAGATCTTCCTTTATCGAACTCTCCGATGTTTTGAGCCATCCGATCTTTAGACCTTTGGATTGTTACATCCTTTTTAAAGGTTAGACTCTCATACCAATTGAAGGTTTGCTCTTGGAAAGTATTAGTCACCCTAGAGGGGGTGAATAGAGTGATAAGAAAATTTTAACAAACTTAGAATCATTAAGCTTGAAAACAACAAACAAGAGAATCTAAATCTAGATTGGACTCGAGAAAAGTGTATACTCGGAGATACGTGGAAACCCTCATGAGGCGAGAAAACCACGGAAAGTGTTAATCCAAGCACCAAGTCAAATCCACTATTTTAAATCCTCAAATACAACGGACTAACTCAACCAGAATTGTTCTCTTAGACAATTCCTTACGGAGTTTTCCTAAACTCGAAGTTCCCTTATCCGATCTAGTACTTTCTACCTAAGGTAACCTTTACAGCTAGGGACAACTCAGCTAAGTAAACCCTTACAACTCAGTCAAGGGACCTTACTCAAAAAGTAAGAAGAGTATGTGACTGATTACAAGACTTTACAACTCAAAAAAGTATTAAGTACGGACTAGGAGTAGTATGAAGAAGATTGAATGAGTATTGTACTAAGAGATATAGTTTCATCAATGTGTTCGAGCAATCTTCAAGTCTTGTGTAATGACTTCTATTTATAAATGACCAAGCAGATTAGCCATTGTGTCCGGTTTACGAACGAAGTCTTTCCCGACCGTTGTAACTCCTCTTCCGAATCGCTCACAAAAGATCCGTTGGGATGTGAATGTTGTTCAACGGCTCTTGGCTCTTAAAGGTGCTCCGATCAATTGGTGATGTCTAAAAAGTAAGGTGGAAACCACCATTGAGCTTAGCTTTGAAGTTTTCCAATTTTAGAAACAGATAATACTCGACACGATTGTCCGAGCCTTGTTCGAAGTAGATAAGCCTTGTCTGTCGATGATTGACAGCTTGAAGCTGGTTACTTTTGTAATTCAAAAATAAGATAACCTCGTTTGGATAACCTACAAAAGTAAACCACTTTGGTTCTCAAAGTATAAAATACTTTGATCCAAGATTAGACACAAATAATGATTTAATTAAGACTATTAAGTGTATAATTATCTTAGGCTTAGAAGAGTAGAATTTTCTAAGTCTAATATTCAATATACTCAAATTTCATCGAGTCAGTCCTAAGAAAGATCAAGTTAAAAGAGTGAAAACATCGAGTATAAGGACTTGATCCGGACAAATAACTCTCAAACAAGCAAGCTGACTTAGAAAGAGGAATTAACACTCGTAATTCACTTTGTGTTGAAATATGCATTCAGAACTCGGATAAAAGTATTAGAGAGATTATTTGAGCATTTGATAGATCGAGTGTTGTCTGAATGAGTCGAAGCACTAATGCAGAAGATATACAATAATGTGTTTTCTGAGTTAGTCGGAAACAAATGAAAACTTATACAAGAGTTTTTATATCACTCATACTGTAATTAAAACTTAGGAGGGATGAGGTTTGTACCTGAGTCTTCATGTAGTACTCATAATGAATTAGATTTAGAATCCGAGTCTTCAGTCGAATACATATATTAGGTAGCATATTATAGCCACGAGTGTCATGTTTCCATACAAGGGCAAAAACTGATATTGTAGAACTGAAATGTGATCAGCATTTACCAATGAGTAGGAGCACAAAAATTTTCCAGGTTGAGCAAGAAAGGCTATTGTTTAAGCAACTTTCTCCAAACATTCCTCATTCTGCCGCAAGAGATGAAGAAGAACAGCAAATCATCGTCACATATGACGTATTATAGCAAGTAATTAAGATAGAGAAAAGATACCTTAGGGCGTTGAAATGCACATAATATAGCAAGAATGTGCAACCCCCCCAAAAAATAAAAAATGGGGAAAAAAAGGAAAGGAAAAATATTGGGGATCCAAAGCTATGGTGTTTGGGATTGGCTATTTCAGCCTCCACTTTATTACATGTAAGCTCTAACTTGGCAAATTGGCAACATCGGAGCTTCTAGAGCTTATTGCATAACAAGAGAAGAATCCTACTTGAAGAATGAGGAAAAATTGTGGTCTAAGACTTTTCTATTTTTAATAAGCTTTCAAATATGTAGATGACATCAACACACATACCCTAGACAAATGCCAATAAAGCATATCAAATATGAGAGGAAACTAGAAATGAGACTTCCAAATGCAAAAAACGGATGAGCTGTCTCACTTCAACTTTCACAAATTTCACAAAGTAATAACTAGAAACCTGAATTCAATCAAACCACAACCTAAATTCTCAAATTAAAGAACAATACAGTTCAAATTTAAAATTTAAACAGACCCTTCATTCTCAACATGCTACTTCATGTAAAGCATCATTCCAACTAGAGAACATGCAACTTTATATAACTCTTCTATCATGTAAAAGCATCAATAACAGAACAGAAGGCACCCAAATCTAAAATTCAAATAGAGCCTTCATCCTCAACATGCTACTTTATATAACTCTGCTATCATGTGGAAGCATCATAATTGATTAAGCCTTATCACTCTTCACACTAAACCTTACCACTCTCGAGTTCCAACCACTCCCAAATTCAAATAGGTTATGTATTATAACAGCATGTCATATCTCTAATTAAGGTTCCTATCAATTGAATTATTTAGCCAACTACCGCAATTCTTAGAAATGGACACTACTAAATGAAACATTTCGTGATACTGCACAACTCATCCTTCCACTTGAACTGGGACTTGAACTGGCATGATATACTCATGTACCAGAACCTGGAATAACCCGATATTATCACCTGCTGTAGCAGCCACAGTCCCCGGCCCCTTTCATCTGAGGCATAACGGTCAAGTAATCAGAAGCCATAATCTTACTCAGTTTCTCTCTCAACGCAACATCTGCACAAAATTTCGAGTTTCAGCCTCTTTGACTTGCAATTTATCTAAGAAAGAAGATAATTTGACCCAAACCAGCAATCTAGAAAGTGAGTTTAAGTGCATTACATGTGACATTAGACTGCAAATCGATAGGGTGATTGGAGTTGGCAAGCCATTGCTTGGCATCCTCAATTCACCTCTCCAAGGCATCGCGAAGAGAAAGAGTGGAATTAACACAGTTTTTGGAAAATTTATCCCAATATTCTGTTACAAACCTAAAAATGCAAAAACAAGAATGAAGAATTGGGTCAGAAAGGGAGATGGACATGGGAATTTTCCCAAACCCTAATTTTCGGAACTCAATTTCTGATATGCAAGAACAATATTCTCAATTTATTGTGAGACGGGGAGGAGAAGGTGGACAATCAATTACCTGGGGTTTTGCAGAAGGAGCTTTTGCCTGAGGAGCGTTGAGCGGCTGACTATTGTAGGAGATTAACCATGCCTCGATTGAACACCTTCTGTGCCTGAACCCCTTCAAATACGCTCTAGAGAGATAGAATGAGAGAGGAACGAGGTATTTTGGGGAGGTGAGAAAAGCAGTAAAGAAAGCGAGTCGATGATAGATAGATAGAGGAAACGACTGGTGATAGACAGAGAGGAGGAAGCGGCAAAAGATGGGAATAGGTTGTCGCCGGCGAGAATGAGAGAGTGAATGAGTGAGAGAGTGAGAGAGTGAGAGAGCGAGGCAGTTGGGGGTTTGAAATGACGATGCTGCAAACCATCCCTCCCCGGAAACAAAAAAATATTTTTCCTTTTTTTAAATTGAGAAAGGAACCTTTAATGGCAATTGTTAGATTAAGATTGGATGGCCCAAATCCATAGTACTTACCTCATAATTGAAGTGTACTTAAAGAGGAGTGCTTATTTAAATCCTTCCATATATATATATATATATATATATATATATATATATATATATATATATATATATATTAGTTAAAAGGTATATATTATTATACATTTCTGAGTTCTTCAATTTCGGTGGTAATGGTTTAGGTAACGGTTAGTGTTTCAACTATGTAAATTTACTAGGGTTATAGTTTTATGTGTTTAGTAAATATAGTTAATATGATACTTACAATGATGGAAAATTTATAAGATAAACCTTTCATATACATCTCACAAAGACAAAATATGTAGAGCATAAGAAAGTGGAATTTGGAAGAGTCTGCCACCCCCAGGGTGCCCCCACAGCCTGTGGGGCAGGCCGTGGTGGCCAACAGTGAGTTAATTGACCCAAAACACCCACCACGGGTGCTCCCACAGCCCGTGGGGTAACCCGTGGTGGCCACCAGAAGTCCCCACTAACTGTGGGAAGGCCCTTGATGACCTCTAGAGTCGACCATGGACCTCCACTGCCCGTGGGGAGGTCCGTGGTGGCTTCCAAAGCAAAGGAAATTTGGTTTTCGTGATGATTCAAGTTTATTAGAAAATTTTGGAGGAAAAGATTAACTAAAATGGGCATGCATGTAAAAAATTAAAAGGAAACTTTAAAAGAGTACAATATTATGTGAGGATGTGAGGAAAAAAAAAAAAGGCATGCATGTTGTGTTATGAGAATATGGATTAAAAATGTGAATTAAGGAGAATAGGTAAGTTGAGTTATTTTAAGAAGTTGAAGACAACAAGTAATTTTGAGAAGATTAAAGAAAATAAGTCATTTTGAGGGTTGAAGAAAAGAAGTGATTTGGATTATTGAAGTAAATTAAAAAAATAAATGAGGTTGAGAATTTAAGAAAATAAGTTAACGTAGGCGATTTATAAGAATTGGGTTAGGTATCCAAGTGAAAAATTCAACAACGTTAGAGGATTAAAGAATTAGGTGAGTAAGAGACTTAATTTAGGAAGGGACCGCTTAACACAGTAGGTGTTTTATGGAGAAACGATCAAGTGAACCTTATGATCATATTGCGTGTCAAGAGAGGTTGGCATAAGTTATGAATGTTACTTTAAAACTTCAACCTATAAAATTTAACCAACTGATTTAACAATCTACGAAGTGATTTTGCCTTCATAAATTCATCTAGTCATGGGAAGTTACAAAAAGGAAATAATGTAAGTGATAACAATAGTAATAACAATAGCGATGGCAATAATAACGATAATAAATTTGATTACTAAGAGTATTGAACCTATTAATGAAACAATTTATTTTGTTAAGGCATCCACGTCGTTCATCCGAGTCAGCAACTTTAAAGGAATCAGAAGGAATATTTTCACGATTTAAGGTACGTTTATTACTTGTACCTTACGAAAATCCACTTGTTTATATCAACACCGCAATGGTTTGCTTAAATAAAAAAAGGAATCATTTCAAATATTATTGTCACCTAATTATGTGGTCCGCCCCATATTAATCATGTTATATCTTGATCATATCATATCAAATATATTTGTCCATTACCAACCAAACTTTGCCGATTCGTCTGGGTATGCGCATATTTAGGGAAACCGATGATCGTAAGGAGCCACTCAAATAATAAATGAATAATTATTTTACTATATTTTTCCTGTCCGATTTATAAATGAATTGAAATGCATGCGCTCAAATCAATATATCTTCACATAAATTATTTACAGTACATGGATAGACGTGCTGAGCTCCGGCTTACTATTTCGAAATGTTTTTCTCCGTTTTGTTTTAGGTAAGGCTAATGCAGAGGAAAACAAACGGGTTCATTCTGGTCATCAATACTTAGATGCTCACAGTGATAGTCAAGAACGTGATGTGTTGGAATCATGTATGCTTTGGTTAATAAGTTATGTTTGTATGTTAATTCGGTAGTTGCCTTACTCTTTGTTAAAGAGCGGCAGTAACACTTCTAATTCTCTTTTCCGCTGGGCTAATTACTAGTTAGTTAGTCATCATGACTAAACTGGTGATTATGGGTTTTAGGGGCATTACAGCAGTTGGGCCCTCGCTCCTACTCTCTAAAGCTTGCCACCTCAGGTAATAAGTTGAATCGAGCTAATAGGAAAACGTTTGACATGATCCACGACAACAAGCTAGGATTGTGGCCAAATTCATAACCTAGAACATCATTTGTCGATATGGCCGTTGTAACGGCTCTTCTGAGTCACTCAGAAAAGATCCATTGGGACATTTCATACTTGTCTCAACAACTAGCCGACCTCTATATAGCTGAGATAGTCAAGCTTCACGGCGTAACTGGTTCTGTAGGTTTTTACCGGCCTCAGCTTGCATGGTCCAGGAGATAAGGGATTGACCTAGAAATTGACATGCTCCTGATGTGCTCTTTCTATCAACGTGCTGCAACGGGGTTCTCATGCAAAACACAGCATTTAGATTGTCAGAGGTGATTCCAATCAAAAGAGGATAAATTTTTTTTAAAAAATTTTGTGTCCCTAGTAATTAGACCTGGCAATCGGGTCATTCGGTTCGAGTTTGGTTAGGGCCGCAGGGCATACCACCATTGCCACAGGCTCCCGGTTTAGGCCTCCCATGCATTTGTGATGTCTAGAGATAGAATAATTGCTAATTAGGTGATCATTTTAATAATCTATGTTGATGACATTGTCCACGGAGAAACCACCCCAAAGCCAATCTAGTTAAGGGAAGGAATAGAGGAATGAAGAGGGCGAAAGGTAAGAATATTCCTTCATGCTAGTGAGATTTGAATGTACACCTTGTTGAATAAGAACTTAAGAATACAATTAATGTAAAGTAGAGTTAAGATAAAGATTATTGAATTAAGGCTTATCGGACGTTAATAATCCAACATTTAGGGGCATTGGATGTCAACAATTTTACCTTTCAAATTGGATGTTAATGATCCCACTTTTTAAAGTATTGAAAGTCAACAATCCCAACACATTTTAAATTTGGATACCAATATCACACTTTGAATCTATTTGTTTTTTTTTTTTTTTTTGGATAGCCACCGACATTTGAGGTAATTATACATACATGTATAGCATTATGGATTGTGGATTATATCACCTCGCACATTATCGTTGTCGTTGAGTAGAAGCTCTATTAACTCAATGGCAGTCCATAAAAAACAAATATAAACAAAAAGTGAGATTATTGTGCATTTTAAAAGATGGGATTATTAGATTTTAAACGTAAAATTATTGACATCTAATTTAAAATATGAGATTATTAATGTCGAAGACCACTCAAAAGTGAGATTAATAGCATCCAAGAACATTAAAATTAAAGAGTGTTGGTATGTAACAGGTTGAATATAGGTAGTGGTCATACACAAAGGAAACGTGAGATATAGTCTACCAATATAAGTGGATTGAATTTAATGTTACTCAACTTAGGGATCTCTCTATTCATGCATTATTACAAACCATAAGGAACTTGAAAAACCAAACTAATTGATTCCAATGATTAATTTTATGAAGCATTCAAGTGAGTTTTTCTTTCAATTGTTCTTCAACGAGATAGTCAAATTGTGATCAAAGCATTAAAGGATAAGATACAAGTTCCTGAACAAATTCATACTCTTATCCAAGAGACACGAGCTACCTTAGGGATTGTAACTATGTCGGCATCCATCATACGTTTCGGGAAGGAAATAAGGTTGTGGATTGGCCTACCAAGTTAGACAGACCTTTCTATTTCTTCTCCTATGTCATTGCTTTCTCTTCCTTATACTTCTTTTCTCTCCATCCTTGTCGAGGATAACTTACATAAAACCATTACGAGAAGAGTTATCGATTAGTTGTATCTCTTATCTTTAAAAAATGTTGAACATAGGAGTGTTAAGTCGTAAAGAAAGTATCTTTCCTTTTCGTTTTTTTTTTTCAATGTAAGTAGTTTACCATGAAGGCTATACACAAATTCAAGACCAAAGACAAGGTACGCAACAAAAAGATAGTTAAAAAAGAAAAACAAAGCCAGAAAAATACGGACTATAAAGAACAGTTTCTTCCTACCAAATTCAACTGAGTAGTGAGTACTGTCATGAAATTCATAACAATGTCAACAGTTTAAAGACTGCTGCTATGAAAATTCATAGTGAAAAGTGAAAACAGATTAGCTCCTTCTGTTGCGAGATTTAAGTTAAATTTGAAAGGGAAAAGTCTTTTTAGCTTTTTGTTTTTGGTGGGACAACGCTGTAAAGAACTCCACGTTAGGGTCGAAAAGGATGTGTATTTAGCTTGTTTCATCAACAGTCTCGTTATATAAATCTTCATATTATGTACTCCCTTCTCTATGTCTTATATATAGATCTCTCTCTCTCTCTCTCTCTCTCTCTCTCTCTCTCTGTCTCTCTCTCTCTCTCAGGGTAGAGAGCTTGTTAGCTTGGTGATCATACAGTTAGAGAAAGCTAACTATGAGGAGCCAGAATGGATGTTCCGACCAAGTCGACCCACCTCCAAAAACTGACCACGAGCCATCAAACTCAAGAAATAAAAAGAAAAAAGCTGGGTTTTTGAGCTTGTTTGTAGCTGCTGATAACTTGGATTACTTGTTGATGTCTTTTGGGACTATTACAGCTTGTATCCACGGTGCGGCTCTCCCGTGTTTATTGTGCTCTTTGGTCACATGGTTGATTCTATGGGGAGACTAATGTTGGACCCTCATAAATTGTCGGCTCATGTAGCACAGGTACGTGCCATTCTAATTCTACTTAGTCCTATTATGCGACTTTCTTGAAAGTGTTTTTGGATTATATGGACAATTTAAGGCACACTTATTAAATCATTATGTAAAAGGACATGTTTTCTCTATATGTTAACATTATATATTTTATTTTTAAGGGTGTGTGGGTCAACTAACTAAACTTATATTTGAAAACAATTTATTGGATCATACTCCAAAACTAAGACATAAAAGCACATAACCTATAGCCCCTCGCAATTTCCTTTAATTTACACAAGGTAGGAAATTATTTCTTCCCCATGGACGGGGAGGATGGCTAAGGGAGTGTTGTCCATCCGACTACACACCTCTTCAGTATGTTACATTGTGCATATGCGTGTATTTCGGTTTCTTTTTAGCATTGAGTGAGAGGTGCAAATATTGATATAAGTTGAAAATAGAATCATAGAAGAGGCAAGAAATCTAGGAGGGGAAAGGGTGCAATCGGCTTTTTCTTAATGACGTAAGATGAAGTGATTTATATCTGGAAAAGGGTCAAGAGTAGAAAAGATAAGGGGAATTTACAGTTAAGTTGCATTTCAATTTATAATTACACTTTTAGTCATTATTTTTACACTCAGATCATTAAAAAGACAATTATACCCTTCCTTTTTTCTTTTATTTTCCACTTTGTCAGCCCCCTCTTTCTCCTTCCCTTGACTCTCTCTTTCTCCTTCCCTCTTTGTCAGTCTCTGTCCCTCTCCTCCCTCTCTCTCTCTCTCCTTACCTCCTCTCTCTTAAATATATTTATTTTTTGAATAAAAATAAAAATAATTTTACATTTAAAAAAAATTATTTTATATTTTAATTTTTTTGTTATTAAATTTTTTTAATACCATTATATTTTTCTCTTGTTATAAATGAATTAATTTATTTTTTACAAAAAAAATAATATATTTATTTTTATCTAATTTTAAATAAAATTTAACTTTTAAGTTCATTATTGTGAAATTTAAAATTTTCAGTCTTTGTTTTTTCTTATTTTAATTAAAATTATTTTGACTGAAAAAATATGAAAATGTTATTTAAATCTTAAACCTTAATCAACTTAAAATATTAAACCAATAAACCTAAATACGAACAAGTTGTCAACGGTTAACTATGATATTATATTGTGATTAATTTTTATGTTATCTAGGATGACTGTCTATGGTTAATTTTATTAATTTAATATTTTAGATTGAGTAATTAAGATTTAGGATTTAAATAAATATTTTTATATTTTTCAATCAAAATAATTTTAATTCAAATAAGAAAAATTAAAACTGAAAATTTTAAATTTTATAGTAATAAATTAAAATTACAATTTTACTTAAAATTAGATGGTAAAAACAAATAGATTTTTTGTACAAAAATAAATAAATTTATTTATAATAAGAGAAATGTATAATGGTATTAAAATAATAAAAACTGAATAACAAGAGTAAAATTTAAAATGTGAAATTATTTATTCATTAAAAAAATTTTCAAAATTTATCTAATAATATAAATTTTTATAAAAAATAAAATAAATTTTTATTATTTATTAAAAAATATCTAAAGAAATATGTGTGAGAGAGATAGAGAGACAAAGGTTGATAGATGAGAGAGAGAGGAGCTGACAGAGGAGAGAGAGGGGGAGGAGAGGGAAAGGCTGAGAGACAAAGGGGTATAAGAGTCTTTTTATGTCCTAGGATGACTAAAGTGTAAATATAAATTGTAAAAGATGACCCAAGTGTAAATTTCCTAAAAGATAATAGGGATGTGGTTTAAAGGATTAGAGCCTTCAAAGTAGCAACAAACTTTAGATTCCTCAATAATAACATAGGTAATTGAGTAAAATAACCAATGGATTGCATATTTAGCAATTTAAATTCATTAGAATTTCAATTTATCAAATGTTAAATGTTACTTTAAACTAGTCCGGATCGAGTGCTATGCACGACGTAATGTTATATTATGTATACCTTAAGAAATTATTGAATCATGGAGCGATGTTGTACTTGTGAGTTTCTTTTTCTCGATCATTTGATTTTATTGAATGGTTTCATCTTCAACAATATTCTTCTACATGTTATCCTCTCATGGCGAGAACGCTTTCATAACTCATCAAATTTATCAGAATGCAACACATAAAAATCATTAGAGCCCAACACACATTCATCTTTCAATCTTTCTAAATTTCTACAGAATAAATAAAGAATCTAAAACAATTTTTTTAAAAAAAGAATGTTAAAAAATATCATCAAGATTTTAAAATTGCACTTGTGATTTGGAATATTAATAAGTCATACCCCTCTAAGAATCAAACAATTTAAATAAACCTCACTCATACAATTATATGAACAGAATGACAATATTTTTGGGTATCAAAAGACAAATATTAGTAGGAAAAGGAATAATATATGATTGGTAGATATTGAATTAGATAACATATAGATAATAATAAATATCATTATGTCACAAATTAATATTACAATACAAAGTACATTAAATTAATAAAAGAATGTCAAACTTATAACTTATAACTCTCTACAAAGTCAATATTAATTTAATATAATTGACGCCTAGATAAATATCTACATGCAACCTACTAAAACAACATTGAGTCAAATATTAGACGAACCCTTAAAAAGTACGCATATACCCATAATGGGATCTCATTTTTTTACAAAAAAAATTATAGGCTGAACATGATGATTTATCCATTCTTACCTACCTCTGCGTACAAAGACAATTACTTTTCCTCCTATA
The DNA here is from genome assembly GCA_021018815.1 of Talinum fruticosum. Classification (NCBI taxonomy): domain Eukaryota; kingdom Viridiplantae; phylum Streptophyta; class Magnoliopsida; order Caryophyllales; family Talinaceae; genus Talinum; species Talinum fruticosum. Next base: position 7,666,525 of record JAITYX010000003.1, on the reverse strand, counting down.
CTTTTCAATCATTCTCAAGAGGTTATAAATAATAGAAGTTAATTAAATAACTTCAAACTGTGACTCCATCTCTTAATCATAGATAATTTTATTTTGAGACTTCACTCCTTATCTTCTTACATTTGCATCTTAATGTATTTTCCAATCATTTGTCTAACATCCAACTCAATTTACAAAATAGATTCACATATTTTATCTTCACTTCTAGAACTTTCGAAACTGAATTTATAACTATATTTGCTCTCTAAAAGTTATAACATTTTAGTCATCTAAAGAATGAGAAAATTCATTAAAGAATAAATTTACTGGTTGTAAACATTCACACGCAATGATAAAAGTATGGTGAGAGAAAATTCATTTTGTAAGCTTACCCAAAAATTCTATAGACATTAAAATCATTTAAGATATAAATATGGTGAGAAAAGAATGACAACTTCACTTTTACATAAATTAGCAAGTGAAGCATATAAAATTCAACTTAATAATTACCAAATTAGGTTTCATAAATCATACTAATGATCAAGTAGGTAGTTAATTAAGAGAATGGTTTCTAAGGAAAAATATATACAAATCATAGAGACATGTAACTTAATATAATTTTTTTTTGGGTTGGTGCAATTTAGCAAATTAGTCAAAAATCATATAATGAAGATATCTTACATACTTGAGGTAAGATATTGAAATGCCTTCAATTTTTTAAGCATTATATGATAACCATGATCATCTAATCTTTATTCTTTGACCTTATATTTGCGAAAAAATGTAGATAAAATTAAGTTCAAGGATTCATCGTTAATCAATCGATACACTATATCAAACTCCTCCTCCACACTTTAAAGTACACATTATTATTCGAATAAGGCCCAAATCAAGAGATGTTTAAATAGCAAAACTAAAATGCCAAAGAAACCAAGCTTGCTAGAATTAGGCATGTATAATTGAAAGTCACAAACCTTTGACCCGTTCTTCAGTATTTTTGAAACCCCTTTCTCTTTTCATCATAACAAATATGTCATTTTGTTGTTCCTAAATTTTGCTTAACCTAAACAACAACTCTATTTTGTTTATATCGCAAACAAATAAAACTAAAATAATCTAAATTAAGATCTTGAAACTATAAAAAAAAAAAACGTGAAAGGTTAAGGTGAAATATTAACTCCACATAAGCCAATTACCATTATTCAACATTTGTTTCAGTATATGAAGGAGAAAAAAAATACTAATAAGACTTTATTATCACACATATAAAAAAAAAGGAAGAGTAGAGTCCACTTATAAAATGATTTTTTTTTTTGGGGCATTGACCCTCTTCTCGCACCAAAAAAAAATTCATTTTTTTATTTGGATAAATTATATTATTTATTATTTAATTATTTAAATCAACGACTCATATTTCATGAAAATGATTTTTATGGTTAAGATTACACTAAACTCTTACAGTCACTCACTTTGTGATATTTAACCAATTTTAAAATACTACTATTATATATTGCGTATATTATTATTATTATTATTATTAGATATATTGTCGTAAGGAGTAAAAGAGAGTGTATAAATAAGTGGAAACCTATTTTTTTCAAGGATAAATTATTAATTTTTTATTAGATGAAACTTTTAAATTTACTCTCAAGTTGTCATTTATATTTTTAGCGAGAACATACCACGGGCGCAAGCTTGAACAAGATAAGTATGTATATATAGTTTGTATCATTTGGTAGCTACGTGTTGTCTCTCCTTATATTTGTCATCGGTCCTCCTTCCTTGGCTTTCTTCTATGCGTATCGACTTCCATAGACTCCATCCTAAATATTCCCTTTTATATGGTGTCTTGCAAGTACTCCATTGTCCAATATCTCCATTTGCTGATAAGGTGAATTCTCTCTTGCGCTTCTAATATTGACACCTAGCAAACGTGGTGGACTCTAGTCCTCCACCACACGTAACGTTAACTCCAATCCTTCCCCGTTTGGACTCTTCGCCATGTGGTGCCATCGAGTACTATTTAAACATTTTAAATATTTGACGAAAATTCATCTAGCTACCGCCAGTTACATTGTCTCATACATAGACGGTAGTTTAGGGGTACACGTGATTTTCTAATATAGAAGAGACAAGTTCAAGAGAAGGTTTGTAGCGAAGTACAAAGAGGTGTTTTCTCGTATGAAAAAACTCATGAAAATCACTGTCCAACCTCTCACAAAACCATTTTGTCTAGAGCGAGGTAGACAAGAAATAAGGAAGAGGATGCACAGAGATATGTTCTTTGCATTTATATGTTCCAAAAAGTTATATTGGTTGTAATTGTATTACAATCATGACAAATATCATAATTGTAATGAATCTTCATTTTATATGTGTATTGAATATATTAGAATTATTTATTTTTTTCTGTTTTTAATTAAGTTATAAAATAGATTTTAAAATAAATATATTTTAAAAAAATTTGTTTAGCTTATATTTGGTGTTCAATTACTCACTTATTATAGAAAAAAAAAGCCTAAACCTCCTTGAAAAAACAATCTCAGAAAAAGTCTCCATTAATGTCGACCACTTTCCAGTCAAAACCGCTTACCACTTTCCGGTCAGACCCACCGTGATGGTGCATCTGATGTGAGCGTTGGCACCTACGGTGATGAGGATGTCGAGGAACGATGACAAGTCAAACTCAACGACAATGATCCAATTCATAATGGTGACTTGGTCTTATCTAAAAACCCGATTCACATAAACTGACCCAAATTGGACTATATATAAACGACAACGCCGAGTTCACTGTTGCTAACATATTTGCTCTTACGAGCTCGTGTAGGCCTTGGATTACCATTATTAATTTTCATTAACGGTACCCTTAGATGATGTGCTCTTACCAGCTCATGTAGGCCTTGGGTTACCATTATTGTTTTATATAAATTAATAAAAAAAAGAAATAATGTACTTTACGGAATTAATACTTTAAGGCTTTATTTGATTCTATGAAAATAAGTTGGAAAAAAATTTTAATGAAAAAAAGTGATGAGAAAAAAAGTAAGGAAAAATTGATTTTTTTCTTGTGTTTGGTTCAAGAAAAATATAGGAAAATAAATTATAATCATTTTCCAACCTCTTACCCATCCACCATATTGCCATGGAGAGGAGAGAGAAAATACTCAATAGTATTGATTAATTGAAACCATTATATTTTTCTTCCCCATCCACCATATAACATGAGAGGAGAGAAAAACTCTTAATCGTTTTTCTTAATAGAAGTCCTCTCTTTTCTCCATTTCTCTCTCTATATGAATTTTTTCTTCTATTTTCCTCTCAATTTTGAAAGGAAAATATCATTGATCAAATTGACAAAATTTTCCATGAGTTTTTTCATCAAATATTTTTCTCTCCTTTTTTTTCCAATTCAAACAAGAGAAAGAAATTTATTTTTCATATTTTTTTCTTTCTTTTTTAATTTTTTAAAATCAAATGGAGCTAAGTGTCACATATTAACCTTTCAAAAAAAATTGATGACTTGTCTTTTGCCTGAATGACGTGGCAACATTTGGAAGAAAAAAAAGCCACACAGGTGTATTGTTGTATAGATAAATAATTATAATTTATTTGGAAATTACCTAATCCAATTATTTCATCTTGAATGTGAAACTATCTCATGACGTTTTTTACTTTTTTAATCACAACACATTGGCCATAATTTATTGATGAACCTTTAATCATCCATGAATTTTTGATTAAAAAAAAATCATCCATGAATTTAACGACCTCACACTAATTATTATGAGACCATCTCAATTTAATATAATTAGTTTTCAATCCATGTTTTGTTGTATAGGTGACCACACTAATATATGTAATAAGCTTTTCTTTGTTTGATAGTAATATAATTACTTTTTTTCTCCAATTTAATCTGGATGTTGTGAAATTATTATTTTTTGCCTTATGAGATTCAAATTAAACACATGGATATAATTATTGTTATACTACCTATAAAAATTCTAATGCCTCTATTTACAAAAAGCTAAAAAAATTATTTATTTTTCGTTATTGGTCCAAGTTATATTGTTCAATATAAGATTGAGGGTATGAAAGGGATGTTAACTTGTTCTTTTATAAATAAAAAATTACAAAGCAACATATTGTGTATTATATTAAGTCATGACATTTTTTAGCAAGATACGTTATCTTGATAATGGGGCTGTTTGATAAATAATTTTTTGTCCCTACTTTAGTCAAAAAACTAATTAAGTAGTTTGGTGAATACTTTTGGAAGAGTTTTTATACTCAGAAAGCTCTTTTGTAAAAAGTTAAGTCATGTTTGACAAAATAAACTGTTTGATAACGGATAAGTGTTTATGTATTGGATAACTATTTAGGTATCATATAACTATTAGATTTTAGCTATTAAAAGATAGTTGAGTGGTTGAGTAAATATATGTGGTAAATTTAGTGGTTGGCTAGCTCATTATTATAAGTGACATAAAAGGATATAAATTATTTGTAAATACAAAATTAATGAAATGATATTTTTATTTTAAAAATAAAATACTACTTTTAAATATAAAAATCTAATAATTTTAGTTTTTCAAAAACACTACTTGAAACACTATAAGCTTACTGCATAACGGTAGTTGAAACACTATAATATTTGATTATTTTGACTTGGTCAAAATAGTAAACGCTAGTTCAAACACTGTTATTGAATAAGGTCTTATTTGGAATGACTTTGGAAAAACTTTTTATAACTAGTATCTAAAATACTACATTAACCTTATGACTTCAACAAAATTACACTAGATGTTATTAAAAAACAGAAAAACTTATTTAAGTTAATGGTTATAAATTTTAATTTTTTAAAATACAAATAATTTCTATTATCATTTTGGGGGAGGCTACCCGAACCCATGGTACTCGCCCCAACCCAAGGTTGACATAAGTTTGGAAGTCATTGTTAGCACTAGGTTCAGGTGGAATCAAAGAGGCATGTCCCATTACCGTAGGTAGTCATTAAAAAATAAATAATTTTGTCATATAAATTTTAAATATATTATTAAAAATAAAATTAAGTCAATAGTGAACAAAATTATTTTGTGACTAAAGTTCAGTAGAGGTACAAATGTACTTTTGTATATAACATAATATTACAACTAAACACCTTTTCTAAAAACAGTTAATATAAATAATTAAGTTAACAGTTATTACTAACTATTAAATTAAACAGCTCAAACGGTTAAGAGCTAGTATAGTTGCCAAACATAGCTAATATATTATATTATTACTTAATTTTAAAATTGAGTGGTATTTATCATCCTTCACCAAAAATTCAGGGATAAAGTATGTTTAGAATTATTAAATACATTAAGCGAAAAACAAATAACATCATTTATGAGCAGACTCACATCTTCATAAATGCATATTCATCAATGCATATTGAAAATTCATTAAGTAGTTCTAAAATACAGGTCTTGTTAGATTGAAGTTCAAGAATACAAACAACTAAAAATAAAGCTCTAAATATTTGAGAAATACACCCACATGAACCATCAGCCTTCCCTACTTCCACCACCAATCTCGCGGTCCAAGATTTGCAATTAGCTCTGTTCCAAGCTTTTTGCACTCTCTGCCTGTCTCTCTCTCGTCTTTTCTTTCTTCCCCGTTTAATGAGCTGATTTGTTGTGCGATGTTGTTAAAACCAGAATGCTCACCACCTGTTCGACAAAACTCCCCAAAGAGATATCTGGGGACTATGACTATTGAATTTCCTCCAAGACCCAATAGCCTAAGTTATATGTTCAGGCTGAGGAAATATTGCATCCTCCACAACGCCAAGCCGAACAACAGAAGATTAGACAGTAAATAGAAGACCTTGTTTGGGAGTGGCATTTGCTGATGTTATGCGCATATTGCTGACAATTATTTGCTCCTTATTATAGATGCAATTATATATGTTTTGTGTTGTTTCCAATGCATCATAGTTCTTGCCCGCAATTATTGGCAATCTTATTGGTGTACTCTGATCACCCTTCATCAGAAAATTCATTTTTCATTTTTTTGGTTATTTGCAGTATTCTCTGTATCTGGTTTATATTGGATTGGTCGTGTTTTTGTGTTCATGGATAGGTATGTACTCCTTTCAGTCTACTTTGGTTAAGTTAAACTAGTTTATGTATACTCTTGTTGGTTGCTGCATTGTTCAATTTTGGACGTCTAGCATTTGAGGATTATATGTATCTTGTTATTTTGTGTTCTAGGAGTCGCGCTTTGGATGCAAACAGGGGAAAGGCAAACAGGCCGCCTCCGTTTGAAGTATCTTGCGGCAGTTTTGAGAAAGGATATTTATTTTTTTGACACAGAGGCCCAAAAACGAAACTTGGTGTTCCACATTTCTAGTGATGCAATACTGGTTCAGGACGCCATAGGAGACAAGGTATGGTTTTTCTTGTCGCTAGACCCATTTGGTACATAGTTTTTAATATTACCTTCTTGAATGCATTATTATTTTTTGTTTCTTCTTATTCCTGCTAAATGTTCTTGCAGATTGGACATAGTGTGCGCTACCTTTCTCAATTCGTTGTGGGTTTTCTACTTGGCTTCATGTCGGCATGGAAGCTTACGCTTGTCACCTTGGCTATTGTTCCATTGCTTGCTGCTGCTGGAGCATCATATACTTTAACTATGTCCACCTTATCAAAAAAAGCTGAAGTTGCTTATGCTGAATCCGGGAAAGTAGCCGAAGAGGTAATGGTAATATGATCTTTGCAAGATTCTATAAAGTCTTGAACGAACTGAATTTCTATCATGTCATGAATACTGTGGGACACTATTAGCAAGGGGTTTAATTAACAACTATAGACAAAGAAGGGATTACTGGTGGCATCTCAAACGCAATTGTAGATGCCCCCTCCCCTCCCCCACAACACAAAAAAAAGAAAAATAATAATAAGCACACAGAAATTGGTATCGGTTGACTAACTTCCAAAGATTAATCTATTAATTGAACCAACTAACTTCATACTCTTGGGAGATAAATCGTCCCTAAATTCCAGATAAGCTTACAAAAGGACAATCAAACTTATGTAATGTTTAGTTGGATGTAGTAAATTATATAACATATATAAGTTTATAATTGTGTTTCCATGAACTTGTTCGGTTGTATGAGAATATTACAGTAAATACCTTCCTTATAATCATGATTACATTATATTTTGAATCATTTTATCAAATCAATCTCTCTGTGGACTACATCTATAACTATATCTCTCCATACTCTATTCTTTTCAGTTTTAATTTATAACTTTATAATTTCTTATAACTATTTACAATTTTTATGACTTTTTACAATTAATCTTATAACTATTTTAATGTACCTAACAACTGCTTATAATCCCTTATAGCTTCTTAGAGCCTTACAACTTATAATCTTATAATTTCTTAGAGTCAAAAAAAAAACAAGGCCTAAGTATTCTACATTGCCCTTACTATCCATTCTACTTTTTAATAGATCCAAACAAGGTGAAACTGATTCACTTGCTTTCCCTTCGCCTTCATTAATCTCCCAAACCTTCCCTGCTATAAAATCCAAGCAATGTGCTACTGGGACAATTTATTGTTTTCACCTTGGATTAAGCCTTGTTAGATTCAACCTGTTTTCATCACTTGAGTCATAATTTCTCAATTTCCATGTTTTATGGGGTAAGGCCTTTAAAACTTATTTTGGCGTAAATTTCTTGAATTGGTAGCTAAAAATGTACGAGTTTTCAACTAAACAAAGGCTGCTTGTTATCAAAAGAAAACAAAGTACCAATACTTCTACTTTTCTAACTTATTTTACGAGCCTTGCAAATAGACTGACTACACCTGCGTATAATTTCTGTTCACTAACATTTTCTGTTATGCCCTCGTACACGAGTTAGGTTATTTCACAAATTCGTACGGTTCAATCATTTGTGGGAGAGAATCGAGCTGCGGAGAAGTACTCCAGATCACTTCAAATGGCCCTCAAACTGGGAAAGAAGAGTGGAGTTGCCAAAGGCATTGGTATCGGATTTACATATGGACTCATGTTCTGCTCATGGGCTTTATTCTTGTGGTATGCCAGCATACTCGTCACACGTGGAGAAACAAATGGAGCCAAAGCATTTACAACAATTGGCAATGTCGTCTACAGTGGATTGTAAGTTTGTCAATAAAGTTATCTACTTCTTGCTAACCATATGTTCTAAAACAAAAGAAACTCCATTTTGCAGTGCTCTTGGGCAAGCTGCCACGAATCTAGCTGCCATTGGTAAAGGTCGAGCTGCTGTGGCGAATATAATAAGCATGATGGATACTCATAGTAGCTCATCGAAAATATCGGCATCTGGAGTAACTTTACCAATAGTAGAAGGGAAATTGAATTCCGAGAGGTTCAGTTCAGTTACCCGTCACGGCCTAAATTGCTTTTTGAAGGTCTGAGTTTCTCAGTTTCTGCAGGAAAGACTTTTGCTATTGTGGGTCCAAGTGGTTCAGGGAAAAGCACAGTTATCTCTCTAGTTCAACGATTCTATGACCCCTCTTCAGGTATTTTAGCTACTATTTTTGTCTACAATTTTATAGAGGAGATATAGGTAGGCTCCTCTGTAAGCTACTCTCATATCCTATTTTCATGTAATCAAGGTTGAGGGGTAAAGGAAGTGATCATAACATGAATGGATTTATATTTGACATGCCAATTAACTTCAGGAAGTATATTGTTGGATGGACAAAATCTACGAGATCTCCAGTTAAAATGGTTAAGAGAACAGATGGGTTTGGTTAATCAAGAGCCTGCACTATTTGCGACTACCATAGCAGAGAACATTTTATATGGTCAAGAAGATGCAAGTATGGAGGAAGTTGTGGATGCTGCTAAAGCTGCAAATGCACATTCTTTTATTCAGTCTTTACCTCATGGTTATCATACCCAGGTGGGAATCATGTCTAAACTCCTCTTAACAGTGCTCAACTAATTTTTTGTTTATAATTGAACTTTATTGAGCTGTTAATCACAAATAAAATGCAACAATCATTAAAAGTTTGTTATTCTTAGGTAGGAGAGGGTGGAATGCAACTTTCTGGTGGGCAAAAACAAACAATTGCTATTGCTAGAGCTTTGATAAGAAACCCGAAGATATTACTACTGGATGAAGCAACTAGTGCTCTTGATGCAGAGTCAGAGTTCGTTGTCCAAAAAGCTCTGGATAAGGTCATGTCAGATCGAACAACACTTGTTGTTGCTCATAGATTATCCACTATCCGAGATGTTGATCGCATTATTGTCCTATGTAATGGTCGTGTTGTTGAATATGGAACACATATTGAATTAATGTCAAAAAGGGAGAATATGCAGCATTAGTTAGCTTACAAGCATCAGACATTGGTGAGAACTTAATGGCAAAAGGCTACCAACAAACTTCAGAAGTCTTGAGCTTGAGCAAGTCCTCTAGTAATACTCAACTCCCACAAGACGTCATCGCACCTCGTAATGCTTGGCAACAATTAGGTTGTAGTAAAAAGGAGAAAGCACTAACTTCAGATGCAACTCCATCATTTAAGGAACTGGTTATGCTAAATAAAGTCGAGTTTCCCTATGCCATTCTTGGGTCACTTGGAGCAGCTTTGGCTGGTGTAATACCTCCACTTTTTGCACTTGGGATCACACATGTATTGACAATATTCTACTCTAATAATGACTCGAGGATCAGGCATGGTGTACAAATAATCGCATATTACTTTATTGGCGCTGCTGTCATTACTATTCCCATATATGTCTTGCAGCACTACTTTTATACATTCATGGGAGAACGAATCACTGCTCGTATTCGCTCAAGAATGTTTTCAGGTTCATTTCTTCACCTGAAGAACTATGCATTTGGTTCATTAATTTTATAATTTGTCGCTTACAAGATAGACAATTTGATATACAGCTATATTGTCAAATGAAGCTGGTTGGTTTGACTTTGAGGATAATAGTGTTGGGTCCCTCACATCAAAACTAGCAGCCGATGCAACCCTTGTTCGAACTACTCTCGTTGATCGTCTATCAGTAATCGTCCAGAATATGGCGCTTGTTATCGCAGCCTTTGTCATAGCTTTTAAGCTTAGCTGGCGCATGGCAGCAGTTACTGTTGCCATGTATCCTTTGCTCATTGGAGCTGCAATAGCTGAGGTATGAGACATCGTTTTCTTTTCCTCTTTTCATCTAAAAACATTTTGTGAATCATTTGCTCCATGGTCAATATGAAAGTCGTTGCCTTGACCTCCCAGAACAACCTGTATATGTAACCACCTAGCCGCCTTCACAACAACAACCCCCCAAAAAAGAAAAAAACGAGGAAAAGACCAACAAAAAGAAATGGTGCCCCATTGCCATTGCCACTTTCTACAAGCATGCAAATTACTAGTCTAAAAGCTGAGCCTAGCGATTGATTGACTAAGTTTCAATAATCGTATGATGCAAACTCCAAAGAAATGAAAGATTGATGTCGGTAGGATTGTATATTGGAAATGGTAAGTCATATGGTAAATGATAGTGCCAATTCCCTTCGCTAAATGTATGTCCACAAAGTCGCATCTAAATTCCTTAACCATTTCTAAATCAAACCATCCAAAATCACTACACAATATCAATGCATCTTCTTCCGAAGGGAAATTAATAAGGGATGATTTCATGAACTCCTAGTCACTACTTTCTGAAAATGGGAGAAACCACCAGTTGCAAAACAAAATTAGTCAAGTAGTTAGCAACAAGCTCTAACGGGGCTCTAGAAGATGTAGGAATCTTATAGGCTATGTGTTTCGATCGAGAAAGAAAGGGCAACATGATGTGAAGCGCCTCACCAAAACTTTTCTTTGACTAAAGGCCCCTTGTGGCCTCCACCCATTTTTCGGTTGAATGGGAAATGACCCTATTGCCCCTTATTAGTAGTTCTCATACTATTTTTAAAGTTTTGTATACTTTGTATACCATGTTCCAGGTTTTTCATACTTGAATTCAAAATATGCATACTGTATACAAAACTTTCATGTCATTAATGTATATCATATTTGAAATTTTGCATTTTGGGCCATTATAGGCTTTTCCCAAAATTTATTGAAGGAAAATTGGCCCCAATTAGCAAAAAAACTTATTTAGTCTATGAAAGGTGTAGGTGAGGCACCTAACATCAATTTCCCACGGATAAATAGATGAGTAAGATAGCCATATAGAATTTTCTCCTAACACTAAAAAGAAGGAAACTTAGTGAGGGCAAGAGAATGTGAGGGAGGAGAAGGGAAAGAAGGTGGTTTTCTTTCACTTTATGTCGTGGTTATATTGGTGAGGAAATAGAGGCATACAAGGTTGAAATTTCTAAAATCTTCTCCTCACCATCCATAGACCCCCAATTTGAGTGTGTAAGAAATTTGAGGCAACGGGTGTGAATGAGAATGAAGTATTCTCTTCCCTTTCCCCTCCATTTAAAAGAATTCCCAAACAAGATTTACCTAGATTAAATAACTTCTCTTATCCTCCCATATCCACCTTTATCAACTCTTAATTCAAACACACTGTAAATTTTAAATGAACAGTTAAAATTTTGAATTCTTGAAAATAAAATGCCCAACATAGCAGCTTCAACCGACCTTCCTATCAAGGGATATCCAGAGTGGTTACTAATTGCCCATGCCCATGTATAAGGGCAAATTACCATTTGTTCTGTTACGCAGATGCAGAAACTAGTCATTGGAGTGAAATAAATTTAACTAGTTACGCAGTTCGGCAACATTTATATGGATACAACAAACAATTGTCCAATATAATAATGTACCTGAACTTTTCTTCCAGTTGACCACCCTGTCTATCATAGTCAAACATAATGTTTGTGTGATGGGAACGTCGCCAAACTTTATGAATGTCTGAATGAAAAGTGATCCCTCTATTTTTAGGAAGCAGTTACATTTTATATGGTTTCAACTTTTGTCACTTGTTCTCCTAAGCAGTAATTTTCCTTTGCAATTGTGCAGCAATCCTTTCTCAAGGGGTTTGGAGGGGATTATTCAAGCGCCTACTCTAAGGCCACTGCTTTGGCAAGAGAAGCAATCGCTAACATTAGAACAGTTGTGGCATTTGGAGCTCAAAAGCGAACCTCGATGTTGTTCTCCTCATATTTGAACGAGCCAAACAAGCAAGTTCTTTTACGAGGTCACATATCAGGATTTGGCTATGGCACGTCACAACTTCTTTGTTTCTGTTCTTATGCAGTCACCCTCTGGTATGGTTCTATTCTGATGAAAAACAGAGAAGAGGACTTTGGGGGAATCATAAAGTCATTCATGGTCTTAATTGTGACAGTCTTTGCAGTGGCCGAAGCATTGGCTTTAACTCCTGAGATTATCAAGGGATCGGAAGCACTCGGATCAGTGTTTAGAATCCTTGAACGAAAAGCAATTATTGATCCTGATGATCCAAGATCGACAATTATAACATATATAAAAGGAGATGTTGAGTTCAAAGATGTGAATTTCAGATATCCTACAAGACCAAAAATACTTGTTCTGCATGATTTAAACCTCAAGATTCCTTCAGGGAAGAGTTTTGCTGTTGTGGGTAAAAGTGGGTCAGGAAAGAGCACATTGATTAGTCTTGTTCCAAGATTCTATGACCCCACTTCTGGTTTAGTTATGATTGATGGATTTGATGTTAGAAGCCTCAATTTGAAGTCTCTTAGAAGGAGAACAAGCTTAGTTCAGCAAGAGCCACCTTTGTTCTCTGGTACCATTTATGAAAACATACGATACGCTAACGAGAGAGCAACGGAGATTGAGATAATAGAAGCTGCCAAAGCGGCTAATGCTCATGAGTTTATAATCAAAATGCCTGACGGTTATGACACACTAGTAGGCGAAAAGGGGTCTCAGTTATCAGGAGGTCAAAAACAAAGGGTGGCCATTGCGAGGGCAATGTTAAAAGACCCATCAATCCTACTTCTAGATGAAGCAACAAGTGCACTCGATAGTTCATCAGAAAAACTTGTCCAAGAGACCCTTCTCAAATTAATGCAAGGACGAACAACCCTCATTGTGGCCCATAGACTCTCAACTATACGTCATGCAGATTGTATTGCAGTAATGCAGCAAGGGAAAGTGGCCGAACTTGGAAGCCATAAGGAGCTCATTAGCAGCCCTGGCAGTATATACGCTCAGCTAGTGAGTTTACAGCAGGAGAACAGGCACGAGGTTTCTTAATCTTAAATGGTGGCGTGAGCCTCAAGGGATGAAAGTATACGATGACTTCTATTACTTCTGATAAATGTATGTTCTGCAGCTGAAGAAAGCTCAGACAAGTAACCACATTCTTCTTCAGTATAGATAGGTACATGATCCCCCTATCACTCATGTAAGCGTGGGCAAGATCAATGCAATAGAAAATAGGAATAGTTGATCTTACAACCTTCCACCACAAAGATCCCATAAAGTGTGGGTGTAATACTAAATTTTAGGCTCTTTAGAAATTATTGCAAAAACTTATGGTGTTAAGAATGTGTTCATCCATATCTTTGATAGATTGTCATAGGAGAAAATTTTTACCCGTTCATGCTTTCATTGCACCTTATCAAATAGACAATAAGGCCACTTGTTTAGAATTCTTAAAAAGATTATATAATATGACTTATTCTTATAATCTTTTGGTCATGCATTTAAAGTACCCTTATCGTTTTATACTAGTTGATATCACAAACAATTGTATATTTCATAGGTTTGAAAATAGAATTGAAAAGATTAATACAATGCCTCCATAGCTCGACTTGTTATTAGTTGAATGATTATTTTGGCATTCAAGCTTCATATTCCACCAACTTCAATATCCAATGTAGATTCCATGTACGCTTCTATGAATTTTGATACATATCCATAGGATTGGAAAAAGTGTTTGTGTTAAAAGAGAATGACAATGGCATTCTTGCGATGTTAATGTGCTTCTGTTTTTGGTCATGTGTGTCCTTACGTGCCTCTCTTTGTTTTTTTCCTTTTTTTTTTTTCACAGGATTGGAAAAGTTGCTGCTTGTGCAATTTTTATTGTTTTTTTCCCAATTTATAGAAAGTGAGGGAGGGGGACTATTATAGGAGATATGGCCCCCTTCACCCTTTTTTTTCTTTTTGAAATTTCTAATTTTCTCATGAAGTTTTCTTGTGGGCTTTTTTTATTTATCAGAACAAAAATAAAAAGAAATTTTACATATGATAATATTTTTCTAACATCTTGCTCACCACTATTATCATGGAGAGGACCGAGAAAATTCTCAATACCCTTTTTTTTGGTGTAGAAAAAATTCTCAATACCTTGATTAATTGAAAATACTCTATTTTTCTTGCCCATCCAGCGTTTTCATGAGAGTAGATAAAAAATTCTTAATGACTTAATTAATTAACTCTTCACTTTTCTTCCTTTCTGTCTCTATTTGAAATTTTTCTTTAATTTTTTCTCAATTTTGGAAGAAAATATCATTTACCAAATTGACAAAATTTTTCATAATTTTTTCATCAAATATTTTTTCTCTCTTTTATCTTCAATTCAAACAAGGCAAAGAAATTTATTTTTTATATTTTTTCTTTCTTTCTAATTTTTTACAATTAAATGGAGCCTTAAAAGTATGCCTACATGGAGCTCATATATTTCAATTTTCAAATTAAATGATACATTGATGTCTCTAATTTAATTGTTATTTTTCGACAAAAAATGCTATGCGATTGATAGTGGATGAATTAATATAATTTTTTGTCTACTAAGGCTCTATTTGATTATAAGAAAATAGGTTAAAAAAATTTTTAATGGAAAAAAGTTATGAGGAAAAAAAGTTAAGGAAAAATTAATTTTTTTCTTGTGTTTGGTTCAAGGAAAAATAGAGGAAAAAAATTATAATCATTTTCTAACCTTTTACCCATCCACCACATTGTCATGAAGAGAAGAGAGAAAATATTCAATAGCATTGATTAATTGACAGGAGAGAGAAAATTCTTAATGACATCACTTAATAGAATTCTCTCTCTTTTATCCATTTCCCTCTTTTAGTGAAATTTTTCTTCCATTTTCCTCTCAATTTTGGAAGGAAAATATCATTGACCAAATTGACAAAATTTTCCACGAGTTTTTCCATGAAACTTTTTTCTCTCATTTTTCTTCAATTCAAACAAGGGAAAGAAATTCATTTTCCATTTTTTTTCTTTCCTTAGGCTCTATTTGATTCAAAGAAAATTAAAAGGAAAGAAAAAAAAATGGAAAATAAATTTCTTTCCCTTGTTTGAATTGAAGAAAAATGAGAGAAAAAAGTTTCATGGAAAAACTCATGGAAAATTTTGTCAATTTGGTCAATGATATTTTCCTTCCAAAATTGAGAGGAAAATGGAAGAAAAATTTCACAAAGAGAGAGAAATGAAAAAAGAGAGAGAGAGTTCTATTAAGAAATGTCATTAAAAATTTTTCTCGCCTTTCAATTTATCAATGCTATTGAGCATTTTCTCTATGCTCTCCATGACAATGTAATGATTATAATTTTTTCCCTCTATTTTTCCTTGAACCAAACATAAGAAAAAAATTAATTTCCTCTTAACTTTTTTCCTCATCACTTTTTTTCCATTTAAATTTTCTTTCCAACCTATTTTCTTAGAATCAAATAGAGCCTAAATGAATTTATTTTTTCTTTTCGACAATTAGAGGCCTTATTAGTTACTTTTTTAAAATAACTGGTTGAAGAAACGCGCACGATGCATGCGGTAAATATATTAAGTGGATAAAATAATATAAATTTGAGAATTACAATAATAAAAAGTTATATGACAATATTTGTTGGTACGTTTATATATGTTATATTGATATCGCTTTGAGTTAATTAATGCCAGTTGATTTATTATTTGAATTTATTTTTTATAATTGTGACAAGATAATTTTTCTAGAGAAAAAAGAGAAAAAGTTATTGAAAATTGTTATGAGATCATTTCAAAAAGAAAATGGAAATGAAAGGATACAATTACTCATCTATATATACATTTGGAATATTTTTTTGAAAAGGAAGGTATAGTGAGAAGAATCGTTTTTGCGCAATGAAAACGACTTCTAATTGAGAATTCATATTTTTAAAAGGAAGGCATAGTGACAAATTTTAGTAAAAAAGAATTCATATTGCAACTAACTAATCATTATACATTAAGAAGAAGATATATTGAATAGCTTTATTTTTCAAGTTCAACCAACACACACACACACACACACACACACACACACACACACACACAATATATATATATATATATATATATATATATATATATATATATATATATATAGTAGTAGAGATAAGAAAATGCATTAAATAAGGTGAGAGTTTAAATTAAAGGTTAAATTTTTTTCTCCACCTAAGCATGCATTAAATAAGATGAGACTTTAAATTAAAGTATTAAGTTCTTTTTTTCCTAAAACTTTCATTTGAATAATAGTTTAGAAGATTAATTTTTTTATCCAAGATAATAGTTTTTGTTCATATTAGTTTACAAAATAATTAATAAAGATGAGAGTTTAAATTTCCCCCTCCCCACCATGCATTAAATAAAGTGAGACTTTAAATTAAAGTATTAAATTCTTTTTTCCATAAAATATTTTTAGAAAAACTTACATTTGAATAATAATGTACAAGATTATTTTTTGATCCAAGATTATAGTTTTCGTTCATATTAGTTTACAACATTATTAAAGGAAGTAAAATAATAATTTATTTAAAAAACCATTTAAAATAAAATTATTAAATTATTTAGGGAATAAATCCTTTAACTACCTTCAATCAATTAAATAATATGAACAGAAGCGTACACCTAATATTAAACAAAAATAAAAAAAATTAAACATGAGACAAATCGAATTGATGATAAAAAAAGCAATTTGATCCCAATGAGTGGGAATCAAATGTAATCTTATTTAAAATCAACTCGACCTGAATTCAAAGCAACTTATGTATATTTTACAAAAAAGTAAAAAAAAATTTAGTAAAACAAAAACCAATTTAAAAAATGAAAAATTATTTCCATTTTATACTTTTTTCTCCCATTTTGTTGAATAAATAGATTATATGTCTAGAAAAAACTGTTTTAAATGACTGATTTATAGAAATAAATTTTCTTTAATAATTAGATTATACAAATAAATTTCATAATTAGATTATAATTAGTTTGTTTGTGTAATTTATAGTAGCTTCCATTAAAAAATTTTCTCTCCTTATATAAATTTTCATTTTAAAATTTATTTCTTCCCATTTACTCGAATAAATAATTTGTACAAGTAGTTGTAGTTTAATTTCAACAGATCGATTTTAAATATCATCTATGTCTATATAGTAGTCATTGTTATTCATTTTATTTAAAAAATAATATTAATTTTTCTCTAACCAAAAATTAGAAAACATATACAAATAAATAACAATCCGTATAACACATGGATCGGAAAGCTAGTTTTATAGGAATAGATCACCTTTCTTTTTCAGTTCCTATTGTATTTGCAAGTCTATAAAAAATTTAATGATTTCCTTTTCAAACAACTCAAATCTAATTGTATTTCATCATCAATATATGTTGAACATATATTACGAGAGTGTAAGATGAAATTAAAGAGTAAAGGGAAAACTTATCAAATGTCAACAAAGGGCTCCCTAATAATAGCACATCAAATCAAAACACTAAATCCATAAAGATGGCAAATTGAATAGTGATAGAGCAATCAATGTTGTAGAGCATGCTCTAGGGTTTATATTCTACATAATTAGTATCACAATTAAAGAGAAATTGAAGGGTTAAAAAGGTGCAAGAACGCTAAATTCATGCAAATATTTTAATTTCAAGGGAACATTATAGTTTTTTTAAAATCACAGAGGAATATTATCTATGTTATATATAAAGGCAAGAGGGACTTTGTACTTGTATAAATTTTTCATTACCATTTTTACCCTTTTATTAGCTTCACTTTTAGGGTTATAATATTGTCACTTCTCCTGCCCCCTCTTTCCCGTCGGTTCCCCCGATTAGTTTCGTTCCTCTCTCCGAACTTCCCTCGTATTCACGTCGGTTTGCTACTCTTTCTCAACTCTCCTCATATTCACTTCATTTAACTCCATTTCTCCCACCTTCATTAACCTGATTGAATGTTTTGCAAACTGTTATGAAGCTTAAGATTTGGTCATCAATCTTCCGCAAATAATCAAGCCACCTGGTACATTTGTTTCGATTTATTAACCAATTTCTTTTTCTTTTCCTTTGTTTCAATTTTGTTTGTTTTTTTTTTTTTGGGCTTACCACCTGTAAATAGGCTATACGGATTCATACATCAAGTAGAATTTTACATGTTCTTCTGTCCTCCATTTACATATGAACTTCACAAATCACCACATATACATCTAAACTCACAATTTAGAAAAGTAAAATCTAGAATTCGAGTATAAGGACGAGAAGACGGGGAGGGAGAATAAAATTCCCAGCAAGGTAGAGGCGAGTAACAATTCCGAATTGTAGATGTTATGGGCTGCTCGAAAACATCAAATATAAAATTATTGACAGATTCGGGATTGTAAAACATAAAATATATGTAATTCAACATACCCAAAACGATTCGAGATAGAGGCGAGAGGAGCATTGTTTACATCCAATTCAACATACCCAAAAACGATGTACATATAGACAGCCGCAGTCCACCCCTGGAGAACGCACGGAAAACGCACCCTAAGAGGGAGAAGGAGGTAGGATGACAAGAATGACCCATGGAGGACCGATAGAGATGGTTGAAGGAGGAGGTCGGCCGGCAAGATGGAGGCGAAATCGAGAGATGGGGGACGACAGGTGAGAAGGGGCCATGGAGGATGCCAATAAGAGGGGGAATGAGGGATACTGTCGGAGATTGCACAACAAGTGGGTCGGCCGGCGAGATTGAGGCAGAGATCGAGAAAGCGGTAGCACGACGATAACGAACCATGGAGGATGCCTAGAAGAGGGTGAAGGTCGGATAACGCATATGAAGAAGTCGTATGCCAAATGAGAGCCTAAGATATGTATTTATAGGAGAGGATTAGATCACAAAATGACCTACGGTTTAAGCCAAAACAGCCAGTCCAAAATGGGAAGAAAACCGGCCAGCAGGATAAAAAAACTTTGTCTCCTCGGAAGAGGAGTTTCCTTGTTCTTCGACTTCACCTTCTTCTTCTTCTTCTTCGATTTTGAGGATTTTTCTTCCTCGGATTCTTCTAGAATCATTGGCTGCTAGGCTGCTATTGGTTGGTGAATTTGCTTGATCTAAGCCTCTTTCCTTTTGATTGCATTAAGAAGTTCATTAATAAGAGACTTACTCGATTAATTTGCCTTTGAGCCATTGACTATATCCGGGTCGAAGCATGATGAACTATTGGAAGGTGGTTAGAGTTGATTTGAACTTTGTTTCCAAGGAAGCAAATTGAGAAGCCACTTCCTTAAAGAGTTGAGCATAATAAAGCGGCTCGGGAGTAAAAATACCAGCGAGATAGAAGAAGAGTTTCCTAAGAACGCTTTTTTGGAGTGTGGGGTTGAATAATCTCAAAAGAGTGATTCCGGACTCCAGGCTTAGTTTCTCGACGTCTAAAACTTGGAAGCTCCTCTTTGCATATAGAAACAATAGGAGTTAAAAAACTATCCGGCTTACGACTTGGGAACTCCAGCTTGAAATAATAAAAGACTAGAGATAATAGCTCCAAAGGGAAGAGGAAGGTTCTTCGTGTTACGGGGACGAAGCGATTTGTTCGATAATAAAAGGGAAGACGTCAACCTCATACCCTTTGAAAATATTGTAAAGAGCCTTGAGAACCTTACTATTGGGGTTCTCCTTGGAAGGATAGAGTGAGAACACAATTCTCATAAGAAAGAAGTAAGAAGTCTAGCTTCGTACTTTGGGTGAGTAATAGAAAAATTCTTTCAATCCTTAGGCTTGACACAAGCATATTTTGAGAAGAAGTCCTCAACGAGTGCATTAAAAGATTTGGTGTTCGTGTCAAGGAATAGACTTTTAATGTTGAAGAGTCTATGAAGAAGAGCAAGATTGACAACTATTTTCTTACCCTGAATAGAGGAGAGAAAAAGGTTGTTTGAGATAGATTTTGGTAGAATTCTATGTCCGAGTCTAGGTAGACATACTCATAATAGAAAAGAAGACCAAGGAAACCAGTTTTCTTAAGTTTTTCAACCGAACATATTTTGGTAGAAAGAAAGAAATTGTCTTCCGGACAGTAGTGCTCGGGCAACAACAGGAGATTTTGATTCTTTCAAATTTAAGGAAGAAATGGCTTTGTCTTTCAAAGCCTCCTTACGAGGTTCCGTAAGCATGGAAGTTGAGGGGAAGAGTCTAAAAGAAGTTTTGGCCTTCTTTATGGCCAAACTAACCACTAACGATGGATCCTTTCTTAGGCATGTTCGAAAGGAAGAAAAAGAGAGAGAGAAAGAAAGAGAAATTGAAGGAAATAGAAGTAGAAGTAGAATTGAACTGAAAGAGTTAAGAGATAAAGAGTGAGAGTGAAAACACGAGTCCGAGATAAAAGTGATAAGTAAATGCGAGTAAGAGCGAGAAAGATTTTAGAGTGTAGTTTTTCAAATGAGTAAGAGAAAAATAACAAAGTGTGGAAATGAGTGAGAGTAAGGGTTATCTATAGAAGAAGAGCTGTCAAAGAATAAAAAACCATAACTTACTCTAGAAACAATGCAACAACTAGTTGCAATGGCTAGAAACTTCAGCGGGTTTTCTTGAAACCGCTTCCCGATGGGTAGTTTTTATTCGGATCGCGTGCGATAGAGAGACAGAGAGAAATTTTATAAAAATTTATCTAAGATTCTCTATTAATTAGAGATGACCTCATAAATGTATATGTTCATTCAATTCAAATGAGTCCGACTCAGCTATCTATTTGAGTGATTAGAAGAAACTTAGTTCACTTAACAACTAAGGCTCAATCTTATGACTTTTCAACTGAACTCGCTAGTCATTCGGACTTCAGTCATTGAAAACATGTTTGAATTATACGCATATAATAATAATTCATGCAATAAAACATGTAATCAAGCATTTAACATACCAAGCTCATTTCTAATAAAGCAAAACTGATCTTCACCTAATGATTTAGTGAAAATATTAGCCAATTGGAGTTTAGTAGGATAAATTCAAGTTCTATATCACCTTTTTCGAATGATATCTCCGAAAGTGATATCTGACCTCAATGTGCTTAATCTTTGAATGTTGAATTGGGTTCTTGGTAATGCTGATAGCACTTTGATTGTCACACTTGATAGAAATGGCTAAGAAGGTCAGTCCGAAATTCTTTATATTGCTTAATCCATAGAAACCGAGCACAACAAGCTCTGGGTGCTATATGTACTCAACCTCGGTTGTTGATAAGGCAACCGAGTTATGCTTTTGAGTGCTAGGAGATGAGTGATTGACCAAGAAATTGACAAGCTCCTGAAGTACTCTTCCTATCTACCATGTACTCAACAAAATTAACATTTGAGTAGCCACTAAGAGTTAGACTTGATTCCTTTAAGTACGAGAGATCAAGTGTCCGAGTCACCGTAAGATATCTAAAGATTCTCTTCACTATAGTGAAATGTGATTCTTCCAGATTAGCTTGAAATCTTGCACATAGACAGACACTAAACATTATATCCGGCCTACTAGAAGTAAGGTAAAGTAGAGTTCTTATCATACCACTATAGAGTTTCGATCTACTAACTTACCCTTCTCGTCCGAGTCCAGGTTTACTACTACTTCCCATCGGAGTTGCTTGCTAGTTTAGTATCTTAAAGTTTGTACTTCTTGAGTAACTCCTTCACATACTTAGACTGGTGAACATAGATTCCATCTTTTCCTTGTTTGATTTCCAATCCGAGAAAGAAATTTAACTTTCCCATCATGCTCATTTGGAATTCCTATCTCATAAGCTCAAAACATTCTTGACATAAAATTTCATTAGTAGCACAAAAGATTATATCATCAACATAAATTTGAATGATTAGAAAATCTTTCCCGTTGGTTTTTGTAAATGAGGTTTTGTCAATCAAATCTCTTTTAAATCCATTTTCAACCAAGTTACTTGACCTTTCATACCAAACTCTATGTTTCAAACCATATAGAGTTTTTTGCTATTCGAAAACATGATTTGGAAAATGAGAATTTTCAACTCCATGGGGTTTCTTTACATAAACTTCCTCTTGAATATAACCATTTAAAAATACACATTTAACATCTATTTGGTATAACTTGATGTTCTTGCTAGATGCAAATGCAAGTAGAATCTTAATTGCTTCTACTCTAGCAACTAGTACAAATGTTTGCCCCCAGTCTATTCCTTCTTCTTGATTATACCCTTGGGATATAAGTATGGCCTTGTTTCTTACTACTAACCCCTCCTTTTCAGTTTATTCTTAAAAACCCATTTAGTTACTATGACTGAGTAGTCGGAAGGTCATTTAGTCAAGGTCCAAACTTTGTTTCTTTCAAATTGTGAGAGTTCTTCTTGTATGGTTTCTACCCATTCAGGTTCAAGTAGGGCTTCTATTATATTTTTAGGTTCAATTAATGATATGAATGTTTAAAATACAAATAGATTATGCAAACAAGATCGAGTTCTTACCCCTAAATTGATGTTAGAAATGATGTTTTCAGGTGGATGACTAGAAGCATATTTAAAAGCTTTACGTAAGCTTTGGTTTACCAAAATTTGAAGATTTAGCACTTGTTTCTTCAGTTGTCAAAGCTGGTTGTGTCTCATCTTCTTGTGATTCAGTTGTCCGAGCCGATTCTTAAACTAGGTCAGCTGATGTTTGCTCGGTTCTCTTGTTTTGCATCATTATGAGCTCAGCTTTAACTAAGTCATTATTATGTTTACTCAGTTTGAACTACGAGAAGGTAGATTTGCTTAACTTTTCATTGTTAATTTCATTAAAAATAAAGTGGATACTTTCATGCACTTTGTTAGTCCTTTTGTTAAAAATACTTTCATGCACTATGTAAGGAATAACAAAGCACTTATACCCGAAGGGCTTGAAGTATGAGATATTGGGTTTTTTTTCCCTTGTATAACTCATAGGGTATTTTCTTCAATATGGGTTGAATGAGGCATCTGTTAAGTGTGTAATTTTATGTGTTCATTGGCACAACCCAAAAATAGTAAGGAAGATCGTTTTCAATCATCATTGTCCTCCCTATTTCTTCAAAGTTATTCTCTCCACCACTCCATTTTATTGAGGCATTTTGGGTGAAGAGAAGTTGTTGGAGAAACCATTCTTGTCGCAGAAATTAGAAAATTTTATGTAGTCCAACTCCCTTCCATGGTCACTTCTTGTCCTTTTGATATGAGTCTATGACTCCACTTGAATTTGCCTGCAGACCTTGGTGAACTATTTGAAGGCTTTATTCTTGTGTTTTAGAAAACAAACCCAGGTAAATCTTGAAAAATCATCAACAATTACTAGTACATATAATTCACCTCGGATTTTAACAGGATTTCACCACATAAATCCATATGAATCAATTCAAGCACTTTTGATGTGGAAATAGTTTTGAGTAGTTTATGAAGACCTAATTTGTTTTCCTTTAGTACATGCATCACAAATTTTATTGTTAAACCTCGTTTTTATCGGTTTTTAAGGCATTATTTAACCCAATTCCGTGATGATTTCAATGATATTTATTCGGTTTTGGGTTGGATTTTGTTTATTTTCTCTTCATCATCACCTAAACTCGTAAATCTCTTTATTTAAGGTTTTTGAGCATAAATTAGAGAGATTCGAGACAAATTTGATGAAAAAAATGAAGAGGAGAGTTCGGGCCCAAGAGGAAGCAAGAAAGAAGCCTCAAACACCTCAAGAGACGTTGCACGGCCCCCTGTACGAAGCTGCACGGCCGTGCGGATCATCGAGCGAAGGGTTCGAAGCCAAAGAAGGCGGCACGGCACCCTATGCGCATCTTGCAAGGCCGTGCGAAAAGTTACGAAGTTGAAGTCGCGCACGGTACCCTGTGTAGAATCTGCACGGAGGTGCAAAATAGGCAGAGAGTTCGGTGTTTTCGCACGGCCCTCCGTGCGAGATCTGCACGGCCGTGCGAAACCGCCGCGAGAACACCGCACGGTACCCGTTCGACCTTGCACGGCAGGTGCGACTATTTCCGCGGATATTTAAGTTTCCAAATTGTAATTTTTAGGGATCCTTTTCCAGAATTCTAAATTTTAGCTAGGGTTTTCGAGAGGCAACCCCAAAAGGAGACTCAAGAACACTCAATTCTACTTTTCTACTTCAAGTTTATGTATGATTGAATTGCTTCAAGTTTTTATTCGGTAATCGTAATTTTTCTTTTTATCTTTTCTTCACAATTTCTCTTCGTTTCTCCATGGCTATGTTCCCTAAATTCAGTCAATTGTTTAGTATCATGTTTAGGGGCTAATTTCTCTTCTTAGGTTGGGATTGATCCCTATTATGCCTTGATAATCATGAATTGAGTACCAATTGAATTGTTTTATGCATGTTAGGTTAGAATTCACTTCGTTCATCACTTTTTCATTGATTACCTCGAAAGAGGACTCATATGTTTTTATTAGGGTTTTGTAAACATCGAAAGATGAAAACTTACCTAGAATGACGTTGTGAACGATTAGAACTTCAATATGAAAATAATTAAGGTTTTAATTGGGGGTTGTGAGATGCATTCTTTGTGATTTTGCACTTTATTAATCCCATGAAAATAGGTGATTAGATTGTGCAAGATTAGTCTTTGACCTTCGAAAGTATGCGAAGATAGGTTTAATTGGTGTCTCCCCTTCTAAACTGCTAGCATAGGCAAATCTCAAACGGTATTCGATTTTGGTTTCGGGCATAGTAGTGTGATTAATCCCAATCTAAGGCTTGTTATTCATTGTTTTCTTATAGTTGTTATGTTATTAGTTAAATCCGAAAACCAAATCGTTGTCGAACCGAGTTTTACCTAGATTAGAGTTTTTAGTATTTGAAAACGAGTTCCTTGTGGACACGACCCGTACTTGCCGG
The DNA here is from genome assembly GCA_021018815.1 of Talinum fruticosum. Classification (NCBI taxonomy): domain Eukaryota; kingdom Viridiplantae; phylum Streptophyta; class Magnoliopsida; order Caryophyllales; family Talinaceae; genus Talinum; species Talinum fruticosum. The sequence goes on along the minus strand of JAITYX010000003.1, from coordinate 7,641,457 downwards.
TTCCTAGCGACAGCTACACCATCCACTTGCAGTAATTAAATATTTCTCTCGAACAAGTTTTTGGCGCCGTTGCTTGGGAACTTCGTTTTTTTGAGTACTAAATTTGCTTTTGGACTTGAAACTAGGTCTTGGGTTCTTGTCTCAGCACCTATCTTTTCTTGATTTTTGCTTGAACCTGTTTACGCTCGGTATAGTTCTTGTTTTTGCATGCGTAGGAGGAGTCGAAGGGGAGAGAAATTGTCCCACTTGACCACGAAATCGAAGCAACAAGCAAGATCAATAAGCGCAGCTGCGAGAAGGTGGAGAAGAGAGGAAAGGATGGCGGAGCAAGGACCGCAACCGAGACTGCTAGGGGACTATGCCATCCCTAGTGCGTGCTGGGGCAATTTCAGCCATCGTTGGGCCGAATGTCGCTGTAGAGGACTTTAAGGTGAAGATGTCGCTCATTCACTTTGTGCGGCAAGATGCATTTGGAGGGCTTCCTAGCGAAAATGCTATCCGACACATCAACTCCTTCTTGGAGAAGTGTGGAGCTGCGAAGATCAACAACTTCACCGATGAAGCCCTCCGCCTCAAGCTCTTTCCTTTCTCCCTAAAGGATAGAGCCAAGGATTTGTTGTTGAATGAGGATCCCAACAAGTACGCCACTTGGGAAGCTTTGCCAAAGGCGTTCATGGCAAAGTTCTTTCCCCAAGCAAGACCCCTAAGCCGTGAAACACCATCTCCACCTTCCGCTTAGAGGATGGAGAGTCACTTTATGAGGCTTGGGAAAGGTACAAGGACCTCCTGAAGAAATGTCCTCATCACGGTATTCCAGGGTGGATGCTCCTACAAACCTTCTATAATGGTTTAGCTCCCCAAATTCGGATCTCCATAGATGCGATTGCAGGAGGTGCTCTTATGGCTAAAGGAGAAGGTGAGGCAAAAGCTCTTATTGAGAGTATGGCTGCTAATAGTTACCATTGGGGCGGTGAAAGGACAGTACCCAAGACAAGAGGGAAGTATGAAGTTGATGCTGTGGCCTTATTATCGAGCAAGCTAGATGCACTAGCGTCTAAGATGGAGAAGATAGCTACAGTCTCCTCCCAAGCGAGTTCTTCTAGTTCATCATTTGGAACTACGGTTTTATGTGAGATATGTGGTATACATGGGCACACAGGAGTTGAATGTCAAACTCTTATCCCTGAGCAAGTCAATGCTCTTCACAACTTCAACCAAGGACCCAAAGCGGGCCATACCCCCAAAGCTATAGCTCAAGGGGTTTGAACTATCGGAACCTATCTCATCGAACCCCAACCTTTAGCCACCAATGACCACCCAACCTCCTGGTTTTCATCGAAGGATACTTGTCCACCTTTCTTCCTATAAGAACCACAAACAGATGCCCTCATAAGAGCATTTATCTAGACTTAGAGTAAGGACAACGACGACGTGGCCCGATCCATCAAGATCATCACCGCCCAACTAGATAGCATGTCTACTCACCAAAAGATGATGGATACCCGGATTGCCTAGATAGCTCAGCAAGTGAGTCATTTGTTTAGACCTCAAGGGCAACTTCTAGGTCAACTCGAGACCAACCCAGGGCCCATATCAACGCTGTTCAAACCTCGTAGCGCAGAGTTAGTAGAGAGTCCTGTTATGATTTTACAGGAAGACAAGCACGAGTACTACTCAGGTTGATCGAGCATAGCCAAATTCGGAGTTCGAGATAAGCGTGCCTCCAAAACACCTCCTGTACGCCCATATCGGCCACCTATACCATATCCTCGGAGATTGTTAGAGCCTCGGTTTTTGAAATTTGTTGATATGTTGAAGAAGGTCTACATCAACATGCCATTCTTGGAGGCTATCAAGGAGACACCCTCCTATCTTAAGTTTTTAAGGGAGATTCTCTCCAAGAAGACTAGGTTGGAGGATGTTTCGTAATAAGCATGGGGGAGGTGTGTAGTGCGGTTTGCAAAGCAAGACACCTTCTAAACTGCAAGATCCGGAAGTTTTTCCATTCCTTACTTAATCAAGGGAGTGCAGATTGATAGAGCCCTTTGTGATCTCGGAGCAAGTGTGAGCGTGATGCCACTTCCACTCTATAGGAAGCTTCAGCTAGGTGATCCGCAACCCACAAATATCTCCATTCAACTCACAGATCAGTCTGTTCGGTGCCCCGTGGGTATTTTGGAGGATGTACCTATTCAAGTAGGGAAGTTTGTTGTTCCCTGTGATTTTGTGGTGATGGATATGGATGAGAGCATCCGAGTCCCTATTATCTTAGGGAGACCATTTCTGCAACTGCAGGAGCTGTGATTGATGTACTGCAGGGAAGATCTCCTTTCACATCTGTGGTGAAAGTGTTGATTTCTTCCTCCCACCACCACCTGTACCCTTGGCTTCGTTCCCGACCTGCAGCTTGATTTGATATCCGCACATGGGATGAGCCACGCACGTCGACCTGCTCCACTGGACTTGCCCACCGAAGCGGATATTCGGTTTGCTCGGAGTGTTGATCATGTTGAGGAGGTAGTGAATTTCATGTCACAAGTCCATTCTTCATTTTATCCTTATCCCCAGTCTTTATTGTCTACCGTTTGAGGTAAAGGTCAAGCTTAAGGACCTTAAACAAGTGCGTCTTGGAAGGCAACCCAAGCATTTTTATTGCTTTCAAAAAGTTCAAAAAATAAAAAATAAAAAAATCCCTCCCTCCCACCCTTATTACAATTTCCCGTTGTTTGTAGGCTTTCTTCCCTTTCCTTTCTTTTCTTGCCCTTTTTCATTGAGGACAATGCAAGAGTTAAGCATGGGGAGTAGCTTGCAGCTTTTGGATGATGTTTTAAGGATGATAGGGATGGATTTGCATTCATTTAGGTTGCATTCATGTAGTTTCTTAGGATTACTTTTTCATTTTTTTCACCTTTCCGTTTATCATGTAGTCCTAAGCATATAGGTTAGAATCTTTGCATTACTTACATTTTTGTTCTTCTTTTTTATCTTGGCTCATTTGAGGAATAATTGAGGAAGGAAATTCATAAACTTTTGAGGTAAACACGCTCCATCCCTTCTTTCATTCTCTTCTATGTGAGGTATCTTTGTTAGTTAGCTTTTATTGCTTTAAAAAAAAAAAATCCCAAAAATAGTTTTGAAAACCCCTCTCGTGATGATGATGTGAATTGTGATAGTTGATCTTTGGGAGTGATTGTGCATGATTTGATTGCCCATTCTTGGTAGAAACTTTGTGTGGAAATGAACTTGCGATTGAATTTGATTGTGATGTCTTGAGTTGCTTGCTAGTGTCTTTGAGAATTTCTTTGCATGATTAGTAAACTTGAACATGTGGCAAATCTTTGAGCTAGTTGTTGATTGTGGTGGATAAGCCCGTGAGACTTTGAGCCTTATAGACTAATTAATCAATTTTAGTATCATGTTTCATTCTTTGTGTGACTCTTCCTTTATGCATACCTCTAGAACTTGCTCTATTTCTCTTTGAGACCACACTTGGCATATGCATTGTGTAATATGATAGAGGCATTCGTTTGTTTTTAAGCTACATGAGCCAAAAAGCCATCCCATTCATTTATACCATTTTGCTACCCCTTTGAGCTTTAACCTATTTCTTGATACACCTGCATCTACTTTACCTTTGGCTTTTATACATTTCCTATACCAAAGTTGGGTCTAGTGGAGCAATACTTATTGGGTAATTTTGGTCCGAATGATGGAGTGTCCTATTCAGTTTGTCGTTTGACTTGGGGACCCATGTTGAAAAAAAAAATGATAAGTTCCCCTTTTAGACTCTTTTGGAATTGAGTAGTGTTTATAATTTCCATGCCAATTATATCGATTCTTGAAAGTTTTGAATATTTGAAAAAAAAAAAATAAAGAATGAAAAAAATTGAAGGAAAAAAAAAAAGAAAAGAAGTGAAGAAATAAGTGGTTGGCATGTGGAAAGTTCAAAAAAAAAAAAGTTGTATGCTCATTCCAAAAGTTTTTAGTCATGTTTGGAAGTGTTTTTTGCTCCTTAGCTGTAGGCCTCGGCTATCTAGCTCCACATATCCCAAATTGGTTCCCCTTTCTACCAATGAACCTTGGCCACGTTACAAGCTTTGAAAGACCTCTTGATTTCACTTGCATTTTTGCCTCTATAGTGGTGGAGAATGAGAATATGACCAAGCCTATGGTAGGTTGTGTTTTGGAAAGAGATGTTGAGAGAAACCTCAAAAGAAATTTCAAAAGAGATGGAGTGATCCACATTTCCTAAAGTGAGGTTCCACCAGGTCAAGCTAGTTCGCCATTTGTTTGAGGGCGTCATGAATGTTATTGTAGTTCAATATGAGACAGTCGTGCATTGCAGCCAAGCATTGTAGTCATTGGATTTTTCAAGCGAGTTTTCATGGAAAGTGTGAAGCTTTGAATAAGTTATCTTTGTGCATGATCCTTCCCATTGATCGGACTATTAACTCATCACCCGAGGAGGGTGAATGCGAGGTTTGAACCCCGGGATTGTAAATTGGCAGTCTTGCTTGGGGACAAGCAAGAGCTAAGCATGGGGGAGTTGTTAAACCTTGTTTTTATCTGTTTTTAAGGCATTATTTAACCCAATTCCGTGATGATTTCAATGATATTTATTCAGTTTTGGGTTGGATTTTGTTTATTTTCTCTTGGTCGTCACCTAAACTCATAAATCTCTTTATTTCGGGTTTTTAGGAATAAACTAGAGAAATTCGAGACAAATTTGATGAAAAACAATGAAGAGGAGAGTTCGGGCCCAAGAGGAAGTAAGAAAGAAGCCTCAAACACCTCAAGAGACGTTGCACGGCCCCCTGTGCGAAGCTGCACGGCCGTGCGAGATCATCGAGCGAAGGGTTCGAAGCCAAAGAAGGCGGCACGGCACCCTATGCGCATCTTGCAAGGCCATGCGAAAAGTTACGAAGTTGAAGTCGCGCACGGTACCTGTGTAGAATCTACACGGCGGTGCAAAATAGGCAGAGAGTTCAGTGTTTTCGCACAGCCCTCTCGTGCGAGATCTGCACGGCCGTGCGAAACCGCCGCGAAACTCGCACGGTACCCCGTGCGACCTTGCACGGTTGTATGACTACTATGTTTCCGCGGATATTTAAGTTTCCAAATTGTAATTTTTAAGGATCCTTTTCCAGAATTCTAAATTTTAGTTAGGGTTTTCGAGAGGCAGGCCCCAAAGGAGACTCAAGAACACTCAATTCTACTTTTCTACTTCAAGTTTATGTATGATTGAATCGCTTCAAGTTTTTATTCGGTAATCGTAATTTCTTCTCTTTATCTTTTCTTCACAATTTCTCTTCATTTCTCCATGGCTATGTTCCCTAAATTCTATCAATTGTTTAGTATCATGTTTAGGGGCTAATTTCTCTTCTTAGGTTGGGATTGATCCCTATTATGCCTTAATAATCATGAATTGAGTACCAATTGAATTGTTTTATGCATGTTAGGTTAGAATTCACTTCGTTCATCACTTTTCATTGATTACCTTGAAAGAGGACTCATATGTTTTTATTAGGGTTTTATAAACATCGAAAGATGAAAACTTACCTAGAATGACGTTGTGAACGATTAGAACTTTAATATGAAAATAATTAAGGTTTTAATCGGGGTTGTGAGATGCATTCTTTGTGATTTTGCACTTTATTAATCCCATGAAAATAGGTGATTAGATTGTGCAAGATTAGTCATTGACCTTCGAAAGTATGCGAAGATAGGTTTAATTGGTGTCTCCCCTTCTAAGCTGCTAGCATAGGCAAATCTCAAACGGTATTCGATTTTGGTTTCGAGCATAGTAGTGTGATTAATCCCAATCTAAGGCTTGTTATTCATTGTTTTCTCATAGTTGTTTTGTTATTAGTTAAATCTGAAAACCAAATCACTATCGAACCGAGTTTTACCTAGATTAGAGTTTTTAGGTGGATTTAGTATTTGAAAACGAGTTCCTTGTGGACACGACCCGTACATGCCGGTTCCTAGCGACAGCTACACCGTGCACTTGCGGTAATTAAATATTTCTCTCGAACATTTATCTTTCTTTAAATTACACTTAGGAAATCCTCGAACTAAACCTTATGTAATGCCCCCAAATTCCATAATCACTAATTTAGTCTTAATGACTAATTAACTAGTAATTAGCACAGCGGAAAGGAATAGTAGAAGTGTTACCGCCGCTCTATACAAAGAGCGAAGCAACTCCTTTGAAAATATAATATGAGCAGGACTCCACTACGTCACTTGTGAAAATAAAGTTCAAAACATCTCGGACACTAAACTTGTACAACCTCAAGTCAAGTTGACGAGTACCATCATAATTACAACTTGTTTAATAAGAAAATATATGACTTCCAAACATCACATCCCTTACTACCATTGTGAGCTTCTAAGTCTCGTTGACCAAAATAAATATGTCTACTCACTTCCATCAACATTAGCATTACCAAAAACAAAACATACAAAAACATTTTGAAATTATGAGCCGAAGCTCAATACATTTATCCTTGCACTCGTAAATGAATATTATGTAAAGTTATTTGTGAGCACGTGCATTTCAATTCATTTATAAATCAGATAGGAAGAATATAGTAAAACAATTATTAATTTATTATTTGAGTGGCTCCTTACGATCATCGGTTTCCCTAAATATGTGCGAGACTTAGACCGATCGGCAAAGTGTGGTTGATAATAGCCAAATATATATATGGGTGCGATCACAAGTTTGATCACGCTGATATGATTGATATGGGCGGGCCACATAATTAGGTGACAAATAATATTTGAAATGGTTCATTTCATTAAGCAAACCATTTGATATTGTTATGTATAAACATATGGGTTTTCGTAAGGTACAAGTAATAAACGTACCTTAGCCTTAATATTCTTTATTGATACATAATGATGTGAATTGGCTCGATAACCGTTGGAGGATCCTCTTCTGCTGTTTAAGTAAATAGTTATATAGTCAATAATTTGACTAGTTATTCCTTACGAGTTTTAAATCTCTTTACACAAAGCTCAATATTTCATTCTTATATTAATTGTTATAATCTGATTTTCTTAGGAAATATTTTGCTCTTTATTTAGACCATTCCTATTGATCATCATATTAGCCCTCAAATACACTTAATTACTAGTAGGCTATAAATTCGTAATTTATGTGCTCTGGGACTCCTTAATAATTCATATCGGTATTTATGTATATATATATATATATATATTCTTTTCTTTCAATAATATTTTTATATTAATTTTTCTAATCATTATTTTTCACATACTTCTATTTCCAACCTTTTTCATATATATGTTATAGTTGTATACTTCTCACGTCAATTAAAAAGTTATTCTTATATAATCAATTTTATCTCGACTTATACTAACTTAAAAATGAAACAATAAAATAGAAGTGAACTCTTAACATCCAAGGTAGTTATTCAATATGGCCCCTTATTATTAATTATGAACTAACTCGAAAATTTATGCGACACTCGTCACAAATTCCTATAATAAAAACTTGAGCGTTTTGGTCGATTTTGAAGCTAATTTTAGAAAATTCATATCTTGCTCATTCGATGTTGAATCAAGGAATAAAACCCCAAATTTAGAAAGCTTGGAAAATGCTATAAAACTTTCATTTCAATCATAAAGTACAAAAAGAACAATAAGAAGCTCAAAAACTTACTCGAATCGAAGTGCTCCAAATTTACGCAAAAATTGCACCGTTTCGGTAAAATGGTCATAACTCGAATTGTACACCTCCAAATCCAGCAAAGTTTGATTTGTTGGAAAGATAACTTCTTGTTCTATATTGTAACATATTTATAAACTTTAATACATCCCATATTACTCCATGTTCTAGCTTTATATTCCCCTTATTTTGCTCCTTATTTTAACTTTTCCCTTCTCCTACATTCCTAACTCCCTAAGGATAACTTCTTTACTCTAACCCTTGAACATATCTTCATTTATATTTTTAATCTATATTTTTTTCCCAAATAACACATGTAACATAATTTCAAGATCATGTTTTCCTTCTCTCTACTTTTTGTGTTCCTTTATCTACCAAGCAAAAAAAAAAAAAAAAAGAAACCTCCAAACTCTTCATGTTCTCTATACTCCTTCCTTTCCTTATCATTATTTTTTATGTGTTTCTTCTTGGTGCTTTAAGAGAGGAAAATCAACTCCTATCGATAGGAATTTCAAACCAATGCATGCATATACTTGTCAAGTTGTTTTTAGAAAACCATATGGTAAAACCATGTGAATTTTTAAAAACTATAGTTAAACAAAACCATGGTCTTGGCAAATCCATGTGCAAGCTAAAACAATTGGCTTGTATTTATTATTTATTTCTTTGCTTTATTACTAAGTTTGTATTTGACTTAACTTGACTTGACTTGATTTTAACTTTGGCTTAATCAATTTTATATGATTAGCTAACTTATTAAATATAATGTCATTAATTTAGATACTTGTGAATTAATTTAATGAACACATAATTCTAATTGTTTTTATAAATATTAAGGCCAAAAAAATATTATACGACCAATTAAATGACATACTCAAATCAAGTATTCATAAGCAAGTGTTCATAATTGATCTTCTTTATTAAATTTATTTTTACCCTATTTATATAAAACATATGTATATGTTTAAGTGTGTTACTATATTGTTTTTATAATGTTATAAGGATGTAGTTCTATTTTTATTATATTTAGCTCGATCATTTCATTAGTAACCTTATTTATCCAACATATGCATAAATTGTATGTTTGATCGAAGACCTCCACGGTAGTTCGAGCCCAGTAAAACCAAACACTTATGAATTTCGAATTGAAATGCACGCGCTCGATTAAGTTAGCGTAATTGTTGTTTAATAATATTAATTAGGATAGGGCTGTTGCACCTTATGAAGCTAGTTTCTTAATAGTATGCATGATAATATGTCATAACCTACGATACCATGTCCATAATTCACTATTAACACAAGCTTTTAAACATGACAAGTTCTAAGTAGAATCCGTAAGAGGAATGATATAAGTGTTACCTAACTTCGGATCGAGAGCTTTGTCTTATTTAAAGTAGCATAAGTTATAAAGCGGTTGGTCTCAGTAAACCTTACCTCTTATCCTTTGTCACACAATTGAGAGATACTTAGAACATTGTATTTGAGCGCCTTGACTGGGTAAACTTGGTCGACTGAGTTGTCATAGTGACCAACTCTTCCAATACCTACAATCTTTCCCTTGCTGTTGTCTCCAAAGGCGGCCTTCCCTCCATTAATCTTTTCTAGTCCAGAAAAGAGTTTTGAATATCTGGATGTGTGCATAGAATATCCACTATCAAGATACTTGTGGTCTTTCTTCTTTAACCGAGATGCCTACAAAAGCAAACACACTAACCTTTCTCACTTCCTCTTACAAACCTAGTAATTGTCCTTATTGAGGGAAATTTTTGAGGAAAAGCACTTTTGGGAACCCATATTTGAATTATTTTGGGCTTAGTTTGATTTTGACCCTTCTTCTTAGGAAACTATGTTTTGTGCTCGATCCGTTTTTCCTTGGATGAATAGGACCATGCTCAGCTTTTCTAAAATGAATTTTTCAAGAATCATTTTTGAAAAGATTTTCATAGGAGTTATCCTCCTTTTTAGAGTTGAAACCAAGTCCCTATTTTTGAAAAGAAACACATTGAGAACTAAGAAGCATATCAAGGTTTTCGACCTTGAGTGAGTTAAATCATGAGGCTCTGTGAAATTTTTCTTTAGTTACTCATTCTCGGTTCTAAGGCACTCAAACTCGGTGTCATTATCTTGAGAACTAGTCTTAATTACCTTAATACTAAGCCTCGGTTTTTTAAATAAGTTTTTAAAACCTTGTTGTCATATTTTAGATACTCAAGTTTTTCTTTGAATAAAGACAAATTAGATGGACTTTTCCTCTAACGTAAAAATGTGTCCGGCTAAATCTTGCTTAGAAGCTTTGAGAAAATAGTTGATTACCTCCTAAGGATCAGTTTCCTTGTCGGATGTTTCTACTTCTTACTCAAATTCAGCTTCGAGTATCATCATAATCATGTAACTCTTCATCACTCCAGATTACCATCATCACCCACTTTTTCTTGTGATCTTTCTTTCTTTTTGGGCAATCATTTGCAATATGTTCCTTGCTTCCACATTTAAAGGATCTAAAGTTCTTAGTTAAAGAAGAATTTGAAGGCGATAAGAATTTACTTTTCTTCTTTTTTTGTAGATCTCATGTTTGGGCTTTTACTGCCACTTCTTATACTTTATTATATGTTTAAAGCCTTTGGCTAGAAGTGCCATGGGATCTTCCTCCGAATCGAAGAGCTCGGACTAGGACCAACTTCCTCTAAGGTCTTAAGAGCAATGTTCTTCTTGGTGTTAACCTTAGATTCTTCCTCCTCGAGGTGTAACTCATGGGTGAGAAGTTTCCTAATGAGTTCATCCGGTTTAAGCTTGGTGAGGTCTTGGGTCTCCTTGATAGCTGTCACCTTCAGACCCCATCTCTTTTCGGAAGTTTCCTTAGAAGCTTTCTGACCACTTCTTCGTTGGACATCTTTTTCCAAGTGATTTAAGATTGTTGACAATCTCGGTGAAGCAAATGTACATTTGAATTACGTTCTCGTAAGTCTCCATCTTTGACGTTTCATACTTATATAGGTACTGATTTATCTTTGCTTGTCTCACTTGACTCGTGCCTTCATAGGTGGTGATTAGAGTGTCCCACTCCTCTTTTGCAGTATCAAAGGCTGATACTCTGTTGTATTCTAAGACATCCACGAGCACACATTAAGATGTTCATGGCTTTGAAGTTCTTTTTGTGCTTTTCGTTTTCATCTGTTGTGAATTCGACTTCACCTTTGCAATTGTTTCATTGTCAACTTGCTTGGTGGGAACATAATTTCTGTTGGAGATGACTTTTCGGACCTCTTCATCGTAGTCTTGAATTAAGTACTCCATAAGCTTTTAACGGTGAGCGAAGTTCAACCCTTTGAACTTGGGTGGCACAGTGAATAACCTTCCTTCATCAAACTCTCCATATTTTAGAGTCATCTGATCTTTATACCTATTATTAGATCCTTTTGTGAATGGTTAAGCTCGATATGAGTTGAAAGTTTAGAATAGAGTGTCTAAGCGACCCTAGAGGGGGTGAATAGGGGGATGAAGAAATAAGTGCGGTATTTGAAAATCTTTGTGAAGGTCGGAACTCGGAGGTTGAGCTTACTCTAGATTGGACTCAAAAGAGATAAACACACGGTTTTACGTGGAAACCCTCTTGAGGCGAGAAAACCACGGAGACAGTGTCAATCTAAACACCAAGTCAAATAAACTATTTTGAATCTATAAAATATAATGGGCCGACTCTTAAAATTGTTCCCTTAGACACTTTAATTATAGGTTTTCCTAGGCACGAAATTACCTTATCTGTCCCAATACTTTCAAACTGAGATAACCCTTATAGTTTAGGACAACTAAGCTGAGTTATCCCTTACAGCTCAATCAAGGGAAGAAGTAGAAAAGTGTATAAGAGAGTAAGCTGATTACAAGACTTTTCTTTACAACTCATAAAGTAGATGTTCTAAGTACAAGAGTTGTATGCTAGAAGTAAGAGTATAAGAGTTGAGAATTTTGTTCCAACAATCTTGTAAATCTTGTAACAAGGCTTCAATTTATAGGCAACATGGTAGAAAGTCGTTGTGCCTCGGGCTTGGGCTTTTGGATCGGCTAGCCATTAAAATGGATACTTTGAATCCTCATAAAATGAACCGTTATTGTTGTATCCGTTGAGCATCAATTTTACCTTCAAAAAGTAGTCCTACCCACTTGTTGTATCTAAAAACCAGGGTGTAAACAAGCGTTAGACTCAAAGATTGAAGTTTATCGAAAATGGAAACAAACAGCCACGACATAATGTCTAAGTCACGCCTGAAATAATGCTTTTACTGTTTGTTGTCCTAAAAATGGTAAGAAGCCAATTGTTTTTGCTTTTCAAATGAGATTAATCAGTTTTAATTAAACTACAAAAACAAATATAAACGATAATCAAAGTATAAAAAACTTTAGTCCAAGATTAGATAAGGATTAGTTTAAAATAAATCAATTAATGACCAAAAATCCTTTATCTATTTAAATGGAATTTTATGAGTCTAATATTCAATATATTCTAATTCTATTTATGTCTAAACTTAAATAATAAATATGATAGAATTGAGTTCAAGAGTTATACAAACATTTTTCGGTGTTTGCCAATTTAATTATGTAACACCCCAAAACGCACCATTGCGGAGTTCCTCAAAAGGAACTTCCAAGGCTACTTAAAGCGTCGATTTGGTTTTCTAAATTCTAACTTAAAGGTAATAAAAGAAATTTTCATTTTAGTCCGAAATTAGAGTTCCGTTTGTAATATCGTCTATCCCCAAGGCTTAAAGACGTAAAAACCTGCATAAAAACCACAATATAACTCAACGAACCACACGTTCGGAGTACACAACTCAATGGCCACATGTAGGAGTCTAACCAATACGCATGAAGACTTAAAACAATCTAAATGGTTCATGATACGGTTATTACAAACTATATGAACTTAGTTATAAGCTACAATACTTAGAAATATATGGAATGCACGTCATCAACTTGAGTCACTCAGCAAACATCAAATAACATGCAGGTGTCCAGAATATGCTAAAGCACAAAGCACACCTTCTAAGATAGTACCTGCAACTGGGGAGGGGGATATGTGGGGGTGAGCACCAACATTCTTAGTGCAGAGTCTTCCACTCTTAAAACGAAAATTCTTTACACATACTAATGATAATAATGAAATTGCTAAAGGTAGAATAACGTATTACAAAGTTAGATGTTTTTCAATGAAATATCCTTAAATCCTTTGCAGCTTCAAGATCATGGCATTTCAATCATTTAAAATACGGGTTCGCAATCGTTAACGACTCATTTGGAACTGAATCAACTTTGAACAAGGTGGTGCAACCACCTACACTTTTTCAAATACTTTCGAGTCATAAACTTAATATCTTTTCGTTGCTTTAGATTTGAACTAGCACCGAGATAGTTTTCTTTGGGGTGCGACCCCTTGACTCGAGCTCCGGGACCTATCTAGTCACACTCTTGGAAGGCTCCATTTTCCTCATCAGGAAAGAATCAACCTTTTAGGTTGATGGGCTGGCATCCCGATACGCAAGGACCCCGTGGTCTGGTTTGCACGACCACCTCCTTCCTTTGGTCTAAACAATCCTTAGCCCAAAATTCATTCAAAACCAAAGTGATCACAATCACTCATTAAACTTGCTTTTAAACCATCTCAAATCAGTTTAACACATAGAAGGCATGACACCACGTGCCGCCCTTTTAAATTCACTTTCTTAAATCGGTTTCACTTCTTTAGAACATATTTCTAGTTTGAAAAGCGGTTAACAAGAATCATACTCAAGTAGCATTTTGCCTAAACATTTGAACTCTTTACAAAACTAACTTTTGAGCGTCATTTAGGATCAAATTACTTCACATGTTAAACATCTCTATATTAAGATTTAGCATTCCAAGCTAGCATATTAACTCAAGGATTTGCCCAATGTCACGGGACGATAATTCACTTGAACTTAGTACCGTGCGGCGCTAGCAAACTAGACCCGAGACCCTTTTTATGAGCTTGCTAGTAAGCCTTAACGATGCTTGACTTAAGCTTGAGAGAGCTAAGTAAGTAAAGACACTTAGAGAGAGTGAGAGTTTGGGAGAATGTTTTTATTGAACTCTTGGAATTGATGGATACAAATGAGGACCCCATTGGGGTATATATACATGGCCACTTCCTCAATGGACGGTGGAGATCTAATTGATCCGACGGCTAAGACTGCGTATCTAGAATTCTCTATACAAATATCCATATATCTACATAAGTGTAGAACATTCTAGAACTTGGGAGGCCTTGGTGGAACCAAGGAGAGACTTCTAGAAGATTCCGGGCTCTTCCGGAATCAAGGATAGAACCCTAGAAGATTCCGGGTTCTTCCGAGTGTTCCGTGACACCAAGCATTTAGGATCTACTTATATTTGTCCATATCCTACTCACGCAAGAATCTCTTATTCCTATAAACGTAATTCTCGTCTCACTCCGTTCTCAAACCCATAATACATTAATATAGATACATACTCTGTTGATACTCCAATTTTCCACTTCTCTTCTTTACCCCAATGTTCGTTTTCCTTAACTTAAGCATAACGAATTCAGGAACTAAAACTCCTTTGAGCCACAACAATCACCGGTAGTTACCACTTAACCCAAAAGTCCCAACTCCTCACAAATTGCCATCTTTGCCTCAAATTCTCATATTACATATCCATATTACTGATCAACTCTTTCTTGCCCATACTCCACCATATAACTCTTAATTTCACTTCACCACTCAGATTCCTTTAGCTCCGTTTATCTTCAAGTTTAGTTCAATCTCAAGGATTTAGATATGTTTTAAACTCAGTTTAACCTATCATTCAGCTGCTCTCCACTTCCCTACCTCAATTGTGCATTAATCAATATGAACTCATAATCCCCTTTTACACTCCAAATCATTATTTCCCAATATTAATAGTTACCTCTCAACACCGAAAAGTCAAGAAATCTCTAAGGGTTCAATCTGAAACATTAGCTCCTAATTCGTGACTAAAATTACAATTCCTTTATCCTTAATTTCTAACTGAATTCTCCATATCACCATCGGACCTTAGCAACCAATTCCATCAAAACTTCTAAATTCCCAAATCTACCTTAACAAACTTAATCAGATTTCCTAATGTCCTAATTCAGCCCTAGTTACTTCCTAAATTCATTCTATAGCGCATGACATTAAAAAATATACAACATGATTCAATTAGGTTTTGAAATTACTAATAATTTAGAGTATACGACCACCCAGCTCAAATTATAGGGTTTGGAATTGATTTGGGTTGGTTTCTGTCTTCCTCTTTTTGCTTCTTACTCTTTGGTTCGAGTTCCTTCTCGGTCTCTCGCTCTCTCTCTCTCTCTCTGCTCTTTTCCGGTCTAGCCTGCTCCCCTTGCCTCTGGTTTTCGTCCCTCGCTTCCTCTTTTTACGTTTATCGTTCTCGGCTTTCTCTCGGTCTCCACCTCGCTCATTTGTCGACCCTGCCTCATTACTAGCCGGCCGGTCGCCTTTTGCTCGCTCGTCGGCTCTTGTTCTCGCCGTCACGCGTGCCTCTTCTTCCCTCGTTCTTCCTCTCCCTCGGGCTCTCAGTCCCTCGGCTCGCTCTCTCGCCCTCTTAGTCCTCTTCATTTGGTGCTCGTTCCTCGGCTCCCTCGTTCTCAATCTTTATCCCGATTCCGCTCTCTCTCTCCCTGCTCTTTTTTAGTCTCGCTCCATCTCCCTCTGTGTTCTTCCTCTATTTCCCAACCCCCTTCTCTATCTTTCCTTTCTAATCTCTTACCCTTCTCTTTCTCTCGTGCCTTCATTAGAGGAGGCAATGATTTCTTTTTTTTTTTTTTACACTAAGCTCCAACACCTGCCCCTTCCGCTTTTACTATTTTCCTTTTTTTGTTTAGTTAAGCACACTTTAAGTTTGAACCCAAAATAGGTAGGATAACTCATCTCGGGCTTTTATTTATTAGGGTTCGGATCGGAAATCAACGAAAGAAATTAATATATTTTACTAATTAAAGTTACGCAACTCATGATAATTTGCTTAAAGAAGACTCGTGAATATATATCCACGTATATATTTTTGTTATTTAACCCAATTTATTTAATTAAACTGATATATTAATTTAACTCATATAACTACCTCAAATAAAATTACAGCTATTACATTTCTTCCCCCTTAAAAGAATTTCGTCCCAGAAATTCGCAACAAGTAGTAGCTAAAATACGTAAGATATAATCACATATACATGAAGTACACTAGTATTACTTAACCTAGAAGAAAACTTTATCATACAACTATTTCCAAGCATGGTTATTAGATTTCCTACGGAAGTCTACGTGTTAGTGTAACTTCTTTTTGAATTCTAGCATTCAACATACCATTCACGTAGCTTTTAGGTTTCTTTAAAAGCAAATCCTAAACTCAATCTAATGAAATATAAACCGTAGTTATTTCAAAGTTAATAGAAGTAAGTTATGAAGGTATTAAATGAAGTTAATGGGTTCCAGCATCCTCTCTACCATCATTTCCGTGCTTCGCTCGATCTACTATGGGACCCGAGGAGCAAATCGCACCGAAAAGGGCCAAAAGTTGGCTTAGAAGCTACGATTTCACCACTCATTTTAAATTGAACCCTAATATCTCAACCAAATACGTAAGCAACCAACGCATTACTTTCTAGCGATGCATAGATATTTACTTGTTATTTAGGATTTTCCACACCCAATGATCCAATCATTCAGTAACATGAACCTATTCATGTTAATGCAGTCAAGGCAAAGCATACAAAAACTAGCTATTCCCTCATTCATTCATCTAACCCAGTAGGACTTGTAATACCACTAAGCTTGGGAGGTTGCAACTTTAAAAACCTATTCGGAAGGTTAGTGCCTATCAATAGATCGGTTACATTATTGCGCACATCAACCTTACCACTTCCCTTCCTATTAGCTATCTAGCAAGGTTAAGTTACATGGTCATTACTAAGCTGCTTAACATATTACCCCAAGTGTACCCATGGAATCACATATGCACGTAAAACAAGTCTTATAAAATTCAATTGCTCACACATATAGGCACATAGATTCATAAGTCAAATCACATAACTCATTTTCCGGTTAATCACATAAGCAATCAAATCAATGAAATCCTAGAGGTAGAAGTTTCTAGTTCAGGACTCAACGAAACCAACAAGAATTGAAATAAAAATAAAATTTCAGCCACACTCGAGTCACATACTTAGCACACACAAGTCATTCACATATCACCTTAATAAGCAATTTACAATCAAATAATTTAACTAAGTTGACTAGGTAAACGCCTACGAGTCAAAGGTTACACTTAATGCGACACGTATATTTGTCACAAATAGAGCAAGTTATCACATAACAAAGGATCCTCGACGGCTATATGCAATGCAAACTTAAGGTCACCAAATCTATGCTTTGATACCATAAATGTTACATCTTGAAACCCACCCTAGAAGTATTACATCTCCAAAGTTCCTCATAAGGAACTCCCGAGGCTACTTAAGGTGTCGATTTTGTTTTCTAAATTCCAACTTAAAGGTAATAAAGGAAATTTCCATTTTAGTTTGAAATTTTCTAAATATTTTGGCAGAGTTTCATTTGTAATATGGTCTATCCCCTAGGCTTAAACCCTTAAAAACCTATATAAAAACCACAATATAACTCAACGAGCCACATGCTCCGAGTACACAACTCAACGACCACACGCCGGAGTCCAACCAATATGCATTAAGACTTAAAACAATCTAAATGGTTCATGATACAGTTATTACAAACTATATGAACTTAGATACAAGCTACAATACTTAGAAATATATGGAATGCACATCAGCAACTTGAGTCACTCAGCAAACAACAAACAACTTGCAGGAGTCTAGAATATGCTAAAGCATAAGACACACCTTCCGAGACAAGTACTGCAACTAGGGAGGTGAATATGTGGGGAGTGAGCACCAATCCTCTTAATGGAGAGTCTTACACTCTTAAAATGGAAATTCTTTTCACATACTAATGATATTAATGAAATTGGTAAAGGTAGAATAACATAATACAAAACTAGATGTTTTTTAATGAAATATCTTTAAATCCCTTCCAGCTTCAAGATCATCACATTTCAATCATTTAAAATTCGGTTTCGTAATCGTTAACAACTCATTTGGAACTGCATCAACTTTAAACAAGGTGATGCAACAACCTACAATTTCTTTCAAATACTTTCGGTTATTAATTGAATATCCTTTTAGGGCTTTAGACTTGAACTAGCACCAGACAGTTTTCTTTGGGGCCCAACCCCTGACTCAAGCTCTCGGGACGTATCTCTAGTCAAACTCTTAGAAGGCTCTGCTTTCCTCGTGAGGAAAGAATCAACCTCTCAGGTCGATGCGCATCCCGATACGCAAGGACCTCGTGGTCCGGTACGCATGACCACCTTTTTCCTCTTATCTAAACAATCCTTAGCCCAAAATTTATTCAAAACCAAAGTGATCACAATCACTCGTTAAACTTGCTTTTAAACCACAATCTCAAATCAGTTTAATACCATAGAAGGCATGACACCACGTGCCAGCCTTCTAAATTCACTTTCTCAAATTAGTTTCACTTCTTTAGAACATATTTCAAGTTTGAAAGACAATTAACAAGAATCATACTTAAGTTGTATTTTGTGTAAACATTTGAACTCTTTTCAAAACTAACTTTTGAGCATTATTTAGGATCAAATTACTTCACATGTCAAGCATCTCTATATTAAGATTTAGCATTCTAAGCTAGCATATTAACTCAAGGATTTACCCAAGCATTTAGCATCTACTTATATTCGTTAATATCCTACACACGTAAGAATATCTTATTCCCATAAACGCAATTCTCTTCTCACTCCGTTCTCAAAGCCACAATCAATCAATACGGATACATACTCCCTTGATACGTCAATTTCCCGCTCCTCTTCTATACTCCAACATTTGTTTTCCTTAAATTAAACATAATGAATTTAGGAACTAAAACTCCTTTGAGCCACAATAACGTAGTTACCACTTAACCCAAAAGTGACAACTCTTTACAAATTGCCATCTTTGCCTCAAATTCTCATATTATGTCTTCATATTACTAATCAACTCTTTCTCGCCCATACTCTTCCATATAACTATTAATTTCACTTCACCACTTAGATTCCTTTAGCTCCACTTATCTTCAAGTTTAGTTCAATCTCAAGGATTTGGATATGTTTTAAACTCAATTTAACCTACCACTCACCTGCTCTCCACTTCCCTACCTCAATATTGTGCATTAATCAATATGAACTCATAATCCCCCTTTATACTCCAAATCATTATTTTCCAATGTTAATAATTACCTCTCAACGCCAAAAATTCAAAAATCCCCAATGGTTCAATCTGAAACATTAGCTCCTAATTCGTGGCTAAAATTATAATTCCTTTATCCCCAATTTCTAACTAAAATCTCCATATCACCCATAAGACCTTAGCAACCAATTCCATCATAATTTCTAAGTTCCTAAATCCACCTTAACAAATTCAATCGGATTCCCTCATGTTCTAATTTAACCCTTGCCACTTTCTAAATTTATTCTATAGCATAGACATTCAATGTTCACAACAAGATTCAATTGAGTTTCAAAATTACTATTAATTTAGAGTATAAGACTACCCAGCTCAAATTCTAGGGTTTGGGATTGATTTTGGCTGGTTTCCGTTTTCCTCTTTTTGCTTCTTGCTCTTTGGTTCGGGTTCTCGGTTCTCATCGTCTCGCGCTCTCTCTCTCGCTCTGTTTCTAGTCTGGCTTGCTCCCCTCGTCTCTCGGTTTTCGTCCCTCACTTCCTCTATTTCCATTTCTCGTTCTCGGCTTTCTCTCGGTCTCCATCTAGCTCATTCGCCGGCCCTGCCTCCTTGCTTGCCGGCCATCGTTCTCTCACTCGTCGGTCTCCGCTTGCTCATGCGCTCGACTCCTGTTATTGCCGTCAGGCGTGCCTCCTCTTCACCCATTCTTCCTCTCGCTCGGGTTCTCGGCTCTTTAGCCCTCTCGGCCCTCTTCTTTTGGTACTCGCTTCGTGGCTCCCTCGTTTTCAATCTCTCTCTCGGTTCCCTCTCTCTCTCCCCTGCTTTTTTTGGTCTTGCTCCATCTCCCTCTCTCGCTCTTCCTCTATCTCCCGACCCCCTTCTCTCTCTTTCCTTTCTAATCTCTTAGCCTTGTCTGTCTCTCTCATGCCTTCATCGGAGGAGGCCACGATTTCTTTTTTTACACCGAGCTCCAACATCCGCCCCTTCCCCTTTACCCTTTTCCTTATTTTAGTTAAGCACACTTTAAGTTTGAACCCAAAATAGGTAGGATAACTCATCTCGGGCTTCTACTTTTATGGGTCCGGATCGGAAATCAAGAGAAAGAAATTAAGTTATATTTTACTAATTAAAGTTATGCAACTCATGATAATTTGCTTAAATAAGACTACGAATATATATCCATGTATATATTTTAGTTATTCGACCCAATTTATTTAATTGAAACTAATATATTAATTTTAACTCATACAACTAACTCAAACAAAACTACGAGTATTATAAATTAATTTAAAATAAATAAATGTAGTTATTTTAGAATTAACACAGATAATTCTAATTTGAAATACGAAACGAGTTAGTTGAAAAATACGTTGAGTGTGTGAAATTATTTAGGCAAAATTTGTGTATGAGTCCCGAGGGCTGACAAAATTAATTATATAAATAAGAGAGACACTTTTAGGTGTCTAATGTTAGCCCCCACTTTTAGATGATAACAAATGAACTCCCTTGATATATGTGCTTAGTTTATTTGGACATTATCTAATGCTCGTAAACATCGAACATCTATCGTTAACAATTCTTGGTATGAAGCCTTGGCCCATTCTACCTCTTGAATTTGTCTTTTAACCACTATATTCAGTGAAGGGATAACTACGTCGATTAGAAGGACTCGCTCCCATTCCATATACAAAGGAGTAGGGTGTTGCTCATGTAGAGTTTCATATTAAAGTCCTATAGTCAAGGGTAATTTGTCAAGTCTATCCTCATAGTTTACAACCATCTTTTTTATAATTTTATGAACATTTTAGTCGGTCACATCAACCACTCGCATTGGTTTGAGGTCGTAATGGGGAAAACTTATGGTGCTAGATCTTATTCTTATCCAATAGGTTCGTTATTTTTCTTAATGTGACTATTGTGATCACTTATGAGTTCATGTGATACCCCACGATAACAAATAATGTCATGAGTAATAAATTTATACCCATGTTTGGATGTGATAGTAGCATAGGATGCGACATCCACCGATTTAGTGAAGTAGTCAATTTCTCCTAGCACAAAATTGAGACCTCCTATTCCTTTAGGACTCATCTTTCCAATTATATCAAACCCCTATGCTGAAAAAGGGCCATGGTAATGCGAGATTAGTCAAGAAAGATGGTGGTTGGTACTGTAGGTTACCATAAATTTGGCATTTATGGCATCTCCTAACAAAATGATGACAATCTGTCGCCATGGTGAACTAATAGTACCCTAGTCTCTAGACTTTCCGAACCGACATCTCCTATTCATGTGAGATCCACATTCTCCTTTGTGGACTTTAGTCATTATTTTCTTAGCTTATCTTTGATTTATGCAGAACAAGTTAATCCCATATTTGTTTTCTTGTATAGCTTCCCTTGATTCATGAAATAATGGGCTGCCGGCGTACAAATTACTCGTTGGATTCTAGGGGTCGAACCCTGCGGGTATTGTTTGTTAAATACCGATAAACACCAAAGTACCAACTGGTTTAGTCGATATTGAATACTTCCAGAGTGCGGATATGTGCAGGCTGGCTTCTTTGCTCTATACCTATGTGCGTTAAATTAATTCCACTCGGAATATTGATCATCAAAAATAATTTTTCCAAGGCATTCGTGAGTTAATTATCATCTCTCGAAGGTACGTATAGGATATGTCATTAAAAGGCTTCGTTAGCTACAATAAATATGTTTGGCAGGGTACCAAAGCTTCATTTCTTACCTTCTATTCATGTGAAATCTTCTTAATGATCAAATTTCAATCTCCGTAGACCCGGATACTCTCAACCTTGATTTTTATCACAACCTATAGTTCTTTGCTGTAAGCTTCATACTAAGTCACGTTGTTCGTCACTTCAAAGTCTAACTTCATGGATATAGAAGTAAAATCTCCATCAGGAGATACTAGGAGAATACCTCGTCCAAATTCCTTTAGGTTATAGGCGCCATCAAAATGAATGGTCCACATGTCCGATTCTACCTACAATATTCCTCATTTTAGAAGTTGAACTCTTCCGATCACAACACCTCGATTGGCGGACTCGCTTAAAATTTAGAGATAATTCTTCCTTTTATTGCTTTTTGTGGTACATAATTAAGCTTTACTGTCCATTGAGATATCTTATTACCGACAGCTGATTATTCTAGGACGTACATGGATAGCTCAATTGGTGCCACTACCTGTATGACATAAGTTAACATGTAGTGCCCGAGCATCTTGGTAGCCCAAACCAATTCCAAGGATGTCTTATCTAAAAAGTATAGTTAGTTTTGTACTTTAAGAATTTCTTTCTTAAGTAATATATTGCCTTTTCTTCCTTATCGTCCCATTGAGCTAGCATAGCTCCAAGTGCAATATCCATGGTTATTAAGTATAGCAATAACGGTACTCGTAGTTGAGGCGGGACTAAAACTCTAACACACCAAGATTTTAGCTAATGATAGTTGACTTGCATATGAATATTTGACTTGAATATGTGATTAATCGGTCGTATAATATTTTTATTGGCCTTAATGTTTTTGAGAACAATTAGAATTATGTATTCATTGGAATAATTCACATGCAGTAAAATTGTCAACATTATATCTAATAAGT
The DNA here is from genome assembly GCA_021018815.1 of Talinum fruticosum. Classification (NCBI taxonomy): domain Eukaryota; kingdom Viridiplantae; phylum Streptophyta; class Magnoliopsida; order Caryophyllales; family Talinaceae; genus Talinum; species Talinum fruticosum. Next base: position 7,618,820 of record JAITYX010000003.1, on the reverse strand, counting down.
TACCTAGTCACATAAAATTGGTCGAGCCAAAGTCAAAATCAAGTCAAGTCAAGTTAATGCATATTTAGTAATTAACAAAAAATATATAAATATAAGCCAATTGTTTTAGCTTGCTCATGGCTTTTTCAAACCATGGTTTTATTTAACTTATAGTTTTTTTTTAATAAAAATAAAATGCACATGGTTTTAGTCCATGGTTTTTAAAAACAATTTGACAAATATCATAACTTCATTGGTTTGAAATTTTGATAAATATGAGTTGATTTTGCTTCCTAAAAGTACCAAGAAGAAACACAATAAAAATAAAGAGAAGGAAAAGAAGAGTTCGCAGACTTAACTAAAGAATTGGTAGATTAAGGAAAGGAAGAGTTTAGAGGCTTTTTGCTTGGTAGATTAAGAAAGTAAAAAAGTTCAAAGAGATCCATTTGGCTAAATTAAAGTGAGTAGTTATTATATTTTCTTTTTAACTAAAAAGGTTAGGGAAAGATAATTAAAAAGAAATAATGCATGGATATAATAACCTAGACTTAACTAAAGAATTAGAAACTTAATTTCACTAAATTAGAAACTCACCTTAATTTAATGTTATGATTTATTTGATTATTTGGATGCATGTGTATGATTGATGAGTATGAGATATATTTTAATCATGTATGTATTGTTAAGGAGAATAATGATTGTTAAATATAGATGCTAATTATGGATTAAATTATATTTTTCTACATTGTTTGAATTTCTTAATTATTGGATATATAAAAACAATATGAAAATTTTACTGCTGCTTTTACATATTATATGCAAATTTAATGTAAAGTTTTATTAGTTTTGGATAAGTTTATCCGGAGTTATGAATTTCTAAGTAAAATTGCTCAATTTATGCTAAATATGGACTCATTATATGTTTCGATTATTAGCTGATTTGGTAATTTTTGAATCAACTAAAAGTGGCCTATGTGTAGTTATAGAAATTATTTTGCAAGTGTCAAACCTAATTTCATACATGTGTCTAATTGTTTACGTGATGACGAACTTGTTAATCTAAGATGTGAATGTGTGTTTCCGTGAAAGAAATATGATGACAATATGAATTTAAGATATGCTAAGACTATGTTTAAAATGGGAATGAAATTCATGTCTGCATACGACTATTGTTTATGTGTTACGTTCTAGAGCTATGACCATATTAGTAGTTCATTTTTATGTGTTCTAGGTTGCCTGGTTGGAGAGCTTTTACCAATCCATTAGGATGTAATTTTCGGCCTATGTTATGCGATCTCGTGTAGGTCCCTGGTTGAATCTTGTGATGGCTTCATTCGGTTCACCAGGATGTGACTTTTAGCTACACAATTTGTGATTTTAGGCAACTATGTTCTAGGTTCCTGGTTGGTATCTTGTGATGGCTTCTGGTCGATCCACAAGGATGTGTTTATGACCCTTGTGTTTTATGATAGTTCCTTGTATTGGTCATGAGTGGATTTCCCTAAGATTAAGAAACTCGAGGACACAATTAAGATTCTCGATCCATGAACTATGATTAAGCATGATATGATAAATATGATATTATAAATATTCGTTACATTCACATGATGATGGAAAACTTACGTGAAAGTGTGTCTCTCGTGCATATAAGATGTGGTTATAGTCGGGTTATTAGCATAACTTAGAGGAATTTACTTTGTTTTGAACTCAAGTGAGGACTAAAAGCACGAAGCACATGGTTGATATGGGACAACTCGTGTTATTTTAGTGAATAAACTAACCGTGGTGTTTGTTTAGGGCCTTTAGTGAAAACGAGAGTCTCGAATCGGACTTGGTATGAAACAAGTATGATTGAGTTAGTCTAATCATTTGCTTTATAACATAAGTGTGTATTTTGTGAAATATTAAGATCATTATAAATTTGAAATGTACGATTCTAATTGAGCAATGTGATATTTGTACACTACCTTCTACGTGTTGCATGTTATGATTTAAGCTATTCGTATTACTTGTTTATGTGCTTGTGTGTAAATCGGATAATGTGTAAAGTGTAACACCGGGAAATATAAGCGTTATTCACTGGGCTCTGGGAGCTCACGACCTCACCATTTTTTAGGTTTCGTAAATTAAAAGGACCAAAGATGCCTTTAAGAAGATTAATGGTTAGCGACAATTTGGTGACGCAAGATAGAAAGGTAGTCCATGTTTTTACCTTAGACTATGTTAGTAAATAAAAAGGTAGGATGTATTTTGCATGGAATTTGTAAGATTTTGTGGACATGATTAAGCACGAATTTAAGTCACATGTTTAGAAGTACTTGTCCGACTTTATGTTAAAATTTTAGAAATGCTTCGCCGCAATATGCTATTAAGAGTTTAAATAAGCTTAAGAAGTTAAGATAGCCTCGGTGCGTGTCTCGAGTAGAATGTCCATGGCGGTGACGCACTTGACTACTCTAGGTTGTGGCGTCACAAAACCGGTGGATTTGCCAAGAACGATTTCACTTTCTTAAAACCCGCTTGGCATTCTTCACTCTAAATAGGCTTTGCTTCCTTTTTGAGCTTCTTAAATAGTGATTCGCATATCATAGTCAATTTTAATATGAAACGACTAATATATTGAAGATGTCCTAGAAATCATCGAACTTCTTTCTCATTCTATAGCATTGGCATCTCGTAGATAGCTTTGATTTCTCATACTAACCACTTATCCTAACAGTTTGCCTAACATTACCTTAAAGGTACATTTCTTGGGATTGAGGCACATGTTGTACTAGCCCTATTTTTGGATTTAATGATCATATAGTCCATGTAAAGGTCAACTTCCTTGTGGATCATATCATGCAAGCAACATCATAATCGTCCTCTCGAAAGTAGCACCGACATTATTCAACTAAAAAGACATCACCACGTAATAGTAGGCATCCCACTGAGTGATAAAGGTAGTTTTCTCCATGCCCTCCTCTACCATTTTGACCCTAGTTATAACCAGGATAGCCATCTAAAAAGAAGAGAAAAGCATGGCGAGTTGTATTATCGACTAAGACATCTATATGAGGCACAGGAAAGTCATTATTTTGACTTTTCTTATTCAATTCTCTAAAGTCAATGCACAGTCTTACCCTTTCATCTTTCTTGGGGATAGGCACAATGTTTGTTAGCCACCGAGGGTAGTAGACTACTCTTGTGAACATTGTATCTAGATGTTTCTAGGCTTCCTCCTTTATTTTCAAGGCTCATTTCGACTTCATTCTGCAAAGTTTATACTTGACCGGTTTGGCATTTGTATAAAGGGGAATCTAATCACCCCGACATGTCTATATAGGACTAAATAAAAACATCCATGAATTTCTTTAAGAGTGAAGTGAAATGCTTATGTTCTTAAGGGATTAAAGGCTTCCAATTTCGACCTCTTGGGGCTACTTTGAGGTTCCTAGATTAATTGTGATAGTATCTTCAATGATGGGGGTTCGATTTTGGGGATCTTTCACAACTTTTATTATTTTTGTTAGGGATTTCTTGTTCATTATTAAAGGCAAAACAATTAAACTGGAAGAAGACAAGGAGTAAGCTAAAAGATTCATCTTATTGAATAAGGAAATAGGTATATATCAGAATTGTACTCAAATAAAGAAACAACAAAATTGCTAGAAGAAGGATTAGCCCCAATCCTAGGCTCTAAATAAGACTTTCCCGGCTTCCCTCCTAAGGATAAGGTGAACTCTTAGCCCCCTTTTCAGCATCTATTAATGTGATTTTCCGGAATTCTTCTCTACCTAACTTGGTGATGAACTTGGTGGAGTTGAATCTTAGTGAGACATAGCTACAAACAAGATCAAGGATTACACTCTTTTCTTCATGAAATTATGTCCAAAAAGAAGGTTGAAGATGTTTCTATCTAACAGATTAGTCCAAGTATAGGGTGGAATGTTCTTTATTTAGGAGTAGGATGCCTCATCTAATTCTTGACAATCATTAAAAACTTCTAGTCCTAGAACTAGAATGCCTTTTTCATATAGGTAGTAGGACTCTAGGAAGCCATAATAAGGAAAATCTTCTCCTTTTCGCAAGAAATCTCCATTGAGATTTGGGGATATGACTAGATGGCTTGAATAATAGTAAGTGTAGCTTTCTTGGTTTAAACTTCCCATTTGGCTATAATGATGTCCTTAGCCCTAGAATAATAGCCTAGGCTGCAACAGAAGTTGTTTTGGAGAGTTGGGAAAGAATTGGTCTTTCCTTGTGCTCTTTATCCTATTGTGAATCCAAGAAAGGACCCATTTTCCGTATCGGATGAACATTGGGATCGAAATCAAAGGGTACTTTATCCTTTTCTAAAGTTGCCACAATCTTGAAGGCGTATAGCTCTTGGTTGTTGGTGTTATGTTCTATCTCTACCAATGACTCCTTGTTGGTCATTGTGGAACATAGGTCATCATCATTTACAGTGATCACTTGACCTTTGATGAGAATTTTTCAGCTTTTGATGTAGTGTAGAGGGTACTGCTTGATGATCATGGAGCCATGGATGACCAAGAAGTAAATTAAAAGTTACGAGGATGTCCAAAACTTAAAACTTCACTTTTTTTGCTATCAATCTTATATTTATGGGAAGAGTAACTGTCTTAAAACTCTATAAAGACTAGGTTTCTAACTCTAAGTCATTCCGAGTAATACATGAAGACTCGTGTATAAACCTCATCTCTCCTAAGTTTTGATTTCAAGTCATTCTAAGCATAATAGAAACTCTTGTATAAGTTTTCATTCGTTTCGACTGGACTCGTAAAACACATTATTATATATCTTCTACACCGATGTTTCGATTCACTCGGACATCGATCGAGCTATCGCATGTTCAAATAATTTCTTTAACACTTTTATTATGTTCTCCGACCGCATATTTCAATGCAAAAAGAATTACAGTATTAATTCCCTATTCTAAGTTAGTTTATCTCCTTGAGAATTATTTGTTCGGATCAAGTTGTTATACTTTAATATTTTACTCTCTCTACTTGATCATCTTTAGGATTGACTCGATGGAATTTGAGTATATTGAATATTAGACTCGGAAAATTCCACTTCTCTAAGCCTAAGACAATTAAGCTCTTAATTATCCTAATTCAATTATTATGTGTGCCTAATCTAGGACCAAAGTATTTTATACTTTGAGAACCAAAGTCGTTTACTTTTGTAGGTTATTCAAACGAGGCTAACTCATTTTTGAAATACAAAAGTAGCCGACTTCTAGCCGTCAATCACCAGCGAGACAAACTTTATGTACTTCGAACAAGGCTCGGACACCGAGTTAGGGTTGTCTCGTTTCCAAAACTGGAAAACTCCAACGCCAGGCTCAATAGTGGTTTCCACCTTACTTTTCGGACAACTCCAGTTGACTGGAACACCTTTGGAGCCAAGAGCCATTGTACAACGTTCACATCCCAACGGATCTTTTCGAGTGGCTCATAAGAGCCATTACAACGGCCAGTGAAGACTTTTGTTCAGTAACCAAGACTCAACAGTCACTCTACTTGGTTGAATATAAATAGAAGCCACTCACAAGACTAGAAGATTGTTGAACATCATTACAAAACACATTACTTGAGCAAAAGTTATTGTTTTCATATTCAATCTTCTATTTACAACTCCCATCCGTATTTAATATTTTTGAGTTGTAAAGTCTTGTAATTAGTCACATTCTTCTCTTACTTTCTGAGTAAGGTCCCTTGACTGAGCTGTAAGGGTTAACTCGGATCGCTTGTCCCCGATTATAAAGGTTATCTAAGTCGGAAGCACTAGATCGGATAAGGGAACTTCGAGTCTAGGAAAACATTATAAGGAATTGTCTAAGGGAGCAATTATGGTAGAGTCAATCCTTTGTATTTTGATAATTCAAAATAGTGGATTTGCCATGGTGCTTGGATTAGCACTGACCTTGGTTTTCTACCCCATGAGGGTTTCCACGTATTTATGAGTATTTTCATTTCTAAGTCCAATCTAGACTCATACTCAACTGTTCATCACTTTCCAAAAAAAAATGTCTATGTTTGAATTTCCTCATCATCCTATTCACCCTCCTCTAGGGTGACTTAGACTCTCCAGGAGCAAACCTTCCATTGGTATCGGAGCGTAGTCTTTCAAGAAGGATCTAAAAATTCAAAGGTCTAAAGATCGGATGGCTTAGAACATTGGAGAGTTCAAAGAAGGAAGGTCGTCCACCGGACCACCAAAGTTCAAAGCATCAAACTTTGTCCATTAGAAGAAACCGATGGAGTGCTTTCTGCTGGACAACGATGAGGATGTCCGGAACATCATCAAAGAAGGCAACTACATCCCAATGAAGATGAAAGGAACAAGATCTGTGCCTAAAGAAAAATTCGAGTACACCAATGAAGAAGCGGAGAAGTTCGTAAAGAACTTCAAAGGAATGAAAATACCGATGTGTGCTATCAGCTCGGAAGAGTACAACAAAGTGTCAGCCTATGACACAGCCTAAAGATGTCCGGGACACACTTGTCAACACATACGAAGGAACAAGCCAAGTGAAACAGGCATCACAAATATGAACTGTTCAAGATGGAGTCGGAAGAAAACATCAATCGGATGTTTATTCGCTTCACCTAGATTACAAACAATCTCAAATCTCCGGGTAGAAAAACTTCTCATGAAGAAATGTGCAGAAAGATTCTAAGAAGTTTATCAATGAAGAGATAGGGTTCCAAGGTGACAGCCATTAAGGAAGCTCGGAACCTCTCACAACTAAAGCTAGATGAACTGATTGGGAAGTCGCTTACTCATGAGATTCATCTCGAAAGAAGAGGATGCCGAGGTCGGCACTAAAAAAACATTGCGCCGAAGGCTTCGGAAAGTAGAAGGGAAGTCCGAGCTCCTCGGACTCAAAAGAGGATCCGATGACACACATTGCTTGAGGCTTCAAAAGAATGATGAAGCATAAGAAGCGGGAAAAGTGGCCAAAGAAAGAATTCCCAAGAAATATAAGAAGGACAGAAAAGATAAATATACTTCTCCTTCAAAGTTATCTTTAACTAAGAACTCTAGCCATTTTGAATATGGCAGCAAAGATCACATAGTCAAAGACTGCTCGAAGACAAAGAAGGACAGAAAGAAGAAAGCTTTGATGGCCACATGGAGCAATGATGATTCATCTGAAGATAAAGATGATTCTCGATGACTCAAAGTGTCTAATGGCACTAACGAGACTTAGAAACCGAATCGAGTCGGATGCGGACAACTCGGACAATGAGGAGATAAGCCCTCGGGAGGTAATTGAATACTTTCTCAAGTTCTCCAAAGCTGATTTAACCGGATATATTTACACTTTGGAAGAAAAGTCCAATTCGATTCTTCTCGGTTCAACGAACAACTTGAGTCTCTTACTTCGAGAGCAATGGTTTGAAAAATGAATTGGAAAAATTGAGACTAACTCTTAAAGAACTCAAGACCAGTACTCAAGTTAATGAGACCGAGTCCGAGTCACTCGAAAAGAAAATGAGTATATGAAAAGAAAGCTCAATGAGTCTCAAGAGCTTGTTTTGAAATTCACTCAAGGTAAGAAAAACCTTGACATGCTTTTAGGCTCTTAGTGTGTCTCCTTCAGGAAAGAAGGACTTGGTTTTAATGAAGAAGAGGAATCTAATTCCTATTCTAACCTTTTCAAAAAGGATTCTAGAAGTATGAAGTTCAGGAAGGCTGAGCATGGTCCCATTCATAAGAATGAAAGGAAGACTGAGCCTAGACCAGTTTACAGGAGAAAAACTTTCTCTACTTGTTTACAAAAGAAAAGATTTTCAAAAGAAAGAGACATAGACTCAGCTTTTCAAAAAGAAGACTTAGAATAAGACCAAACCCAAAGTCATTCAAATCTGGGTTCCCAAGAGTCTTCTTCCTCAAAAAAGACCATAGTAAAGGGAGTTACTGGGTTCATTAGAGGAAGTAAGAAGGGTTACATTGTTTACGTCTTGCAGGTAACTCGAAAAGGACGAAAGTTCATTGGTACTTAGACAGTGGATGCTCATGCCACATGTTAAGAGATTCAAGACTCTTTTCTGAGTTAGAAGATTTTAAAGGAGGCAAAGTCACTTTTGGAGATGACAATAAGGGAAAGATAGTTGGGATTGGCAAGATTGGTGAAGGAGACAACTTAGTCGATCCAGTTTATCTTGTTAAGGGATTAAAGTACAATCTTCTCAGCATCTCTCAATTGTGTGACAAAGGTCAAGAGATAAGGTTCACTCGGACCAATTGCTATATTTTTTATGCAGCTACAAAAGACACTAAGTCTGTCAGGTAAGAGGTCAGGTAACACCTTTACCATTCATATTTCTTATCTAAATCAGAATTTATCTTGCTTAAAAGCACCATTGCATGATGATTCTTTGACATGGCATTGTAGATTAGGTCATGTTAGCATGCACACTATAAAAAGGTTGCATCTCATGGTTTAGTTAAGGGTGTACCTAACTCGTGCATTTAAGAAAGATAAAATCTGTGAAGTATGCATAAAAGGGAAACAAGTCAGATCATCCTTCAAACTTCTCAAAACTGTTTCCACATCTAAAGTCCTCGAATTACTTCATATGGATTTATGTGGTTAAATCTCCGTGAAAAGCCTCGGAGGTAAATCGTATGTACTTGTGATTGTTGATGATTTTTCATGGTTTACCTAGGTTTGTTTTCTTAAGTACTATAATGAAGCTTTCAAAGAGTTCGAGTAAGCTCTGCAGGAAAATTCTAATGAAGTCTCAAACTTAGATTAGAAGAATTTGAACTAACTATTGAAGGGAGTTCGATTACTCGGAATTTGCAGAGTTTTGTGACAAGAACGGTATCTCTCATAACTTCTCAACACCCATAACTCCCAACAAAATGGAGTATTGGATTGAAAGAACCGAACTCTTGAAGAAATACGAAGGACAATGATGATTGAAAATGATCTACCTTACTATTTCTGAGTCGAGGCAAGTCAACATATCATATTACACACTCAACGGATGCCTCATCGGACCCATCTTGAAGAAAACTCCCTACGAGCTTTATAAGGGAAAGAAACCCAACAGCTCGTACTTCAAACCATTTGGTTGTAAGTGCTTTGCTCACAATAACGGTAAGGATCACGTAACCAAGTTTGATGCTAGGTCGATGAAGGTATATTTCGGGTTACTCATCTCAAAGTAAAGGTTACTGTGTTTTTAATGAAAGAACTAACAAAGTAGAAGAAAGTATCCACATTGTGTTTGATGAAATAGATCAAGGAAGAACAAGTGAGTCAACCTTCTCTCGATCCGAAACTAAGTCGAGATGAAGATGATCTTGTTGAAGCTAAGCTCGAAAGAGTTAGAAGAAAGCAACTCATGAGGCAACATAGAACACTCGTGACTCGGACCGAACAAACTCAAGAGCCAGCTCGAATGCTCGAAGGACAAGCAAATGATGAGACACAGCAAGCTCAAAAACTGAAGATCAGCTAGTTTAACCAACAAATTTGGTGAACAGAGGACAAGAAAAGCATTCGAATATGCATCCAACCACCCACTCGAGAATATACTATCTCGACATTAACAATGGGGAAAGAACTTGTTCATTTTTACAAAATCTATGTGCATTCACCGCATTCATATCATTAACATAACCTATAAATGCACTAGAGGTCCTAAATGAACCTGAATATGTAGATGCCATGCAAGAAGAGCTCAACTAATTTGAAAGAAACCAAGTTTGGACTTTGACCAAACGACCTTCTAACCACCCAGTCATAGGAACCAAATGGGTTTTTCAAAAACAAATTGGATGAAGATGGGTTGGTAGTCGAAATAAGGCTAGACTTGTGGCTCAAGTTTACAATCAAGAAGAAGGAATTGATTGTGGGGAAACCTTTGCACTGTTGCTAGGATAGAAGCAATCGAATCCTGTTAGCATTTTCATCTAGCATGAATATTAAGTTGTATCAAATGGGTGTTAAATGTGCTTTTCTGAATGGTTTCATTCAAAAGGAAGTCTATGTTGAGCAACCCCTTGGATTTGAAAACTCAGAATTTCCAAATCATGTTTTCAAATTGCAAAAGGCTTTATATGGTTTTAAACAAGCTCCCGTGAGCTTGGTATGAAAGACTCGATTAGCTTCTTTGTTGAAAATGATTTCAAAAGAGGTCAGATTAACAAAACTATTTTCATCAAAAGCAAGGGGAAAGATTTCCTTATTGCTCGGATTTATATTGATGATATTATATTTGAAGCCACTAATGAAACTCTATGTCAAGAGTTTTATGAGTTGATGAGACAGGAGTTCCAAATGAGCATGATGGGAGAACTCAATTTCTTTCTTGGTCTACAAATTAAACAAGACAAAGATGGAATCTATGTCCATCAATTTAAGTATACCAAGGATTTGTTGAAAAAGTACAAGCTTCAAAATGTGAAACATACAGCCACACCTATGAGTAGCAAGTATAAAACCGAACTCGGACGAAAAAGGTAAAACAAGTAGACTAGAAACTCTATAGAGCTATGATTGGATCTCTACTCTATCTCACCTCTAGTAGGCCGGACATTATGTTTACTGTCTGTCCGTGCGAAAGATTTCAAGCTAATCCAAAAGAATCACATCTCACTCGCGGTGAAGAGGATTTTCGGATATTTTTAGGGACTCGGAATCTTGGTCTATGATTTTTAAGAGACTCGTAACCGACCCTCACTGGATACTCGGATGCCGACTATGCTGGTTACAAAGTTGATAAAAAGAGCACATCAGGAGCATGCCAATTTATGGGTCAATCCCTCATATCTTGGCACTCAAAGAAGCAGAGCTCGGTTGCTCTATCAACTGCTAAAGTTGAGTACATTACAGCTGGAGCTTGTCTGTGCTCGGATTCTGTGGATCAAGTAGCACTTGAAGGATCTTGGAATTTCATTGAAGTCTACCCCAATCAAGCGTGACAATTAGAGTGCAATCAACATCACTAAGAATCTAGTTTAAAACTCAAAGACAAAGCATATTGAGGTCAGGTATCATTTTCCGAGAGACCATTCTGAGAAAGGTGATATTGAACTTGAATTCATTCCTAAAAAATTTCAATTAGCTGATATTTTTACTAAGCGACTTAGTGAGGATCAGTTTTGTTACATTAGGAATGAGCTTGGCATGATTAATGCATGATTATATGCTTTTCTAAGTGAAATTTCCTTGCATAATTATGTGTTATATGTTTTTCTTTTATCTCAATAACAAATGGATCAATTGACCGAGTGAAACCGAGCTATGAGTTATTAGGTCTCTAAGTGTTCCGAGTCACTTAGAAACCATACCGAGTCGACTCAGCTTTGGAGCAAAATGGACATATCAAACTTCCGGAATTATCTCTAGATAAATGGACAATTTTAGAAATATTTTTAAAAATTCTTTCTTCTCTCGTGTCTCTCCGCCATGCATTTCGATCGAGACAACTAGCTGTTGGAAAAAGTTGTTGGAATTATAACCGTTGGAGAGCAAAAACGTCAAACTTGTCTCGAGACGGTTGTTAGAGCTTCGAGTCGGACCGAAGGCTGAAGGTCATTTCTTTTCGCTATAAATAGCAACCCTTTACCTTCATTTCTTTACTTTACTCACTGCCTTCTTACTTTCTAACCATTCTTGCTTACTCGAATTCTCTCTCTCTGAATTCTAAACGCTCTCACTCTTCTCTCTCCCTCTCTCTCTCCTCTCTCTCTCGCTCTCTCGTCATCTCGTTTTTCTCAATAATTCTCACCATCCCTAAAAGGGGTTCTCGCACCTTATTTACTAGGCTTTGCTACCAAGAAGCCTCGCACCAAAACTCCTCAAGAGGGTACCTCTAATCCCTCTAAGATCTTCGTCACCCAACATCTTATGTTGGATGGCAAATTCTTTCCAACCACCTCGTTTTCGTGGTTGCAGCATATAAAGAGCACTCGGAGTGTACACTTTCTTGTGCTTCAGTGAGTTTTTCTATCCGTAACTCGTTGCCGAGTTCTATTTGAATATGTCTTACTCGAGGGAGTCATCACCACATGAGTTTAAGAGAAGGTTGTTCGTATCAACCTCTCTCTTCTTCACAGAATCTTCAAAGTCTCTTCTCTTTTTCTTAACTCGCAATCCCATCCCATTTACGTAAATTACGGATGAATTCTTCGAGAAGTACGCCAAGGAGATCCTCGAGTCACGAAAAAGTTTCTCAACGACTCGGATGAAGACCGAGGCCGGACTACTCTGTTTTCTCTTGATGAGAACTTTTTTTCTTATCACTCTAGCAAAGAGAATCCCAACTCCAAGATTCTCAAAGCTTTATTTGATATTCTAGAGGGCTACGACGTAGACCTCTTCCCTGCTATTCTTAAGCGAGATGGCTTTTGTGCCTGCTCAATCTAAAAAATCTGCTCCATTTCCTTTTGAAGCCCTTCCGATCGTTGTTTTCAAATAGTTCAAGGTTTCCCTCCCTCGGATCCAAATGCAGCTTTTGAGACTACTATAGTGGTGGGTAGGAAGGAGCTTCGGGCTACGGATATCGGGAAGTCAAGCCTGGTGCCCGGGTCCACGGGTCTAAGTTGAAACCCCTTTTACCCCTCCCACTCGGACTCAGATTCCTCTACCACTCCCTCCTTCATCCGCGGGTCCCTCCACTTCTCAACCACCTCCTGCAGTGTTTGTTGCTTTGTCTCGTTGTTGTGGTAGACAAACTCTTTTTCGTGCCTAAAGAACTTTGAGGGACCCTCCGTTCTCTAAAAACTGTCCTTCAAAGCCTAGTGATCAACTAGAAGATAGCCCAGTCTCGGATCCGGAAGCACCAGGATCTACCGATCGAGTTCAAGGGCATCATCAAGGAGCAGCACGAGCAGCTCTAACTCTTCCAAGAACGCCGATCCAAGGCTGCCCAAGATCCAGAAAGTTCGGATTCTTCCGAGAAGTCCTCCGACCCAGCCTAAGTCTTCCTCGGTTGAGGTTAAAGAAGAAGAAGTTGTAGCTGAAGCAGCTTAGCCTCGAGAAGGAGAAAGAAGAGGAGAAGGAAGATTAGAAGAAGGAAGAGGAGAAAGAGAAAGAGGAGGTCTGCTCAACTCGAGGGATAAGGTACAACAGCCTCCGAACCGTAACTAATCTCCTTAGATATAGATCCGAGTGGGTCGAAGAAGTTGGGGACATTGGTCAATCCACAGACTGTCAAGACAGAAGCACTTCTCTCCGTTGTTTTCCGGGAGGATGAGCTCGAGGATAATATGCCCCTGGGTGAGACGACCGGGACAGAGCCAATTCCGGACATCCTTGTGCTGCTGCCGTCACCACGATCATCCACTTCCTCTCAAGCATATCACCGCCGAAGCACTCGCTCGTCCTTCCTCCTCCCGACAGCAAGCCCCTCCTTCTTAGTCAAATTTTTTCTTCTTTTAGAGGGAGAAATATAGAAATTTTTTTCTTCTTCTTTGTCCAACATCAATTGTATTCAATTGATAGTTTCTTCCCTCTTTTGATGAAATGCAAGGGGAGAAATATAAAAATATTTTGTGTTGTGTTTAGGGGTAGCTCACCCTTTCTTTGAGCAAATGAATGAATGATTTTCTTTCTCCGAATAGACTTATTTCCGAGTTACTTCTTTCCGAGTTAGATATTTCTAATTATCTCTTTCTACTCGATATAATCTGTTCATCTCTTTGCTCTAATGTGTTATCTCGCATAATCGTTATGAATGATGATATTATCTCGCAATGTATCTTATAAGTATGGAATGATTCTCATCACTCCTCGTTCGATATGTTCCGCATAGTGAAAATGAAAACTCATGTTTCGCACTAACAAGTTTCTATCTAAGTGTGGAATGCCTTTGTAATACCCAAAAATTTAGGTGCTTGCTTAATATCGAATTAAGTTATTAAAAGTTAAGTGAAAAATTCAAAATTATTAAATTAAGTTGAATTATAATTTTTTCGAGTCGAAATTAAAACCCAAGAATTGAAACCCAAGCATGGGTTAGTTTAAATGGGCTTATTGAAACTAAATTTGGGCCCAATTTATAAAAGGCCCAAACCAGAAAATTAAAAAAAAGGAAAACAAAAGGAAATGGAATGAATTGGCTTGCATATTTTAGGATGAGTTGACGGATTATTAGAGTAAAGATGTAAGGGGTCTAATGGGAATTAACCACAAAACCCCTTATGTGGAAGTAGAAAATGAAGAGAGAGAAAATGAGACTATGAACAATAGAGGGGAACGAAAGAAGCAAAAGGAGAGCGAAAGGAAAGAGAGCAGAGGGAGACCGAGAGGAAGAGAGATTTAAGAAGCGAGAGGAGGGAACCGAAGGGAGAGGCAGAGCAAGAGAGCGAGAGATTAAAAGAAAGAGCAAGAGGGGTTGAAACCCAAAGCAAGAGCCGAGAGCGAGAGCAAAAGAGAGACCGAAGGGGAACAAAGAGGAAGAGGAGGCACCGCGAGTAAGCGTTCAGCAGCCGGTGAGTGAAGGAAAGAACAACGACCGGCGAGTGCGAGGAGGGAGACGACGAGACCGGACAGAACCGAGGCCGGAGGCAAGGAGAACGAGGGACAAAGCAAGAGGGACTGAGAGCAGCCAAAAGAGAAATAAGAGGGTCGGGTAGGGGAGACCAGAAATCGAAAGGAAGAAGAAGAAGCAAACCCCAATTCGAATTCGAAATTCAATTTAAAACTAAAATTCTTAGAACCACTAAGAATCCAAGGTGAGTAATTTAAATTCAGCCTCTAGAATTAAAATGAATCAGGTGGATTAAACTTGAAATTGATTCATGATTGAAAACCCTAAGTTTAATTGAAGAACTTAGAGGCCTAATTCACGAGATTTAGAAACTCGCTAATTGTGATTCACGATGTGAATTATGTGATTTATCAGATATGATTCGTGAATATTTGAGTGTTATTAAGTATGATCATTGAGCTATATGTTTGAAATCTCCATGAACTTGGCTTGAAGTATATTAGAAGGTAAAATCATGAAAGATGAAGGAATAGCAAAAATGCGGATTTTTACCATGTTTTGCTCGTTGTCCGAATTGTTATTCTTTCATGAGTTGTCCAAAATTCCTGAAAATTTTATTGTAGGTTCATGATAATTTATAGCAATTTCTTGTAAATTTTGGTATGCATTGGATGAGTAACTTGGAAGATATGGATTTTTGAGTGAAAATGTACTGTTTTGGGCAAAATCGGAACTAATTGAGTAATGGAGTTAAGAACTGAAATTTAAGGAGTTATACGGCTAGATTAAGAGAGATATGATGATCGAGGAAAGTTATAGAATCATAAACTATCTATGCACAATATTACGCAATCCTAATTGATATGTTTCGTGATGATGTGTTTATCTTGAAGTACATCGATTATAAATGACATAAGCATGCCTATATAAGTTGGATTGATCGTGCTTGAGTTGGAACTTGCTTATGTGAATTGTTAGTTATGAAGATGTTATGTATGAAGTCTGTTGAGCATGAATTATATGAATTAAGTGTATTTTGTGGATAAGTAATAAGAAAATAAGAAACATAAAGAACTAAAGAAGGGATAAAGGATTGTGTTATTGATCTAAGGCCCCACGAATTAAAGAACCCTCTCGAAGTTATGGCCATAGAAGTGTCTCATCAAACCGAAGCCATGAATTGAATTGCTTCCACGAATTCCTAACAGTATGCATCCTTCGTAGTTTGAGGCTTGCCTCGAGGCCACGAATTGTTTGCCTCAAGGCCACAAATTGTTATGCCTCCAAGAACCGAGCCCACGAATTGTTTTGGCTCCAAGAACTGGGCCTTTAGAGCGGAACATAAATCTTCTTTTCATTCGAAACTAAGAATACTTAAAGAATTATGATATGAAAAAACGCATGATTATGCATGATGAACAATAAAGAAAGAAGCAATGATTTATGAAATGCATTATTAAACTCAAGAAAAGGAATGAGACGAAGAACGAATCCTAATTTCATAAGAAATGAATACGATAAGAAGTAAGATATGATTTACATGATGAATGCCTTACATGATGAATGATTCTATGACTTACTTGCTTAGAAAGACAAATGAAGTATGTTTGATTGAATTCATGAGAAATTGATGTCATTGTGCTTCTCAAGCAAGTTGGTAAGTTTAGTATCTCACGTGTCTTAAGCATGTATGATCCGAATCGCATGTTATGAATGAATAGTGAACTTACGTGTGTTTGTTAATGAATTAATGTGCAAAGTCAAACTCGGGGTTGGGTTTAGGTTATTCACTGGGCTCGTAGAGCTCATGACCTCAACAACATTTCAGGTACGAAGTAATGAAGGTTTGCTCGGGAGAGTCTAATTCACCCTAGAGGGGGTGAATAGGGTGATGGAAGTTTTTCGTGGAAACTTTAGCTCTTTTGTCAAAGATGAGACAGAGACGAGTTCCGAGTCAATCAGCGAGGTCGAAAAGTTTGGACTCGAAATGCTATCACGAATAAATAAGCAAGTTAAGCGGAGCTATAAAACTGTCTCGAGTCTAGAATGAACTCGAAAGATAACACCGAGAGATTACGTGGAAACCCTCCTGGGGCAGAAAACCACGGACCGTGCTAATCCAAGCACGAAGTCAAATCCACTATTTTGAGTCCACAAAATACCGTGAATTGACCGAACCCGAGTTGCTCCCTTAGACAACTCTATACAAGTTTTCCTAGACTCGAAATTCCCTTATCCGATCTAGTACTTCCTAGCTGAGATAACCCTTACAGCTAGGGACAACTAAGCTGAGTTAACCTTTACAGACTTAGTCAAGGGACCTTACAGAGAAAGTAAGAAAGTGTTTGTAATCGAGTACAAGACCTTACAACTCGAAAGTAATGAAATACAGAGAGGGAGTTGTAAGTAGAAGATTGAGAATGAATACAATGACTTTGCTCAAGTACGTGTATTAACAATAGGTTCGGCAAATCTTCAAGTCTTGTGAGGTGGCTTCTATTTATAGATGACCAGGCAGAGTAGCCGTTATCTTCATCTCGCTGACCGAGAGTCCTTTGTGACCGTTGATGAAGCTTTCGAGTCACTCGTAAAGTATCCGTTGTAATGTGAACGTTGGACAACAGTTTAACTCTCTTGAAGTCCCAAAACCACTCGGTGGTGTCTTGAAAGATAAGGTGGAAACCACCGTTAACCTTGGCGTTCCAGTTTTCTAGATTTGGAAACGAGACGGCTCCGACACAATCTTCCGGGACTCGGAGCAGAGAAGGTGAAAAGCCATGTCTCGCTGGTGATTTGACGTTTTGAAGCCGGTTATTTTTGTAGTTTGAAAAGTGTATCCTTGTTAGAATAACCTACAAAAGTAAATCAATTTTGGTTCTCAAAGTATAAAATACTTTGGTCCAAGATTAGACACGGATAATAAAATAATTACGATAATTAAGCAACCGATTATCCGAGTCAAAAAGAGAATGGAGTTTTCCGAGTCTAATATCCATAATACTCGTAATTCCATCCGACTTAGTCTAAGCGAAGAATCAAGTTAAGTAAAGAATATCGAGTGAAATAACTTGATATAGACTAAGCATGAAATAGACTAGAAGCACTGACTATATCAGAATAGAGCTTATAAACACAAGTCGGATCCGAGTGAGAAAAGTCGAAATACTCGGTCTATTCAACATGCGATAAATCTGAGTGATGAGAGACTCGTAACGGGATGAGATATGCATATCGCTTTCCGAGTCACTCAAGGATAAGCAAGAAATACACAAAGTAAAAGCTGTATCACTTAGATAAGATACTCGTATCACTCGGAAAAGTTTCTAGCAAATAGAGAATGCCTTGGAATCAAAACTCTATAAGTACGAGATTGTTATACCCGATTCCTTTTATACAACTCGTAAAAGTATTGAGCAGATGTCTCGAGTCTTCAATCTCCCCTTTTTATGAAAGGCATTCCATACTTAGACAGAAACTTTGTTAGTAAAAAGATCCGATTCCGGGTAGTTGCGCATGAAATGAGATGAGTAAGACATACTTAATGTATCGAGCATAAAGTAAAGTATGCTTTATCAAGGAATTAATATGAACTCGGAAAAGCATGCTATCAATAATGAATTCGAAATTAATAATGAAATGCATTAGTTCATTAAAGTTAAAAAGAAATATATTCAAAAGGAGGGAAAAACTCCCCTAAACAAGACAACAAGTTTTTCGACTTTATTTCTCCCCCTTGCCTTTTAGCAAAAATAACAACAAAAAGAAGGGAAGAAAAGAAAAATTAGTACAACTTAGATGTCCGGACAAAAAGGAAAGGAGAAAATCTCTCGAAAGAAGAAGAATCGCGGCAGACGAGGAATTGTGACTCGGTGCATGGCGCCTACGAGGGAGAGGGGATTTCGAGTGGAAGCGAGAGGGAGTGGAGGTACGCCGCGCTGGTAAGATCTTGACGATGTGCTTGAGCGCGGCGGAGGGAGAACCGGTATGATCGTTAGGGGCTCGGCTCCGAGTGGCCGACCCGAACGAGTGGATCGAGGGGTTCTTCCCATTGAACCTCGGTAGGCTGGAGGAGGCTGCTCGCTCGACTCGCTAGTGCAGCCTAGGTCTTCCGACCCACCGAGACTCGCCGTCCGAGCCGAGTACTACTATCCGAGCTTGTGGAGCGAGGCTAACCCTTAGCAGCTCCCACTACTTCTTCCTTGTGTGCCTCCCCTTGCCTAGAGTGAGCCGCTCAGCCGCAGGCTCCTCGGCGTCTCGCTACTTCGCATCTGCAGCTTCTTCTTCTTCGCTTCCCCGCTGTCCGAGGAGGTCGGACTCGGGCTCGTAGACGCTTGCGACGCGTTTGAGTCACCATGGTCCCGAGCCGCCTTGGACCTTCTCTCTCCGAGGAGCTCGAACAGCTCCTTCGCTCCTTCACCAGCTCCCTCATCTCAAGAATCGAGTTTGCTTGCTCTCGGATTTGGGATTGGGCGGTCTTTTGGTTGATATTCATATTTTGGAGGAAAAGTTTGAAAGACCGAAGCGTGTCCTGGAAGATAGTGGACACAGAGCTGATTTTGTCCATAAAAATGGGGGACAAAATAGCAGAGAGAGATTTTGAGGCACCTGAGGTGGAGGCACCACCAGGTGGAGAGGGAAGAGAGAGAGGGGTTGATTTCGAGTCCGAGGCGGAGAAGGAGGCCTCAACTCGGAGTTATGGACCTAGACACTAGGTTCGGTTTCCGGTATCCGTACCCTTGAAGTTCCTTTTGCCGACAACAACGGCAGCTGAGACACAGCTTTTGGGTCCGAGGGGAGAGGAACTTGGAATTGTTTGAAGACAAGGGTGAGAAGAGCACCGAAAGGAAGAGAGGTGTTCTTCTTGGTTTGAAGTTGAGCTGGCACAACCGCCATTTGCTCAATTATTGAAGGAAAGAGGTCTACTTCGTAGCCCTCAAGAATGTCAAAAAGAGATTTGAGGTGCTTGGAGTTGGGCTTTAAACTAAAATTTTAAGGACTAAAGACTCAAATTTAGAGAAACTAAAACTAAAATTTAAGGAACTAAACTAAAAATTAAAGAATAATAACATTAAACCTAGGACTTTAAACTCAAAGCTTCGGCATGTCACACCATCCGCCCCCATCTTGCCTTTTGAACTCGTTCCCTCTACATCCTTCGAGCCCATCGTTGCAAGGATTTAGTTCACTTGTGATAGAGTCCGAATAAGGATGAGAAGAGATAGAGGTGGACTAGGTTTCGGCTGGTGAGGGAAGTAGAGAAGAAAGAGAGTTTGAGTTGCGAGAGGAGTCTTTATGCTCCGGCCAAAGAGGAAGAGAAGGAGAATTCTTGAGGTCTTGGGGTCTTCGGGCGAGAGGAGGAAGAAAGGTCGAGGACTTGAAGCTAGGGCTTCGGGTGTCTTGAGCTTGCATGAAGGAAGAGAAGAACTAAGGTTTCGGTTGTGAGGGAGAACTGAAGGAAAGAGAGAGAACGGGTGCTTGAGGCATGAGGTAGCATGAAGAGGAGAGGAAGGAGAGGGGATTGGGCTTCGGGGCTAGTGGAAGCCCGAAGAAAAGGAGAAGGGAAGAAAGGAAAAGAGAGAAAAGAGTGGGTATGTGCTTGAAAAAGGTCGAAGAAGAGAAATGAGGGAGGGGAGAGGAGAGTTTAGGTTGTCACGTGCAACGAGCGAAGGTAGAGTTTTGGGCTCGATTATAGCCAAATGTAAATAGATGATCCAATTCATCAATTTTCATCTCTTTTAATTATTTATCAATTTTTTGACATTTTTTACGAAAATATACTAAATTAAATTAAAATTCATAATTTAATAATTATTACAAATAAAATAAGATGTAACAAGGTACTAAAATATCATAATTTTGGACTCAACAAGATGTCCATCGGAGTAATTTTGTATACTTATTTATAGTATTGACATCCGAATCCCTACTTGTGGTACCGGAGTTTTTCTTTTCTTTGCTCTGGTACCTGTAGTTCATCACGACTTTTGTAGTCATGGTTGACAACTTCTCTGCGATCAGTATTCCACCATCTCTAAGGGTAGTGAAACTTATGAAAAGCAAGAACTTCAAGTAATGATTAAGCATGTCGCAATTTTTCAATGATAATCCTCACTCGGTCTTTCTCTAACGGTCACTCTACCATGTGAGTAGCTTTTTCCCTCCAACGAGCAATGAATTAACTGAAGCTCCCTTTTTCTTCTTATTTAATCAGTTAGGAGTCACTAGATTCATATTGTAAGAGTATTGGTGTAAGAACTCCTTGCAAAGACCAGTCCTATTCATGAACTTGCGTGGACCAACAACATTGTACCACTTCATGACGTTCTTATCAAACGTCCAAGGAAAAATGACATGGTATGTATCCTTTGATATATTTTTAAGGTCATTTTCCCAATAAAATCCATCACATAAAGATGAGGATTCTTTGGTCTATTAAATTTGATGTCCGACATGGTAAGCTTGGAGGGTAATTTCCCTTTAGGCATTGAAGTGAATCCTATATGATTAAAATAGTAGCTCTTGAACACTCGAGAAGCAACTTTTCTATCTAATCTACTCGGGGATCAGATGTGGATTGCTTAGTTCAAGGGACATCACCCTTAGGTTTAACCTCTTATTTAGTATCTCCATCCCTTTTTGGCGGTTTTTTGTTTTCCTCCATTTTGGCGAGGTCATCAATGGCTTCAGCTATGGCTTCAATTTTCTTATCTTGGGCCTCCATGTACTTATCCATTTTCTTAGTAAAATCCCCAATTGCAGTCATTAGGAGTCGGACTCCTTCTCCATACATTTTCGAGAGGAGAGTTAGGCATTGTATTTGTTTGAGAGCTATTTCTTTAAGTTAACCCATTGTTCCATAGTCTCTCCAACAGCCGAGTGATATGATTCCAACGATATCCACCAGGCTTCCCTATCTTGTCCTAAAATTAATCCTAAAACAACATGAGAAATTGACATGTTCATTTTTAGATGTAGAAACTGCAGTAACAAAAGATGGACCAGCCTATAGGGTAAATACGTAAGATGGCCAAAACTGGCTAATGCAAAATAAACTAAGCTAAACTAGGGAAGAATGTAAAAATGAATCGACGTAAAATTTTTGGCTAAAATGCAAACAAATGGACCCACCTAAAAGAGGGATGAAATTTTTTTTTGGGCTAAATGTAAAACAGTCTCACCTAAAAGAAAAAAAATTTGGATAATGCAAAAATATACTCACCTAAAAGAGAGATGAAAATTAAAAAATTTTTTGAGTAATGCATAAATAGTCCCACCTAAAAAGGTGATGAATTTTTTTGGTTAATGCAAAAATGAACCCACCTAAAATATGGATAAAAGTCTTTTTTGGCTAAATGCATAAAAAATGGACTTCCCTAAAGGGGAATGAAAAAATTTTGTTTTCAGCTAAATGCAAAAAATGGAGGGTAGAACAAATAGACCAACCGATTAAGATACGAAGTGTGCCCTAACGGCATGGCCCAATTCGAACGAAGGTGCGGGATTTGCCGGATCCGCCCTCATGTCCATCGGGGCTTTTTTTTTCCCATTGCAGGAGATATGGGATGGCGGACAATGGATTGACTCGACTCGATTAAAATGCAAACACAAACCGGCCTAAATGGGACGAAGGAAATTCTAAAAATTTGGCTAAATGCACAAAAATGACTCAAACTTTTATTATTTTTTATTATTTTGCACCAACAAACACATTATTAGGCTTGACCCGGTTTAATATGGGTAAACTATATAGATGCTTAAGGAAAATAGCTAAATAAAAAGAACAATCACATGCAAGCACATCAATGAATTCAAACCTAAACCAAAAAGGCTATTCACAAGGGATCAAAGGTCAAGTAAATATGGTGGTAGTCTAAACATTTCTTCTCCTATGGTACACAAAGTGAGACTTGAATATCCACTACTCTCTCGGTTAGGAATCAAGAGAATATGTT
This sequence comes from Talinum fruticosum, assembly GCA_021018815.1. Taxonomy (NCBI): domain Eukaryota; kingdom Viridiplantae; phylum Streptophyta; class Magnoliopsida; order Caryophyllales; family Talinaceae; genus Talinum; species Talinum fruticosum. The sequence goes on along the minus strand of JAITYX010000003.1, from coordinate 7,596,427 downwards.
ATGAGAGCAAAAAGTAATCACATCTCACTAGTTAAGTAGAGTAGACCCACCAAGTTGGTAATTCAACCTTTTAGAAAAAAAGGCAATCAAAGGTAAAGCCTAACGTTCTCAACATCTATGTTCAAGATTACCCAAATGTAAGGATGCCTAATGCAAACATAATTAAAACTCCAATCTAATTTTTAGTCAATGAAGTGGATTGTGTTCTCCACAAATGTCAATTTGAGAGACACTTATCAAGGAAATAAGGTTTTCGATGTTTGAAAGATTGATTAGTTAGTGGTGTTAAAAGACATTTTTATTTTCAAAAATCATTTTAGAATTCTTGGGACAACAACTAGAAACAGCTTTATTCTGGACAGATTGCATCGAGTTTCACTGGGCCAAGTAGCTAAGGCTATTTGAACTAAGAGTCACGCCTAGCAGGTGCCTTAATGGCGAGGATCTAGCCATTTGATGAGCGAGGATTGGATTCGACCATTTGGCCTAAACTATTGAGGCAGTCTCGGTCAAATGGTCTGGATTATAGGTCTGGTTTTCCAAAATAAATCTATTATTTGAAAAAAAAAGTCGTGAAGGTTTGCTCTTGGAGAGTCTAAGTCACCCTAAAGGGGGATGAATAGGGTGATGAGGAAATTTTAACAAAGTTGGAAACTTTAAGCTTGAAAAGAATGACAATAGAATCCGAGTCTAGATTTGACTAAGAAAAGTATACTCGGAGATATGTGGAAACCCTCCCGGGCGAGAAAATCACGGACAGTGCTAATCTAAGCACTAAGTCAAATCCACTATTTTGAATCCTCAAAATACAACGGATCGACTTCGACCGGAATTGCTCCCTTGGACAATTCCTTACAACTTTTCCTAGACACATAAGTTCCCTTATCCGATCTAGTACTTCCTAACCGAGATAACCTTTATAACTAGGGACAACTGACTTGAGTTAACCCTTACAGCTCAGTCAAGGGACCTTACTCAAAAAGTAAGAGAAGTATGTAACTATGTACAAGACTTTACAACTCGTAAAAGTATAAAGTACAAACTTAGAGATGTAAGAAGATTGAATGAGTATTGTACTAAGAGATATAGTTTCAGCAATGGATTCAAGCAATCTTCAAGTCTTCTAAAGTGGCTTCTATTTATAGATGACCAAGCGAGTGACCGTTGTGTCTTGGTTACGAACGTAAGTCCTCATCGGCCATTGTAACGGCTCTTCCGAGTCGGTCGAAAAGATCCGTTGGGATGTGAGCTTTGTGCAATGGCTCTTGGCTCCTAAAGGTGCTCCAGTCAACTAGTGATGTCCGAAAAGCAAGGTAGAAACCACCGTTGAGCTTAGCGTTGAAGTTTTCAAGTTTTGGAAACAGACAACCCCGACACGATGTCCGAGCCCTATTCGAAGTTGGTAAGCCTTGTTTGCTAGTGATTGACAGCTTGAAGTCGGTTACTTTTGTAATTCAAAAATGAGATGGCCTCGTTTGGATAACCTACAAAAGTAAACCACTTTGGTTCTCAAAGTATAAGATACTTTGGTCCAAGATTAGATACGAGATAATAATTTAATTAAGATAATTAAGTGCATAATTATCTTAGGAGTAGAAGAATGGAATTTTCCGTGTCTAATGTTCAATATACTCAAATTCTATAAGAGCAAGTCCTATGAAAGATCAAGTTAGAAAGAGTAAAATTATCGAGTATAAAGACTTGATCCGGACAAATAATTCTCAAACAAACAAACTGACTTAGAAAGAGGAATTAACACCGTAATTCACTTTGCGTTGAAATGTGAAGTCGAACTCGGGATAAAAGAGTTAGAGAAATTATTTGAACTTGTGATAGATTTGAGTGATATCCGAGTGAGTCGAAACACAAATGCGTAAGATATACAAGAATATGTTTTTGAGTCGATCGAAACGAGTGAAAACTTATATAGGAGTTTCTAAAAACACTCGAATGACTTGTAATCAAAACTTAGAAGGGATGAGGTTCATACACGAGTCTTCATGTAGTACTTAGAATGCTTTTAGAGTAAGGATCCGAGTCTTCAATTTCCCCTTTTTATGAAAGGCATTCCACACTTAGATAGAAACTCGTTAGTGTAAAACATGAGTTTACATTCTCGCTCGATGGAACATATTAGAATAAGAAGTATTGGGTGAAGTATTTCATACTCGGAAAATGCATTGCGGATACTCTCACTACCTATAATCATTTATGCGGACAACACATTTAGCAAAAAAATATGAACATATATATAAGAGCAGAAAAGAAATAGTGAGAGATTGAACTCAAAAAGAGTTAACTCGAAATGATTTTGCTCAAACAAACAAAGTTCATTCATATATGCACAAAAAAATACAAAAGGAAGGTGAGCTCCCCTAAATATAACAACATTAATTTTTCTATTCCCCCGCATTTCATCAAAAACAGGAAGAAAACATCAAAAAGATACATTTGATGTTAGACAAAAAAAAAAAGAACAAAAACTACATAAAAGAAATTAGGACGGGGTGCTGGTGGTGCTGAGGTGGAGGAGCGAGCGAGTGCGTCGGCATTGGTAAGCTTGTGATGATGTGGAAGACCGTGGCGGCAGCAGCACAGGGATGTTTGGCGGTGGCTCTGCTTCCGGTTGACTGTCCCGGAACCAAGTCATCCTCTAGCTCATCCTCCTTGAAAATAGCGGAGGGAGGTGCTTTTTCTGTTTTAACCATTGTGGATCGACCAATGTCCGCATGGTCTTCGACCCACTCGGATCGTTGTCCGAGCTAATTAGCTCGGTTCAAGGACTACAAAGCACCTTGTCCCTTTTGCTGGGCTGCTTCCTCCTTCGTTTCTACTTCTTCCTCCCTCTCATCTTCCTTCTCTTACTCCTTCTCTTCCTCTTTCTCCTCGAGTTGAGCTCGCTTCACCGCAGCCTTCTTCCTCTTCTTCGACGGAGGAGGACTTGGCTGGGCTCGAGGACTCCCGAGAAGTGTCCGACCTTTCTAGGTCCCGAGTAGCCTTAGATCTCCTTTCTTGGAGGAGCTGAAGTTGCTCGTGCTGCTCCTTGATAAGTCCCTTCATCATGATGAGCGGATCCCGGTGCTCCTGGATATGAGATCGAGCCGTCTTCCGGTTAATGACCGGACTCGAAGGACGTTTTGAGAGATCGGAGAGTGCCCCAAGCTCTTCGACCATCGAAGAGAGTTTGGCTACCATAGTCGTAGACAAGGCAAGCAGCTATCTGCAGAAGGGGTTCTAAGGTGGATGAACCACCAGGTGGAGGAGGGAGAGATAGGGGAGTCTCGAGGAGGAGGTGAAGGGGGCTTCAATTCGACCTATTGACCCAAACACCAGGCTTGACTTCCCGGTACCCGTATCCCGAAGTTCCTTCCCGCCTACTATAATGGCAACCTCGGACACTCGCGTTTAGGTTTGAGGGAGGGGAACCTTAAACTTTTTAAAGACAATAGTTAGAAGGGCTCGAAGGGGAAGGGAGAGGATTTTTGGATTGAGCTGGCACGAGTAGCCATTTGCTCAAGGATGGCTAGGAAGAGGTTATATTGTAGCCCTCGAGGATATCAAACAGAGCTTTGAGAATCTTAGAATTGGGATTCTCTTTGCTCCAGATGATGAGAGAAGAAAGTTCTTATCGAAGAAAGCAAAGTAGTATGGCCTCGGTTCTCATCTAAGTCACCGAGAAATTTTTTCGTGTCTCGGGGACCTCCTTGGCATATTTCTCAAAGAACTCATCCGCAATCTCGTTGAAAGGGATGGATTTGCAGTTCAAGAAGAGAGAAGAGACCTTAAAAATTCGGTGAAGGAGGGAGAGGTTGATACGAACAACCGTGTTTTGAACTTGTGAGGTGATGACTCCCTCCGAGTAAGACAGAGTTAGAGTAAAACTCGGCAACGAGTTCTGGGTAGATGAACTCACCGAAGCACAAAAAATTATAGACTCCAAGTAGTTTTGATGTGAGGTAACCACGAAAATGATGTGGTTGGGAAGAACTTGTCATCCAACGTGAGGTGTTGGGTGACGAACCCTTTCGAGGGATTAGAGGTACCCTCTTGTGTTTACTTGGTGCGAGGTTTCTTGGTCGCAGACCTAGAAAATCTTGGGCTGAACCTCTTTTAGGCATGGCTGAAGATTTGAGAGAGAGAGAGAGAGAGAGAGAGAAAGAAAGAGAGAGAGAGAGTGTGTGAGTGAACTTGAAAGAGAGAGAGAATAAGAGAATGCGAGCGCCGAGAATTTCTAGAGCGAGAGCCGATAAGCGAGAGAGCAAGTGAGCGGAGAGTAAAGTAACGAAATGAAGGTAAAGGGATGCTATTTATAGCAAAAAGGAATGTCCTTCAATGTTTAGTCTCGACCTAAACCTCCATTGGTCGCCTCGAGACAGTGTGTGACGTTTCGCTCTCCAACGGTTAGAATTCCAGTGACTTTCTACCAAGGGCTAGTTCTCTTATCGATGTGTGTGGTAGAGAGAGAGAGAGAAAGAGAAATTTTAAAAGAAATTTATGAAATTCTCCACTTATCTAGAGATGATTTTAGAAGATTGATGTCCATTTTGCTCAAAAACTCGAGTCCGACTCAGTATGGTTTCTGAGTGGCTCGGAAAACTCAAACACATAATAACTCCTCACTCAATTTCACTCGATCAACCGAACCAATTGTTATTAAGACATAAAAAAATATAAAACATAATCATGCAAGACAAATTCACTTAGAAAATAAAATAATCATGCATTAATAATTCCAAGCTCTTTCCTAATAAAGCAAAATTGATCCTCACTAAGTGGCTTGGTGAAAATATAAACTAACCGAAATTTCGTAGGAATGAGTTCAAGTTCAATATCATCTTTCTCAGAATGGTCTCTCGAAAAATGATACCCGACCTCAATATGCTTTGTCTTTGAGTGCTCGAACCGGATTCTTAGTGATGCTGATTGCACTCGATTATCACACTTGATTGGGATATATTTAAATTAAAGTCCAAGATCCTTCAAGTGTTGCTTAATCCATAGAATCTGAGCACAACATGCTTCACCTGCAATGTATTCAGCTTCAGCAGTTGATAGAGTAACCGAATTCGCTTCTTTGATCGCCAAGATATAAGGGATTGACCCATAAACCGGCATGCTCCTGATGTGCTCTTTCTATCAACTTTGTAACCAATGTAGTCAGCTTCCGAGTATCCAGTGAGGGTTAGTTCTGAGTCTCTTGAGAACTATAGACCAAGATTCCGAGTCCCCGCAAGATATCTAAAAATTATCTTCACCATAGTGAGATGTGATTCTTTCGGATTAGCTTGGAATATTGCACACAGACATACACTAAACATAATGTCCGGCCTACTTGGATGTGAGATATAGTAGAGAACTAATCATACCTCAATAGAGTTTCGAGCTACTCGCTTTACCTTTCTCATCCGAGTCCGGTTTCATGCTCGCTGCTCATGGGTGTTCGCTGCATGTTTTGCATCTTGAATCTTGTACTTCTTCGATAATTCCTTGGTATACTTAGATTGATGGACATAGATGCCATCTTTATCTTATCTGATTTGTAAAACAAGAAAGACATTGAGCTCTCCCATCATGCTCATATGGAATTCCTATCTCATCAACTCGGAAAATTCTCGACAAAGATTTTCATTAGTAGTTCGAAAATTATATCATTAACATAGATATGAGCAATAAGGAAATCTCTCCCCTTGGTTTTTATGAAGAGAGTTTTGTCAATCTGACCTTTTTGAAATCATTCTCAACTAAGAAGTTGCTCAATCTTTCATACCAAGATCCGGGAGCTTGTTTAAGACCATATAGAGCTTTTTGCAATTTGAAAACATAGTTTGGAAATTCCGAGTTTTCAAATCCAAGGGGTTGTTCAACATAGACTTTCTCTTGAATGAAACCATTTAGAAAAGCACATTTGACATCCATTTGATACAACTTAATACTCATGCTTGATGAAAATGCCAATAGGATTCTAATTGCTTCGATCCTAGCAACCGGGCAAAGGTCTCCCCACAGTCAATCCCTTCTTCTTAATTGTAACCTTGAGCCACAAGTCTAGCCTTATTTTTACTACCAATCCATCCTCATCCAGTTTGTTCTTGAAAACCCATTTGGTTCCTATAACTGGGTGGTCGAAGGTTGTTTGGTCAAAGTCCGGACTTAGTTTATCTCAAATTAATTAAGTTCCTCTTGCATGGCCTCTGAAGACTCGGACTCGAAACTAGACCATTCTGAGTGCTACCAAGGACAGTACAAACCTTTTCCCTCCTATGTTTTGATTACAAGTCATTCCGAGTATCATAGAAACTATTGCATATGTTTTCATTCGATTCTAACCGACACGTAAAACTCATTTTCATCTATCATGTCACACCGATGTTTCGAGTCACTCGGACACTATTTAGATTTATCGCATGTTCAAATAATCTCTCTAACACTTCATATCTGAGTTCTGATTGCATATCTTGCAGTAAAGTGAATTACGACGTTAATTCGCCTTTCTAAGTCAGCATATTTGTTTGAGAATGATTTGCCTAGATCAAGTACCTATACTCTAATAATTTCACTCTTATAACTTGATGTTTCTTAAGACTCGACTCGATGTAATTTGAGTATAATGAATATTAGACTCGGAAAATTCCACTCTTCTAGGCCTAAGATAATTATGAACTTAATTATCCTAATTAAATTATTATCTCGTGCCTAATCTTGGACCAAAGTATTTTATACTTTGAGAACCAAAAATATTTACTTTTGTAGGTTATCCAAATGAGGTTATATTATTTTTGAATTACAAAAGTAACCGACTTCACGTTGTCAATCACCAGCAGACAAGGCTTTTTTACTTCTAAAGAAGGCTCGGACGCTGTATCAGGATTGTCTGTTTCCAAAACTGGAAAACTTTAATGCTAAGCTCAACAAGTGGTTTCCACCTTACTTTTCGGATACCACAAGCTGATTGGAACATTCTTAGGAGTCAAGAGTCATTGCACAACATTCACATCTCAACGGATCTTTTCGAGTCACTCGGAAGAATTGTTACAACGGTCACAAAGGACTTCGTTCGAAACTAGTCACAACAGACTAATCTGCTTGGTCATCTATAAATACACATTACTTATTATCAATACACATTACTTACGCAAAAGTTATTGTATTCATACTCAATCTTCTATTTACAACTCCCGACTTGTAATTCATACTTTCCGAGTTGTAAAGTCCTTTAATAAGTTACATACTCTTTCTTACTTTCGAGTAAGGTCCCTTGACTGAGCTGTAATGGCTAACTCAGCTTAGTTGTCCCTAAATGTAAAGGTTATCTCAATTAGGAAGTACTCGGATCGGATAAGGGAATTTCCGAGTCTAAGAAAACTCTATAAGGAATTGTTTAAAGGAGCAATGCTTGGTTGAGTTAGTCTCGCTGTATTTTGTGGATTCAAAATAATAGATTTGACTTGGTGCTTGGACTAGCACCGGCCGTGGTTTTCCGCCCCAGGAGGGTGTCCACTTATATCCGAGTTCACACCTATCCGAGTCAAATATAGACTCAAATTGTCTTGATTACTCTTTTCAAGTATAAATCTTCCAAGTTCTTCTAAAATTTTCTCATCACCCTATTCACCCCCTTTTAGGGTGACTAAGACTCTCCAAGAGCAAACCTTCAATTGGGATCGAGCCTTGCCTTTCAGAAAAGGTCTAAAAACCTAAAGATTTAAAGATCGGATGGCTTAGAACAATGTAGAGTTCGATAAAGGAAGATCTTCCAAGTAGACCACCTAAGTTCAAAGGATCAAATTTCATGCACTCTGGAAGAAGCTAATGGAATGCTTTCTGCTGGACCACGATGAAGATGTATGGAACATCATACAAGAAGGCAATTACATTCCAATGAAGATGGAAGACATAAAACCCGTGCCTAAAGCAAAGTTTGAGTACACCACCGAAAAGGCGTAAAAGTTTAGAAAGAACTTTAAAGCAATGAACATTATGATGTGCGCCATTAGCTCGAAGAATACAATAGAGTGTCGACCTGTGACACGGCTAAAGATGTGTGGGACACTCTTATCAACACATATGAAGGAACAAGCTAAGTAAGATAAATGAAGATAAGTCAATATCTTCACAAATATGAGCTGTTCAAGATGGAGCTGAAGAAAACATCACTCGGATGTTTATACGCTTTACTCGAGATTACCAACAATCTCAAATCTCCGGGTAGAAAGATTTCCCATGAAGAAATATGCAGAAAAATTCTAAGAAGCCTACCCAAGAGAAGATGGGGTCCCAAGGTGACAGCCATCGAGGAAGCTCGGAACCTCTCTCAATTAAAGCCGGACAAGCCGATTGGAAACTACTTACCTATGAAATCCATCTAGAAGAAGAGGATTCCGAGGTCAGCACCAAAAAGAACATTGCGCCGAAAGCCTTAGAAAGCAGAGGAGAAAATCTAAGTTCCTCATATTCGAAGAAGATCCCATGGCACTCATTGCTTGAAGCCTCAAAAGAATGATGAAGCACAAGAAATGGGAGAAAAGGTCAACAGAAGAGTTCTGCAAGAAAGATAAGAAGGACAGAAAAGGTAAACACTCCTCCCCTTCAAAGTTATCTTTAACGAAGAACTCGGTTGTTTTGAATGTGGCAGCAAAGATCACATAGTCAAAGACTGTCTAAGGAGAAAAAGGGACAGAAAGAAGAAGAAGGCTATGATGGCCACATGGAGTGATAAAGATTCATCTGAAGAAGATGAAGACTCGGACAACTCAAAGTGTCCGATGGCACTATCAAACTCGGAAGCCGAATCTAAGTCGAGTCCGACTAACTCGGACACCGAGGAGACAAATCCTCGGGAGGTAATAGAATACTTTCTTAAGTTCTCTAAAGTTGATTTAGCTAAATATATTTACATTTTGGAAAAAAGTCCAATTATGATTCTTCTCAATTCAAAGAACAACTTGAGTCTCTTACCTCTAAGAGCATTGGTTTGAAAAATGAATTGGAAAAACCGAGACTTACTCTAAGAGAACTCAAGACTAGTACTCAAGCTAATGAGACTGAGTCTAAGAAACTCGGAAGAGAAAATGAGCATCCGAAACGAAGCTTATTGAGTCTTAAGAGCTTGTTTTGAAATTTACTCAAGGTTAGAAAAACCTTGACATGTTATTAAGCTCTCAATGTGTCTCCTTCCGAAAGGAAGGACTTAGTTTTAACAAAGAGGAGGAATAAAATTCCTACTCGGATCTTTTCAAAAGAGATTCGAGAACTGTGATGTTCGGGAAGGCTGAGCATGGTCCCATTCATAAAAATGAAAGGAAGACTGAGCCCGGACCAGCCTACAAGAGAAAACCTTCTCCACCTGTTTATAAAAGAAAAGATTCTCAAAAGAAAGAGACACAGACTCAGTTTTCTAAAAGGAAGACTCGAGAATCAGACCAAACCCAAAGTAATTCAAATCTGGGTTCGCAAGAGTCTTCTTCCTCAAAAAAGACCACAAGTAAAGGGAATTACTGGGTTTGTTAGAGGAAGTGAGAATTGTTAGTGTGTTTCTAACTTATAGGTAACTCGAAAAAGACAAAAGGTTATTGGTACCTAGATAGTGGATGCTCACGCCACATGTTAGGAGATTCAAGACTTTTTCTCGAGTTACAAGATTACAAAGGAGTCAAAGTCACTTTTAGAGATGACAAGTAAGGGCAAGATAGTTGGAATAGGCAAGATTAGAAAAGGAGACAACCTGGTAAGCCCAGTCTATCTTATCAAGGGATTAAAATTCAATCTACTCAACATCTCTCAACTCGTGTGACAAAGGTCAAGAGGTAAGGTTCACTCGGACAAATTGCTATATTTCTTATGCAAACACCAAAGAGACTAATCTCTCAGGTAAGAGATCGGGTAATACCTACACTATTCCTCCTTCCGATCTAAGTCGAATTTATCCTGTTTCAAAGCATCACTACATGATGATTCTTGGACATGGCATCGTAGACTAGGTCATGTTAGTATGCATACTATCAAAAAGCTTGCATCTCATGGTTTAGTTAGAGGTTTACCTAATCTGTGCCTTTAAGAAAGATAAAATCTGTGAAGCATGAACAAAAGGGAACCAGGTCGGATCATCCTTCAAATCTCTCAAAACTGTTTCCACATCCAAAGTGCTTGAAATGCTGCATATGGATTTGTGCGGTGAAATCCCTGTAATGAGTCTTGGAGGTAAATCTTATGTACTTGTGGTTGTTGATGACTACTCACCATTTACCTGGGTTTGCTTTCTTAAGCATAAAAATGAAGCCTTCAAAGAGTTTAACAAGCTCTGCAGGAAAATTCAAGTAGAGTCTTAGACTCGGATAAAAGAATTCGAACCGACCATGGAAGGGAGTTTGACTACTCGGAATTTGTAGAGTTTTGTGACAAGAATGACATCTCCCACAACTTCTCAGCACCCAAAACTCCTCAACAGAATGGGTAGTGGAGAGAAAGAATAGAACTCTTGAAGAAATAGGAAGGACATATCATGACTCGGATCGAACCAGCTCAAGAGCCAGCTCATAATGGTGAAGGTCAAATAGATGAGCAAGCTCAATCGGATCAAATCATTGAAGATCAACCAGTTCAATCCTCAAACCTGGCGAACTAGAGAACAGGTAGAGCATTCAAATATGCTTCGAGTCACCCACTCAAAAACATCTTATCCGACATCAACAATGGGGTAAGAACTCGATCTTCCTTGCAAAATCTATGTGCATTCACTGCATTCATATCATTAACTCGAACCCAGAAATGCACTAGAGGGCCTAAATGAAAGTGAATGGGTAGAGGCCATGCAAGAGGAACTTAATCAATTTGAGAGAAACCAAGTCTAGACTTTGACCAAACAACCTTCTAACCACCTAGTCATAGGAACCAAATGGGTTTTCAAGAACAAACTGGATGAGGATGGGTTGGTAGTCGAAATAAGGCTAGACTTGTGGCTCAAGGTTACAATCAAGAAGAAGGAATTGATTGTGGGGAAACCTTTGCACCAGCTTGTTAGCATTGAAGCAATTAGAATCCTATTGGCATTTACATCTAGCATGAATATTAAATTGTATCAAATGGATGTCAAATTTGTTTTTCTAAATGATTTCATTCAAGAGGAAGTCTATGTTGAGCAACCCCTGCATTTGAAAACTCAGAATTTCCAAATCATGTTTTCAAGTTACAAAAGACTCTTTATGGTCTTAAACAAGCCCCCAAAGCTTAGTATGAAAGACCGAGCAGTTCCTTGGTTGAAAATGATTTTAAAAGAGGTCAGATTGATAAAACTCTTTTCATAAAAACCAAGGGGAAAGACTTTCTTATTATTTAGATTTATGTTGATGATATAATTTTTGGAGTTACTAATGAAAATCTCTGTCGAGATTTTTCCGAGTTAATGAGATAGGAATTCCAAATGAGCATGATGGGAGAGCTCAATTTCTTTCTTGGTCTACAAATCAAACAAGATAAAGATGGCATCTATGTCCATCAATCTAAGTATAACAAGGAGTTGCTAAAGAAGTACAAGCTTCAAGATGCAAAACATGCAAGCAACACTAATGAGCAAGCAGCTTGAAACTGGATTCGCACGAAAAAGGTAAAGTAGTAGATCAAAAACTCTATCGAGGTATGATTGGATCTCTGTTATATCTTACATCGAGTAGACCGGACATTATGTTTAGTGTATGTCTGTGTGCAATATTCCAAGCTAATCCGAAAGAATCACATCTCACTCGTTGTGGAGAGAATCTTTAGATATCTTGTAGGAACTCGGAATCTAGGTCGATGGTTCTCAAGAGACTCGGAACCGGCCCTCACTCGGATAGTTAGATGCTTACTACATTGGATACAAGGTTGATAGAAAGAGCACCTCAGGAGCATGCTAGTTTCTAGGTCAATCCCTTATATCTCGGCACTCAAAGAAGCAGAACTCGGTTGCTCCATCAACTCGCTGAAGCCGAGTACATTGCGACTGGAGCATGTTATGCTCGGATTCTATGGATCAAGCAACACTTGAAAGACCTTGGACTTTCATTCAAATCAATTCCAATCAAGTGTAACAATTAGAGTACAATCAGCATCACTAAGAATCCAGTTCAAGCACTAAAAGACAAAGCATATTGAGGTCGGGTATTGTTTTCTCGAGAGACCATTATGAGAAATGTGATATTGAACTTGAATTCATTCCTACAAAATTTCAATTAGCTGATATCTTTACTAAGCCGCTTAGTGAGGATCAGTTTTTCTTTATTAGGAATGAATTTGGCATGATAAATACATGATTCTCGTGTTTTTCTAAGTAAAATTATCTTGCATGATAATGTGTTACATGTTTCTTCTCTTTGTCTTAATAACAATTAGTTCATTTGACCTAGTGATACTAAGCTAGGAGTTATTATTTGTTTGTGCTTTCGAGTCACTTAGAAACTTTACTGAGTCGGACTCGGCTTTTGAGAAAATTGGACTTTAAACTTTTGAAATCATCTCCGGATTAGTGGAGAATTTTATAAATTTCTTTTAAAATTTCTCTTTTCTCTCTCTCTACCGCGTCTATCGATCGGTAAGCTAGCCGTTGAGAGACTCGACACTGGAATTCTAACCTTTGGAGAGCAATGACAGACACATTGGTCCGAGGCGACCTTTGGAGGTTTGGGTCGAACGGATACTCGAAGGACATTCTTTTCGCTATATGAAGGTTTGCTCGGGGAGAGTCCGAGTCACCCTAAAGGGGGTGAATAGGGTGATAGAAAATTCTTCGCGAAAACACACTCTTTTTGACAGAAAAGAGGCAAAGACAGTTTCGAGTCTAAACACAGGGTCGAAAAGATTGGACTCGAAAACAATGAATCGAAGAAACAAGAGCGAGTTAGGTCGTCCGAGTCTAGAATGAACTCGTAAAGTGAACTCGTAAAGAGAACACAGAGATTTTACGTGGAAACCCTCCTGGGCAGAAAACCACGGCCCGTGTCAATCCGGACACGAAGTCAAATCCACTATTTTGAGTCCACAAAATACCGTGAACTAACCGAACCCGAGTTGCTCCCTTGGACAACTCTATACAAGTTTTCCTAGACTCGAAGTTACCTTATCTCGATCTATTACTTCCTAGCTGAGATAACCCTTACAGTCTAGGGACAACTAAGCCGAGTTAACCTTTATAGCTTAGTCAAGGGACCTTACAAAGAATGTAAGAATAGTTTGTAACTAAGTACAAGACCTCACAACTCGTAGAGTAATGAATTACGGAATGGGAGTTGTAAGTTGAAGATTGAAAGTAAATACAATAACTTTGAGCAAGTATGTGTACAAACAATATGTTCGGAAACCTTCATGTCTTGTGAAGTGGCTTCTATTTATAGATAACCAAGCAGAGTAGCCGTTATCTTTATCTCGCTGACCGAGAGTCCTCTCGTGACCGTTGATAATGGCTTTCCGAGTCACTCGGAAAGTATTCGTTGAAATATGGACGTTGGACAACGGTTTAACTCTCTTGGAAGTCCCAAAACCATCGGTTGTGTCTTGAAAAATGAGGTGGAAACCACCGTTAGGCTTGGCGTTCCAATTTTCCGGATATAGAAGCAGGCGACTTCGACACAATCTTCTGGGACTAAAGCGGGGAGGTGAAAAGCCATATCTCGCTGGCGATTTGACGTTCGAAGCCGCTACTTTTGTAGTTTGAAAAGATATCCTCGATTGAATAACCTACAAAAGTAAATCAATTTTGGTCCTCAAAGTATAAAATACTTTGGTCCGAAGTTAGACACGGATAATAAAATAATTATGATAATTACGCAATTGATTATCCGAGTCGAAAAGAAATGGAATTTTCTGAGTCTAATATCCATGATACTCGAATTCCATCCGACTTAGTCTTATGCGAGGAATCAAGTTCTATAACGAATATCGAGTGGGAAAAGCTTGATATAGACTAAGCATGAAATAAACTACGAATGCCGACTATGCAAACGATAGAATAGATAACCATAAGTTAGATTCTCGAGTGAGAAACGGCGGAATACTCGGTATATTCAAAATGCGATTAATCCGAGTGAGAATGGACTAAGAATAAAGAACCAGGTTTTCGAGTCGCTAACCGAAAAGCGATAAAAGAGATAAGTGAGGGCCGAATCACTTAGAGAAAATACTATTTTACTTAAGTAAGTTTCTAAGACATAGAGAATGCCTTGGAATCAAAACTCTACATGTATAGAATCGTTATACCCGATTCCTTTTGCATGACTCGGAAGAATATTGAGCAAGTGTCCGAGTCTTCACTATAAATAGCATCCCTGTTCCTTCATTTCGCTACTTTACTCTTTGCTAACCTAAACTCTCGCATACTCACTTCGCAATCCAAGCTCTCAAGCACTCTCAAGCAATCTCGATCCACTCTCTCTCTCTCTCTCTCTCTCTCTCTCTCTCTCTCTCTCTCTCTCTCTCTCTCTCTCTCTCTCTCTCTCTCTCTCTTGTTTCCTCGAGCTAACTCATCTTTCTTCTCATAACTTCTTGACCATGCCTAAGAGAGGTTCCGCTCTAGATTTCCTAGGTTCCGCAACTAAGAAACCCAAAACCAAGAACCAAGAGGGTTCTTCTCACCACTTAAAGTCCTCGTCACCCAACATCTAGCATTGGATGACAAATTCTTCCCAACCACAAACTTTTCATGGTTGAAACACATAAAAACCACTAGGGTACACAACTTTCTCTGTTTCAGCGAATTCATATACCCGAACTCGTTGTTGAGTTCTATTCGAACCTTCATGCTCCGAGGGGATCATCACCTCAAGAGTTCGCAACACATTGGTTCGTATTAATCTCTTTCTTCTTCATTGACTTTTTAAAGTTTCTTCTATCTTTCTCAACAAGCAACCCAATCCCCTTCAACGAGGTTGCTGATGAGTTCTTTGAAAAATACACCAAGGAAGTCCCCGAGTCACGAAAGAACTTTTCCGTGACTCGGATGAAGACTCGAGGCTCGACTTCTTTTTTCTTGTTGATCGTAACTTTCTTCTCTCATCATTCCAAGCAAAGAGAATCCAAACTTAAAGATTCTCAAAGCTCCGTTCGACATTCTCGAGAGCTACAACGTAGACCTCTTCCCCACCATTATCGAGCAAATGGCCACCATGCCTACTCGGACTAAGAAATCCACCCCTCTTCCTTTCGAGCCCTCCTCACCCTTATCTTTAAACAATTCAAGGTTCCACTCCCTCGGACCCAAACGAAGTGTCCGAGGCTGCCATTGTTGTTGGCGTGAAAAGAGCTTATTGGATACGGGTACCAAGAGACCCAACCCGGTGTCCGGGTCCATAGCTCGAACCGAGGCAACCTTCTCCTCCGCCTCGGACTCGGATCGCTCTCTCTCTCCCTCCTCCACCTGGCGGTGCATCCACCTCAGGTGCTTCTCATGTTGTCTCTACCGCCTTGTTTGCAACTCTAATAGACAAGTTCTCCTCTCGTGTCCACGGAAATCCGGGACACTCTTTGCTTCTTCAAGACTCGTCCTTCGATCCATGACCATTAACCAAAAGACGACCTAATCTCAAATTCGAGAGCAACAAGATGTGCTTCTCGAAATGAAAAATTTGGTTAAGGAGCAGCAGGAGATGCTCGAACTCCTCGGAGAAAGGTGCACCAAAGCAGCTCAGGACCTGCACAACTCGGAGACGTCCGAAGAGTCCTTGAGCCCCGCCAAGTCTCCATCTCGGAGAGGCAGTCGAGCAGAAAAGGAGGTTGCGGTTGAAGCAGCTCCTTCGAGGAGAAAAAGGAAGAAGAGAAAAAGAAGAGAAAGAGGAAGAAGGAGAGAAGCAGGACGAAGCCGAGGGACAAGGTGCTTCGAGTCCTCAACCAGAACCAATAAGCTCAAACAGCGAGTCCGAGCGACTCGAAGACCTCGCAAATGTTGGACAATCCACAGCGAGTCAAGCCAAAGGAAGCACCCCTTCTATGACGTTCCAAGAGGATGAGCCTCGAGACGACCTAGTTCCGGGTCAGCCACTTAAAGCCGAGCCCCTTCCAGAGATACCAGTGCTGCCACCGCCCAAATCTTGAACGTCTTCACAAGCATACCAGACACGAGTAGCCGCACGTTCGTGTGCCTCAACTCATACCGCACCCACTCCACCGTCTTAACTTCTTTTTCTCTTATTATTGTTTTTTTTGTCCAAACATCAAAATTGTATCTACTTGATACATTCTTCTCCATTTTTTGTTTCTGTTGAAAGGTAAGGGGAGAATACACTAGAAAACTTGTTGTCTTGTTTAGGGGAGTTTTCTCACCCTCTCTCTTTTATGTGTATGTGTAATTTTTGCTTTTATGTATATATATGAATGAAGTTTCTAAATTCGAGCATATTGATTTCCGAGTATAACTCTTTCCGAGTTTGAATTTCTCATTTTGTTTTGCTCCGATATATCAGCTTATTTCTCTATTTTACTATGATATAATTACTCACAACTCTTCACCATATGAGTTATCTCGCGAAATATTCTAAGTCCGAAACACTTCACTCTTTACTCTATTTTCTGCGATATTTCACTAAGTCGAATGAAAACTCATGATTCTTTCACTAACAAATTTTTGTCTAAGTATGGAATGCCTTTCATCAAAAAGGGGAGATTGAAGACTCGGACTCGGAAACTAGACCATTTTGAGTACTACCAAAGACAAGTACAAACCTCTTCCCTCCTATGTTTTGATTACAAGTCATTCCGAGTATCATAAAAACTATTGCATATGTTTTCATTCGATTTTAACCGACGTAGAAAACTCATTTTCATCTATCATCTCACACTCGATGTTTCTAAGTCACTCGGACACTACTCGGATTTATCGCATATTCAAATAATCTCTCAACACTTCATATCCGAGTTCGACTGCATATCTTGAAGTAAAGTGAATTACATCGTTAATTCGCCTTTCTAAGTTAGCATATTTGTTTGAGAATTATTTGCCTAGATCAAGTACCTATACTCTAATAATTTCACTCTTATAACTTGATCTTTCTTAAGACTCGACTCGATGTAATTTGAGTATAATGAATATTAGACTCGTAAAATTCCACTCTTCTAGGCCTAAGATAATTATGAACTTAATTATCCTAATTAAATTATTATCTGTGCCTAATCTTGGACCAAAGTATTTTATACTTTGAGAACCAAAAATATTTACTTTTGTAGGTTATCCAAACGAGGTTATCTTATTTTTGAATTACAAAAGTAACCGACTTCAAGTCGTCAATCACTAGCAGATAAGGCTTTTTACTTCTAAAGAAGGCTCGGACGCTGTGTCGGGATTATCTATTTCCAAAACTGAAAAACTTTAATGCTAAGCTCAACGATGGTTTCCACCTTACTTTTCGGACACCACCAGCTGATTGGAACATCCTTAGGAGTCAAGTCGTCGTTGCACAACGTTCACATCTCAACAGATCTTTTCGAGTCACTCGAAGAATCGTTACAACGGTCACAAAGGACTTCTATTCGAAACTAGTAACAATGGCTAATCTGCTTGATCATCTATAAATAGAAGTCAACTCTCAAGACTTGAAGATTGTTGGAATTATTGTCAATACACATTACTTACACAAAAGTTATTGTATTCATACTCAATCTTCTATTTACAACTCCCGACTTGTAATTCATACTTTCCGAGTTGTAAAGTCTTGTAATCAGTTACTTACTCTTTCTTACTTTCTAAGTAAGGTCCCTTAACCGAGCTGTAAGGGTTAACTCAGCTTCAGCTTATCCCTAGCTGTAAAGGTTATCTCGGTTAGGAAGTACTAGATCGGATAAGGGAATTTTTGAGTCTAGAAAAACTCGTAAGGAATTGTTTAAGGGAGCAATTCTGGTTGAGTTAGTCTGCTGTATTTGTGGGTTCAAAATAGTGGATTTGACTTGGTGCTTGGATTAGCACTGGCCGTGGTTTTTTCGCCCCAGGAGGGTTTCGACGAATATATGAGTTCACACCTATCTCGAGTCCAATCTAAACACACACTTGTTTTGATTACTCTTTTCAAGTGTAAATCTTCCAAGTTCTTCTAAAATTTTCTCATCACCCTATTTACCCCCTCTCAGGTGACTAAGACTCTCCAAGAGCAAACCTTTAGCTTTTACCGATTCGTGTTCGTTTAGGGCCTTTAGTGCATTTCGGGTTCGAGTTAATGATATAAATGCAGTGAATGTACATAAATTTTGCAAAGAAGAATGAGTTCTTACCCCACTTGTTGATGTCAAACAAAATGTTCTCCAGTCGGTGGCTCGAATCATATTTGAATGCTCTACCTGTTCTCTAGTTCACCGGGTTTTTGGTTGTACTCGGCTGATCTTCGATAGTCTAAGCTTGCTCGAGTTTGCTCATTGGCTTGACCTTCGACGATTCCGAGCTGGCTCTTGATCCGGTTCAATCTGATTCATGATGTTCGAGCCGCCTCATTCCGAGTTGCTTTTTTTTTACTCTGTCTAAGCTCCGCTTCAACAAGATCATCTTCATCTCGATTGAGTTTCGGATTTGGGAAGGTCGACTCACTTGTTTTTCCCGATCAATCTCATCAAAAACAACGTGGATGCTTTCTTCCACTTTGTTAGTTCTTTTATTGAAAACACGGTAAGCTTTACTATGAGATGAGTAACCCAGAAAGATACCTTCATCCGACCATGCATCAAACTTGGTCAGGCGATCCTTACCATTGCTATGAACAAAACACATACATCTAAAGGGTTTGAAATAAGAAATATTGGGCTTCTTTCCCTTGTAAAGCTCGTATGGAGTTTTTTTCAAGATGGGTCCGATGAGGCATCTCGTTGAGTATGTAGTTTGTCTGTGTTGACTACCTCGACCTAGAAATAGTAAGGTAGATCATGTTCAATCATCATCGTCCTTCTTATTTCTTCAAGAGTTCGAGTTATTTCTCTCTATTACCCCATTCCGTTGAGGGGTTATGGGTGTTAAGAAGTTGTGAAAGATACCATTCTTGTCACAAAACTCGCAAATTCCGATTAGTCGAACCCCTTCCATGGTCAATTCGAATTCTTCTAATCCGAGTCCGAGACTCTACTTGAATTTTCCTGCAGAGCTTACTCGAACTCTTTGAAGGCTTCATTTTTGTTCTTGAGAAAACAAACCTAGGTAAATCGTGAATAATCATCAACAATTACAAGTACATATATTTACCTCCGAGACTCTTCACAGAGATTTCACCACATAACACATAAATCCATATAAACTCACTCAAGCACTTTAGATGTGGAAACAGTTTTGAGAGGTTTAAAGAATGATCCGACTTGTTTCCCTTTTGTGCATGCTTCACGGATTTTATCTTTCTTAAATGCATAGTTAGGTAAGCCCCTAACTAAACCATCGGATGCAAGCTTTTTGATAGTATGCATGCTAACATGATCTAATCTACGATGCCATGTTTAAGAATCATCATGCAAAGATGCTTTTAAACAAGATAAATTCTAACTTGGATCGAAAGAGGAATAGTATAAGTATTACTCGACCTCTTACCCGAGAGCTTAGTCTCTTTGGTGGTTGCATCGAAATATAGCAGCTTGGTTTGAGTAAATCTTACCTGTTGTCCTTTGTCACACAATTGACAGATGTTGAGCAAATTGTACTTTAATCCCGTGACAAGATAAACTAGGTCGACCGGGTTGTCTCATTTCCCAATCTTTCTAATTCCAACTATCTTGCCCTTACTTGTCATCTCCAAAAGTGACTTTGCCTCCTTTAAGATCCTTTAACTCGTAAAAGAGTCTTGAATCTCCCGACATATGATGTGAGCATCCACTGTCTAAGTACCAATGACCTTTCGTCCTTTTCTAAGTTACTTACAAACCGGAAACACACTAACCCTTCTCACTTCCTCTAATGAACCGAGTAACTCCCTTTATCGTAGTCCTTTCTAAGGAAGAAGACTCTTGAGAACCCAAATTTGAATGACTTTAGGATTGGTCCGATTCTCGAGTCTTCTTTTAGAAAACTCAATCTTTGTCTCTTTCTTTTGAAAATCTTTTCTTTTATAAAGAGGTGGAGAAGGTTTTCTCCTGTAAACCGGTGCAGGCTCGAGTCCTCTTTACATTTTTATGAATATGACCATGCTCAGCCTTCCCGAACTTCACAGTTCTAGAATCCTTTTGAAAAGATTTGAGTAGGAATTACATTCCTCCTCTTCATTAAAACCAAGTCCTTCTTTCCTGAAGGAGACACATTGAAAGCCTAAAAGCATGTCAAGGTTTTTCCGACCTTGAGTGAATTTCAAAACAAGCTCTTGAGAGTCATTGAGCTTTCTTTTCGGATGCTCATTTTCTCTTCTAAGTGACTCGGACTCAGTCTCATTACCTTGAGTACTAGTCTTGAGTTCTCTAAGGGTTAGTCTCAGCTTATTCCAATTCATTTTTCAAACAATTGTTCTAAGAAGTAAGAGACTCAATTTGTTCTTTGAACCGAGAACAATCGAATTGGACTTTTCTTCCAAAGTGTAAATATATTTAGCCAAAGCAACTTTGGAGAACATGAGAAAGTATTCAATTACCTCCCGAGGACTTGTTTCCTCGGTTTCGAGTTGTCGAGTCCGACTCAAATTCGGCTTCGAGTCGGTTAGTGCCATCAAACACTTTGTGTCATCGGAATCTTCATCTTCGTCAAATGTGTCTTCATCGCTCCATGTGGCCATCATAGCCTTCTTCTTCTTTCTGTCCTTCTTTCTCTTTGGACAGTCTTTGACTATATGATCTTTGCTACCACATTCAAGATAGCTAGATTTCTTAGTTAAAGATAACTTTGAACGGGAGAAGTATTTACCTTTTCTGTCCTTCTTATCTTTCTTGTAGAACTCTTCCTTCGGCCTCTTTTCCTATTTCTTGTGCTTCATCATTCTTTTGAAGCCTCGGCAATGAGTGGCATTGGATCTTCTTCCGAGTTTGAGGAACTCATACTTTCCCCTCTACTTTCCGAGGCCTTCAGCGTAATGTTCTTTTTGGTGCCGACTTCGGCATCCTCTTCTTCCAGGTGAATTTCATGGGTAAGCAGCTTCTCAATCAATTCGTCCGGCTTTAGTTGAGAGAGGTTTTGAGCTTCCTCAATGGCTATCACCTTGGGAGCCCGTCTTCTCTATGGTAGACTTCTTAGAATTTTTCTGCACATTTCTTCATGGGAAATCTTTGTACCCAGAGATTTGAGATTGTTTGTAATCTCAGTGAACCGTATAAACATCTAAGTGATGCTTTCTTCGGCTCCATTTTGAACAACTCATGTTTGTGAAGATATTGACTTATCTTCGCCTGTTTCACTTGACTTGTACCTTCGTATGTGTTGACAAGAGTGTCCCACACATCTTTAGCCGTGTCACGAGCTAACACTCGTTGTCCTCTTCGAGCTGATAGCACACATAAGAATGTTCATGGCTTTGAAGTTCCTTTTGAACTTCTCCGACTCCTCATTGGTGTACTCGAACTTTTCCTTAGGCACAGATCTTGTATCTTCTATCTTTATTGGAATGTATTTGCCTTCTTAGATGATGTTCCAAATATCTTCATTGTTGTCCAACAGAAAGCATGCAAAAAAATGGAGGGCAGAACAAATGGACCAACCGATTAAGATAGGAAGTGTGTCCTAACGGGATGGCCCAATTCGAATGAAGGTGCATGATGCGCAGATCTGCCCTCATGTCCATGAGGGCTTTTTTTTTCCTTTGTAAGAGATATGGGATGGCGGACAACGGATTGACTCCGACCTGATTAAAATGCAAACACGAACTGGCCTAAATGGGACGAAGGAAATTCTAAAAATTTGGCTAAATACACAAAAATGACTCAAAATTTTATTATTTTTTATTGTTTTGCACCAACAAAAACATTATTAGGCTTGACCGAGTTTAATATGGCTAAACTACATAAATGCTTAAGGAAAATAGTTAAATAAAAAGAACAATCACATGCTAGCACTAAATGAATTTAAACCTAAACCAAAAAGGCTCTATGTTCACAAGCGATCAAAGGTCAAGTATAGATGGTGGTTCATAGTCTAAACATTTCGTCTCCTATGGTATACAAAGTGAGACTTGAATATCCACTACTCTCTCAGTTAGGAATCAAGAGAATATGTTATGAGAGCAAAAAGTAATCACATCTCACTAGTTAAGTAGAGTAGACCCACCGAGATGGTAATTCAACCTTTTAGAAAAAGGCAATCATAGGTAAAGCCTAACGTTCTCAACATCTATGTTCAAGATTACCCAAATGTAAGGATTCCTAATGCAAACATAATTAAAATCCAATCTAATTTTTGAGTTAATGAAGTCACCAATATAAGAACCACGGTTCGCAAGTGGATCGCATGCCCCAAAAATGTCAATTTCGGAGACACTTATCAAGGAAATAAGGTTTTATGATGTTTGAAAGATTGATTTGTTGGTGGAGTTAGAAGCCATTTTTATCTTCGAAAAATCATTTTAGAATTCTTGGGACAACAACTAGAAACAATTTATTCCGGACAGATTGCATCGAGGTTTCATCGTGCCAAGTTGCTAAAGCTATTTGGACTAAGAGTCGGGCCTAGCAGGTGCCTCGGTGGCAGGATATAGCCATCAAATGAGCGGGACTAGATTCGACCATCTAGCCTAAACTATCGAGGCAATCTCGGTAAAATGGTCTCGGATTATAGGTCCGGTTTTCCAAAATAAATCTATTATCCGAAAAAAAAAAAAAAAGTAGTCATGAAGGTTTGCTCTAGAAGAGTCGAAGTCACCCTAGAAGGGGGTGATGAGGAAATTTTAACAAAGTTATAAACTTTAGGCTTGAAAAAATGAACAACAGAATTTGAGTCTAGATTTGACTCGGAAAAGTATACACTCGGAGATACGTGGAAACCCTCCTGGGCGGAAAACCACGGACGAGTGCTAATCCAAGCACCAAATCAAATCCA